>CM055199.1:15328266-15928266 GCA_029224185.1 Karalla daura
GGAGAGAGAGGGAGGGAGAGAGGTGGGAGGCAGCTTGTTGGTGGTTGTCGTCATCATGTTGAGGTGTGGTGGTGTGTGGAAGGAGGGAAGGGAAGGCGAGAGGAGAAGGAGAGGAGGAGAGGAGGAGAGGAGGGGAGAGGAGGAGAGGGGGTGTGTGTGTGTGTGTGGGCGCAACAACAAGCGAGCAAAACAAAACAAGGAAGGGACAAAAAACAATTTAAAACTCTGTATTGATCCGGCAGTAGTGATTGTACATATATTCCACAGTCCCAAAGGCCCCATTCCTGTGTCTCTTAAATGCAAAGGGAAAGAGAAGGGGAATAAAAAAAACGATGCTAGGCAAAGGCAGGCCACTCACCCAGTTGGGGGTAATGTCCCTTATATAGAAGTCTATTGATCTTTGCTGTGTGCCTGCCCGCCCTCCCTCCGGAGTCCGACAAAAACACACACACACACACGCACACACACGCACGCACACACACAGAGGCAGAGCCAGGCGCTCTGTGGTGTGGTGTGGAGCTGGAGGGGGCCATGACAGATCTGCCTGACAATAGCACTGAAGCAACCTGTTAGCTAATTGCCAGCAAAGACAATTATCCTTGCATTCTTTCATAATGGCAGCACATTACTGGCTTCTAATATACACACAGGGAGGACTGGAGGATCTGACCGTGCAGTCCGGGCAGCGGGCGGCGATCCATTTGCGCAGGGCCGAGCGGGTCACGAGGACACTGCAGAGAAGCTCTGTCAAAACAGGAGTCACCCCCAGAGCTGACCGGCTCAGACCAGCAGCCCGCCCCGGCAAAACGCCACAGGACAGCACTGTGACGTCTCCTCGTGGAAGTGACGTCACGTCCGTACGGGGAGGGCGACATCGAAACGATTCTAGCAGATAGAATAGGAGATACTAATCTGAGCTAAATCATGGGTTGTTTTTTTTTTTCTCACAGCATGTCGGGTTAGATGGCCTGATTTGGATCTATGATTATCCTGTAAAAGCCATCGAGCTTCTGCAAAATCACTCTCTCTCCCTCTCTACGATGGGGAGCCGGGACGCTGAGGCGCGGGCATGGCTGCAACAATGTTTGGAAATTAAACAACGATCATTCGGGAGGTTTCATCTGCTACAAATCTATTCGGAGCAATAATAAAGCATGTTTCCACTGTACGGAGATGGAGGGATACAGTGTGCCATTATCTGAGACGGAGTGCTTCTCCTGGATGAATGCTCTGTTCTACAAGCCGCTCAGGCTAGTATTTTGACAGGCAGTGGATAACGGTGGGTCCAAAGCAATCACATCTTTGACTTTGACAAATGGCTGTGCTGTGGTGAAGTTGAAAATAACACACATCCACTTTAATCTCTTTCTTGATTAAATTGGAAGCACGTCTTTTTGACATGCGATTCACTCTCAAAGCAGTGACTACTACACCCACACGCACACACACACACACACGCACAATCCTCAGGACGGGCATATTGAAATGATATGAAGCCATGTGTGCATCTGATATTAGGAGTTTCCCAAGTGAGGAGAGGAGAGGAGAGCAGGAGACAGACAGAGAGCAAGACGGAGAGTGAGAAATGGCTTTGGAGTTGGAATTAACAGATGTCATGTGTAAAAAGGTGCAAAAAGCAAACCGTGGCAGTTTCTGCGCTGGAGACGATGACAGAAAGTTCTGCACCAACACTAACCAGAGGGTGTATGGCCGATCGTTCACATAATTTCTGGACAATCTCTTCGACGAGTTCAACGAAAATATTTGCGTCTGGAATATTGTTCTCCCGCGGCGTGTCCGTCAGCGTTACGGCGGAACGGTTTGCTTTCTCTGCCACTTTTTCCCCGACTCGCTTTCCCTCGCAGGACCGCAGCGGGGATGGGGAAAGAGAAGGGGATGAGGGAGGAAGGGAGAGGCAGGGGGTAGATGGATGCATCGGGGGATGAAGGAGGGGTGAGGAAAGAAATCAGGGGCGTTATAAATAACACTGATGAGGTGAGCTAGCATTGATCCACGCCGCAGTTGAGAGGTGGGTGGTCCTCCCAGTGCTTAATTGCCAGTCATGTGCCCTGGGATGCGGCTACCTCTAAATATGGTCTGTCTCTCATTAGGCTCGGACAGGCTGGAAATACAGCGGCCGGAGCCGGGATTGGGACTCAAACAGACAGCGATTCCAAAGACAAAGTGGTGCAACGAAGACGGATGGCGGGGGCGATAGAACAGACAGAGTTGGGGATTGGAAAAAGTGTTACTCACGCTTCTCGCCCTCCAGGCCCTGGAGAAACCTGTCCAGGATGATTCGAGCCATCAGTGCAGGAGACAGATCCACCTTCACGTCGATTGGACAACAGGAAAAAAAAGAGAGAGAAAATTTGCCTTAATAAAAACCAGGGCTACGGTGCATTAAACTACTTCAAAACGCACAGTGGAACTGTTATTCATCTCAGGAGAGTTACTTTTTACGAACCTTCAGACCCAATCCCACGTATCCATGTGGAAGTGTGAACATATTTCAAAGAGTGCAAGAATTACGGCGCTAAAATTGCACAGCGCGGTCTGCCTTTGGCTGATGTCACGTAGATAATAATGACTGTAATGGCTCTAAATGATATTATTGCGTTTCCAAACCTTGACCTAACTTTCAACAAATTGCTCTTTGAAAGCCTTGCTTTGCAGTAACCTTTCCCACAGGAACAAGGGTTGCCCTATTACGCAGCCAGACTACCCGGCTGAATTGCCTTCGCCTCTGTCAAACGGACAACCGTAGCCTCTCATCTCGTATGGAAAAAAAAAAGAAAGCGACCCGGGCTAGAGACAATGCAGGGGCTTTAATCATAGGACGATCGCCAAGACAAAAAAACAACTGCAGAAAGCAATGGGACACACCGGAGGGACTGTGGGAATGCAGTCCTTAATGGGGGTGGGGGGGGCGTATAGAACCTATGGCTGCAGCACTCTTTGAACACAGAGACACCTTCAGAGGTGTTTTCACCGTGTTTTTCGGTTTGAGGGCAGCGAGAAGCCCTGACAGGTAAAGGGAGCTCTAATGATTGGCACAGGCGGCGTCTGTCTGACCACGGTCTTATCAGCACGCCGCCTCGCCACAGATTACAAGCACCATCCACGGTCAACGTGTTCAGAACGGCACGCGATGAAAATCCATGAGCGCACTGTATCTGGAGGCGGCAGGCTGCCGCAATTACTCAGTTCAATTAACAGGAATCGTCAATAAATGAACAAAAAAAAGTCCCTCGAACGTATGGACCTTTGTGTGAACCAGGCATAGGGAGCGATCCCTTAAAAAAAAAAAAAAAAAGTTTTGGTATTTGACTGGAGTTGGAATAATATATGCAGTGCAAATAAGAACACAGATTAAGTCATTCATTATTAAAATTTCACAGGCCTCCACAGGATGGAGGGGATGAAAATGCTGCTCGCAGACCGCCTTTCCTCACCAGCTCGTTACAAAATAACGTAGTCAAAGATCTCTTTTTTTTCTCCCCTCCTCCTCTTGTTAACATAATTGGGTAGCAAAAGCGCACTCGCCCTCAGCCTGTAGTGAGAGTGGTAGGTTTCATCTTTGCTCTGAAGCTTCCTGGTACTGCTGGGAGCTCTCTAAACAATGTCTTCTTAGCCGCACTATTTGTTAACATCTCCATAATGCGGCACTTAAAAAGGAAGCTTGTAAAAAAAAGGCCAAACATGTCCATAATAATTAAGGCCGAGCGCAGAGTTTATATCTTCATTAAGACCTCTGATAGTGTTTCAGAGTTTGGGTTTGTGGCTGGCGGCCACACTCGCTCCCTTTCCTCTCCCTAACTCTCCTCATTTCCATTTCCCTTTCTTCTCCCCTCTCCAGTCTTTTCCTCAATCTCGTCCTCTTTGTGCTTACCGGACTGCACCCCATTCACACGTTGGGATAACGAGAGTGCATCACATTCCTGCTAACCTGCATCAGGCCTGACACATGAAAAATGGCAACATTACCGACGCTGGCCCAGCCTGAATACGGACCAGCTGATTAGTTCAGGTACTTGCGTCTCCCTAATTTTCATATTAATCACGGGTCCATCTCCGTTCTCAAGTCAGATCGCAGCACTTCATGTTTACCGTGTGACTAAGGCTCACACAACCTTGAATTTCCCGGCAGAAAATGATCATTGTTGTGTAAAACCCCGGTTTTATGAGGAGCCAGAGCTAATGGGCGTCTCACAGAGAGTACAGAAGAGCTGCACCTGCTCAGAGCCACGCATGTTTCAGTAACCTTTACATAAAGCTCCGTATTAACTGTGCACAACAGCAAATGTCGGCTTTAAAACCCTCACTTATGAGTACTTCTGGGGGTGAAAAAAAGAAGAAAAAAAACCTGAATAGTTTTCATCATTGTTAATCATTTCCCTCTGTTGGAGATATATTGTCTCATAAAGGGATGAAACTACATCAATTAGCGGTCTGGGAGACCATGAGTGCTTGGTTTAAATGTTAAGTAGCATATTAAAATGACAGTTAAATGGTTCATAGACAGTTATCTCTGAGCTGAATTTAATCCTTTGGAGAAAAAAAAAATCATGTGTCAATTAAATGGAGAATGAATAATGGCAGTTAGCTTTGAGGTGCCACTGATGCATGTGAACTACTCTGATTCTAAATTAAGAAGCCCTCAAATCTCATCGCCGGGTGTAAGCACCAATAAAAATTTAAATGTGCTTTTAAATACTTTAAAAGGTTATGCAGACAATCCCTACAATAAATATAAGAGGAAACTGCAAGACTAACAACATATTCAAACAGTAAAAAAAAAAAAAGATAAATAAGTCAAAAACTCAGCAGCAGTTCTTCAGAGCTCGCATCAATAATTTCATAATTCTTGCACTTTGTTGATTTTTTGCCCTAATAGGAATGATCCTTTATTGGTTTTGTGCCCCACTAGTAGCCATTGAGTGGAGTCAATTTTTCTGTAATGCGTAACTGCTTAAAAAAAAACAAAGAAATCAAACTATTCTGTATCAAACACACAGGCGTCCACTATCTGAGCAGCTTGGACGTGTGAGAGGCACAAATCCCACCGTGACCTCCCAACGTAAACAAGACCCTGCCCTCACCTGTCCGCACTTTGTGCACTCAACTCTGCCTAAAGTGCAATTTGGAAAATTACGCAATAAAAGACAAAAAAAAAAAAGTATTTTCACATCTGCTTAATGGAGGCCAGCGCTAATTACATTAAATAATTGATAATAGAGCTGACCATTTTACCAATTTTGATAATGGCAAACAGACAAGGGTGGAAACCCTCACCCCGCAGCCAGCTTCTACTAAGGCTAGCTAGGAGGAAAATAAGAAAAAAAAAAAGTTGAGATTTTCTTTCAAAGATAAGGGAACAAAAAAGAAGAAAAAGGAGAAAAAGTGAGAAAGCGAGTGAGGAACCAAAGGTTAAGCCATTACCTCGATGGCCAGCTCCAGCAGCACAGGAGCAGTGGGACGTGCATTGGCTTCACCCAGATACCTTCATTATAACAAAGAACAACAACAGCAGTGAAAAAAAACACACAGGGCCCACAAAGGCAGACAGAAGGGTAGAGGGGACTAGACCGGGCTAGCCAAGACATGCTAATGTCCCTGATGACTTTGCCCTAGGTGGCATATGGCAGGCTCAGTGCGGTTAAAACAGCATTGCTTGAAGGGCTTCAAATTTCCTTGAAGCCAGACAAGCATATGATAGTTAGTTAACCCCTGCCGCCCAAAAAGCCTTTTTTCCCTCGCCAGCTAAAACTGCAGCTCCCCTCAGATCTTACCCAGATCATCTCTGAGCTTGTTGTTGTTGTAAGTGGATTAGAAGTGCATTATCCAGCCTTGTTTTCCCCAGAACAATGGCCTAATAAGCTAGATAAAGGCTAATTGCAATATGCAAAGAGGCTTCCCCCCCCCCCTACAGCATGCATTTCTTTTTTTTTTTTAATTCATCCGTATTCATTGAATTACAAATAATCATCCCATCATAAGCCTGTGTAAGGCAAATGTCCAATGGCTGGTTATATATTTATTTTTTACCCCCCCATCCCTTCAATTTGACATGGAGAACAGAGCTTTAGTTTAGCAGGTGCAAGTGGAGGTCTGGAATGAATCCTGAGGGTGGTGATTTGTTTGGAGGAGATTATATCTGTCATGGTGGCCCACCTACTCTCTGACTGTGGAGGGGGACTTTGGCAAATCAGCCAGAGAACAGGAAAGGGGGGGGCAAAAGGAGGACAGTAGAGTGGGAGACAGGTTTTTGTTTTTTAAAAAAAGAGGAAGAAAAACAGGGATAGAGATGAGAGGAAGATAAACAAAGAGTGCCAGACAGAGGAAAGAAGGGCAATAGTAACACAATACAAACCTTTGGTAGTGCCTTTCAATGGCATCTGGGGTGTGGTGCCTTGAGATCGTTCTTTTGGTTCGTTTCTGGCACAAAGACGAGACGCACAATGAGGATAATAACAGTAATAATCGCAGCTAATGTGAACAGTGAAAGAAGAGTAATATAGGTGTACGTAATGTGGTAAAACACAAAGGCTTACAGTTCAGGCCGCACACCTCTAAACACGCTCTCCTCTATATCAACAAGCACCAGAGATCTCAGGTCAAAGTAATTTAATTTCAATAAGTTTGCCCGGGGTCAAAGTGTGCCAAGGCAACCTTGTTCTAATACCCTACCCTCCTACGCCTCCTCCATCCCCCCCACCCCTGCCTCGCTCAAACCTTGTATTCATTTCCCCTCCTTCGATCAAACAATGACCCTATTCCACATCCCGCGCCCCGAAATTTCCATGCAATTCAATTGCCGCCGTCGCCGGGAAAAAGGCGGACGACATGGGGATAAGAGAGGAAGAGCATTGGTTAAAAACAACTTATTTAAAAACTACTACACGCGGACAGAAAAAAAAAATGTAATTCCACAGAGACAGGCAGTGTGACTGACACCTGTCAGGGGGATGATAAATGACTCCATTTTCTGCCTGTGCTGCCTTCTGCCACTGGCGGCAGCGGCCATTTATCATCATCCGCTGTCAGCCGTGGAAAGCAGCAGTGACAGTGCGAGTCAGCAAACATTTAGCACACGCAGCCGCACTACACGGGGAAATTATTATTGTCAGAATAATAATGGTTTAGCATAATTTATTACAGGTCCACCAAATAAGCAGGGGCTAGGTGTTATTAGACAGATGGATGGGAAGGCTTGGCAGACATCCACCGAGGCTCAGGCAGGCAAGGGCCCTCGACGTGATCGTGAGGGGGAGGAGGGAGGAATAAACGGGGGTATGGTGTGTGTGTGTGTGTGTGTGTGTGTGTGTGTGTGTGTGTGTGTGTGTGTGTGTGTGTGTGTGTGTGTGTGTGTGTGTGTGCAGGGTGGAGGTGGTGGTGGTGGTGGGGCGGGGGGTGGAGGGGGCATCCTCCAAACCAATCAGAGAGCTGGCAGTTCAATTACAAAGAAATAAAGGGACATTCATCATTCAATTAGGCACCTGTCAGGGCTCACAAAAGAAGAAAACTTCTAACCTGGTACTCCAGGGAGAAGATGCTCAGAAGAGTGGACTGCGAGTGACTGGAACAAATAAAAGAAGGACAAAGTTAATTACCAGAGTGCATTGCAGAGAGACAAAGGGAGAGGGGGAGCTTCAAAGCCGGGGCCAGCTGCCCTGTAATCTAAAAGAACATGAAAACAAGTGTGGCAAAGTTGTTCCAGATGAACACCTCTGACAAAGGATTCCTGCCACGACGGCGTGGGGGTGGGAGAAAAGGGGAGGTTGTGTGTGGTATGAGAGATGAGAAAAATATAGCCTGGTTTTTCTTTTTTTTTTTTGTTTCACCCCCCACTCACTCATTCATACATACCGTCTTCTTCCAGCCTCCCTCTCTCCCTCTCTCTCTCTCTCTCTCTCTCCGGCGCGGGCGCTGAAAGCTAAATTGCTCCTAATTGAAGCGCAGTTTCTGCCGCTGTAAAACTACACAAAGGCGAAGAGCGCTCATTCACAGTCAAACTAAACGTGACAAAAATCGCAGAGGAATGAGCGACAATCGCCGCAAAACGGGGATCCAAGCCGTCGATGGAGGCGAGCCGAGCCGCTCGGCCTCGGGTCAGACTCTCCCCGACCACGGCCGGTGTGCGTATTTGTTTGTGTGGAAACGACGGGAGAAAGTTGTTTTTTTTTCGTTCCCCCTGCCTCGCTGTCAACGCTGGCATATGCGCCGCTCTCGGAGCCCTCCCACCGCAACTGACGGGCTTTGAAAATGGAAACTTTCACTGCAGGAAGCGGGGACTCCCAGGAGTCGGTCAATTCCATGGGTTGCCATAAGTTACATTCATCTCCAGCCCCAGTCAATGTCAAACACCTGGCACCGAGGCAAACCTGGAAAACAGGCTGCTCCAACAGGGAGTTGTGGCGCCCCCACCACCCCCACCCCCACCCCCCACACCTCCCCAGGCCCTCCCCAGTCCAAGATATCTAAAGCAGCGACAGATAATATTCTAATTGAGGGATGCATACCAAGAAGTAGCAGCAGTAGCAGCAAGTGTGTGCACGCACAGACATACATATGCATGCAAACTGCCCGATGCAGGTCTCCAGTGACTTTGCGTCTCCGTGCTCCGCTCTCGCCACACTTGATTGTTAAATTTAATGGACTTTTCGTTACAAGTCACCTGAGAGTGGTGTGTAAACACTGACGAGAAGCCGAGGCTCGCAATCTGCATTGAAATATCGGGTCTACATGGGCTTTCGACATCAATCACCATAAACCATGAAATAACCGTGTGACGTGTAAACAAAGCCGAAGGAATCTCAAACATTGATTTCTGTCTGGAGTCTCGGTCTGCGAGCGTATCTTAATAAAAAGCGTTTCAACCGCTGGAATACTTTCAGCGGCTCCTAATGACCTACTCCACCAGAACGCATCATCTCGGGTTCTCCAGATGGCAGTTGTGAACAGTTTATAGCTCCGGTCGGAGGAACGGCTGATTCTAAACTATTCCAAACTCTCCCGGGCTCGAGGCATCGCACACGGACGCGTCTCGTCGGCCGCAGAGTTACAGTCACAAATGTTCAGAAATAAAAGCAGAGGAGCGGGAGAGAATGTTTGCAAGGGAGAGAAAAAGAAAAAAGAAAACATACTGCCACCTCAGTATTAATTTATAATGATGCTTGGGGATGAAGGGGCCACTGCAATTAAGTGGGCCATTAAATGGTCAACTGTCAACATGTGGACACTTAAGGGAGGAAAAAAAAATTCTTCCACACTTCAACCTTGCACCTGAGCATTTCAACAACATTACAGCCTTATTGTTGGCATGGGACCATCACGATCCCCCTGTTGGAACAGACATCTGTTAGGTTTTAAATGGATTACTCTCTATAATGAGCATGATTACCGCCTAATTGCTAAATCTATACCCTGTTAACTTTAAAGGGACATAAACAGCTCTAAATATCTGGGAAAACATATCTGTTTCAAAAGCACTAAGAACTTTGGGGACCTTTTTTCCCCCCTCCCTTTCGCACCTGAACCAGTGTTGTTCACTCATACCTAAACGGGACGAGAGGTTCAGAAAAACCTCTCCCGAAACAAGACCAAACAGTGTGGGCTTTGAAAAAGCTAAAAAGCTAAAAAAAAAAAAAAGCTGTGCAAAGAGAGGAGAGCAGATACCTGGACCCATACCAAGAATTGTCTGCGTTTTATAGAGTCTGTCAAATTTTACACTGTGCTCATATTGCATTATGCCCTTTTTCCATTTAACAGACATTAATAGTAAGTTATTGGGGGATTTACATTAATGTAGATCCAGCCTGTGCTCTCTTGGGCACAGTATGCTCACTTCATGCTAAAATATGGAGCCAAGTGCTAGTCTCACAATGGGGATCTGATCCGTCCTGCTACACAGTAGCATTACATTTTCACTGTAATATGTCCACCTCCCACCCTCGTAAGACAAGCATTGGATGGACTCTGACCCATTCTCAGTAGTTACAGAAAATCATTAAAACCGATACAAGAAAACTATACCAAACCCATATTCATCCTTCTTTGTTTTTCATGGCTTTAAAAAGTTTATGAGCAGAGTTTTCAGGACTGTAATGATAAACGATCATATTGGTGTCACATATTTCATATAATAATTCGATTAGATATATTTATTAGACAAAATGAATTCAACAAACCCGTATCGATGTCAGAGCATGGATAAGTGTATCTGTACAAAATGCTTTTTTTTTTAACAAAACATCTTGGGAAACAAAACTATCAATTTCTTTCCTATTCACTTGGTTTACTTTATTCTACTTTATGAATGTGTGAAAAGTTTGACGACTTGATTATTAAAAATGTATTAAAGGGGCAATTAACGTGTTTGAAAATTCATTTGGAAAAGACTGTGACACCACAGTGCATCCGCTCATTGACCTTTTATGAGAGGAAGAAGAGGAAAAAATAAAAACCCTCTCTCCCTCTTGGATATAATTTAGAACATGGGGAAACAGAAGGTTGGGAGACAGTAGAGTGGTTTGGGAATCATTCACTCTCAACCTAATTACCCTTCCTTACAACACAAGACAGAGCATTAATATGCACTGGCACCCAAAATAGTAAAGGAGCAGATTAAATTAAAAACAATTAGGGACTTTCACTTTGTCATTGAGCTGGTATGCCTGTCTGGTCAGTGCTTTAGGCTCTATTAAGTTACGCTGTCCACTGGTTATGGATCTGACAAATTCATGTTTGAGTGCTGAATTGCCTCTCGTTGTGCATTCAGAGTGTATCAGTGTCTTAAGCACACAGCAGGAAAAAACAAAAAAAAAACAAAACAGAAAAAAAAAAAACAGCAGCAACCTAATTAATAGGAGATGAGGGAAATTCGAGCCATCAATTATATTCAGAATCTTCCTATTTACAAATAATTAATTATAAACAATAGCTGTAATTTAGGTAATGAAAGCCACCTGGCTAATGGCATTGGTATCATATGCTGCGACGGTACTTAGCATTTGGTGGATCTGCATGCAGAGAGTGTTGCGTGGTGCGACTCTTCGGGGCATGGATCTGGCTAATTGAGGCATCGCACATATTTTTACTAATGGCGCTGAAGCTATTTTGAAAAGGCAATGATATGGATGAAATGATTCACTGTTTCAAAGTGCTGGAAAACGCTCCTCCAGCTGCAATACATCACTCCACTGGTATCCATACGTTTATTGTACGCGACTACTAACCGAGGCGTTTCTTGCACAGGGACAACTTCAGGTATCTATAGATGACACCCAAGCTAAAGCCCCACCGATAAAATACAGAGAATTTACCTATAGATCGATATTTCATAGAGGGAGAAGACAGCTGAATAGGGGTTAAACACTCTGGATATGCAAATGCTGCTAATTACACATGCTGATAGGCAAAATGCTAACATCTGTTTCGCAGCTAAGCCTACCGTCATCAGCGGCAAAACAAATGTGTGCCAGTGTGGAAAAAACAGAGCTTTACACGTTAATGTATAAATGTGATATATTTTGACAAGAGATAGAAACAAACACGAATCTCAGCGCGTCACGCAGCTTCAAACAAATACTTGCACAACGAGCGCACGTGTTTACAGTTGAAATGTGTTTTACTTTGTTTCCCCCCCGCATAACGCGCGCGGGACCCCCATCCTCTCGCAACTCAAGAACAGTTGCGCGGGAGACTCTGAGAAGTTGTAAAAACACATTATTTTCACGTTTATCACCTCCTAATTATTTCATTAGTTTGTATGTAAGGTATGATAAGACACAACACTACGTCTCAAAGCAGTTTTTTTTTCCCCCTGTTCCACAGCTGGGGCAAACCTTGCCAAAAGCCTGACTTGAGGAGCATCCTCCTACATTTACAGATAATGACCCCACCACAGTCTCTCTCTCACTCTCTCTCCATATAAAACAACATGCCTGCGGGGGAACTGTGCATAGAAATAGCTTAAGCATAAGCACAACAAGGCATCTCACAGCCTACTATTGTCCTAATAGATGGAACATGTGACCCCTGCGCAGCCCTCTTCACTTTATTACAATCTTTAAAACTTCTGTCTGCTGACGTGCCCAGAGATGTCACTGCGCTTTTACAACGGTGCCTGGAACGGAAAGATCCGCAGATCACCGCCCTAATTGTGATCCGTCCTGAAAGACGGGGATCTCCATGAGCGCCCGTGACAAAATATGTTATAACAATTATCGGGCAGTCGCCATTGTTGTTGCGGTGTAATTAGAGTCATAGGTAGTTTGTGGAAACTCTCATGGAGATTGAGAGCGAGGCCCGCGTTATCTGTCAAGTGGGGAGCGTCCACTGGTCTGGCACAGAAACACATTAGACTGACCAATTGCCTACTCCCCCAAGCGTGGCTCGGGAACTTGTACCATTCTGGGCAATTTGTTTCATTCTTCTTTTTGCAATTGATCCAAGTATGCAAACAGAACCCGGGGCAAGGACTCCACCATAACTGCCCAGCACAACAGTGCTACACTATCCTGTAGTTTCTGCCTGTCTGTAGGGCTTTGAAGGCTGTAGGAGGACACTGGTGCGACTGGCCAGGACAGGCAGGATACGCTGGACTCATAATGCCTTATATTCCTTTACAAGTACTGATGCTAACTTCTCCCGTGTAATTCAATGACCACAGTTTTTATCCTGTCCCTTATAATTACTATTCCTTGCTTAAGCAACAGGCTGCTTACGTCAGTGTTTTTAGCCCAATGAGCCGAAAAGCCTTTACAATGTATAGAGCGTGCTTGGACAACATCCCTGAGATATCAAGAGGAAGTAGTCGTTGCTGCTCTTCCTAATCAAGTAATTGATTGCATCTATTATTCATGAACTCCTTAGCCTGACACAAAGTTGTAAACTCAGCACAGCTTCTCCTCTTTCTACATCTCTCTCTCTCTCTCTCTCTCTCTCTCTCTCCCTCTCTCTCCCTCCTCTGCTTACACTTCATTCAGCCTTTCACCCTTCCAGCCCTCATCTAACCACATGAAGCCATGGAATTAGTTTGCCAGCCTCTCAAGCCTTTCAGGGTTGTACCCCCAAAGCCCCAACTGCCAGTTTGCGTTTTGTTCAATGCGGGCAGCCAGAAGTGCGAGGCTGTGCACTGGGGGCCGTCGAGGCTGCCCCCACAGGCTCTGCACTAGATCAGTCTCTGGGTAATGTCACTGCCACTTCCAGGCGACAGCAGAGCTGTTGAATTCTACCTCAGCACGAGCTCCAGCAGACCTCCACAGAGACAATAGGGGACATCGCAGTTAAAAACACGCCAGCTGGAACATTTGGGGGATGTGGTTGGAAAACATAGATCTATCTTAGCTTCAACAGTGTGTGGTATGGAGATCTCTTTTGGTAAACACCTTGAATTCAAAACAACTAGGGAACTGTTCAGGTTAACAAGTGGGTCAATGAAACAAAAAGATAGTTAGTGAAGATAATCTGATGAAAGTCTGCACATTTTTATTTGGTTTGCAATAGCAGAAGCTATTTTTTTCAACCACGTATGGTACAAGAAATACAAGGAATGGAGCCCAAGTGAAATGGAAACCAAATGAAAGTAGATTTCTAGGAGCTGTTCCATTGGCTAGCTAGCTACCAACCACTACCACAGGAGCTTAGCCTAGTGGGATGAGGTTTGCGGACAAGAACCATCGGAACAGTGTCAGTGGGCAACAGAATTAGCTTGAACAGCCTCCTAGTGAACATGGACGTCTTCTGGCACCAGTGGAGGACAGTGTTGCGACTGGGAATACAGTGCAAATGTGATTTAGAGCGACCAGCGCTTTGACTCCTGGACCCAAGGAGCCACTTGAGGTACAAAGTGGGATTATGAGACACAGCAGGGGTGGATCTAGACACTTAGCACACAAGCTTCAATTGATTTCACAATATGTGAGCTGCTTTAACAAGATGGAAAACTATCCCCGTTACGCAAGCGTTTGAGAATTTGAAAATGTTTTAAACTTAAAATTATTACGACACACTTCTTGCCAATTTAATGCATTGTGCCTATACAAAAGCCTTAGGTTTAACCAGCACGTTAATAAAAAGGATAACACAACAGCCACAATAAATAATCAATGAGCCAGTCCCTAAGCTTCATCCTCTGTCTCGAAATTACCATCAAAAACAAAGTGTCTGCAGCCAAGAAATCACCATATCAATGGCACATGCCACAACAAGCCTGTCCCGCGCTTTCCTCCCAAAGATCATGCTAGATAAACCCCAAATAACAGAGAAATTAACAAATGCTTGACATTTGCTCAACATCCATTATTCTGACACTTCCTCAGAATTTCAAAAGGCTGAACGCATGCTTAATCAACATTCATATTCCCAGAGCGAGACCCGGCACCATATTGCAGCCCGCCTCAGCGCTGATGAAAACGGCACATTAGGGCCCGATTCGAAAAACGTTCAGGGACTCCTCACCAGGGAGCTGTGTGTGTGCGGGTAAGAGAGAGCGTGGCAATGGCTGTGTTTAGAGGGGAGGGATGCTTCACACTTCACTTTTAAGCATTTTCCAAAACAGAGGCATCTGCCCCTGCCTGTACACCCTCCTACTTTCAGGAGTGTGAAAGCCATATGAGGAGTGAGCTGAATGGCATCTTAAAGAGAGGGGGGGGTGGTAATCATTACATCCAAATTCATTCATAATATAGCACAGAAGGACACAGAGGACTCTCACATTCCCTCCCTCTTTTTCTCGCCCTCCTTACACAGGCTCTCTCTGGGGACAAAGGGTGGAAGGACTGGGGTCCCCTCTAGACCCAGGGGAAGCCAGGCAAGGCCTCAGAGAGCAGCCCATCATTTCCAATTCTAATACGTGGCATGAGAAGGACGTGATGGGACTGATGTCACATTCGCCCTCCCTCCCCTGCACCGGCCCTCTGCCTAGCCGCGGTCCAGATACTAGGCAGGACACCGCGGTTGGCTAAGAGGAGGGCAAGGAAGAGAGGGCAGGAATGGGGGTTGATATTTGCATGTCCCTCCATTGTGAGTGGGGGTAAAAAGTGACAGCACCGTGTCCAATTCTTTTCCCCCCAGAGCAGCTCGGGCCCGGCAAGAGAGGCCAGGCTGACAGATGACTCCCAACATCTGTGTTATGCAGCCGTTACAGATGAGGGACTCCACATCACAATCTCTCTCTTTCTGTCTGTCTATGGGACACTCCCTCTCTCCTCCCACTACCCATACTCAAAGTACAACAGAAGGAAAGACAGACCGTGCGTGGCAATTACCTTGAAATGGCCTGTAACAACCATTGTGTTCAAAGTTTAAATTTTCCTCCCTTTAAGACCTCAATCAAAAGCAATGATTATGAAATGGTTTTGAACCCAGAGGACCATTCAGGGAATTGCTAATAAAGGCCAGTGAGAGAAACTCAAATGAATATGTTTATTACCAGTCCAAAATAAAAATTAAATAAAATAATGATTTAGTTATAAATAATATTGTATGCTATCTTATTGATATAAGAATACGGGAAATGATATTTAAAAAAATATATCAACACACTGGAACACATTTATACACTGCATCATTAATCCTCCCATAATTTTATTATTTTGTGTATGTGGAAACAAGTATTATTACTGTTACATCAATGTAGCTCCTTCCTGTGCTACTTTTAATTACAATTTGCTCAAAAACATTAAGTCAGTCGGTAAAATTTCATTATCATCACAAAACGATTTTATTCTAAGTCAATAACAGATAATGAATAGCAGCTACTCACTATCAGCATGCACTTCCTGCTGAACATTTCCATTTATCGATCGGGAAAAGGTCAGCACAAAAAAATAATCAGCACAATATTTTATATCTAATTAATCATATTAATAAACAAATACATGGGCCCTCTGCAATAAAACCAGCAGCAGGATACTAGTAGAGACACATGAATCTGCAGCTCATTCAACATCGTTTGCATCCCCAGACACAATATAAAATGATTTGATATCCAGATACCTGTGTTTTCTGTCGCTCGCACTGTTATAGCCCAACCAATCTTTCGCCCACCCCCTCAGCACCGGCTTGTCCACAACAAACTGCTAAACCCCCCCCCTCACTCTGACACCCTCCCCTGCCAGCGCCAGCCTGGCCAATATTTACGCAGTGGCAGGGCTCCCACACGGTCCGAGGGGACAGGAGGGGTGTGGGGCGGGGGTGGCTGACTGCCGTGCCTGAGCGCATGCTAAGAGATGATGGATGGCCTAGTCGATATGTTATGTCTTAAGAGCCTGATTTCCTGCCAGTCCAATCACTAACCCTCCAGAGCCCAGCTCAGCTGATTGGACAACCAGAATAATTTCGCAGGCTGTGAAAACACTGCTGCCGTGCCTGTCTGTCAGGCCCAGTGACGAGACTCAGGGATTTTAAAGAGCAAGGGCCTCCCCAAGATTGGTTATGGTGAGCGAAATAATAACAATAACCAGCAAGACTAAACAAAAGAGCCAGCACCTCCGGGAGCGGGAGATCGTGCAGAATTATTGGAATGAAAACGTCCAGTGTTTTCCTTTAATTATTACACCCACCAGTCCTGCTTTTGGGGAAAAAAACCTGACATTCGGACTGTTTGTTGAAGACAGTTTGGATTAAGAGAGCAAGAAAAGAAACAAAACTCAAAATAAATACGAGAGGGACCCCCGGCTGTTGGTGGCTAAACATACAGGATATTGGATGAACTTAATACGCGTGACATATTCTGTTAAATGCTGACGGTGAGAACAAAGGCAAGCTCACGCTCCCTGGTGTCCCCTTTGGGGACCTGATACCTTCTTCTAGATTGGTGATTAGGGCACAATGGAAGTAGGAAGCTCCAAATACATACGACTTTGTAAGTGACCTCGGTGGGATCAGCCACGGTGTCCTGGTGGCCTTGGGGGATTACACATGTTACGTTCAATAAAGTGAGGGCCCTCAGTGTCAAGGAGAAAGGCAAACACAACCATTAACCTCTCTCTTCGATTTCTGGATGTGCAGACGCTGCATGGCAAAACATTGGCTAATGCTCTGGTGGAACCCTACTGAGATACCTGCACAGAATTAATTAGTGATCATAAGAGGGCAATTAAATTTGTTGTAAACATGCAACAAGATTTAATAAAAGTAAACAGTAATAAAGGATCCCTGCTGGAAGGAACTGGCAAGCAGATAATAATGCCATCTTTATATGCAATGGTGTCGTGGGAGTCTGCTCGTACCTATCTCCAGTACACATGTGCAGGGAATACACCTTTGACATGTCGCCAGTCCATCACGGGACAAAGACACTCTCACACTTGAAGCTTGGGGAAATTACCAGTTTCCAGTAAACTGAGTGAAGCACCCAGAGAACCCAGAGAAAACTCACGCAGACACAAGGAGACCATGCAAACTCCACCAAGGGAGGCCCTCAGGATTCTCGAGACCTTCATGCTGTGAGGCCACCATGCCATTCACCCATGCACCAAGTTGCCCCTCAAACAGCCCTAGTGCAGGTTTTAGGCTTCTCTGGCTGTAGCGATCAAATTGTTCAACTTATCCCTCAGAGCGCTGTACACTCTGTCAATAGACCAGCCTCTGGACTCACCTTACTCTTTTCAGGACATATATTTATTTTTAGTATAATTCACTGAACCCAAGTGCAATATACCGTCAATATTGTGCTGAAGAGGACAGGCATTGAGCTGGGCAGCAATACTTAGTACTACATATTTTTATTTTATTTGACTTTACATTTTGCACATTTCCACAACAACATTGTTGCATATACTATTATATGTTTTGAGCAATTTTTACAATGAATGTTTTATGACTGAAAATGGTGTACTCAGAGAAAATCCACACACACTATTTACTGCAGTTGTGATGTCAAAGAACCACTGTAACAAATGCAGATTTCCTTCAGTGATCAGTAATGTTTTCTGACTTGTGTTTGTTTGCCTGTTTCGTGCATTTCCATTCATCGATCACTCATTCACAATATCCACAATCTCTTCAGAGATGCTCATGCCCAATGGCAAGAATCGACACACACCCACAGCTTCACACACCGTCTGTGTGACCACTTACTTGGGAAATCTCTCCTTCAGCATCTTCATGCATTGACGTGTGGGTCTCAGTTGTTCTGTCCATCTCACTATCTCTTTGTACTCAGCCCGTGTGAGTCTCATCTTGCTCTCATCAGGCACAGGATCTGCGTGTACAGACAGAGAAAGACTACTGCTGGAATCTGATCTGACAGCTGTCAAAAACAGCTGGAACTCGCATTGCTAACCAAACCTAGCTTTATGTTACAACAAACGCGACACAGCAGGAGCAAAACACAAGACTACAACATTTAGACGCTTCATTGAAGGCTTATTAAATACTTACCTCACGCAAAACACTGTTAAACGGGACTCAAAATGAATAAATATCTTATAAAGGGATTGTTTACCTCTGACTGCCCACAGTTCCCGGTAGCGTGTTCCCGCTAGGAAGTTGAAGAGATGACTTTTGTGTGATCTGCACGTTGATTGGTCGATTCATCCAGGGTACTCAGTATCCTCGACGCTGATTGGCTATTCAGCAACAAGGAGGCGGTGTGTCGCTCAGACGTGCTTCTCGCTGCTGCACCGAGGATTTGCTGGACTCTCATCGAGAGGGAGCGAAACAAAGGCAGGTAGAGGAAACCAGCGGATGTTATTCACCATGAGCGCCCTTACAAAATCATCTAGACTGATCGAATAAAATAAAATAAATGAATAAATAAAGAAAATCGTTCTACCAGACAGAGAGTTATATTACCACCAACTACGTAATGCGGTACAGTCTCAACTACTCACTACAATTTATGTATTTTTTTTCTAAAGCCATTATTAGTTACATGCATGTAAATGTAATAAACTAGTTTACATCTAGGTGATCTGGTTATACTAAATGTCTCAAAATACAAAATAATCTAAAATAGATAATTTTCTCCATTATAGTATATAATTGTGCTTGTGTTTTCTCCAAAGCAAATGTAAAGTTAAGTTAATTCCATTGCAGGGAGGCATCAATAATATGCATATGGGATTCTGTAACATTTGCAGTGGTTAAAACAGGCACACAGACAAGCATTCCTCCTTGCACAACTCCTGAGAGGATACTGGTCTGGATATTTCTTAATTATTTCCCACTACCTGCAGGAATTTTTGCAGCCCATCCCCAGCTGAGAGCCCTCACAATCATCAAGCACCTTTCAACTCCACCAGTGAATGTACCTCTTTTAATGTCCCCAAGCAGAAATATGCAAAGCAGGCCAATAGAGAAGACTGTAGTCGAGTGAAAAAGTAAAATGTGTTGATTTAAATGGGGAATGGGAGCTACATGACAGCTAGGCAGTCAGTAGTTAATCAGTGATTTATTCACTTGTTTTTTATTTGCTTCTGAACCATATGATTGCTTCATGTCCTGTAGTCTTGATTTTAGACATCAACGAGATAGGACTAAAATCATTAAGACCTAATTTGTCAAATACATCCCCTGAGATCAATATAATTTTACAATGGCATTGTTGTGTAATTAGTCTCTGAACAGTGCTAAAAGTCACCCTTCGCTCAGTGTAATAGATTTCCCCTCTCTTTAAACACAGATGCGACAAAGTCTTGGAGTCATTTCGTTACGTGTTTTAGATTTTTCCTGATTTTACTTATTATTTTTGTGCTGGTTTACTTTTAATTGAGCAAATACATGACAACTTAATCATTGCCACAAATAATTAGGCTTTAAATGCGAACCAATCCAACCTCAAATTGGCATTATTTTCAGCCGGCCTTTGACGATAGCGAGTAATTCTACGGTCTGGTCTTTTGACATGAGCATTGCTGGTTTCCTCCGTTGTCAGCGAACAATGCATCGGTGAGCAGAAAGGCTCTATCTGACCTGTGGTGCATCAGAAAATAGAGCTCATTGTTGTTGGGCAGTGTAGTATGATGTCTGAGATGAGCTGAGGTCTCGGGCTGTGTGTTCTCCAGCACAGTCCCCGGGTCTGAAAGGGCTCAGTTCTCTGCGGTGGCTACAAAAGGGAGCTGTGTAGTGGGATTGGTATGGCCAGATAAGATCAGGGCCTCTGAGGAAGTCTGGTCTGATTGCTACAAAGGGCTGAGGTCAGGGGCAGGAGGAGCAGTTTACTCATCTAGGTATCAGAGGATCGGTGGGGTGGGGGGGGGGATTGGTGGGGAGCCGCGTGTGTAATAGGTATAAAAGGATCAGTGTAATGTGATGATATAAAAGATAAAAATCAGAGAAGGGGTTGGAAGGCGGTGTACTGTAATGGCCCCAAAAGCGAGGGGGATCAGAGATTTTGTTGTGTGTAGGTGTCTGTTTGCGTGTGTCTGTACCCCTGCACACACACTCACACACACTCACTCACACACACTCACACACACACACACACACACACACACACACACACACACACACACACACACACACGCACACACACACGCACGCACGCACGCACGCACGCACACAAATCAGTGTGTGTGCATCTTTGATGGCTATGAGAGCCACAGTGGGCTGTGATGAGAGCTGAAGGAGAGAGCAAGGCGATGGAGGGGGATACAGGGAAAGGATGCAGGGGGAAAGACGACTGCTTTGGAAGCTGCGTGTAAACAGGGCAGTGGTACACACGGTGCCGTTAACCAGCTGTGAAGCCTGCTCACAGTGGGAGACGAATTTACAAAGGATGTCTCCCTCTGATATCCAGGAGATGCTGCACTGATCTCTGCTCCACTGCTCTCGGCACACCATTGTAGTGCTAAGCACTGTGCCACTAATGGCACTTATATACCTTAATGCCTGGAAAACATTTACATTTTGCTTGCAGCAAAAGGGAAATTTGTGTGGCTGTGCAGGGGATAAAATGTGTGTGTGTGCTCGAGAACTAGTTTTTTTCTTTCATCCGCAGAATCTTCAGTCGATGAATCTAAGATTTGTGAGGTTGTGTAATTTCCTCCACTCATTTCTACAGTTTAAGGAAATTGCAAGTCCTCCCGTGCCTTGTGCATTAGTCCCTCTTACCATATCCACTGATATTACTCGCCATAAAGACGGAGCATTTTGTTACACTAGGTTGTCAGCATTACTGTCATAATGTTTCTTTTTTTTTCCATTTGTGAAGCGACTTTACTCCACTACGCCACGCAATTGCTCTCCAATCTTCAGGGAGTCTGGGATCTCGGCTCTAAAATGCACAGTTTAAACATGAGGCAAGCCGTAACCAGGAAATGCCTGTAGTATTAGCAAGGTATCGGATTCGTGCATTCCCCCCTGAACAGCATGACTGCCCCTGAAAATCCCACATCCATATTTTACATCTTGCAAGACAAGACACATGTGCTTCACCCTAGCTTTCAAAGCTGTTTCTTCCATTTATTTTATTATCCTTTAATGAATTTAATTAGAGGACATGTAATTAAATGCAATTGGGCTCACCCCCGTAACACACACACACACGCACACACACACATGCACACGCGCACGTTTGGCTGTAAATTGCTCAAAACAACATGTGCAATGTGAGCAAATTTACTGGATTAATAGGGGATTGATAATATTTTGGGATTGTATTTCACTCTAAACGGCTGCACGCGGAAACAAAGGCTGCAGCCCAGGCTCATTAATCATAGTCAACGGGTTGCCCGGGTGCAATTTGCATGTCCGAGGTGGCTGCACATGCTGCCATTCGGACTAGCTCGCTGGATCTGCCTTGATTTGGCCAGACCGTTAACGCTGCGTCAATCAAGGATAGGCTGGTAACAGTATGACAGAGGAAGGGAGAAAAAAAACATTTTCTCCTCATTACCCAGCACTCCCTCCTCTCCCTCCCTTTCTCCCCCCCTCCACCCTGTCTGCTCAACTTCTTATTTTAGTTAGCACTAATTACACCGACCTGATGAGAAATGAAACCATTCTGTTACACTTATTAGGGAGAGCGAGAAAAAAAAATCGTATTCTTTTTTTTTAAGAATTACTTGTTTGTGAAATACTTGAATATTTCAAATTATATTTCATTCTCCACATAATGGATGGACTTTTAAGATGCATTAATATTGTGCAAACGCGATAATATTTGGTTTGAGTGATACATCAAACAGAAGTCTAGCCTTTTAGCCTTTTTAGAAAATTTGGAGAAAATAATCACTTTTATCTATAAAGCAAACTTTTTTGGGTTTGCCTCTCTATTTTTTTTTTTTGACAGTGGCAGTTTGGAGCCTCACTAAGCCCATTTTAAGTGCAGATAATTGGGTTGAGACGTGATGCAGTGAAGTTCAAAAAATGTAGCACGATTTCACAAAGCTGTAATCTCACCACTGGCTCCATACACTGAATTCTAATTATCTCATCATGAACTTTAAAAAAGAGGCAATGTTTTAATGGCTTTTTAACTCCATAAGAGGTGCACGTCTGTGTGTGTGCGTGCGTGTGTGTGCGTGTGTGTGTGTGTGCATGAAAGAAGGAGCTGATACGTGTGTGCATGCGTGTCAGACACACACAGACACCCACCGTCACCACACACAGACACGTGAATGCGGCTTGTGTCTGGTCTGGCTTCTCCTACCTAGCTCTGCTGCCGAGGCTCATGCTGTGCTCTCTCCCCCCCATCCCCTAATATCCTGGAGGCATTTTTCTCATTATCAAATATTGTTTGATGTCTTTGTTTCTTGATGATTAACCATGGTCACCAAACACTGGTCTGGATTGTTTAAAATTTAATTTTGGGGGCTCTGAAGTACCTGCAGAGGGGCTGACTGGTGGGGACACCCGTATTTTATGTATGCTATTTTTCACGCTGAAATGCAAGAGGACACACATTGAAAAACACAATAAATCCTGGAGGAGAATCATTAGTGGAATACTAGTGCTTTTTATGACCATTGTTATTCAACGCTGTATTGAGATGCAGTAAATTATTCTGTTTATTATGGGTTTATGGATTCGGTCCCATTTTCAGAATAATTATGCTGCTCCTCATTCTGCATAAATAAAACTACTCTCCATATACTTTTCTGTGCATTTAAACACAAATGTAAATGCTTTATAATATTTATTTTTCAACACTAGTAATTATTAGTTTTTCGCAAAATTATTCTTTTTTTGTGCGCGTTTTGCATATTACTTGTGTTTTGATTGCGTGGCGTATATATATTTCTGTGGTAATTTGAAAATCATAAAGAGCAACATCTCGCCTCAGGAATGCGAGATTTATGAGGAAATCGACATTGTAAGCAAACAAATAGGGAAACAACACTCTCCCCTAATGTCAGCATGTCAAAACTATATTGAATACTTGAAATATCTGTGTATCTAAGGCTGAATAGCAGCCATTGTATCGGTCTAATGATATTATCCTCTGAAATTTGGAGTGAAAGAAAAATGGCAGAAATGAGCAGCACCATTGTCTGCCCCCATTTTATTTAAACAGATTGCGAGAGCACAGAGACGCGCACTGAGGGAAAGAGCGAGCGAGGGAGAGGGAGAGAGACAAAAAGAGAGAGAGAGTGCTCTGTAAATGAAAGGTTATGCGTCGTCCCATGTGTTTGTATTGTCAATAACTGGAGAAGGCTGTCAAGAAAGTGGGGAGATAAAGGTCAATAACTCAGGCAAATGTGTTTGTATTTGTACACTCCTGCTGATAGCACAGCAAACGTCAGGGCCTGTGTCTGACACCCCACAACAATAACACAAATAGTGGGGCTAGCACCAGAATAGTCATTATTATTGTTGGTGCTGGAAATGAGAGGGAACCTCAGCACATGGCTGTGACAGCAGGCGCGGTGTCACTCAAACGTCACTCCATAATGAAACACGCTGGAGATCAGAAAAGGCGATGATAAAGTGTAAACACAGAGAGATTATGCCGCGGGATCGTTGCGATATTTGCCTTATTTTCCCGTCTCCGAATAAATAGGACCGTCGTGGCCTTGTTTTGAAAGCATTTGATACAAATGTAAATATTGGAATAATTAGGGTCGACTTGTTTCCTAGAAAAGGGAAACTTTCCGAGATAAAATTAAACTTGTTACTCGTCAGCCATTCACATCGGTGGGTGTACTTTTGGACTGCGGTGAAATATGCTGAAAGTAAATGTAGCCATTTTCCATAAAGTTAAATCACTGCTGTAGAATTTTCCATTTTCCTCTTAAAGACAAAATGCAGAGCAAATAAAATCTGCATGACTTTTTTCTTGCCACACGAGGTTAAACTGGTAACATAAAAGCTGAATTTATTTTTCTGGCATCCTATATGTGTTCAAGTGTTATTTTACTCCACAGCCATTTAGTGTACGTCTCTGTGGCCCTGAGTGTAATAAATGTGCAATTAACAGACTTAACTAATTCATGAGGAACATTGTGAAACTAACGAAGGGCATAACTACTGTACACACACCGCTGTCATTGGTGGATATTGTTATTGTTCTGCTTTTAATTGCTACAGGAGGAGGAGGAAGAGGAGGAGGAGGAGGAGGAGGAGGAGGAGGAGGAGGAGGAGGCAGCCTGTTTTGAATATACGTCCTCGGTTACCATAGCAAAAAAGAAACACTGGCTCCCTCCTGACAGTTCTATCCAACGTCATGAGGTACGTGGAGGTGTTAACTTCTCTGCTTTAACCAGTTACCAAACAAATGACCCTTTTTAACATATGGCACAAAGAGAACAGATAGAAGTAGCCGTGCCTGCAGTAACAGCGTGAAATCCTCCGGCCATTCATCTTGATCTGTGGTCAGAGAAAAGGTCCCTGTATTTTTGCGTCTCATTAACACACAGGCTTCCTTTTTTTTTTTTTTTTGATACCCGATATAATTTCTGCTGTTTAAACTGTCGCCACTGTGGAATCAGCATTACATCGGGTGCTCCTTTCTTTGAGGAAGCTGCAATAATTAAAGCTATAAATCATTTTAAGTAAATAATAAGACAAAAAAATCCCAAATACTTCTCATTCTCCCCTTGAAATATGTATACTTCCACGGGTCCCGGAGAAGCTTATTTTCTGTGGGAACCATGGGCACACAAGCTCACAAAATTTGCAAACGTTGTCCCATTGTTGTGAGCAGATGGATCAAAATGTACTTTAAGTAAGTAATATAAAGTCCATAGGGGGAAGCGGATCCCTGTGCCTGTGTCACCCTCTCCCCAGTCAGTTTGTTTGTTGGCTGTGCAGCCTCGTAGTGGTTTACATTACATATGATTATGTAAATGCGGAGCTGTTCCTGTGCATTACGAGCCAGCGCATTGTCAGGATCTTTTCTAAAGCAGTCAAGTAGCTATTTCTGAATTCTTTTATTATCTGAGAGTGCAACAAAGAAAGTCTTTTGTTCACTGTTTGCCGCACACACACTCACATGCATACACAAACACACACACACACACACACACACACACACACACACATACACACACACAGGCACACACACACACAGACACAGACATACATACATAGGCCTGCACTGCTCCTGCTGCCGTCCGTGACTTACTACTGTCCCCTAGTGGTGCTCTGCTCCACCGTCTCTTTTAAACTCTCCATTTCCATCAACTTTCAACTCTTCTCTTCACCTGACTTCCCCCTGTCTTTGTCCCGCTCCCCCCACCTCTCTCTCTGTGTGCCTGCTCTCTGCCTTATCATGCTCAAACATTTAAAGGCTCGATTTGTCGTATTGTATGACAGAGAGCTCCAATTATGCGTCGCTGTGTCCACAGCGGCTTCGCCTTCAATGGCAGCCTCAAACAGTGTCAACAAAAACAGGAACCCTGATGTTTTGTGGCTATTGTGAGGCCAGGGCTCGTGTCAATAAGGTATTGTTTAGCCCGAGTGCCACACCGAAACTGCACTGAGAATGTTATCAGACCTGTGGAAAAAAAAAAAAAAGGGTGTGCACATAATAGTGCTAAAATGTAAGTATGATTGTTTGGACAAGCCCAGCACAAATGCACACAAGGAACAGCTCTGGAGCTTTGTCACCTCTCCACACTGCTTTCTTTCAGCCCTGTTTTTTCGCTGAGATACAGAGTAAATCCTTTTTACATCTGTGTTTATTCTAGCCCGTTGTATAATTGCGCCTAGACAGCGTCACAAGGCACCACAGATTACAACATGCGTGCGTGCTCTTAAATATCATTTCCAGCGTATTTTGCAAGATTGCTCAACGTAGGTAGCGTACTGTAAATATTGGGGATTACTCTGAAATTGCTTCACCATTTACAGCACTGTAAATATAACACTCACGATTATGATCCCTGATTCTCAATAAATCGCTTTGTCTCACTTCACTACCTCTGCAACAACAATGACAAACTTTTACTGGAAACACTCCACAGCCCTGGACAGTAACCCAGAGGGTCGAGATGTCATTTTTGTGTGTTAATAAGTTAACTTTTGTGAGCTAATAAACATGTGAAGTACATAAATCTCTTCATGTATTTAACAAGTTAATTAAGTTGTAAAAATAAACTTTTATTAACACAAAACAATGTCTTGACCTCCTGGATTATTGTCTGTTCTAATCCATTGATTTTAATCCTATAACTCTATTCTGACTAATAATAATAATGATATATGTCACTTATTTAGTACTTTTCTGATTGTATAAAGATGCTTTACATAGAAAACGCATTCAACAGATACTATCCATGTGAATTGTTATTGTATAGGGATACAGTCACTTGTGTTTTGTAATCTCAAGACACGTGTTCTGTTACTCTGAAACACTGCATCTGCAGTAGATTTATTTTCCAGAGAATATTTTTTTGTGAGGTCAACACCGAACCCCAGTTCCCCCAGCTAGAAGTGTGCATTTCTATGCTGTTTTGTTTTCCCTTCCTGATCACTGTTATCCCCACTCCTAATTGGTGTGATAACCTGGAACAGTGGTAATAAACAACGGGGTAAAAGGGTCACTCTCCACTGGCGCTGCACGGACACACACACACACACACACACACACACACACACACACACACACACACACACACACACACACACAGCCAAGTCACTCATGTCAAATGACCAATTATACAGGTTATAGAAGATGGCACCTCTGTCTCCGGTGCCCCGTCCCTCCTGGGGAAAGCGCTCCAACGAGAGGGCTATCACTCAAACCCAAACCACATTCATTCATTAGCCTGTTAAGATGGCCATCAATTATTCATTAAGAAGGTGGCCAGTGGATTATTTCTGTCAGCAGAAGGCTTATTGTATCAAAGGTTGATTATGGTGTGGTTGATTTAGAAAGCACCTTTCTCTGTGTGATCGATCATAAAGAAAAGCAAAAAAATATAAAAAATCTAAAGTTACCCTCCTCAGCGACATTTTGTAGTTTTTGGACAAACGTTTAATTCCAATCAGCAGGTTTGGAAAGTTTCTTTCCGACTTTCCTCCTTTCCTGAGCATGCATACACATTTAAATACTGTTTGTTTTGCATAGCAAAGTGCTCGGCAGCAGTCTACTCAGACTGCGCTGATCTGATTTTAGCCATCAGTCTGTTATTACACAGTGTGATTCAGACAGCTTAAAGTTGACACACTGTGTGATAAGGAGCCGGTGTCGTCCTGATTTATGAGTGAAATATGCTCACCACCTTGCCTTTATTATTCCTATCCCTCACTAACAATCTCGTGCTCACCTCTTTCTCTTTTTTTGCATGGCATCATCCCCAAAATTCACACTCACACCACTCTGTAAAATCGTTTTATTACAATGTTAAAAAGTCCTGTGGGGATTTTTTTTTTTGAGAGAGAGACAGAGAGAGAAACGCTCTGAGAGGGGAACCAGTAAAATAGTCGTGCTAAACTGGCCGAGTGACAAAGTCTTGGCTGAGTCTGCGAGCACGCACTGCTTTGTTCCCCCAACGTTGAAATTCCACCTCAAGTACTCATCATTTCATGAAAAAAAGCACATAAAAGAATACTGAGGATAAGTAGTATTTGTTTCTATCCTTTTCAGGTTTCTATTTTTAGACCGACTTTTTTCAAAGTTAGTTTGAAGAGCTGTGTTTCGTTGTCAAGTGCGAGGCATGGAAGATATTCCCATTATTTTGTTGTTGATAATAAATACATGAAAGCACGTGTCTCGATACGTGATCGCCTACTCTCTTTTTTTTATTATTTGTTTCACAATAGCCTCAACACAAAAGCAGTTTGCGAATGCAGCTGCCTTTGTTTCGTTGTTGTATATGTATCAAACATCATGCACATTAACCTACTTTTTTTTCTGCCCCTCCTTTGACCCACACGATACCTTTTGAAAACATGAGCGCGCGGCATTTGAGCAAACAGGGCGTGAGTGAGGCAATGTTTTAGCAAATACAGATGGAGTGTCGAGGAGATTAGCATCCTGTTACGACACATAGCAGCGCGCTCCAGTGTCATGTTTGCGGGGCTCTTGGATGACAAATTTGACCTCTGACTGCAGAGAAGTTGTTCAAAGCAACAGATAGCCTTCAGAGCAGCAAATATGGCATGTAAATATACCCAGAGTAAACAATTGTTTCCCTCTTTATCAAAGAACGCCATCCTCTACTTTTCACTTGTTTACCTCGCGGGACGTTTTCATTCAGGTACCTGCCGTCCATGTGTTTATACAGCTTTCTTGTCCTTTTATTCACGTCGTCTCCTCGCTGCATTTCTCCTCTCTAAGTATTTCACCACGACTTTTCCTCCATTCACAGAGTGTTAAAACAATATCCAAGTGTCATGCTATCGCGCCGTGTCACCACCTCGTATGTGGGTAAGAAAAATTCATTGAAGGGAAAAAAAAAAATCATGGGTGTGTCGGTGTTTTCGGAGTCGTAATGAAGGATAAACAGTGTGAGGAGGTGACAGAGCGCAGACCTTGGACTCGGCCCTCAGCCCTGAGCCACAGCAGGCACTTACCCATGATGCAATGACAGCTCTTGGAGATGGTGGGGAAATTAATTCTCGCTGGGTGTAAAGAAACTATTCATAACTGCTTTGCGTGAAAAAACATTAGCAATTTTTCGCGGGGATCAAAGTGGCCATCTGGTTAAATTCACACAGGCTATACCTTATTCATGCACCTCCTTTACAGCTCTCGGTGGATTCGCTTAATTTTCTGTCTTCCCCTTTTCCCTCAGGTTTGTGCAGCACTTGCAGAGCGAGACTCTCTCAAGAATGTGTCTAATTTAGTGGCTAAGAGGCAGATTTATACCTGTGCTAGTTATGGAGAAGGTTGCTCCCTCGAGAAGCCCAATGACTGTTTACGGGCGGCCCGACAATGCCTTAGCAGATGATGAAGCACCTGCCAGAGTTCCCCCATGTCTGTTCCATCCCTTTCTGTCTGTCTGCTCGCCTCCCTTCCTCTCACTTTCTTTCTTCTCGCACTCTTCCTTCTTCCTCGCTCTTTTCCTGTCTCCCTCCCCCTTACGCTTGCTTGGTTTCCGTTTTCTCAGCAGAGGCACATCTCCTCCAGTTTCCGTGGAGTTGTGCATTTTACAACCATTCCCAACTGCCCTCCCCAGAGTGAATCCATCCACTCACTCTGTCTACCTCTGAGGATAAGAGAGTTTTCATGTCCATGTCCCTCCACCATCCTTCCTACTCTCTCCTTCCCTCCCCCTTCACATGCATACTGGGCAGACAAACCGACAGCAACACACACACACACACACACACAGACTCACGCTCACATTAGAGAACAGAACTGTGGTCAGGTTTTGTTTATGACAGGGAAAGGCAATATCGAGATTGTTTCAGAGTAGTGTCATCACGTGAAATGTATCGCTGTCAGGAGTATGCTTTATATGTCTGGGCCCTCGGCTGAAGCCATTTTGGGAAACAGAAAATATCATATCGTATGACCTCCTCTGGTATAAAAGTAAACTATCAGCTGTAAATCCGATACACAACTACAGCAGCGTGTGTGAAAAGGAAAGGAAGACTTCTCTGTGGCATGGAGCTCAATCGTAAAATAAAAGATCGTCTGGGTCCCGCAGTAAATTCTAATGAAGATGTTGGAAATGCGTTTTGTTGATCTATGTGAAATGACAAGTATTACAGATTTGTCCGAGTTCAAGATTCTCAAAGAAAGCATCGGGTCTGTTTCTGATATTTGATGTGGCTTTCAAAGTTGCCGGCTGGATGTGAAAATGCTGCATGCGTGTTTGCATCTGGTCTCAAGCTGAACAGCTGCAACTCGGGGGCAATGAGAAAACAAAATGTTCTGCTGTTTCATTAAGCTAAAGAACATTTATTCATATTTACAGGATATCGGTGCATAAAAAAGAGGGGCTGTCAGAGAGCATGACAGATATATTTTGAAAGGCCTCTTTGGAACTTTTCATAGAAACTGGGAATAAAAGGCCTATTTTTCTATGTATTTTCCCCATAGAAAAGTTTTCTAATTTTGGTCGCCTCAAAATGTACATTTCCTGCAGTAAAACCCAACAGAGGTTTTTATAAATCCCCAAACACATTATTTATGCCCCTCCTCGTGTCATTTGAGTATTAAATCATCATGCATTGACCAGTTCTTGGTCACAGTGCTGTGATTCCGGCTCTTCCAGGCTGCATTATACTCAATGGGCCGCAGCTCGTTAATGTATGTGCTATGATTTTGCACCTGTAATTAAGTGTCAGTTTATAAACACACAAACACTAATAATACCCAGAGCCTTTCTTGGGAGAGCCTAGTGGTGGCAATAGCCCATCCATCAATGTCCCTAATGAGGCTCCATATAGACAAGTCAGTGGAGGCTTCCCGGGCCGTTCAGTCTTATTTTTCATGCTCACTGTGATAACCACCCAAATCCCTGGTAAGATGATATCAGCCAGGATAGGGACAGTGTTAATGTGTGTGTGTGTGTATTTGTGCTTGCGAGAGAGCCTACATACTTTCGGCATCCGTGCGTATTAAGGGTCCTGTTCAAAGTTCCCATTAACCTCACTGTCATTTTAGTGCCGGTGATGTTAATCAAAACCAACACCATTAAGCGTGGCGTGGTTTATATGGCTTCTGTTTTCAATGTCGCCATTAATAATGCGATGCGGAGAGGCCAGCTCAAGGAGCTAATGAGGTGTCACAGGTCATTTAGACCAATCAGAAGCCACCACAGGACATTAGCTAAACAAAGGTCCTAGCTCTGCCACGGTGACAACGGGCACAGCCAAGCATGTGAAGGAGATCATGGTCAGAGTTACAATAACACTTATTCAGCTGGAATAAGTCGACACCGGAACTTTGTGAGAAATGTTCGTCTGTTGTCTGAAACTCTAATGCGTGTAATGACTGATGCGTGTCTGGTTTATCTGTTAAATTTTAGGTCTTGGTCCCCCCTACCAAACTGTGACACATGTTTTCTCACACATTACTGGTGCACTTCCTGTTAGATACTAAATGTGTGTCTGTGGCTGGTATCTGTACCCTGTACAATATAGTTTAATCTCCTGTCATCTAAATCATGAAAAAAGCAATACAGACACTATTGAGGTTTATTGTTTTATTATTTGTCATCGATATGCTGTCATATTTCTTTACACTTGAGACCAGAAACCAGATATTTGTATGATTCTTAATTCTTAGTGAATGAGCAGGTCCATTCTTCAGTCATACACCCAAATGTTTCACAGAAACTCACCTTTAGTATAAAAGATGAAAATCTATGTCAGCAGTTAGGTCAGTCGGGCAGTGTGGTGCAGGTATGCACTCTTTGAGACCTCAGTGTCAAAATTAGACCCAGGTCGTGGTTAAAAGAAAATGTGCTTCCATGTTCCAGAAATAGGACTTTGCTTCTGTGCATTCATGCATGGCCCTGTTGGATGGTGTGGAGCTGGCATGTTCTGCCTGTATCTTTACCTCTATGCTGTCCGTATGCTTTTCAAGTCAGTACCTTTGTCCAGGATAAATGCTATAGTCGTCTGATGAAAAGCAAAGGTTAAAACACAATGTTGCAGTCCATTCAGCCTAGTAATTACTGATTTTCACATCCGTCCAGTGATTAGCGTGCATTAATGCAGACCACTCTTGAAATACTTTCAGAGTCCTGGATCATTTTTTCAGTGTGAAAGCAGTTGGAGTGTCAGCGGGTAATGACAGAGGAAGTGACGTCTGACAACTATGGCCTGCCACTGTGGTTGGTTCTCTAAGAGCAAAAGGAGGTGGCCACGTCTCGACGCTAATGGAGGAGGAGAAAATGGCCGTGTCAGTCCTGTCAACGTATTATGTTTTAAACCTAGACAGTTGTTGTCGCTCTTGCAGGCCCATAATTTCATGCCATTAAAAGTGCCAAGGGGGAAAGAGTGCGGGAAGAAAGATGGGAGGGAGGTGGGCTCTGAAGTGAAAGCAGTCGTAGGGCTTTTCTACCTCTTGTTCCCTTCATGCCTGATTCCCTGCCACTTTTGCGCTGGAAACTTTTGGCATTTCTTGAAAGCCTAAAGACCAGTTGGAGCTTTAAAGTGATCATAAAGTCAATCATGTCGGCTTGAATTACCCAGCAATCTCTGTCAGTTAGTCCCCCATTCTGCCACTACGTGCTATGAAAATGTGTGTGGGAGTGGGGTGTGAACCGGCGCATACGTGTGTGCTAATACATGTGCACATATATTATGCACATACAGTAAATGTGCTTGAAACAATGGAAGTCGAAGACTCCAGCCTAAATTGAAGGGGGGCGGGGGCTAATTTTTACGCCAGTCCAGCAAAAAGATTTGGCGTGGTTGATTAAAAGACGAGACAAAGGCGACAGGAAGAATCAGTCTTTTTAATTGTCAGAGGAAGACACGTGAGATCTGTTAAAAGCAGGGATGGTAAAACAAACCACGGGGCCACATCATAATGCCCTACAGGTCCGAGCAACTCTGACACTTTACGAATTGCCACTAATCGAAAAACGTTGGGGCGAATTACTGTCACTTGTTCTGATTTGTATGCATGACAACCTTTTTCATCTCGAAGAATACTAGACCCCACAAGGTCTTTACATTATGGGCAAACATTTGCAATTATGATGAACTCCGCCAGCTTATCTCAAAAAGAACAGGTTCTTACTGATGGACAAGTAGACGTTTTAATGAAATAAACTGCTTTGAGCTGATGAAATAAAGATTGCTCCACCTGGGGGCACACTCAAATTAAATTATCAAGATGACTGCATGCATGCTGCTCCCATTAACTCAGGTACGGTAACGGCCCTAATCACGCCGCACTTGCTGTGTGTAGTATTGGTGAAGAAGCTACGCGATGATGCGCGCTAACAGTTTTTCATCCTCCGTCCTTTGTATCCTCTCTCCCCTGTGGTGGATAAAGGTCTCGCGGATCCTCTTTTACTCCAGCCAGGAGAATGAACTAATGCTGAAACCATGTGTCGTCCCCAGAGGCTGAGCGAATGGACACTGTGATGCATGCAGTTTTATGTGTGCAGATAAACATGGGCCCGATGGCTTGTCAGAAGCCTGTGAAAGGAGCCCAGAGTCCTCTGCCTTAAAACAATGTTGGTGTTGGGGCGAGAGGGACTGTGACTGGCAATGGGAAACACCTGTGCTGGGGTGAGCAGCCGGGCAGTGTGCTGAAGAAGGGCTGGGGGGGTGGTAGTGGTGGAGGGGGCGGTTTACCACTGTTAGAAGAGGAAGGAGAGGCAAGAGGGAGGGATAAAAGCAGTTGGAAAGGCCACTACATCCTTGCTATTTGCCGCTGAGAAGCGGAGGCCGAAGGAAATTAGTTACAGTAATGTCTTAACTTCAATTTTAACACACATGTGCTGGCAGGAGCGAGCCCCAGGCTCAGACTGAGAGTTTTCGAGCATATATGCACAAGCATTAGCTCAGACCATCAGGAGTTATGGCTCCTGGTATGGTGGAGAAAACACAGAGGGAAACTGAATTCAGAAATATGACTTCAATATTCAGCTATGTCTCCCGACGGTACTTTTGCGCTGATGCTATCTATCCTCCAACATTTTCTGATGTCAGAAATTTAAACAAAGGCATTCTTTTCCCATATCATAATATTTGAGTGAAGATCTGGCTCTGCTGTGACAATCACAGGACCTATTTTTGGATTCAGTCTGTGTCTGTGTGAAGGCAGCAGGTTCCAGGAGTAACTGCAGCCGCACACAAAAACTCCAGTGCTTCTGGCATCCATAAGCCCGTGGCAGCATTTCAGACAATCTCTACATGAAGGAGTAATGTCAGGTTTTTTTCCTCCCGTGTGCCTCTACTCTGACTTTTTGTTGGCTTGCGTGGCTTTGAGAAATTTTGATTAGAAACATGTAACCTTTTAGCAATCCCAGTACCTTACAACACTTGCTTTTCTCAAAGTGGAAGGATCATTACTTTAACAACTTTCCGTGTCAGAATTTGATGAAATCGCATGCACTCTGTAGATATACATAAATCAGTGCAAAATGATTAATTCATTTCAAAATCGGAACAAAACAAGGTGAGTTCGGTGTGTAAAGGCAATTCCTGCGAGCGCGTCAGTTTTATTGGTTTTTAAATAACGCCGAGCTATGAAAACGTGTGCACACAGTGTGAACATGCAAATCCCAAATGAAACAGAGAATACACAATGCAGCACACGTTTTTACAGCCCGGCATCTTACCCTGCCGTATATCCATCAGCCTCTCCTCAGCAGCACTCCAGCGCTCCACCTTCGAGTCAGGTTGATCATTCCATCACCTGCCTCTCTATCCTGGGGTGCCTGCTGTCAATTTATCAGACTTTTCCTTTTAATTTCATACTTTCCACAGTGTAAGCATCCATCTCCGCTGTCTGCAGCACCGTTAGAGGGTTCAGAGCAAAGCGGCGTGAAGCAGGCTGATGTGTAGCCCACAACTGACAAGGAGAAGCGGGTTGCAATGGAGTAATGATTTTGTGAGGGGGATGAAAAAAAAAAGAAAAGGCAGCACACTGTAAACAGAGTTTGCAGTCCTCATTGTATATTTCCCATAATTGGGTCCCATTACTGGTATTTGTGGTGATTAAATGTTGATAATCGGAATGAAGAAAACCCTTACTTTTTCACAGTGGATAAAATGCTGCAGAAAATTTCACGATTTTTTCATTTAGCCTGAAGAATGTGTGCTCATAATATGTAATCTAATATGCCAGCATCAATATTATGCTACTTACAGACCTGCGATGGTCTGCCAACCTGTCCAGTGTTTTCCTTGCCTCCGTGAGCTGGAGAATGAACAACCAAGTCGGTAAGGTAATGGATGGACATCAGTTGCAAAACAGTTGTTAAAAGACTGAAACCATGTGCAGGTAAGCATAACTGAACATTACAGGGTCCGTATTATATATGGCATGCACAGTATCAGCGGTGAAATCTGTCTGCGGTGCAGTGCTGTAATCTTCATATTGATAAATGAGAAACCAGATGTTTGAGGACTTTCAAGCATGCAATCTGCAGATTATGTGCATGTTAAACATTGGCTGAATTCCTCCTCCATTGACACATTTGGAATTTCAAAATACAGTAAATTTGTATGAGATGTGACACATGAAAGATCATTAAATTTAATTTTAATTTAGCGCCCCCAAGCCTCTCTTCCATAATCCTCTCCTCGTCTCCTCTTCCTGATCATTCTCTCTCCCTCTCCCTCTCTCTCTCTCTCCCTGTACGTCTAACAAAATTAATTACTGTATGTTTTATTTTATGAAGGTGTCAGGATGAAATGATGAATGGCTTGTAATATCAAAAGATTAAAGACACAATGCAATGAAGGACGCGCCTGCTTACACTGTGGTAGCACTTACATGCAGACACACACACACGCACACACACACACATGCAGCTTGCACACACAGTCTCTGGGGCCATTGATATCTGGTTTCATATTTGATATTAACTTACTGGGGGAGCGAGTGTGGCCACAATGTCATTACCAGTGGTGGTGGGGCATAATAGAAGTGAACTTTTCCAAAAGGTCCTTATAATTGCAGCACAGGCCGTTCCTGATAAAATTCCATATTGTTATATACACTGGTTCCCTCATTACGGCCACAGATGAAAAAGAGCATTTCAGCGTTCTTTAATGAGCGCTGCACCAGTGAAGGTCATCTTAATGGGGTTCAACTTGCTGTTGGGAGCCAGAGGTAATATTCTAATGAGAGAGAGCCACTACACCACTCTAGTAATTCTGTAATTGCACCCACCGATGCCATTTTATTGTTGCCCGTGCAGTGCTATTGAAGTCCTTTGTTGTCATTTGCAACATTGCTTGTCCTCTCTGGTCTGGTTTGGTGGTCCAGCCCCAGCTCAATACATGCATATGCACACACACACACACACACACACAATCTCTCTCTCTCTCATTACCATATTTCAGATCCACTTCACACACTATCCAGTGGTTATTGGAAGCTACAGTTTATTCATTGCTTACTTATGGGTGGAGGGACATCAGAACCACCCAGCAAAATGAATGAATATTAACCCCGGCACACAGCGGTGTGGCAGAGCAAGGACAGAGGGACTGTGGGTTGTGCGTTTGTGCATGCCTTGGCTGCGTTTGCACCCGTGTTTATTTTGAGTTTGCCTCTGTGCATGTGTGTCGAAAGAAAAATCTTTATGCCCCGGGCTGTTTCTTTCTTCACTATGAATCTCAATTCGTTCTGTAGAATAAAAAGAACTTTTGCATATTGCAATACTTAACATTTTCCTACGCATTTTTAAAAGTCATGTTTATGGCAATTGTGGATTTGTTTGGCTCATTATGGACAAGAACGGTATGCAAGTGATTGAATTCTGAACAGCATGGAGTTTGCGTGTTATCCCTGTCCTACATGTCCTGACCTGCGTCCCACAGCCAGAAAACATGCACGTTTAGGTCAACTGGAGGCTCTGTAACTTTGACTGTGAGAAGGTGTGAGTGTGTGTGTCCTGTAGTGGACTGGTGACCTGTCCAGACTGTATTCCCTGCCTTTGCCCTATGTACACTTGATATAGGCCCGAGTAGACCCTGCAACACTGTACAACTCTTAATGACCATTATTATTTGAAATGTAACCCTATGGGCCAACAGAGATTCAGATATGTTATACACTCATAGTTATAGCTTACAGAGTAGTTGGTTACGCCAACTCAAGTGGCATCTATTGAGGTAATTCATCGAATTTCCTCAGCTCCTTCTGGAGACCATAGAGCGAATATCCCTGTCGAATTTTAATGTGCAAATCAGCGCGGTAAACATTGTAAAAGAGTGCAGCGAAGGAGTAGGCACCAATCTGAAGTGTCACCTCCCAGCTGAACTGTGTTCCTTGGGTACGGTCTTTGAGAAACTGTCCCACTGAACCATGCCGACAAGATGAATGGACAGACAGACGGCACGTGGCCTCCATCTGCGGTTGCTAGGTGGCCTTTCCTCCATAACAACCCTCACATTAGCTCTGCACTCAGATGAGAACCAGAGCCGTGCATACTTTACCTCTGGCACCACCTGTGTTTAGACGTACAGTAGCCTTTGGTCCGGCGGTTTAATGGCTCGAGACAGTCATAATTTCTTAGACACCGAGTTAGTTGCACAACACACTAAATATGATTGATTTTCCTGATTTGCGCCGTAAGGAGACAGCTTCGGATTATAGTCATTGCTAGTGCCTGGAGTTCAAGAGTCGCTCTGATAGAGAAATTGGGTCTCTGAAGGAAACAGAGTTGAACATAAACTGAAACAGGCTTCACAATTTATCCCTCCCTCTTCCTCTCTGCACTATTATTCCCCTTTTATAGGTCAGTGTCAGTTTAAACAAATATTTTCACCATGACTATTATGCACATGGGAGATGCGCAGCAGAACCGGGAGGGTCAAAGGTCATGCAGCTTTTTCCCTTTTTGGACACAAAGATAATTTTCAAAGTCACGAATGATCAACGTTCAACTTCCCATCCAAAGCTGTTTCAATCCAAGACGAGGAGGAGAGAGAGAAAAAAAAAGTAACCTAAACTTATAGAGTGAAAGCTTTGGGGCATGTTCTCTTTGGGGAGTTAAAAATGAGCAATTTGTCAAATTTGATTCGAGACGTGGATGAGTTTCAATCCGTCTCCTCGGAGTGACTGAAATAGGATGGCGTAGCAGAGTGAACCTGCTCCATGCGATTCGTCGGGGCTGTGTGAAAGTATGAGGGAGTTTTAAAGGTGATAAAAAACGGCAAGGCAGTGAATATCATCTTGTAGATAAGACAGCCACCCTGCTTTCCACAGGCTACATCCGTTTTATCGCATCTGGCAGCGAATTAAGGCACGTGTGGGGTGGAAAAAAAAAAAGGCCGATTGAAAATGAAACCCCAGGCTAAGACCGCATTCAGCCTGAATGCTTTCTTCCCTCAACACTGACATTAGGCTTTGATTCTCACATGAGAGCCTCTGATGATGATGATGAACCATAAAAAATGATATAGCTCAATAAAAGTACAAAAAGGCGCGAGTTCATAAAGAGGACCTGAGGGCCATGTTAGGTTTGGTCCGTGCCATTGCATTTCTTCTCCCTCCGCTGGCTTTTAGAGATGATTACCTTGGATATTTATGGATGAAACATTTTTTGATTTGAGAGGGAAAGGGAGTAAGTGTGGCTGGATGTTTGTGTCTGCTGGCTCTTGTGCAGCTGCTCGCATCCAACAGCGTGAGCTTTCTCTTGCTATTACCAAAGATCTATGACCTGTTATCTGTTAAAAACTGGGATAATGTAGTATTGTTGTCATCACTGTCATCATAAATAGCAGCGTGGGGGGAAAAAAAAACTAGTGTAATATACAAGCAGTGACAGGATTGGAAAACCGACTGCTATCGACACACTGATTCAAAGGACAAATGAGAGTTTTCTTGGTCACCTTGAAAGTCCACACTGGACTCGGTCAAAGTCCAGAACATACAAATGGGTCACACGCCTTCATATATCATAATGAGACCATGCCGATACATTGAGTTTTGTGTCAATACATTGCGTGAAATCCACCGCTGTCTGCAGCCAGGAAACAACAGAAACATATTGGACCTCTCCTCTCCTCTCCACCATTGATTCTTTTATCCTCTCCTCCCTATTGAGACGGTGCAGACTGGAGGAGGCAGGCTCCAGCGAGCAGCAGCTCCCTCCTCTTCAGGCGGCGTGTTATGTGACTTGAGCCGTGTGATCTCCATGAGAGAAAACCCTGATGCATACAGGAAATAATCAGGGCAACACAGGCAGGGTTCAGAGGAATGCAAATATTTTCAGAGTGCTTAAAAAACAATACCACACACACGCACACCACTCCGCCAAATACTCCCCCCACCCCATAACACACACACACACACACACACACACACACCACACACACAGCATCGTACACGCATTTAACCACAATACATACCCACACATACATCACACAACAGAGGAAGGGAAAAAAAAACAACCACCCCCCTGACAAAACTCTCCCCAAGTGCATTTGCATAAAACATTAAGCTTAACAAAATGATTACACCTGACAAGTTGAGTTGGAGGAAGAACATCGCCGGTGGCAGCCAGTTACTTGCAGATCCTGCAATCATTCTCTCGTCAAGCAACTGTTTCATGGCCTCCTTTGTAGGCACTGTCATGCCGCTGCGTCGTGATTAATCCTTCCCTTTTGTTTTTCCTTTCTCCCTTCCACCCCTCTCAGTCCCTCCCACAAATCCAATAAGTTGCCCTTAAATCAGGTTACCCTGCACCTTGCAGATAGGAGCATTGTGATGGATATGCCAAAATGCATGCCAGGCAGCATGTTTTTGTGCAGGAGCACTGTGAAATTGTACTGCTGTGATTCTGCATTATGGTGCTAAGTGTTTGTCTTGTAATGCAATTAAATGTGCATGTAAGCCGCCCCCACACTCCCCAAACTATTGTGCGTTGTATTTAATAATTTTATATACGCTCTTTTGTGACATTGCCATTTAACCCGGGGTAAAATAGAATAATTTAGCGCGGTATTAAACGAATAACTTTAGAGTGTTTGCCATGGAGAACACAAGCTGGATGATTTTCGAAAGGGGGGTGAAAAAAAAAAAAAGATGACTATCAAAACATTAATATCCTTCTCACTCATATAAGCCGGCTGAAAATTCCTTGCTCTGAATACTTTGCTGAAGGATAGCTCGCAGATAAAGAAAGAGAGAGATTATTGCCTCCTTTCATTTCTGCCCCCCTGGCAGCGGTAGGTATGGTAATATGGTTTTTGAATATTTGCAAGCATAAACTTAAGAAATGAGTGCTGATAAGGAGTGACAGCAACAGAGGCAGCAGAGATCTTCAGCATGACAGGCGATGTCAAAAACCCCGGTGACGCTGTCACTGTGACAAACTTTTCAAAAGAACAATGCACACACACACACACACACACACACACACACACACGTGTGTGCGCTCACACACACCGTCATTGAAGTGAGCTGCTGCAAGCCTCTGACAGTGTTGTCCCAGCAGTTAAAAAATGGAAACATCACCTAATTATGCATGCCATATTTTCTTTTCTCAGAATACTTAAAGCACAAAAACTTTCAACGTATGTCAATATACTTCGCAGAGAGTGCCCGGGTGCACTGCTGCCACGGCGGAGCCATGAAAGATTTACGGCCGACATTCAGGGTTTGCAATAGCAGATTCGATTCGGAAAAAAATAGCAAGTCAAATAAAATACTGAAGCGATAAATTGGAGTCGTTTTTTTTTTTCTTTCTCTCTTTTTTTTTTCCAGGGAGATGGACATGAAAAAATACGACTTGAACCCCGGGCTGCACTGTTCGTGCCCTCATCCCGACGTAAACCTCAGGCCGAGCAGGTGTCCGCGCTGTTCCCGGGTTTTACTCTTCTTTTAATCTTTGCTGTACTTTTATTAGCAGCTCTGCAGACCCTGTCACGTCTGCGAGAAGTCGTGAGGATCATTACTTTCAAAAAGAACCAGCTGGCCCATTGTTTAGGCTCTGCCAGCTGTGTCTATTTTCATAACCCATTTTCCTTTTGTTCTGCTACACCTCCCAATAAAAGTACAGAGACAGGAAGGCAGAGTTGTATTTCACCATTTTCATGAACTCTTACCCCGGCGATAGCCCTTCACCGTTGGTGTGTGCGCGCCTGCATGCACGTGTGAGTTCGCTCGTGTGTCAGCGTGCATGTGAGAGTGACTGTGAGGAGGAAGGCGAGGTCTGTAATCACCTAATCCAAACATACACTCGGGGAATCTCATTACTGGACCTAACAGTTCCATTTGAACCTTATCTGGTTTCAATCAGCCGCCTCTCGTTCGGAGCAAGGTGCAGAAACTTGATTCCTTTTGTCTTGAAGTCTCTGCTATCAGGGGTCTCCTGTTTGTCTTGTCTATCATCATCTTTTACAGCCAACGGTATTTTTTTAATTCTCCATCAGCGGTCAGGGGAGCGGCTTCAGTGGCTGGTAAAAAAAAAAAGAAGAAGAAGAAGAAGAAGGAAGAAGAAGGAGGAAAAAAAGCTGTTTCTCGTCATCCGGCTTGCAAGTAGCGGCGAGTGACATCAGAGGGTTTGTATGTGCAGAATGGACGGCTGCCACGGGGAACTCCCGCTAACCCCACACCCTTCTACACTAACCCCAGTTCCCCCACCCCACCACCCCCATCCACATGCAAACGGACATTAAAACGAAACCTGACCCCAGTCCTGGAATCTGTAAGGTACTGTTTTTTTTTCCCCTTCCCTTCTTTTCTTTTCTTTTTCTCCCTAAACAGGGAATCCTGCAGCTTGTGTGCGTGTGTTTGTGTGTGTGCATTTAAGGCTGGTCGGGTCAGAGAAAGGTGAGCGAGGAGCGACGTCAGCCTCCGCGAGTGGACCTGGAATCCCCAGATTAAAAAACTCCAGAAGGTTGAGAGTCAGAGATAATCACAGGATCTGGAATTCACAATAACAAACTGGCCATATATCTACCTGTCTCCGGCCTTCCTCCCCGAGACGGCCACAGGGTCAACCAAATGGCTGCATTCCATCAACAGCTCTTTTTTTTCTCCTCCTGCTGGGCTCCCAATGAAGTGTCTGAGGGGATCAAATATGGCCTCCCGAACTAAACTTTTAACTCTTCTCTCCCTCTCTCCACCTACACCCAGCCAGCATGTTTTCATCTGATGCGCGTTATTTGTTCTTCGAGCGCTGAGAGCTAAAATTAATATGACAGCGTCACTTTATCACACTGTGCTTTGAGTTGTGAGGAGGGGAGTGAAACTGAGACTCAGGGGCTGGATCTCGGACTCGTGATTAATGTGGGATTTCGAGCAAGATGCTACCAAGACCCTCGGCCTCACCGCTGCGACTCCAGCTCAGGGCTTGGGAGCGGGGGGGGGGGCTGCGTAGGAGCTGAGGTTAGAGGTCTGGAGCTTTGTGGCTCAGGGTTAGAGAGCTTCCTCTGAGACCCGGGCTGGAGCCACGGGCTCTGCGGCTGCAGCGATTTCTGGGTTGAATTAACAGTTTAGCAGGGGAGCTGTGAGTGGTGTCTGGAGGGGGCTGTTTGGGGTCTGGTGGAGGGTCTAGTAGGGGCAGGTATGATTTACATAGCTGTGAGAGAGTCCAGGATCTAAGTCTGCCCAGACCCCTTCCCCAGGGGATCGTGTTGAAGGAGGTTCTGCATTGTGATACTTGTGTGATTTATGTTCCCCGTGTACTCTTCCTTCCATCGGCTGACAACTTCATTATTTATTTCTGTTTGTTGTGATTATTTGCTTTAGCGCGGTTACGGATACTGTATATTGCGCAGACTTTGTGCAAGCCTTGGGTTGCAGCTTAGAGATTTGACAGTGTGCCTGTCTTTCCTTCAGATCTGCTCTCTGCAGAGGTTCGCCTTTGTTGTTGCCCGTGTTCCCGTCTAGACACTGAGGATAATTTGTCCCTTTGCTTCCTCCTCTGGTTCCTCCGTTCTCAGCAAGGGAAATTACCTTACAAAGAGGGCAAGGGTTGCCGATTGAAAGTAAGTTATTTCGTCAGTGTAAAGTGTAGTAAATAGCCCGAGGTTAGGAAAAAATAATGATATACAGTCCTGTCCGGAGGGAGAGTGCAGCATGAGACACAATCAGACCCTTGCAGAAAACTTTGTGAAATGCTTTCAGAGGATGTATTTCATCATGTTAGATTACTACTGTGGATAGTACCACTGCTGGATGGTTATATCATATTCATATCCTGGTGCAGAGTCTCACGGCGTTGTGCGCCAGCATTCCTCGAGGGCAGAGCACGGGGTTTAAGCACTGCGGGGTATATCTAAATTCAGCTATCGATTAACGCTGCAGCAGAAAAAACAAAAGCCCCTGTAAAGACATCAGCGTCTGCGGTTACACGGCAGACTGTTTAATTCCCCCCTCGCTGCTGCATTCAAATTATTTGCTTTCCCAGTCGAAAATCGAAGGGTTGTAAAAATTGACTTCCTGTACGGCCGGAGAGAAATAAATTTCAGCAGTATTGACAGCAGCAAAACAGAAAAGCTATTGCCCAGCATTTAATTATTGAAGACATTGATCAACAAAGTGATTTATTCGCTGTGCTTTGGTTAAAAGGCCTAATTGAGTCGCAGTGCTCTGTAAAAGGCTTTTATTTGTTCATTTTGCCCGGATCAGATCGCACGATAACCTGCGTGGTCCCAAAGTAAGGTTAGGCTCGCCGTTAGGTTCAAATAAACGCTTTTAATGAAGGCTTTTGAAGGCGGGATTTCAATTATTCTACCTCAACAAAAAAGCAGCAAACATGACGGGGGGGAGAGTAGAAACAGTTGTGCGGGCGACATCGCAATCTGCGCCTGAGATTCACGTGTGATCCGGGTTCGTCCTTCGGTAGAGCAAAAATGTACCTGCACAATCAGTGCAGATAATCACTCTCATCTGTTCTCAAAACGCTGGCTGACGACAGCTCAGCAAATGTGGAATCTCGTTTGTACAGTAGAGGGGGAGCTGCAGCTCTGCGGGTATCACGCTGCCAGCCCCCTTCAATCACTCACTCCCATCAATAAGCAGGGACTCCGATCCATCACACACTTCTGCTGCCCCATGTGTAGTATCCCACTGGGAGCTGATGCAATCTGATTTGTTGATTAAGAGAGGAGAATAAAGATTAAAAGAAAGCTCAGTTATTTTAGGGTGGAACCTCACAGCAAGAACGTTCGAATTTGGCCCAATTTGTGTTTTGAGTTTGTATGTTTAGTTGGATTGGAGGCCTAAAACTGAGTGAATGTTGTGTGTGTGTATGTGTGTGTGTGTGTGTCCTGTGTTGGACTGGTGACCTGTCCGGGATGTGCACTCAAGATGGGCATTAGCAAACCACCAATTTGGGTACAAAGATGGAAAGATAATATCCTGGATTCTAGGAAACCACATTTTTTTATATTCCCCTCCAAGTTCCAAGTCAATCAGATTTGATGTACCAAATGCCTAAAAACAACACCCTATTTACTTTACTTTTAGTATCCTTATTTCAGAGTTGCACAAGACACTGATAAGATTATTAGAAATTCATGTCCAAAACAGACAAATGAGTAAAACAAACACATTTTATCCTCTGAGGTTTTTCCATTTGCAGTGTGCTTTCTCTGCAGAGCCAGTGCTGTCGGGGCAGACTGCATAATTTTTTCTCACCACTTCCATCCTAAACCGCTGGCTCACACCAGAAACACACAGAGGGAGGAAAAAGGAGGAGCAGGCGGCAGGATGTTTTCATCAGAATATGTCTCTTAACTCCACAGCCGCTGAGCGGTCTAATGATCTCACTTTAGACGGAGATGGGAATGTCGGGATTAATGGCATTCCAAGAGAGGAGGGCTTGAGAGCTCCAGGTTGTGTCCCCGGCACAGTTTGAGACTGGAGGGAAGAGTCAGACAGCAGGACTGGAAGAAATTATGAGATAAAGAGAATTGAAAGAGAGAGAGAAAGGTGAAGGAGGGGTGGTGTCGGGGAAAGAAACCACGGGGAACAAAGAAGGAAAAGTGGGTTGTTCATTTTCTGGATAGATAGATCAGATGGAATGGAACCATGCGTCAGAATGAAGGCAGCTGTGCTTTTGGCAAGGACTCTCTGGGCGCATGCGAGCACACGAGCGCACACATCCATACGTCGGCCTCGCTCGCACGCGCCGCACACATGTAGGTAGAGGAGATCGTCATGGACAGGTGAGGGTTAGCTTTGGTATTAGCTGCAGGCCTGGATGAGCTCAGCCGCCGATTTCTCCTTCATTCTGCCTCTCGGGGGCTTTAGCAGAGGGAGCGGTGTTTAGCAGGCCCTGCAGGCACAGAGCCTTCTAAGCGGCACTAAGTCCTGGAACTGCTTCAGATTACCTGCTGGGTTCTTTACCAGATAGGGCTGTGTGTCTGTGCACAGGCTGCACGGTTGCTACCACTGAAGTCATTATCAGATCGCGTAAATCTGCGCAGGGATACTGCACAGCATTAAGCGCAAGTTAAATCAAATATATTTTCATGCCAGGATCAGAGTGAGATATTTTCTCTCTTACGTCGAGGCTACGCAGATGTTTCTGGAAAGGTACTTTTCTCTTGAATATTTTACCCATGTGAACCAAAAAAAAAAAAGAAAAAACTAAAATTTCATTAGTCTTTATTGGTTTTGGCTTGTGGTAGAAATATCTGACAAGAATGTTGCCAAACCTGGCCGAGTTAAAACAAAGTGACAGTCTTTTCTAATTTTGGTGAGCAAAACCTTTTAAGCGTGCACCGTATAAGGCATTGGTATGAAATGGAAAAATGATGCACATGATTTGGCTTTGTCCTAAATATTATAAAACAGTAGGATTTTTGTTCGGTGTTGCAGTGAGAGCGAGGCCCCGTCCAGTCAGTCCTGGAACAAAAATAAACTGTTATCCTTGGAAGTGTCTTTACTGTACTTAGTCACACACGCATTTATCATGAGGTTATAAATCTTTGTGAGTGAAGGTTGTTAATGACTCCGAGAGACAGTGGTGGAAGTGCTCTGTCTCCTCCGTTAGGCAGGTTTGTGATTCTAGTTGCAACAGACAGAGCTGTGGCTGGGATAGTACTTTACCTGGCCCAGGACTCCCATGGGCTCACTATACTGGAAAGCTCTGCAGACTGGGGGCCCTGGCCTCATGCTGGGCCTGTCTGCATCCAGCAGTTTATGGAGACGCCGCATATAGACTGACACTGACAGTTTGATGTCTGCTTGCCGCCTCTGGTACCTTCCTGTTTGAGAGTGTAGCTACCTCTGTCTTTATTTGTTTAACTCTTTCCCTTTGCCTTTTGCACTCTCTGTCTTTATCACTTTCTATTCTTGGCCAATATGTTCTTTAAAAGGGGACTTTGGAGCTGGCTTTGCACCTTTTTTTTTCTTCCTGGGTCTGTCAGGAAACTCTCTAAACACTGGCAAGCAGAAATATCAATGAATCGTGCGGTTGTTTAATATTTCCTTTCCTCTGTAGATATGGACACGAGGGAAATATCCATCTCCTGGGATCCTGACCCCATAGGAACTATCTATATTCCAGGAGGAACTCAAACAATGACATTTGGACCGGTCGGGGGGGCTATTTGTGGTGCCGGGTCACTTCCAAGGCATCAGCCTCAACCTTTCGGGGCCTCAGACCTCGGTCCATTTTTAGTGGTGAGCGCAGTGAAAATAAGCACCAGCAGCAGTTTGTCTTTTTTTTTTTTTGCAGCCTTGCATCATTTCCTGTCTCCCCCTCGCTTTTGATCATGCACTCTCTGATTCCACCCGAACACGCACTCGCACTCAAACAGACTTGCACCATCTTCCCTCTGTCCTTCTAGTCCTAATGAGTCTTTCAGCCCGGCGATGATAGACTTGTATTTACTCTCTGGGCCGATAATTTTTGGGAGTGTATCTGCTCTCTCAGTGCCTGGGGCCCATGCCAGGGACAGATCAGCCCCAGGCCCAGGCAGTGAGAGTGAGGGGGAAATTGTTTTTTTTTTTTTTAGCATTCACCTCATCCCTGCACAATTTTTCTTTACACTAAGGACACACACTGCATAAGTATTACTCCATTGTCCCGCGGGCATTGTCATCACTTGAATTATTTCCAAAACAATTTAAAGCCAACATACAGCAATGCAAATACCCCCAGTGCACACACACACACACACAGTTAATCCTTTTAGCTTACAACACACTGACAATGGACTAACTCCAAGCAAAAGCCCGAGGCGACGACTTCCTACCTCCCAGCTCGGTAAACAAGGAAAAACTGACAAAAAGAGACAACATCATATAAATGTTTCCGCCTGTCACAGAGTCAGGTTCAAGTGCCCCAGCAGATGTTTGCTTTTGCATATAAACTTCAAAGTTATCAGCGAGTGGCTGCATGTTGTGGTGAGAGACCCACGGCGTGATGGAGAGCGGCGGGCTGAGGAGACAGAGCAGCGCTGTGAGATAAATCTCGCATGCCGCACATGAGCTCATTAATTCAAGATTTCAGTCTGTGTGCATGAGACAGGGAGGGCCTATCCAAACACTGTCCCTCCACAGCGGGGCTCTGAGCACTCTCTGAAGCATTCTCTATTTACTGTGGGCCTGTGTTTGGGCTTGTGCCATGTAACACTTTGACCCAGCAAGAGGAGATTGTTGAGACTTGTATCCAAGAAGGGAAACAGTGAGCTATTGTGAGTCTCAGCACAGCAGGGTTTGGTTTTGGTGGGCTTTATCATTTTCTCAACTTACTGACATGTGTGATTGGTGGCCTCTCTAAATCTCTGTGCTCTTTTCCTGTACAACCCTCCTCCATTATTTAATGTGTTACATTGTAACTTTATTCACTGGGAGCATTTCTTTTACCCATTGACAAAATGTAGTGATGGATTAACCCCCCCACTCCAAAAAAGTACTGAGCACACAGCACTGTGTACAGCTTCTCTCTATATGTGTGTATGCATTCTTTTACTACATGGAAAACATGAGTGAAATAGCTTTTCAATGAATGGAAAGAAAAGCTAGTCCACCCCTTCCATGCCGCCCTTTGCACCCCCAGCTCATACCTCTGACTCAATACTTTAGATTCCACCATTGCTCCCAAACATCCCCTCGGTGTTGACATTAGATCCACCGGATCAGTGTCTCCCCGGGGCAGATGGTCTTTTGGGAGGGGAAGCTCAGCTCCCTGGATGCCTGGATTTGCGCTGGAACATGCAGGACGAATCAGAGCACCTGTGTTCGTTTGGTCATAGCTGTGCTCATCACATGATCTGTCTGAGGCGGGACGGGGAGGGAGGGGAGGAGGGCTGCAGCCGGGGCACGCTCATGTCCAGAGCTCACGCTGGCCGATCGCCGCCTGCTCTGACTGACCTCGTGTCAACCAAGAAAAAAAAACTCCTTGGCCATCTTTGATTCCGCTTATTTTAAGATGATATCATCTATATTAAATGTTTTCTGTTCAGTGTCTTCACTCCCTTGCAGAAATTACTCCGGAATAAGCACAAAATGTCCTCAAAGTTTCCCATTCTAAATGTCCAGAGCTCAAGACCTCTGCGTCCACCTTGGCTTTGTGCATTCTTAAGTTATTAGTTATAAATAATGCTTAGTCTAGGTGAAAAAAGCACAGCGTCATAGGCCAGAAAATGGTTTCATACATCCATGGGACGAGCTTCGGGTCACAAGGCTCGATGATATCAGTCTCCATGCTCTCCCATCAGAGTGATACCACATGCTGAAGCTGCTCAAGAGGTCTGGGAAATATTATTTTGAGGCTCAGGCTCGTGTATACTCAGAAGTTGCACCATACTATCCTATCCAAAAAAAAAAAAAATAGAAAAAAGGAGCATAATGTGGAACAGCAGTGCAGTGTTGCGCTATTGTCTAGTGCATTAACCCCAATCAGCTTATGCACAGTGTCAAGAGGTGAATCTCTCAATCTCGTAACTTCTTTCTTGCAACTATTTCTTTTTTTTTGTTTGTTTTTTACATGCACGCTCATGTTTTTGGAGTGGGATATGAAATACTTGATGTCAAACTCTTCTGGACAGACAAAAGTAAATATTTGGTGTGTGAATATTTCCCTTTTCCCTCCTGTTATGTATAATCACAGTCAATTCTATAGCAAAAGAGTATGTTTGGCTCAAAAGTCCAATTAGCAGATTTTAATTCTCCCACTCTTCCCCACAGCCACTCGGAGCCTTTAAAATGACGGTGTCCGGTAGACGTGATGCCAGCCGTCCTCTGCCTCGTTCATCCCTGCTGTCACAGTGGATGACAGGTAAATGACCTCTGAAAGTACGAATGCTGTCACTCCACTGTCATAAATGCCCCCTGTGCGAGTGCGAAGCAACATGCATATTTATGATGCCGTATAAACACCGCCCTTACGTCACACCGCCAGGCAAATGTGGATCGCTGCGTGCCACTCATCTCCCACCCTCCAGAGCCCCGATGGCACCGAGCACCAAATGAAGACACGTCAAAGGGAATGCCAACCTTTGTCAAATTCTACACGGTGAATTCCATCAAGGCACAAGCAAGGAAAAAAACAAAAAACCCTTTTAATCTGCCCATGGGGGAATTATTCCCCGAAACATTCAGCGGGAGGAGTGTGGCCATTTCATCGTGTTTTGATTCCCAGGCTTGTGATGGGATCTAAGGTGCGTGTCGAGGCAGTGGGGCCGACTGCTGTGAGGTATCAGTCATCCTAACCTGTCAGAGGTGAGGGACTTTTATAAACTCTGATGATTAGTGGATGATGAGTCCAGACATGCTGCTGACTGACAGCCTCGCCGCCCTGCTGGAGCCTTAATCCAGCAGGAATGGTAGGAGGCGAGGCCGGGTATTAATCCTGCGACTGTTAGCTTCATAACAACAGAAGTTCACAAAAGCCGACTGCACAATTATATCATTTTCATTTCACTGTGAGCTCCACATGGAAGGGAAAAAGTGTAGGGCTGCTGCTTTCCTGCTCCTGCCAGTGAGGTGGAGTTGTCACTAACCACAGATAAAGTCTGGCAGAAGCCTAAACAATCGGCCACAACTGGTGTGAAATCCTTTTTGGTCCCCTGCGAGCTGCTCTGGCTCCTCCACCACACCTCGGCCCATCTTTCCTCTCAGCGGGGCACCCCCCCCCGTGACACCCCCGGTTTCCCTTGGCAAGGCAGCCAGACTTCCTGTATGTCCCAGCCGCGAGATGTTGCACGCAGTACGTGCAGTTGTTGGCGAGGGAAAGAGGTCCAGTTCAGAAAAAGCCTGCCATAAATCCAAACAGACGTATAGCTGTTAATTGCTTTATGTTCTTTTTCTTTTCCTGTTGGCTACTGTTGTTGGTCTGACGTTCCAATGTCCAGAACGTCGAAGATGAGCACAGTCCTGTGAAGCAAATAGATTCTAAGCGAGAGGATATTTTCATTGGTCTGGAAAATCCATGCACACAGCGCTGCAGTTCAACCAGAGCAGAATCGGCTTGGGAGTGATTAAAGATAAATGTTTTTTTTTTTTTTTTTATGAAAATGAATGCTCTCTGACCTGCGACCTTCCTAAACGCTGCTATCCTACCTTGAACGCTGGGTGAAATTCATTCAACCCCTTCCTACAGGTCAGCTAATAACGGAGACATTTGTGAAAGATGCTTCCCGACAATTAATGTATTGAAAAATGTGTTTCCTCCCTCCTTCACATTTCACATAACCTCTGCTGTGAATGACGCTCTCACGGCAGACAAAGCTAGAACAACAGAGCGGGTCGGAGCGAGGATCCACCTGTAGCAGAGACCGTCTGGCCAGAAAGTCCGGCCACTGGAGCCTGCCAACATCCGATGCAGCTGGCTGCAGCTTCTCAAGGTCCGCACTAAGAAAGCGCAGCCCTCGGGGGCGAAGAGTGTCAGATATTTAATACTTTACTTCTCCTTGATATCCGTTAAAGTCAACCACAATCCCCAAACTCAATCCCCGCAGACAACTGTGCAGTTCAATTTGTCAGGAGTGTTGACTTTTTGCACGGCACAGTGTCAGCTGTGATGCAAGAGCACAAAACACAGCTGATAATGCTTCTGAAAACATGTTCCCGGTGTTAATTAAAGCAGCCACACAGGACCCATTGTGCAACTTCTCCTGGAGCACCCACCTTTGCAGATGAGTATTTATCCTGGTAGGTGTGAGTTGAGTGACAGGTGCTTTGGAACGTTGCGTGAAGCCGTTTCACAGTTCAGTGTCAAGGTTATGGTGCATCAGACAAATCCGCGCTAATCGTAGCCCCTAGTAAGCTCCACCTGACAGAGAGAGACTCCACTGACGATGAATTGTTGACATGTTTTCCGAAACCAGCATGCCCAGCACATTATTTTCCCTTAAGCCTATTCACAGTAATGGGGAGTGCTGAAAGGATTTTGATTGTCTGCAAGAGTATTTAATACACAGCAAATATTTTAGACACTGCTCACGGTGCGGAAACAATACATACAGTTTCCAGCATTCTTGGTTAATCAAGCAGAACAAAATAAACCAAGCCAGTGGGAAGAAAGGGAGAAAAGAAAACATATCGGCCTTTGGACGTGCATGGATGGTCTGATTCTTCAGGAAGTGCTGCTATTTATTTTAGCCACTCCAAAATGTTTCTTTACAAAGGCAAAAGCGCGACGAAGAAATTTGCGAATATGCACCATGTTCCACGGGGTCTGTAATAAATGAGTGATAAGATCACAAGTCCTCCTTCAATGAAATTTAACAGCATTAGTCTGAAATGAACTGTACGCCTTTGCCCTGAGGTGTTTAAAAGGATTACTGGAAAAACACAATATCGTCTTTGTCAGCACTTAAGGTCTATATAGCCGTGCCTCAGGATATCCCTTTCCCGAAAGGAAGGATTGCCCCATTTTATTTATTTATTTTTTTTCCCAACTCTCACGCTGCTCATCACATTAACACCTCTGTTACACTCCAAAGCAAAAAAACTCCCTCTCGAAATGGGATTAGTCAGAGCAAAGTTGCTATTTTTTAATGCCGTGTAAAGTGCTACAGCCTGGAGACAAAAATGGACATCTTGTCTTTTTTGATCATGTTTAATGAGAGCAGAAAGAATGTGGAAAGACACTTTCTGCTTATTTTCGGTCCGACAGGGGTTTCAAACATTTGTCTTACAAAACTTCTAATTTCCATTTTCCCCTTAGACACAGCGGTACATGTCTGCAGGGCTGTGTATGTGTGTTCCTCCTGTATCGTCTAACAGCCGAGGCCTTCCACACACACAGACACACACACACACACCCCTGTCCCCTTTCCAGATGTTCCCTTTTGACTTCCTCCTCCATCTGCCATTCTTGCTCTCTCTCTGACAAAATCAATAGCAAGTCCATTTGCCATATCATACTGTAGCGTCTCCCCAAACTCCGGATGGTAATGATGCGATGATAACCCAGGGGTGAGGCGCATAGGGGAGAATTTTAGACTGATCAATACCGTGTACAGTATGACAAGGTTTGTGTAAGGATGCACCAAGCTTTCAGTGCTTTTATCCCCCCATCACAATATCAAACATTTTCCTACCTCTAATAACATAAAAGTGTGAGTTTACACGCAAAGTATCGCAAAGTATTTCATTTGTTTTATCTTGATTTCTGTCCGTCATCATTAGCTGGTTTGGGGTCAGTTTATGGGTCACAGGCTTGAATGTCCCTGGACAGTAACGGTGATATGAGCCACCATGACATCACTCCATTAACTTGCTCCTCAGCCAAATAGAGGCAGAGATCGGCCCTTTCCTTGGGGGAGATTTCAGCGTGGCTCTTTTGCATTATGAGCTGCTCCAGCAAACCCCACTTAAAGCCAGCCTTCTGCTTCCTAAACATGGATTTAATACCCTCATTAATGATATATGACAGGGGAGATCAATGCAGACCGAGAGTTAGAGCCCCGTATCAGTGTGTTTGTGCGTGAGCGCAAGCATTTGTTCCTGTCTGTGTGCGTGCGTGTGTGTTTGTGTGCGTGTGCGCAGCTCCGTGCGCTGCCTTTAATGGGTACATGCTGTTGAACATCATAGAGAGTGGACTGCCTCTGGATATGTTACACCTCATGGAGGAGAGGCTGGGAATAGCAGTCTGGGATGCCTTTGGACATCACAGCAGCTAATTCCTGGACTTAGAAAAATACAGAAAAGATTGATTCATCAAATAGGTTGAAAAACGCTGCTGTGAATTAATATCTCAAATAGAAGATTTTTGCTGTGTTTTGCTCTATATTTCATATTACATGCTCATTTATTTTGCTCTGTAGAATTTATTGAATGGTTTGAAGACAGTCCCACCAATGATAATATAGTACACCATTATTATAGATATTAACATGTCAGTCTTTTAATGGAGAATGAATGCGAGGCGTATCAGAATGCACTTTAGATTCCTGTCAAAGAACTATATTATTGGGCAAGTTTTTTAACAGCTTATTTATCCTTTTTAATAAGTATGAGTGTTTTCTCAGCGCATAAATGAAGTCTGCTTATTTTGACCTCACATCTTGATTCAGGTTGCATCATTTTCATATGCCATGCGAGACATGCAGCGTAGGCCTATGTATTGAGTTTACAGTGGGACATGTGTTGGCATAGCTCTGTATCTGTCCGATATTTTATTCAGTCTCAGTATACAATATACAGTTGACTGTAGGCACACTGCCAGATACAGCCAAATAATCTTCAGCGCTGGGATTGAATTTTTACAGTTTACAGAGCATCAAGGTTAAAGCCTGAGTTTTAAAAAGCAAAACTGAAGTACCACCTACTTGACCCTGTGACACTCTATTTGAAGGGACCCATAGCTGAGGTGATAGCGTGTAATAAAGCCCCAAGATCAAAGTTTGGATTTGATTTCCAGCCAGCACGGCCCGGTGAACAGGGCCCAACAAGCCCATCCAACAGCCATGGCAACCATTCAGCGCTTTATTTTCTTATTAGATTGCTCTCCCAGAATTCCATTTTTATCCACATAGATCTGGCCAGTGAATCACCATTAAAGGGCCCATCAAGCTGTCAGGCCATCCGGAGTGCAGGTGCAGCGGGCCCACTCCACTGTAAACAAGCAGCGCAGACCCCTGAATAATGGAAGCCCGGACTGTTTTATGTTGTTCAAGGGGACTTAAAGAGATTCATCTCCTGCTGCTTTTCACCAACTTTGCCTCTCAACTCCAGGCCGAGCCGATGAACGTTACAGTCTCCTATGAGGAAGAGTGGACGGGGAATTTAGATGGGGAAGGGGAGGGTGTGGGTGGGTGGATGGGGGTTGGAGGGTGCTGGGAAGAAATGGAAATCTTTCCTCACATTCTCGAGACAATCACTGCGAGTCTGTGCCAGAGAGCTTTGTTTCTGGAAAGGGCTCTAAATGGAGCATTTTATGCCTGGCTGAGCACTGACACTAAAAAGCTGAGACTTCTTCATATCTGACAGATTTTCTTTCATTATCTTTTCTCCATAATTTCTTCAGTAGTTAGAGCGGCTGCAGTTCTTTGTAGAGCAGCGAAATGTCTGACTTAACTATTAGAGACACTAGATAATTGCCCGGCGGTCCTTGTTCCCCCAAGGTCAAAGAGAGAGAATGGAAGTGCCCAAGAAAAACAAATGCAGACCATAGTGTAGTTGTCACACGCTCCACTAACACATGTGAAGGCTGGCTCCTCTTTTGTTCTCAGATAAATTGCCCCGAAGAAGTGCTCACACATAAATGTGTCCCACATAAACTGAAGTCAGAGAGGCATTTTTCATGATTTGGGAAAATGGTCCTCAGAGTTTATCTTATGTCGTTGAGTTTGAGTGACATTACCCCGCCATTAGATTATTACATACAGTGTTTTCAGAGAGAGGCTTTTCCCCTTTCTCCCCCAATAGCCCAACATAGAAAGCTATTCACATCTAGGAAAAAAATGGGGAATTCAAAGTGTTGTTTTTTTTTCCCCTCCAAACACTGGCCGGGTTTGAACTGTCTAAGATAATCTGAGAAAATCAGCCCATTACTATCCAGTTAGAAAACGTGAGCAAGCAAATGTGAACTAGGTCCAGCTCTGCGGGGTAGTTAGCACCTTGGTGCCCTGTCTTTGAGGGTGTCTGGTTGTCATTAGGTGTGATGGGCAACAGTACAGGCAGGTGGGGCTCCGAGCTCCAGGTTCGCTGACAGTTTTGCGAAACTGTAAAAGATATTATCCGAGGGGAATGAAAACAGCACTCAGCGGGTCTGTCAGGGAAGACAGACAAGTTAAAACAGATGATGCGTCCCGGTGACCGCCCTATCATTTTTAGTGCTCCGCTACACATGCAGCTGCAGAGAACCCCAGGTCGCCACATCTGGCCGGCCTTACCTCGAGGCAGAAGCCTGGGGCCTGGGGGGACAGACTAAAGGAGACCTGTCAGAGCAGACCAAACAAAGGCTGACCGGCTACCGACAGGCTAAACGCACAGAGGACTCAGGACACGGTCTCTCCCTCTGTTGTGTCCCCATCAGCCTTTCAGAATGACACCTCACAGTGGAGCCGAGGGGCTTTTCTCTCAGTGTTTATAATGTATGGCCAGCTCCTGGTTACAGTAGCACAGGCCACTGACGTGATGATACATCACGCCAAACGCGGCGTCGACAGTCGATGTCAAATTTGAAAAATGTAACCGTAACTTCGCTTCGCCGCGATGAGATTCATACGAATGCACGTGACAATAAACGCAAAGCATCTAAAAAAGTAACCGAACCGACAGGATATTAATCCATCAAAACTAAAGCGAAATCTTCTGTTTCCACGAGCCCTAATTGCCAGTAAAAACACGTAACTGTGATACCGCGGCGCGTCACACATCGTTGGGATTAAATAAACAGTAAATTTGTTAAAGGCGGGGGTTTTCTAGTCCATCAAACCTCTGGATTTCCCTCCTCACACCGCAGAGGTCCAGGCTTGTGGCCTCTGGCACCGGGAGCTTTAAGAGAGGCGGAGGCCCGGGCCAGAGAGGGCACAGGGCAACACGAGGTGACTGAAGGACACAGTGTGGGGTCACACCGGGGCTCTTCCTGCTCTGCATGTTGCATGCCCCGCTGCTCTGGAGGCCAGAGCCTGATTACTGCGCTGGGATCCTGCCGCAGAGCGTTTTCATTAGGGAGAGGGCCAAGATCATCCAGGAAGGTTCCGGCCCATTAATACATTTGAAACGGCGAATGAAAGGGGGGCCGTCAGGGGAGGGGTGGGGGTGGTGGGGGTTCAGAAAGGGGGGCTGTGGGTAATTTTGAAAGGGGAGAACCCTGAGGAACGACCATGAGAGCCTTAGCGAATAAATGCCCTGTGGATCATCTTAACCTCGTTCTACATTTTTTCCCCCCTCTGTCCTCTCTCTAAGATCTGCAGCCAATTTTCCTGCAATTTAGGATAAATTGTTTGTGAAATGCATGTCGATCCCTCCACTGGGAATCCATTCACAAAAGATAGCAGAGGGAGGACTTGGCTGAATGGGTATAACTGCAGTGAAAATAAGGAACAATGTATGGAGAATCTGGTTAATGACATCATCTGCTTCCTGTTTCAGACTTATGCTTTTCATACAGACAATCACAACATGCCATAGCCTGAGATTTTGGATTCACACATGAAGTAGCGTGTAGTGATCAAAGTGATTTCATTCAAGTGATGCCATGCAATATGACGCTGACAGATGTTTGCATAAAGCTGTGATTCTTTTGATATGTGTTTTGAGGTCAGAGGCTTGGGTTCAATATAAGCTGATATTTTCCAGGGTTCATATTACCTAACATGTTCATGCTCAAGCACCATCATCATGCCCGGCTCTTTTTTTCTTTTTTTTTTCTTAAAGAGAAAAGCATTTTGGTCTAATTAGACCGAAGGTTGGTTAAATGTGATATTTCCTCTGCTGGCAGCTGCTCTTCTGTAGGTGTTTATTACCAATAACCGTATCAAGCCCTCATCGCTGGAGCAAAAAAGGAATCTCCTCAGGTCAGTTTCCAGACTAGTTAATATTTTATCTTGCATAGTGGTGTAATGACTACTATTGATTTTTCATCATCTCTTATTAATGCAGTCTGGTGCCATAGCAAAATGCTAATCATATATTACGCCTCGCTACATTTCTCATGTTAACTTCTTCAATTACTGTAACTAAAAAGCACATCTTAATTCAAGGTCTTTGATACCCGATGGCGGTATTTCAGACGTCTGCCTCCCACGGCTGGCTGTTTAATGCGAGCTGTTTTACACACCATACACCAGCCGGGGAAATTAGGGCCGACCACGTCGTGCAGCCACTTATTTGCGCCTCTTGTTTAATTTAATATATTACCGCGAGACCAAACATGACCCCTTCATGCTGCACTGGCACTCGGCGCACACCTCGGACGGCGACCCTGCCAGAAACACAAAAGCCGGACCGCCGGTCCGCCAAGCCCCCCCCCCCCCCCCCCCCCCCCCACCCCCCACCCCCCGTGCAAAGTGAGCTGTTAAAACCTGACGTGTGTTTTGTCATTGAAGCACGACAGGGAAGAGGCTGACGGTAAGTACTGAGCAGTGCTCGGGGAGCAGCGGGGGTAAAAAGGCTCTGTGACTTGGCAGCCGGGACGGCGGCCCGTGCCAGCACAGCTGTCCGGCAGGCGTCTCTTTCGGAGCTGCTCCCAGCGCGAGAGCGACGACCAATCTATCACTACGGCGGCCGGGCACACAAGGACACAAAGGTGTAAACCCAGGCCTGCAGAGGAGAAGGCCTCGGCAGCGTGCTGACAGAGCTTTTGCACATCACGCTCTGTCCTCGCAGACCTGCTAACGTGATTTAATTGCCTTGTCTGTCTGGAGAGGAAACTGACGGAATATTTTGACGTCTTCATTATATCCGCGGGTCAGTCCCGCAATTACCCTGTGATTTTTGGAAGGATTCCCAACAGCGCGTTCATTGTATCGCTTTCGCACAAAGTGCTCCTTGTTTACTCAGCCTTTTGAATGGACGTCTAAACATGCAATCCGACAATGGAAAAGCCGGGGCAGAACTCACCTAAAGTTTTGAAGTGTGTAATTCAGTCAGCTGTTAATAACTTGCAGGGCGCCAGGCTTGTGGAATCTCTTTTGTTGGAAAAGACAATAGTGAGAGTGGAGATTTTATGAGCAGGCGTTGCTCTCTCTCGTGCTAGGTTTTTGTTTACACTTTCATTATATCCCCACTATATTATCTGATGCCTACATCCTGAGTCCAATCTCGTGGTTGGGTTTTAATCTCCTGACGCACTCAGCTCACTCCCTTCACTGTCCTGTGCCACACAGGGAATCGGAGAGGGGGTTATATTACAGCACATGAATCAAGGCAAAATGAAATGCACTCCAGACGCTTTCAGATGGTTTTAATTTATGGCAGAGGCCTGCGGATACAAAAAAAATGCATTAAATGTAATCTGATCACTTTATTCGATGCTGAATTTATGAGCAATCGGATCTGCTCTGGCCGAGTGACTGATTTTAAAAATAGACCCTGATAGATTACAGATCTTTAAGGCCAAAATATGTTGATAAGAAGACTTCAAATTTTTTTATTTGTCCATCATATCTCAATTTTACGTAAAAGCAAGAAGAAACTTGACTCGATTTACTTAAATATAGACTTCAAACAAATACTTTGGGGTCTAAATTAGTCCCGGATTTACTGAATCTATTAAGCAAATATGCAATCTCACAAAAATAAGATAAAAGAGGTTGAGAGATATAGCACGGACTGTAACCAGCCACTTGAGTAAAATGTTTGATTTTTCCAGTGCCAGTTTAGCATGGATTGACTTTCTCCATCTCCTCTGTTGTGGTCTATGTTCCATTGATGTCTCAATTGTTAAAATCATCTCTCATTCTGTGTCCTCGGAGATCAAATCAATTTATGAGTGCTGGATATCTGTCGTTGAACCAAATCCATTACGGTCAATCCAACCCAGCAGGGCATTTGGCTCGCACATTAAGAGGTCCACAGGCATTTACAGTGGAGTGAGGAGTCGCATCAAGTTTTAATGCTCAAAACCACAGAAACCAATGAGGGATTAGTGTGACTCATTACTTGACAATAATGCCCTGTGGTATTAGAAGAGTGCAAAATGCTGTTGAACAAATATCTCTTCTTTGAAACACAAACGATCTGAGGTGGTTTTCAATCTTTTGCTCTGTTGAGCGGATAATGCATGGCTACAAGCGAGTACATTAGCATAAAAGTCACACCATTTGTTCCAGCTTGTGTGTGGACGCAGAGACTTAGGAAGTGCATCCATCAGCAGTTTCAGGCCCGTGCTGAAAAACAAAATTGCCTCTTCCTTCCCTCAACTTTGACCGCCAGTGCAGCCACTGACACCTGGTGAGTGAGGATGTTCCAGTGAAAGCAGACGGATGTGTCTCCCTCAAATGTTTGGAAAAACCACAAGATATGCGCTATCGTGGCGTCCTCAGGCTCGGAGCGGCTTCCCTACTAAGAGGAGACGCTGATGTTCCTCTGATGGCAGCTTGTGAACATCTGTCTGAGGAAGCATTTCATGCCACCCCCACCTCATTCCACGCCGCCACCACTGTGAAATCAAGGCAAACTTGTGCTTGTGGCCATCATCTGCCTGTTTCATGAGCTCTCATTACTAGTAGAGATCATTTGGTTCAAGTACACACCCACTGCACATACCTGCAGACACGATTAAGCCAGGCCACAACCGAAATTAACCATTATGTTGCACTGCAATAATAGAGGTGTATAAAACAAAATAAAGAAAACAAAACCTGTGACAAAAGGTGCTCAAAACTTTTAACTTCATTGTCATATACTGTCTTGATTAATCTTTAATACAGTTTTCCTCTTCATTTCATCCAAACTACGGGCCGACATCACCCTCCTCTGCCTATCAGATCCGATTTGGTGTGAAGTTCCACTCACCTCACTACTCTCAGGTAAAATGGCTTCCTTTTAATAATCAGGAGAACCTATCGACTCACATGCTGTCCCAGTATGTTTGAGTCAGTGCCCTCAGTACAGTGTAGTTCAGTGTCAACCCTGCAAGTTTGTCTTTTGTGTTTTCTCGATTTTTTGGGCGGAATTAAATTTTGATTGCAACACTAAAGTCCATGCAGAATTCAAAGGAAGACTTGGACTGGACTTCTTTTAACTTGTGGTTCATGCTATGCTTACAGTTGCATCACCGAACAAATGACCCGTAGCTTGACAGTCTGCAAAAGAGACAGATTTCTTTATCATATTGAATAAATGATACTTAACAACCTCCTCCATTCTGTCACTGTGGACGTCAAGCGAACAGATGCGGCGGAGCAAACAAATGTTCAACAAGCAGTTCAATTTTCGCAGCTCACGTTTGAAAGCACGACAGGAAAAAGTGCAAATCTGCAAATCTTTGTTCAAAGATGATGCACAAAGACTGGGACACACACACAAAAAAAAGCGTGCCCAAGAATGAGGCAATAATTGTAAGGGATGCATGTGATAAATCCTTTCATTGTGTTGTTGCTCCAGCTGCGCAGCACCTATCGGGGAGTAATTGCTACAATTGTGCTCTCAAACTGAAATTATGAAAGGCCTGTCTGAGGATAAACAAACTTTGGCGAACAGCGGAGCCACGGCGGAGCTAAATCACTGGCAGCCATGTTTTGACAAGCGCGTGATGAGTGTCCACGCACTCGTGTGCTCGTTTACAATTAGATAAGCTAACTCCTACCCGCCATCCCTTTCAGAGCCGGCCGCCCCGGCGTTCCCTCTGCCTGCCTGACTGCTCGCATAAGCTCTTCTTTTAATGTCAAGTTCTGAGCCCAGTTTTGCAAACTTTCTTCAGTTAAACAAAGAGAGACGACTACTGTATTCCATCTCTTTGCTTTCTCCACCGCAAGTGTTGAAATAGTTACAAGGACTTGATGCTCCGTTCTGTAAAGATAGTGCGGAGAAGAGAAGAAGGGAAAAAAAAAACAAGAAGGGGGGAAAAGAAAAAGACTTTTGGATCTTGAAGAAATTATTCACGGCTGGAGTTCAGAGGAGCGCTGGTGTGATGGGCTGTGACAAGTGTACCGCTCTAAGCACGTCCCTGCCAGCCTGGAACTCGGAGCCGCGTGCTTTCCACAGACACCATTAGCGCTGTGAACTGGGAGAACGACTCGTCGTCACACTCTCACTGAGGAACAGGGGAACCACGCTAGCATGTCTGAGATTTGAGGTCTGTTTTGAAGGCTCGCCTAAGCGTTACCCATGATCTGATGATTTGATGATTTTTTTTTATCACTTTTAGTCTGGAATATCACGTCAAGATCTTCCCGGATGTTATTTTCCCATTTGCAGCTCAAGGAGTGGATAAACACTTTTCATGTCTATTGGTTGTTTCATGCCGCATGGCACCTACCTTGGAATCCCAATTTTTCTTAGAATTGAAGGGATTTGTAATAAGTTAACCTCAACAATGATGCATTCACGCATTTGGTTCTTCTTTCTCATCACAACACATATTTTAAATGGGAACTGAACAAAAAAAAAAATTGAACGGCGTTCTTCTCAAAACGACTTCAAGACGCGCTGGTGTTTTGTCTGTAATTGCCTCGTCCTCTGTTTTGAGGTCCAGACAAGACGGTTTTATGCATTCAGAGACGTTAACAAAGGAGCTTTGCTCAGGGCCAAGCGTGAAGACAATGACATGTCACCCATGTACACAGACATCAGAGAAAGTGATGGGACTAGGGCCATCCCGGACTACCATAACGACCCTGCACTTTCCTCTCATGCATGTATTGAGATATGTGCGCCTTTGTACCTTTGGTCTATTATCTGTCTGCGACGAGGCCTCCAGCTACACAGATGAGTCGGGGAGCTGAAGTTGCGCGCGGCCGCAGACCTAGCGCTGTCTGACGGGGAGAGAGAGAGAGAGAGAGGGAGAGAGAGAGAGAGAGAGGGTTCAAACAAACCAAGCCTGTGAATTATGGAGGAAAGCTTGCTCAGAGCGTTGTGCAAATTAGCCTGGTTACATATGCACAGGCCTCCTCATGCCCAGAGGTCATAAACCAACCTAAAGACAATGGTGACATCACTCAGATATTCTGTGCTTTTGTTCGGACAACAGAATTAACACAGAGACATAACCAAGAAAAAGCGTCTTTTGATTTATTCATGTATTCCTTATTTTCTATTTTTACAACAACACAGTGGAAATTCTCCGACAACTTCTTTGTCCGGCAACTTTTTTTTTTGTTCTCTCCCTCCCATCCCATCTGTCTCCTCACAACTCGTCAGACGCAGACTCACCTTTATCACTAAATGAGAGGGAATGGCTGCCTCCTCCTGACGGGTTATTATTGATCTTCTTGAACGTGCTGTCAAAGTTGGAGCTGCCAAATTGCAGGGGTCGGTCTTAGCATGTTGTCCATCCATCCAGGAGCTGCAAGCTGCAAGGCAGGTCGCCAGCTGACCAGTCAAACAGCTGTCCAAAAAGGCATTTCATTTCTGACAGTGACAGCATCAGAGGAGAGGAGCCACGGTCAAAACCAAACAAGTCTGTCTGTCAGGGCCATAACAAGAGTGGGGAATCTCTCCTGGCCCCTGATTGCTTCTTCAATGCTGAAGTTCCATCTAGAGGCAGAGAGGAAAAATAAATCTGTAACGATTTCCCTGAGAATGATTGACTGCTTTTGTTTGTAATAGACGTCAATCTCTAAATGTCAGTTGTGAGATAAAAGTTTGAACAGAAGTGTGGCTTGAGAAAAAAGACAGAGCCTACCTGGTCTAACTTCAGACTGAAACGGTAATCGTATCAGAGGGATAGTTTGAGAGACAGAGAAATTCTCATATTGAATTCGAGATGAGACTTTCATGCTGTTTGTCATGAGGTGGGAGAACAACAGTCTCATCAAAACTGATCTCCAGCTTAATGAAACTCATTCACTGCGTGGGTGAGACAAAGTGCTACCTCTGCGATTTGTAGTAAGGAACCACAGTAGAATGTAACAGAAAGTGTAACTAAAACAGAGAAAATATAACCACAAAAACTCTATAAGACAATATATAAAGCTATCATGCTGACAATAAAAACTGGTCGCTCAAAAGGAATTCAGAAAGTATATGAGCATCTGAAAATAATACAAGGATAATGAGCATTATGAGTATAAAACTCCAGTGAATCTTAAAGTATAAATAAATAAATAAAAATAACATGGACTATTTTACTACTGTTTTCAATTAGAACGCAATACAAGTAACACTAAACTCAAAAGCTATATGACTAATAAATTGTATATCTATAAAACTAACTGCAAAACAAAGTTAAGTTAAAAGCAGCACTACGTGAAGAGACATCTGTGCCCTGTTTCCATTCCTAAAATCAAATAAAATCAATGAGGCAAAGTAATATTTTATGTGGGGGTTGCACTTCCAGGGACCAGATTACAGTTCAACTTAAGCTCTCCAGAGACTGTTCTTCCCACCTCGACTGACTTTTGTCACTTATCCTTCACTCCCATCATCACCACATCCTGCTGGTGATGCAGCCTCGTACCCGCACACGTCCTTTTAAATGAACAGACGAGATCTGTTCCTCTGACTATGCTGAAAGTCCATGAATTTCATTTGACAGCTCTCGGCTCTCGCTCTAACAACAACGTGTCATCAATAAATGATATTGCGTGTTCATTAGATGTAAGGATAACTGACGCGGGGGACTTTATGTAGCATCACTACGAAAGCGCGGCCATTACCGTCTATTGACTTATCGTCGGGGGCCTATTGTTAATAATGATAACCACGCTGGTGCTCTTTACTTAAAGGTGACACTAATGTTTCTGAAGTGTCACATATTCCGGCGCGGCTGCTCACGAACGTGTGACCCATTGTTTATGGGGGGAGCTCATCAGGAGACGGAGGTGGAGACGAGCCGCCTCTGTTGTCTGCCCATGCAGAACCTCGTGAACCGGTGAACCTGCAAACCTTGAAATGCAGATCTGAGGCCTGCTGAGGAGTGATGACAGCTGTCATAGCTCTGTGATAAAGTCAAACAAAAAATGGGAGGGGGTGGGGTGGGAGGGTGGAGAGTGGAGTGGGGAGAGACGGAAAAGAGAAGAAGCAGCAACTTTTGTGCTGAAGACACAAGAGGATTTTTTTGGAGGTGGGGTGAGGGGGGGTGGATTTGCAGTGTGCCGAATTCTGCTACTCAGCATAAAATGTGTCGGATTGAGAAATAAATAAAAGCTGTGAGTGACCACTTGAAACGCTGCCGCGCTGCAGGGGATTCTGCTTCCTTTGTTTAGATGCTAATATGCTGCTGTGATAGCAATATAGAAGGAAGAGGTCCTCCTTTGCCTTTGATGCACATTATCCCTCTGCATCTTTTTTTACTAGCCTGGCACAACAGGAATAGTATCCCTTGGAGAGTAAATGAGGCCCTTTTGTTGCAGGCTGACCTGCAGGCACTGAGCAGCCATTAACATAAGCATATGGGTAATATCTAACATTGCTGCCTTCTGCTTTTGTGTACAAGGAATAATGATGCCTCAATAATATGGCTTTGTTGCATGTACAGTATTGTGCAGATCTCCGGGGGGGATAACAGTCTGGCCGTAGACGGTCACAGAACGCTTCCAATTCAGGTTTCTGTCTCTTCAAATATTCATTTTTAATCTAACACAGAGATAAGATAAGATAAGATAAGATAGAACTTTATTCACCCACAGAATATTATCTGCACAGAGACCGAGGCTATCTCGGTGACCGGGTCGTGTCCTCCAGATCCTCTGTGTAAAATGAGCCCAGCTGCCACACACAGGGTCATTGCACTGGATCACTTTGCGAGCTGCTACACTGAGGGTGTGAGTGTGTGTGTGTGTGTGTGTGTGTGTGTGTTGTGTGTGTGGGCAAACTTAAGTGAGACCCCGAGCAGGAAATGGACAGGAGGGGATCAAAATGAGTGATGGAGAGACAGAGTTCGACTGGGAAAAAAGGAAAACACCAAACTAAGAGCAAGGACCTTCTCAAGTTTCATTTTAATAGCACAGGGCCATTTTTCTCCCTTTACACTAAGCACAGGCCTGGCCATTAGGGCCTCTCTGTAGAATGTGTAAACCTCCTGCTATTAAAACCACAATTTGCACTGTCAGCTCCTATGAGCCAAATCTATGACCACACTACAACCCCCTCCTCCCCCTCTGCTCGACTCAGACCCCTTTTTTCCCTTTTGCAACAACTTTCAGGCCACAATAACCATCATCAGTTAAAGGCGGCGGGGTCCATTACACTTCCCCTGTTCACACAGCCCTGCATTAAGCTAATATTATCTATTCCCAGAGTGGCCCAGCCCTTCACACACCCCATCAATTATTAATCTCCTCGCTCACAGCTAATGTTTGTTGTGAATTATTTAAACCTATCTTCATTTATCAATAAACACAAATGTTAAACAAAGGATGCTGATGAGCATGAATTACACTGTAAAAAAACAAAAAAAACTTTATGAGATTATTTGGACAGGAGGTGATTCATGGAAGTGATACACACCGTAGTGTTTTTAAAGGACAGACGGATGGGGGAGGGCTTCTCGCGGCGGTGCTGGTCATTTTGTTTATAGTCAATATTGTTAGCACTTCAGCAGTCAAGGGGAAAACACAAGCCACGTCGCAAAAATGCTCCCCGCTTTTCATCTCATCCCTTTTTAATGAAAGGATTATTCCACAACATAAGTGAATCCAAATCTGTGTCCCAGATATGGATATTTGCCATTGCTGAAAGCTCTCACATATTAGTCCAGTGCTCCCCAGGGTGCCATTACTGGTCAATACCCCTGCAGTGAGAACAAAATGAACCCGCGCCTCTGAGATGTCCAACCTGTTAAAAGGAGAAATGAGCAGACACGGGCACAACCTCTCTACTGGGTCTCGGGCCTATCCCACCGCTGCTTTTTGACTAATGAGCGAAAACAGGCAAACGTCACAGCTCTCCCTAAGCAAACACATTTGGATGTTATGGATGACCTATGGAGGCAGGAATAATACGAGCCCTTGAGGGGGCGAAGGAGCTCAACTTGCCTGCCTGGCAGACGGATGTCACCCAAGAAGACCGTGCCACCTTTTTCCGTGGAATGCCGGGAATTTCCTCGCCATCTTTGCCCTGTAGCAGAGAGGACGGCGAGCGAGATAACGCGGAGTGAAAGCAGCCTTCGCACGTATAGAATTTACGTTAGACAAAGAGAGAAGCACCAGGGCGTACATGTGCTCCGGGTGGATATCGATAGAGTGGGTGGGATTGGTTCCCCTCCAGAACATATACCCGAGACCCTCGTATCCAATCCACCTGTTATTATTCAAAGAGTCTGAATCGACAGATTACGTTTCACACGGGCACAATGAGTGTCAGTCTGCAATCGCAGAGATAGGGGAGAGATCAGCCAGACATTTATAGCGACACCCAGGGGTATATTCCTTCACGTGGCTTTAGATCACTCGCTGACATATTCCTTCCACCCTCATAGTCCAAATTCGATGCCCCCCTGCGCGGCACCTCACCAGGCCGCCTAAATCCCCGCTCTCCCCACCTCCGCCGCCGCCATCTCCCGTGTTGGGTAAACAAGGCGGAACCCTCGTCAGCGCGGTTAAGCTGGCGGCTCGTGACAGAACGCTGAATGAGTGATTTAAGGTTTCAAGTGAGCAGCTTTCACAGTTAATTAACCTGCTGATGGCTGTGCATGTGTGGAGAGGAGCGAGGGATTCGCGGGGAGGGAACCCTCTTCACTCGCTGCGCCATTTCAAGTCGAGACAGCCGCGCGCGCACGCACGCATGCGTGTGCGTCACCGTGACACCGCGGCTAAAGTCTTCCAGCGGGGCAATCACTCATTTGCCTCCTCTGAAAGATGCCGGTTCTGCAGGTTTGTCCCTCGTCTTCTCTCCTCACCTTCGAGCAGGGAAGAAGAGGGAGAAGGAGGAGAAGAAGAGGGTTTTCAGGCAAGAAGTCGGCTCTCAACACTCAGCGTTGAGGGTGTGAATGGAACCAGTGTACGTCAGATCTCGGCACATCTGGCCCATGCAGCGGAACGGAGACACCTCGCTTAAGTTTCATAGCGTTTTGTGTGTGTAATCCCACACAACTTTTTTGGACAGAGTCCAATTCCTTTTACCTTGAAGACCGGCAAACATTTCCAGGACTGGTATTTACAGAAGCTCATAGACACTCGCTACCACCGGGATGGCTAAATACCAAGGCCCGCTTCAGACTCTCAGGAAGTCAGCTGCATTTAAATATGAGCTAAGCGCTCGCGCTGTTAATTTCCAAAACACTTGGCTTTCACACTGGGAGGTCAGGGACTTTGGGGGTAGAGTTGCTGCAGTGATAGCAGAAAAAGCACACATGCGTACCCACACACTCGTAGGCCTAGAACATGCAACATTAACAGTCATCAATGCTCGCAGGCCTTCGCTATGCAGGTTTCTTCAGAAACTCGATCTCCGGCGTGCTGAAAGCTGGTTCTTCACTTGTTAGCACAACACCCACCAGTCTCTGGGGTCACTGTGTGCTTTTTTATTCCTGGTTTGCCACCCAGGCAGGAATGCCTGGCATTGGAAGGGAGGGGGATAGTGTGTGTGATTCATGCCCTGATAATTGCTGTGCGTCCTCTCATTTTGAGCAGCTGACTGTTCAAACAGATGCTGTGAAGTTATACCCTGACAGGGATTTATGTGTTCCCTGTGCTGCTCAACGGGAGCATTTATTTACTGTACGATGGGTGCGATGGTTTAATTTCATTTTTTCGAAACAATACTTGTGAGGATAATCTTTATTTCAATCAACAAATCGTTTAAATTTTTTGCTACAACCAATTAATCTAAGTGTAAACGGGGGCTGCGCTGGCAATCTACATAAATGCCATAATTGTCCTCCAAGACGGAGCTTTTGCATGTTCATCTGCAAGGCATTAATGTAAAATCTTGGCTAATTTACATCATCCTTGAGGCAGTGCAGCAAAACAATTTCCCAGTGAGGGCAAAAGCATTGACAAAACCAAATAAGAACATGTAAGTCATTATTGACTCTTAGCCTTTTTTAACTACTCTCCTAAGGAAACCATAATTGTCTGTGCTTGTATATGAGTAGCTCCAGGTTGTTTCAGATTGCTCTTTGATGAGTTCATGTAGGTAGTCTGGTAGTGTCAGTGAATTCCCCAGTCCTGGTTTGTGTTGATATGGATTGCAGGGTAATCAGAGAGCATTTAACAACTGGTTTCTCTGTTTCATTGCTTGTTAAATCGGTTAAGTCTATTAAGTGATTCTAGAAAATGAAAATCAGTTGTTAGATGCTGCATTAAGATCAGCAAATAGTCAATTAGAGTATATTCAAAGACTAGAGATAAAGACCACAATCTATGTATAAAGGACCACACGTGTATCCAAACATATATAATGGATACAAAATAAATGACTCTCCATTGTTATAATGACTATAAAACTAAATATTTGATCTGTTTTCATTGTATTGCACCTATATTCTTGTGTTTTGAATCAAAGTTGGAGACGTGGACATATTCAGCAGCAGTTGTAACATTCACTCATTTCCAAACTCAAGTGTTGTGCTGAAATGTTGAGTGAATAATATGTGTGTGCATACATGTCTCGCTTTTTTCCACTAAAGGGAAATGGGAATTTAGAATAGAATGCTGCACCACTGATCTATGGGACTCAATGATGCAGCCCTCTCCCAAGGCACTCTGGGATGCATTTAGGACATGCATGGAGAAAACAATGGCGGGTGTATTACCAGAAAAGATAAATCTATCTCATTAATCCCTTATTCTCCCAGGCTGGGAGGCACATCTAAGGGAACATGCAGGAGCAGTATTGTACGCCAGGATCTTTCACACAGATGGGCAGAGAGGAGGAACGCAAAGGAGGAGGGGCCACAGTGTCAATCTGTGCATCATTAGACAGTGCAGCGACGGCGAGGGGAAGAGAGGGATTACCGAGATGTGGCTTTCACAACAAAATGATCAATGATGTCTTTGTCTTGTCATATAAAAGATGCTGCATGGCTTTTTTCTTTCAAGGCATGTTGCTGAAATTAACTCAGATGAAATCGAAGCTTCCAAGGAACGGTGGAATTAAAACAAATGTTCGGGAATTTGGTTATTTTTACCGCTCCTTTCGTGTCCTACCTATTTAATCTTATATTCAACCGTTGTCTGCTGACAAAGTAGAAACCTCCGTGTCAGTGGTTTTCTAGCCCACAATTCCCCTGTACCCTTATTACACTGCGTGTTCAAATTACATCACCAGTAAATTCGATTGATTTCAGTCAAAAATGACATTGATTTTTGACCATCTGAAATGGCCGGGGAGTCCATAAAACAGATAAATAGGTCATAACCATTTTACCAGGCTGTAGAATCCCACAGAAAGATTTAAGGGGTCATGAAAGTCGGACGGTTAAAAACTGAGGCTTGTAGAGCGTCCAGCGAAAGGCCAACAAAATGCAGCAGGCGGGGGGCTGCATCACAAAGAGCTCCATTTATCAACGAGAAAGCGCCGATGGCCGATGGCTTTGAAACTGGAGGTTCAGAGAAAATATTTTTCCTTGAGTTTACGCCAATTAAGACTCTGTCCATGAAGTATTATTCTAAGATGAACATGGACACACGTATTAGTGCTGCTACAAAGAGCACAAATGGAAGCAGACAGGGCTGAAATCCAAGTTGATTGCAAATTCAATTAGGCAAATTCCACTGCTAATTTCAGAGGCTGCTTGATATCTGATACACCTGAAGCTTAGAGATTTTCCTATGGATAAGGGCACTAAATGAAAAGCCTTTAAATGGTAGTATGTAATTTGAATAGCTATGCAGCTAACTAATGCTTTCAGATACCTGGACCACCCTTTGGATTGTTTTTCTGGAAAGTCTGCTTGTCAATATCAATTGAAGAACTATTTCATTGCGGCAAACACAACTGTGTATCCAGTGCATGCGATAGAACTAGCTTAACTTGATATTTACTTGATAAATGTCATGGATGTATGTTGTTTCGTTCTTGCCAAAGGGACATCATAACTGAGGGGTGATGTATCTGAGGTGTATGGACACATTTTAATTCCACTATGAAATCTGAGACCTTGCTCCCTGGCACTTCAAGGATGACAAATGAGTCTACATTACAGGTTGTTCCTCCACCGCTTGGGGTTTCAAACTTCCATCCCTGGAACTCTTTCACTTGAGTGCATTGCTAATTTTACACCACAGTCAAACACTCCGGAGTTGCACTCACACAGCGGCGGGTCGATAGCCAGGAGTGCTTGTGTTGTTGACAGGTAAAATGCTATTACTAATTTATTTCCCACCTTTCTCAGGTCTGGACTAAGAGTCGAGGAGGCCATGTCTGGGGGGCCAAGCTGGATTTCAGTCCTGTCAACCTTTTATTTCACCTGTCAGAACGGTGACGGACGTACAAGTGCTTGTTTGCCCTTCCTGTCGTCTTCAGCCGCATTGGTCGTGACAGGCGGCTTGGAAGAAATAGACTGAGTGCATATTTCAGGGACCCCACACGTCCTCATAGCATAGCTGCACTTCGTGGGAGACGATGGGATTTCAGGGAGCAAACACTTCCTTGTCTTCCTTCTCCTGAGACATCATTTACTCCTATAAAAGTGGTAGAGAGGAAGTGTTATGGTTGTAGGTGGGTTTTGTTGGCCAGAGTAGTTCAGAACAGGAAAACTTATCTCTCTGAATAACCATAAGATGTTGAGCTGTAGTCAGTCAAGCATAAAACCAAACCCGAAAACTGTTCTACACCATTTTCATACAACCCTCTAAATCAGTAAATGATAGTGTTCTGGTGAGAACGTTGAGTGCTGTTTGTCAATCTTCCAGATCACCCAGATCCCTCAGGAACTAACATATGGTCTCCAGCAATGTGTGAAATCTAATCCTGTGACAAATTTGTCCAACGCAAAGCAAAACCTGAAATGTATGATTATGGCTTAGATGCATGCAGATACATGGGCTGTATGTGACGTATGTGTCTTTTTCTGTGCTGATTTCAAAACTACAGCCATCCCACTCAGATTTAGACGCGTAGCTCAGCCAAATCCACATAATGACATCAGATTATACCTCTAAAACCCATGAAAATAAATATGTCTTTCTGCAGCCTTGGCTCTGAGGTTGGTGAGGTTGGAGGGCCGCTGCCTGTTGGCCACGCATGAAAGGCTTTGTCTTTATGTCGCTGATTTATCTAGAAGTAGCGAGACTTCCTCTCCTAAACCACTGGGGTTTTAATGATAGATTTGTAGTCGTACTCAGGGCAAAACTGTTCGCTCCCATGTGGTGACTTGGGGAAACAGAGCTCTAATTGTAAGCTCAGCGGACGTTGGCAGCATCAGCAGATCTGCCACAAGCAAAGTTACATGGCGACATAATGCCACCAGAAGGTGCGTTTCCATTATTTTTACGCAGAATTAAATTCCAATTGCTACTTGTATGTGTTTCCATTGAAGGCTGGTTTGAAGATTGAGCCATAAATCTCATCTATTCCCGCGCTATCCCATAATTTTCGTCAAATCCAATCCTGAAGACTCTACTTTGAGGAAGATGGATGTGTGAAACATTGTTTTATGGGATGTTTTTATCAGATTTAGAAAAGGATCAGTGTCTCGCTCTTGTACAGCGTCATCTTGTTTTTGACAAACTGGTCATGTGACATGTCAGGTGACATGTAAATGCCAAAAAGTTCTTTCCATAACACTTGTATACGGACTGAAAGAGTGTCTCATGAGAGCGTAAAAATGTTTTAGTGATATTTGAGAGGTTTTTTGAAACATTTCACCAAGTTTCCGTAGCCAGTTTTTATTGTGGTATTTAGGTTTTGCACATTCACAGCAGAGCAGTACGCAGTTAACATTTTTAAAAGTTTGCTCTGCATCACTTTCCATTTCATGCTATTTACCCTCGTACTTCATCCGTCTAACAGCTTTATATTCGTATTACCTTATATTTAGTCTGTCCTTGGACCAGTGTCTGGCCCAAGAATATCCTGTGGGATAAATAGGTCTTCTTCTTGATTCTTGCCGCTTGACACTATTATTACATATATAAAAGGTAACCCACAAATAAATAACATTTTTTATGGTCTAAAGTTCAGCTGGCTTGTAAACCAATGCAAATGCAAAACTTTATATTCCTAAATGCACCAAACAGGACCAGATTTACCTCTACCATTTCTATAACTATTAAATGACCTCATGGAAGTATGAAATCATCCAGCAGGCACATAATGTGTACTTTGGACCTGATGCTGAATCTTTCTTGTATGTAAAATACACAGATGAATGGAATAACAGCGGTTCATTTGTTGCCTGTGATGTGTCCACTGGCAGAAATGAGCGCTGGCTGAGGGGTGGAGTTCACGTCTCTCCCCCTCTGTCAGCCGGTGAGGAGCCCTGCACAGGGGAACTTTAGAAGGAGCCTTTGTTTTGGTCGACTCTCCTCCTCTAGCTCTCCTGTCATCCTTTGATCATGTCAGGCTTCTCGCTCTCTACCTCACTCTCTGTCTGCCCTCATGGGTCTGATGGGAGAGAAGACACGTTCAGGACTGCGCCGGGAGAGACCAAAGTATCCCATTCACCTCCTCCGTTTCCCCCCGCAGGGCCATTCCTGCCTCTTCTTCCAAACCGTCCCCCTCCTCCTCCTCAAGATCCTCAGTGAGGTGACAGGAGGTAAGAAAACACTCCTGGTTTTTAACCAGACACTGGGAGAAGACTCTCTAGCAGGGGCCCATATCAGTCCCCCTGTATTCACTGTCAGCCATGCTCTTCTGGCCAAGACCCGGGTCAGCACCTGTGGATATCATGCCATGCAGCTGTAGCGGGATGTCAAAACGTGCCAATCCCCTTTTTAGACTCAGCCATTTTAGGAATGAGGAACATTTCTACAGTGTTTTCGTTGCTTTACAGGTCCTTAGCGCATTATCGCTGACAGCTCAAGCACCCATGTTCTTGTCTCGTCTTTATTGGTGGAATTATTCACTCAAATGCGCTCTAAAATATTAAACGAATATGTTTGGCAAAAGTTAGATTTTTTTCAAAGTGAAGCCCCCATGCCCAACTCTCAGCTCTCATTCATTTTTCGGCACTATATCGATTTCTGTGTCCATGCCCGGTTCTTCCCCGTTCTCCCAGGTTGCCTGTATCGCCGCGCTCCAAACACAGGAAGCGTCTGTCCTCAGCTCCACATTTGGTGCTCCTGCCCGAGCTTTAAATGCCCCCAAACTCTGTCAATAATATTGATGTAATCCACAGGCACTTTTGAGTGATCCCGCTGTCACGGGGACATAATGACAGGCAGTGGAGGCCTGATTGCATCTGCACTACAGCGAGGTCGGCCGGCGCTCAGCCAACACAGCCAGGCATTGATAAAGTGTCACAGACTTCAGTGCTTTGATTAGCCCTTCGACTAATGCCATGCTAAGCAGAAACATTACTCTGCCCCCGCCAGCTATACAGCAAGAGGAGGGGAGGGCTGGCTGAGGGAAAGGGAGAAAATATACTCTACAGGGAAATTAACCAATGCGGATGAAATGGTGTACCAAGGAAATTCTTGGATAAATTAACAACGCAATTACATTACATGACACACTGCAAGATGGATGAGGAAAACTTGGCTGGTATTATGTTCTGTTTTCCAAATTGCAATTTATTTGAGGGCTCTAATGGATGCCGTATTAAAACATCTTGGGCTGCGGTCAGATTTCATTGTGTGTCACCCAGACGTGATTGATGACCCTCTCTTCCACGCCCCTCGACCCCCCCCCCCCTTCCCACCCCACCCCCCACTCGCCCTCCCTCCACCCACGTCCTCTCTTGCAACCCCTCGCTTCAGCCTCCTACGTTCCCCCGCGCCGCATTCTCTGCACATTTGCTGGGAATTTTAAACATTAGCAGCATTTATATGGATCCAGGAGTATGCAATTGATTTTCTTATCACTTAATTTCCTTTGCTCGCTCCTGCAACGCGACGATAAATTCTGTGCCACTTGCATACTGAGCGCCGTAGTCCATCTCATCTCCTGATCTTTTGCCTCTCCCTCACCCTGTGGTAAAATTCTATCAATAATGCCATTTTCCTGGAATCTCATCCCCTCATCATCTCCCACTGATCGTCCCTTTGCCTTTTCATGTGCTTTTGTTCCAGTTGCGACGATAGCGCCGGCTATTCTTGAAATGAAAATATAATCGAAAGTATTTTTATTGCTGTAGCAAATGCATTAGCGCGTAAGGGACATCTGGAAGTCATCCGCGGCGAGCTTGCTCAGTTATGGCAATATCATAGTGACTTTATTTTACCATTCATAATTACTGGCAGGACAGTGAAAAACCACATGCTATCTGCTTTGAACTTTGGGGGGGGACAGGGTTTTGCCCCAATGGATCCATACAAACGTTGAGGAACCCAATCCTCGATACACTTTTCTCTTTTCAATCACACACGCACACCACGCACACACCCCCAACATTTCTCCCTCTTTCGGAGGCGAGTGGAGCCTTCCGGGAGGGAAAGGTTAATAACATTCAGAATAAATCAACATGCAGCACATCCCCTGGATGACATCAGCGAGTGCTCCTCCAACCCATAGGGCCATAAACAGCTTTGTTTTTTTTTTCCAGGTTTGTTTCAGATGTGAGCAAACGGATAAATAATGAATGAGCCGCACTGACGGGACACATATTTCACTTAGCGGAAATGGCTTTAATGCAGTCGGCCTGTATTACGCTTCCAATCACTGAGAAGCTGAGAGGCTGCATGGGGAAAAGGATGTTCAAACAACGTTGTTGAGCGTTGAACTCAGGTGTATCTCCAATGTAAATGACCTAGTTTTCAACAAAACTCCTGAACCAGCTTCTCGGCTGCTTTGAAACAAAGTTGAACATAAGATAAGAATAACAGAAATATTCATTTGGAATGATTAGTTACGTGCGGGATTATTCTAGACAAAAAAAAAGGTTGATCTAAGTTAATATTTGGAAAATGATGTCACTTGTTTTTTCTATACACATGACGCCTTTCTGTCAAATCATTTCCCACACTCCTCCAACATTCCCGGCATGCAAATGAAATGATTATTTTTACTTTACTGGAGGGGCTATAATAGGAAACTACTTCATATGCAGCCCCACGAATTTCCAACAAATGAACTTTGATTTCTGGTACGCAAAAATGTCTGAGACGTGGCTGCACAATTTTGCTCTAATTCACTATTTATTTACGTATTCCCATACAGAAGTATTCTCTTTGTGGTTTTGGGGAAATTCAGCGTGACTTTCCCTTTTCCCAGGTCTCGATGGTTAAAAACAAAAGTGGGCCTGGAGTTTCTTTTGGCCGTCACATGGCTTTTAGAGGGTTTGTCTAAACAAAGTTTTGGGTTTGTAAATAGCGAAGGTTATCTGGCCATCGCAGCCTCCAGATGGCGGCTGAGCCAGACCACCTGCTATGGAAATGCCTTCGCTGTGAGGACGACTGGGTGGAAATATCCAAAATCCTGGTTCTTGCTCTCTGCACCTCTCTCTCTTTCTCACACACACACACACGCACACACACACACACACACACACACACACACACACACAGACGCATATCTTCATGGTTAACATGGTCGAAGGAAGGATGAGAAGAAACCCTCTGCTGATTTTCCCCTTTGAGCTCTACTTTCGTCCGTCTCCTCCCCCACCCTCCCCCAACCTCTTCTCCCTCCACCCCTTCTCCCTCATATTGACCCCCCATCACTCTTCCCAGACTTTACCCCCAGAACAAAACAGCTGGACAGGGAGGGCTCTCCTGCAGGTCCAGACCTATCATGTAAAAAGATGACACATCTTTTGAAGAAACTGGGCTAAAGGGAGAGGAGGGGGTTTCGGGGAGAGAAAACATAAACAAAGGTGTTTTAATATGATGGTCGCCAGTGGCGTGCAAAGAAAAGTGGGAGACGGCAGAAGAAAAACTGCTTACAATACAAACCCTTTGAATGACAGCTTGGAGACCTAAGGCGTGGAACATAAAGTTTGTTGTTAAAACCAGAATGCAGAGGAATAGATGCTGTTTGCCTATTGCCTTCCTCTTGGAAGATCCAAGTGAATATATATATTGTTTTGTTTCTTTTCACTTGTATTTTTAATGCTATAAAATCCAGTTAAACTTTCAGTATCTCCAGTAAATAAGCAGAAAATATTTTACACCGCGCCTGAGAGCAGAGATCTCTGAAATCCCTCAGCCGCTCCTCCATTGTTTTAAGGAGAAAACTCCTCTGATACCATATCACCCAATTGTCTGTTTTGACACTTGACTTTGATCGATGGAGGTTGAGCACTGTGGTTGAACACACGCCCCCTTCCCCACAAGCCTTTAAGAGGTCATGAAAAGCACCACTGTACATCAAAACAACCAACACACTCCCCGCCACATCATCCGACATGACACGTGCGAGACAACGCTGACCACAACAATGGCTCGGACCCTTTGATGGTAAAATGCTCCAGTGTTTATTTACATCGTGCAACCTCCTCGCCTGTCCGTCACTTAGGCGGCCTTTGAAGTTGGCGTGGGCGCAACGGTTGATGCCGTGTCCCGCCCGGGGAGCGTGAAGACAAGCGGCCATATTGCCAGCACTTGTTGTTGGAGACACATGGACAGGATCAGACACAGTGTATGTGTGTGTGTGTGTGTGTGTGTGTGTTGCAGCCTTAATGGCAGGGAGCAATGAGCAGGCTGCCACCCCTCTCTGTGGTTTTCTGATTCGGCACAAAGGGTGCTGTGCAGATACTTGAATTGAAAGTGCTTTGAATCAGAACCAGCTTGTCATAAACATATGAGTTAATAAGACTGGAAACAATAGGAAGTGACAGTTAAATGTGGGAAACGTGCAGAAAACATCCCCAAATGCATCGTTATTGACAGCCATTTTCTTCCGGAGACACAACTGCAGTACGCCTCATGGACACACACATACACGCACACACACACACACACACGCATACACTGCTTGCATCACAAACGCAGCTGATCTGCATATGAGGCAGTGACCTCCACCTCCGCCGTCCCAGCCCCCACTTTATCCCACAGCGTTAATTAAAGCTGAAAGGTTACAAAAGGTGGGAGCCAATAACAAGGCCACGTATTACATTTAAGTTGCTTCTTTTTCTTACACCCTCTCAATAATTCATGCTATCAGAGTGTCTACAAGGAAGTGAGGCCTCCCTTCCTCCCAGGAAGCCTCAGACAGGGGATCATCTGTCCTCCGGACTCATTGTAAGTAAGGAAGTGTGGGCAACAATACATACCAAGCCGACCCCAAGCCTCATAAATAAATATGGAGATTGTTAATGGGGTTTAAAATTACTCATCCTCTGCTCCCCAGCCGACTACTAGTGTGACCACTGTGGCATACAAGCGCATGGAGGCTACATGTCCTTCCAGATAGAATGTCTGGCACCAGCGATACCGCAAAATGGCCACAGTGCCTCCACTTCCACTTCGTCCTTGTCGCGTTTCTTATCTCCCCGGCGCATCGCCTTCCTCACTTTTTTTTTCCTGCCCCGTCGTTGTTTCAAGGTGGATGTCTTATCCACCCCCACCCCCCCGCCCCGTGTTCTCAGGTGGTTGTTTCACACTGGCGGACAACAAACAAAGTCCACGTCCTGGTCCGCTGTTTGCCTGCTTTTCCACTTTAATGCTCCTCGGCGTTTGCTGATTTCTATCAGTGTCTGAATGTCATTACACCTGCGGCCGGTGAGGCTATCATTCCGGAGGTGTGTTTTGTTTATCACCTCCCTGAATTGATTTGGCTACGTTCGAGCATACGCATCCAGCGGGCTGATAGCCCTACTTGACTCGAGCGAGGAAATACTTCTCGGGCATGTAAAGAAACAGAAGTCTGCTGTGTGACTTTTTCAAATCCCACTTGTGTGGACGCTGTTATGACTGTTATTGAAATGTTTTTGCAATTGAAATATAATACAAGCGTCGTCCTCCATTTCCACCCACTTGTACTTGAGAATATATTTTTCTTCTAATACCGAGAGAGAGCGCAGAACATGCTCTCTAATTGAAATGTAAACTGTCTGTGGTCCGTGTTTATACTAGCATTGATAAACATCATGAATTTGGGCGGAATCTGGTCCTGAGGACAGTGTTTATTTTTCTACTGTATGAGAGAGATGATATATTTTCTCCAGATTTCCCAAGAAAGTTCTGTTGCAATATTTCTGTTTGGTTGGTTTGATTATTTCCTTAATGATGAAGCATTAGGCCCAATATAATAGAATAGTAATACTACTACTGCTATTCTGCTCTTCCCTTTCTTATTATTGATATTACTATTGTTATTATTACTATTTCTTCCCTTTTGCAAGAGTTTGCATGTCCCTGCTGATGTGTAGACCATATCTCCACTCCTCTCCACCATAGCATGGTGTAGTGCTTCCTAGTGCTCCAGCTCGATTGCATGCCTGTATCTCCCCCTCCAGGACAACTCGCATTATGGTCCCACTCTCCCTCAGCACCGAGGCTGGAGAAGGCAGCAGCTGAGGAGCTACATCTCCATCTCCAGCTGCACGTTCTGAAACGTGAGCTTTTATAGAAAAAAAACAAATAAAACAAGACTCCCAAATAGAATAGCCCAAAACGTGCTCTTTTCTTTGACAAAACAGTCCGAGGAGGGACCCAGGCAATTTGCCTGATTTCTGTTATTCCCAGCACCCCGCTCTCATCTGTGTTCCCTACTCCCCAGCACCAGCCTTAGCTGATAACAAGTGAGTGCACTCCCTAGAATGATGGATGGGCCTTAGCCATGGGCTTGTCAGGAGAGGGTGCAGGGCCATATGGAAGTGGCATATGGAAGCTCATAGTAGAAGATGGGGCAAAAGGAGGGGAGTGACAGAGATATACATTAAAGACGCTGCTTTGCTCTTAAAAATGCAAGGTTCATCAGTTTAGTGGGGAATATCAGTCAGTGGCGCTTCCTTCCGTGGTACTGGAGGCAGACAAACACAAGCAGATGCAGGAGGCTGGTGATTCCTTTGGTGATTGCGGAAAGTTTCCTTTTTTGATTCTAATTTTCATGTGTGTGTGTGTGTGTGTGTGTGTGTGTGTCATGGCTGTCGTGTTTGTTTGCAGTGATTACCAGATCTGGTGTGAAGAAACAAACACGCGCACAAAGAGCTGCAGCGGGAAATAACTACAGCAATATGGGCCCTCTGTTTTATATTCTGAGCATTTTAGTATTGATTCCTGCTTGTGTTGTTGTCAGTCACATTTAATTTCCACTTTAATTCAGAGGGATGCCTGCACACCAGTTCAACCATGCAGTCTTCCGAACAAGCATTAATTATGTCTTCAGATCAAGACATGATCAGTCTATTTTTACCTTTCTATCTTTGTCCGTGCTCATGTACTTGCATGTGTGTGTGTGTGTGTGCATGTGGACTCTCAGGCATAGATATGTGTGTGTGTGTGTCTCTGTCTGTCTGTCTTTCTTAGTGCCCTGTGGAGTGTCTGCGGGCCCTGAGGAACACTGTTTGATTGTTTAAAGCCCTTCTTAATTGGTGCTTTGTCTGCACGCTCCTAAATGAGGCGGGACACCCACGGTGGGGGTTCCTGTGGAGACCGTGGGCCGTTTGACAGCCCCCACGGTGGGGCCTGTCCCACAACCCCTCAAACTGCCAGCCGCATGACAGCGGCCCATGCTGCACCACCCTGGCCAATTAAAACTCAGCTGTCAGGACCAGACACTATACCAACACTGGGTGACTGAGTGTGACTGCGAGATAGCAGAGGGAGAGCAAGAGAGAGAGCGAGTGTGCCCGGTGCGTGTGTGTGTGTGTGTTAGGGGAGTTCAATCATTACTTGATGAATAGAAGCTCCCCGCCCAGCCACCCTTCTCTCCTTGGCCTCCTTGTTTGTGTACAGTATGTACAGTATTCATTCCATTGTCATAAGGTGCGTGTCAGACACTCATGCCCGTGCATGCTTTAAAATACCCACCCAGTGCTTAGTGTGTGGAGTGTTTATGCATGTGAGGAAGCGTCGGTTGTGAGGCGCTCAGCAGACAGCCTGTATTGGGTTACACGCACACAGATTTGTAATTCAGAGTAATCACTTAGGACAAGCCCTTACACCATTTTATCTGGTCATGACTCTAGGCCAAAGTCAATACTCATAGTATAGTAATGAGTAGGGGCTAACTGAGCACGTTTTATTAAAGCTCCGAGGAGTGAATCTGACGCCAACCGGCTTCCCCTTGAAAATATCTCATTCTCTTTCAGTCTCTCTCTCTCTCTCTCTCTCTCTCTCGGCCTGTGTCTACCTGCATCAGACCTCAGGCCCTCTGCTCATAGGTGGTAGCAGCGCCTCCTCCCCGGCTTTTTATTGTTTAACACACGTAAACAAATCCCTTCCAAACAGGATAAGGGGAATTATCTGCACTAGGTAGGATCCCATGTGAACCATGCTCTTTTTTTTTCCCCACCTCTCAAACCACCAGAAAACATTGAGCGGTTCTCTGCGATGGGTTAAAAAAAAACCCTCATGTTTACGTTCAAGACATAAAATCACTGCAAAACAGGTATATTGTGAGGAGATTACTCTGGAATGACAAAGATGAGTTAAACCTCCCTTTGGCAGGATCCAGATTTGTAATCCGAGATTCCAGCACTGGGCACAGATTTAGTTTAATCCCTGCTGAAGGCAAAATACAGTTATTGGAAACTTCTCACCTCGTCGTAACCATGTTCGAGCATCACATAAAAGCTCACCTCAGCAATATAAAATCCTCGGCATTCCTTTCAACAAAGGGGATCGTCTTACCTTATGGTCTCCTTATTGAATCCTCTGCCTCTCTGTGGTAGATACGCTATATGTAGTGAACAATGTAACATTGTTGAGAAGGTGCAGCAGCACTTCTACCCTTGGGCTAGTCTGCAAAGGAGCATGATTTGATTGACAGACAGTTTCAATGGGGGTAAGTAATAAAGTCAGAGTCAGAAACAGTGCAGCTGCATATCCACCTTTCACCTGCTGTGTGACTGAACAAAAATACGAGATATTCTTTTACAGTTTTTTCCTCTTATGGGGGAAAAAATGCACATTTATTGATTGCGAAAAGTTGAAAAGAAAAAAATCAAAAGCTGTAAAATAGCTTTTATTCTTTGCAAATGTGTCACATGGAGCATCATAATGTCCACCTGGAGCGAAACTCACCTTTTCACATCCTTCATTAGAGGTATCGACATAATTAGAGCTATCGACACAGATGACTACAAACGTGGTACAGTAATGGCACACACGTGGAAAAATACACACTGACACACACACACGCACACACAGAGTCACACAGATGCGCTCATCCCATCCTCTGTGTCCTGCATCTGGAAGTTGCTCCATGAAAAGTGGCTTCTTCCTGCTCTCGCTGGAAACATTTTTCCGACCAGTGGAAGGCTTCTTCTGGGAGCTGGCCCACATCCAGGAACACTCAGGCTTCACAGCTGTCTTACAGCGTTTAAATGCAGCATATGGTGCCCAAGTACCATTGTCTCACCACTAAAAGGCCCTGTTTTTTCATCAAGGAAGAAAGGCTATTTAATGTCAGTTTCACTCGCAGGGAAGAAAGAAGTTTCAAAATGAAAACTAGGCTGGGAAGAGAGGGCGACGCACTCTGTCTTTTTTTTTTTTTCTCTAGGTTATTTTCTCAGACCATCACTAATTTTGGCAGTGATGACATTTTGATTCTCAGCCTGTGAGTTTGTGAAACAACACCATCTGTGTGCTTTCCTCTAATTAGGGTAATAGCCACAAATATTACTGCAACAGTTCCTCATGACAAGCTGTTACATGCCAATGTGTGAAGACTTCTCTGGGTTTGATAGGCACAAGTTAGCGTTCGCACTGATGTAACTGAGCAGCAATGCTGCATTTTAATAACAATGGAAAGACCTCATATTTATCTCATTTGGCATTGTTCCCATGTAATAAATCACATCTGCGATACTGTAGTTTTTCCTTCGATTGCATTTTCTTGGCGTTATCTTTGTGTTTCTGATTTCCTCTGGTTTCTCAGTGCGGTTCCATAAGGACACATGTTGTGAAATGGAATAAGACAGTGCACATTATCATGTTTTCTAAAGACAATGGGACCTTTGTACCGCACGTGATGAGTGCACGACTGCAATTACAGAGCTTCACCTGCTGCGCAACGTGTTTCGCGTTACCTCAAAAACAATATCATATTCATCATCGAAACCTGACAAAACATTTCATTTTGGGACACACGATACATCACATTATCTTCTCAATCTCCTCACTTCATTTTCCTTGGTACCATTTGAACCCAAAATCTGACATTAACAAATGGAAGTTAATTTGCCTCCCTCAGAACATGTTATAATCAGTCTAAAGGTTAATGTTTCTGCTAATTTATAAATGCAGGATTGCTGTCAGCATGAGGGGGAAATGGTTTTGAAAGGCCTGACATTGTAAATTAAGCCTGTCAGATCGTCTCTCTGCGCCGGCGGATCAGAAGATGCCGCAGTCTATGATGTCAGACAGGCAGGCAAACAGCCCTGGGGGACAGACCTTGCTCCCTCACTTCCAAACACCGGAACGCCGGGAATTATGTGGCTTTGGAAAGGTAGCCGGGCACACAGGCATGAAGGCGGGGGGTCTCACCTTTAGGGCCCGCGCTCGACGGTCGAAACGGCGTGTGATGTTGATGGCTGATGAGATTTTAGCTAATTTAGGGAGACTCATAAGGGAGAATCACTGCAATGAAGATGTCATGCTTTGCCACTGCGGTGCATTGTGGGAGCATGGCAGATTCTCAGCCCATGTGTCTGTGATTAAATTTGCAGTGTACAGCTATTTTTTCTCCCCCTTGTTCTTTTTACCACCAGGCTTGAAAGGAGAAAACGAGCATCCTGCAGTGGCACTTTTGACGGACAGACAACCCGGATATTTAAAGCACTAAACAGTTTGTGGTTAATTAATTTCTATTGCGCAAGGAAATCTTCACAAACATGAAGTACTTACCCACTGTGTAAATGAATTACTATGAACCATCTGTGGCATTTCACAATCAAAAGCAGGATGTCTTTAAATAGTTCTGTATGTTTCCTTGGAACAGTAGCAGCATTAATGCAGTTCAGGATCAGTTTGTTGAAGACTCATTATTGGTATGAGAGGACTTGAAACAAATCATTTAGACTCTTTCAGGGATATGCTCTGAGGAATTTCAATTAAAATCTCCACCTGAATCTCAGCACCCTTAAAATAACAATGATATCTCAAAATGATATCAATATCTAACTTATTTCAGCCCTTTCTTATGTGCGTACTGTGGTCTTAAATGTTTCTTATTCCAAAACTCGGCCACTGTCTTTTACTGCTTGATGATACTGAGGAATGTCCCCATGTGGATCAGACACTGAAACAATGTTTTGTACATTTCTCCTCATACTTGCTTTGTTTGATCTTGTGTTTTGCTTTGGGGAGCGTTTGCAAGGGGACACTGTGTACTCAAACAAACAAATGCAGGTCTCCCAAAGCGAGAGGAAATCGTCAATGATGTAAACAACATTCTTTTGGAAAGTATTTGAAGGTGTAAAACTCACATTACTGAGGTGTATATCAATAATAAAAAAAATATTGCGAGCTACTTGTTTTATGTTTACGAATGTCCCGATCAGTTGTTCTGGTTGCCACGCATCGATCCATTTTCATCTAGTGAGTACTCTGGTCCTTCGTCGGCCATGTATGAATCTACAAAGAGCTCATGCAATCAGAGCTGGTCACAGCGAAGTCTGTGCCAGACGATTCTTTCTTCTTGTCTCTAGTTTGTCCTCGCTCCCTTTTATACATCACAGAAATGGTGGATTGCTAAATTTGCCTTTAAGGAACAGAACTCGGCAATGCCAAGTTTGCATCAGCTAACCCTCCTCTGGCTTTGCTCTGTTCGTGCTAAATGTTACCGAGCCTTGTGGGATGGAAAGAATTACAGCCCTATAGTGGAAGCCCATAAGCCAATCAGACATTGGGGGGTTGTTACAGGCAAACGGGGAAACAGCCAAGCTCTGACAAGCACCAATCTAGTCCTGCTGGTGAGATGATGAGGCCAAGAAGTAAGATAAAGATTATGTCAAACCTGTGGTAGGATCTCCCCCACAAAAAAAAATTTGATCCGGGCAAATTTCTTCCTCAGCGGGAGGAAATGGCAACCGACAGATTAGACATCTTCTGCTGTAATCTGTACAAAGCTTTAAAATAAATTTCAGCTGCAGGCCAGATTTTTTTTCCTCCTCTCCCACACTCTCTCTTTCTCTTTCTCATTCTCCTCTCCTTCACACGCACACATACACACAAATGACCAGAGGAGTTAGCTCATGGCTGCAGATAGTAGGAGATCTTGAACTAACTGGACTCTTGTCTATCAAGCATAGTGTGTATTCATACGTGTGTGTGTGTGTGCGTGTGTGTGTGTGGTATCCAAACTCTCCTCTGCTCTGGCCGTCATTACTGCAGCCTGTCAGGACCCGGCCTAATGGTGTCTCACCTGACAACCCTGCACCAAACAAGCAGAGCGGGGAGGAACACCAGGATCCCCGGTTGTAAAATAAGAAACAGGATAAAAAAAACAAAAATGCAATCAGAAGAGACCCCTCTACTGTTTTTTTTTTCAGTGAAATGACAAAGTATCAGATTCATTATGGAGATGCTATTTGAGGAGATAAATCTCTCTGGTAGCTTGTAGGTCAGTGCAGTCGGGGCATTATGTGTCACGTATGCAGCAGGCAGGCATGTCTTACGGAATAGCCATTATGGTAAGCAGCTCATTTTACTGTCTGAATTTGGGAGCCATTTGCTTTATTCATCCAGCTCTGTGGTTATAACTCTTGGACTCCCTCTAGACACACATGCACATGCAAAAAAAAAAAAGTGGGAGCAAGGAGATCTCTTTGATGAGCGACAAATAGGAATATTGCTGCGCTGTGCGAATCGAGTGGAAATCCCCAGGGTTTCTATTGTCCCTGTACCATACTGTACCTGTCCAGTCTGTTCCTTCCTCCACCTCTCCTCTGCTGCTGCTGCTTCTGCTGCTGCTGCTGCTCAGACACGCAGGGGTAGAAGAATGTGCAGGTGTGCGTGTTTTCTTTTTCCCCCCTCATCATCAGTTTTCCAAGTTTTTAGGGACAAGAAAAAAAAAAGGAGCATGTTGGGGAAATATAACATTTGTTTCGCTGGCGGGACCATCCGTAACACTAATCAGGGTAGTCACATTCATTACACAACAAGGTGTGCGGCACGCTTTGCGTGCGTGCATCAGCAGCAGAAACCTGAGCTAATTTAGCCTCCCTTCTTTGCCATCATTAGTGGAGGACAGAGGTGTCTTTTTCTTTTCCTTTTTTTGTTTTTTTTCATCTTTTTTTCCCGGAGCCTGTACATGTCTGGTTATGTCTTTGACTTGACATTCCGCGCTGTCTGTATGTCCCTGGGCTGTGATGACCCCATGCTGGGGCTCCAGGGCCCCGCCAGAAGGCCTCGAGGTGCTTCACCAGGGTGACTTATAGCTGCTCTGGTGAGAGACACATCCAGATACACGGGCGCATGCATGCATGCACTCTCACGCAGAGATAGAAGCATTGATTTACTCCTGCGCATCAGGTGCATTATACTGCGCCGTACGGATAAAAGCGCTGATGTTTTCAACCTTGCGCGAGGGCTTTAATCTATGAGGCTGGATGCAGGTTTTCAACCAGATGTACACATAAAAATAGGTTTTATTTCTGGACTATCATCTTTTTTCTTTTGTTTGCTTGTTTTTTGTTTTTTTTAAGAAATGTACAGAGACTTACATTTCAACATGTAATCACCACAGCCTTAAACAACAGCAGGGACATAAAATGGCAAACTCCAGTGCTAACGCCATACTCCCTTAATAAATCATTCCACACAATGGACACACACTGTGTGTGTGTGTGTGTGTGTGTGTGTGTGTGTGTGTGTGCAGACACACCTGGCCACCCCTTTACTCACTCTATCTTGCTGCTCCATAGCCCCACCCAGTGTAGAACAAGAAGTGCATGACGGTGCTCTCTTGGACATGAGGATTTAATAGGTGACCCTGGGCTGCATGCTGGGTCCCCCGCTGCCTGGGCTCATCCAGCCGTAAAATGAGGCACAGGCAGGACCCGGCTGGTAATGAGAACTGGCATTTTGCTCAGGATAACCTCGGGAAAATCGCTTCTATAAATACCTTCTATAAATAAAAGTGTACCTTGGCCCAAGACTGCGTAAGGGGCTTTCTCTGAAAAGGTCATCTATTGCCCCGACTCTGCCACGACTCGCCACATCCTTGTTTTCCTCCTCTCCCATACCTTTCCCGTCTGTGTCCCGCACCACCGCATTTTTTCCCTTCTTCTTCTTCTTCTTCTTCTTCTTATTTTATAAGGCCTAAGGTCTGAGCTGCACAGAACGCAGTACGTTATCATTCATGTCCTGTGACCCTCGGAGGGCTCGCTTATCCTTCCCATGTGTGGCCGCCATTTCAACGTGTCCTTGACCCGGGTCAGACACTGGGACACACATCCTGGGCTGAGCCAGATAAAGGGGGAGAAGGAAAAGAAGAACTTGAATGGTAATGAATGAGCTCCACACATTTGCAACAACATGGCAAAGCAGGAACAGGTTTTTGGGTTAGATAGACTGCCCCAGTGTTAATTACCCCCCAAAGGCTTGCATATGTGTGTGTGTGTGTGTGTTTCGATGTGTGTCGACACCACAGACATGTCTCATTCGTTAGCGCCACATGGTGTCAGGTTTTACAGTAGCCACCACAGACTCTCTTCTCCTGCACAGGGCTAAAAATTTGTGTCACACCGAATGCTCGACAAATGGGTTCAACAAAACTCAACGTCGGTCTCCTTAAACCATGATTATGATCATGATTATTGATGTCACATTGACAGAAATCCTCACCAAAATACAAAGTTTGACCTAAACCACAACACCTCCTTGGCCATAACAATAATTTTCAGACAAATCCACACCATAGTCTTGCCCTAAGCCTCACTATAACTTGACCAAACCATGAAAACGCAATTTTCAACAGTGTTAGAAGGCACAGACAAACAACTGGCAATAGCAATGTGTGTTTCTGTTGTTGTTGGCAAAATAATGTGTATTTTTCCTATTGTGACACAGACATAGCCAAGAAAGCTCTCTACGGGTCCAGTTTGTACATAATAAATGTCTCTCAGCTTATTTTTTCCGATCAATGCATAGTCCTTTTTGTGACTATGCAGTAAATTTTTCATCTAAGTTTGGTGATTTTGAACATTTCAGGTAGGGTTATTCGAAGGATAAAGTGTTGCCTCATGGTTTTGAGGATAATGTTCCTGAACTTTCAGTTCAATAAATCATTCCAGAGTGCATTGGACTGTCTTGGCAGAAAGCTGAAAGAGCAGCTCAGGTTTTCGAAGTTCACGAAAAGTTGATGTTGATGCAACAATCTGTTTTAGTGCAGGTGAGAGTGAAAATGAAACTGCAGTGTGACAGTCTCTGAAGCTGTTGCATAAATCCATTAAACGATCTGACATGTTGAATAAAAGTTTGCTTTTTTCACTCCCTCCTCCTCCTCCTTCTCCGTGGGAGCTTTCATGACACACAAGGAGCCAAGGACTGTCTCCGCGGGCCAGGTCACTTCTTAAACTTCGCTTAGCCCCCATTTTACTGCCTGCGGGCAGCTTAAACTGATTAGCCTCGACCCCGCTAGGAGACTGGCTGACCTCGCAACGCATCCGATACCACTTATTGATCAATATTCGCATTGATCTGGGTCCCCCATGCCAGATCAAGGGCGAATATTTCCATTGATTTGACCAGATTAGAGAAGACAAAAGGTTGCCAAATCAGTTTAGATGCAAGCTGCCGACGGGATATGACAGCGAGCTGCATGGGGATTTCCAGCCAGGATTAGATTTGATGAGTGTTAACTGTGGAATTGATATAGCTGTAGGACTGTACCGATCGGTAGCTAATCAAGTAACACGGTATGTTAATGCAGTCATGCTTGCCCTTTAAATGCATAAGGTTACACCGATCGATTTACCTGGCTAAACCCGGCACTGGAACCTGTGGTAGAATTTCTGTCCACAAACAAACGTAGATGGTTCTTCATGAATTATTGGTAGATTTTGATTTTGCTGGAAAGGGAGAGTAAATATATTTATTTCCAACTATTTCAAAAACATTGCGATCGGTCCTGAGCTGGAGTCGTCCTCCATTGTCTCTGTTGTGTCCATTGTTTATTTCATAACATAGGGTATTAAAAAATTAAATAGATCATTTTGCATTACTCGATGTAAAATTGCTATTAATTATTGTATTAATAGCCCGTGTTCTTCCTCTTGTCCTGGTTAAACTCTGAAGTCTCTACTAAGACTATTTGTTCTCCACCAAAGCAAGACGGAGGAGATTACAAGCTGTTATACCACTGCAGACAGCACTGTCACATATGCATTCACATAACGTGTGTGTGTGTGTGTGTGCGTGTGCGTGTGTCTGCGTGTGTGTTGTGCATGCAAACCATATCCTGGCTGAAGCCATGGGAAAACATGCTTCCACCCACATTAAATATTGATGTTCTCAGTGGGCTAAAATGTGTGAATAAGTCATGAAACACTGACAACACAACACTCAAAGAAATAGCGAGCACGCGGACATTTGCAATGTGTGATGTGTGAATGTTACCACAGAGAGGGAGAGTGCAAGGGGAGAGCGCGGGATGAAATGAATAACCGAGGGGGCGGTGCATGGCAGCATCCGTGGTGGTCTCTCTAAATGAAAATCGTATTTAGGAAGCGGGACACCAGAAGATGTGGCCATCCCATTTAGGGCTTTGAGGTTCACTGACAGTGAATAGATCCCATTTTGTTCCTTTGAAGTGGTCCATAAGTGCTATATGCTAATGGGGTATCTAGGCTCACTAGAATATAGATGGTTTGTCCATACCTTTGCCTTGGCAAGCTTTGTGTATGAATTGGCAGCTTCTCGTTGGACAAATAATCCCTAGCGGACCCGATTCTCTTTGAGCGCAAAACGACAGTAATTGAAAGATCGAGGTTCACTGGCTGACACCGGCTGGAGCAGCTGAAGAAATGGCTGCCTCTCTTCTGCTGTCCCCGGTGGTCTCATTTTGCGGACATCACTTTTTTGGGTCAGCGAGTTAATCCCAAAAATATGTCCTGCCAGAGCCTCACCATTTATCTGGGTGGGTATTCAGTGTCAAGCTCAGCGTGGGTAATTCTCTCCGGGACTCCCCTCTGCTGTGGAAGACAGACCTGACTGGCAAACTCACACATTATCGCCACAGTCATCTGATCCGCCTCTTCTCTTCTCCTCTCCCCTTCATCCTTCCACTGCGGAGATCTCCACAGATCTCGGTGCCAAAAAACCAGCAGGTCAGCCATAAATGACAGTGAAGATTTCATGTCTTGCAGGACTACAAATATAGCTTTAATGTAATTAGGGAAACCATTACACCAACCTTATTGTTGCCTTTGGCCAGACATTTGATCTTCAAGGACATTTATACGGTGTCAGTGCTGAAAACGTTCCAGTCTTCATCAGTCGGATTAATCATAGAGTGCGCCATAATGTTTTGGCAACTTCTCACTCGCCCACCACCACTTCCAATTTAACCTCTTTTCAACCCCCGCTGACATCTAAAACAGAACTGATCATCAAGCTGAAAACCATTAACGTTCTTCATACAAAAGTCAGAACGCACTTACAGAATGGCCTCCCACTGCACCTCCCAGAGCACATTTTGTATGTGTTTTTTTTTTCTTTCACATCAGACCTCTCAGGAAAGACAAATCCATAGGGCTGTCAAGTGGCATACAGAGTTGAATGTGGTCATTTATGAGAAACCAACTGGAGCACACACAAAAAAAAGCAAGAGAAGCCATTTTGGTGCTGTCAGAGGGTTTTGTGGCTCTAAAAGGCTGTGGTGATATGCTCTGACACTCGAGGTCTTGTATGGTGCTTTTAAGAGCTCTGCGTGGGCACTCTCTGCATCACACTGCCGAGCAAGACAAAAACATACCTGTCACCGGCAAACACCACTACTGCACTTAAAGAGATTCCTAGCTGATTTCATGCCAGCAGAGGTGACTTTGTGACGTTTTAGTTGTACAGTGAGGGTTTTTCTTTTCTTCTTCGTGCTGCTGGACATCGAAGCCGTCAGTTCTCAGTTTGCTGAGAAGTTTGTTTTTGTAGTTCTCCTGAAGGGGGAGTGTGTCTGCCAAGCCGGAGTTGTTTTGGTTAAGAGCTTTCGATTTGCTACGTCTCAAATACATTTCACCTCATCGACTTCCCAGGTCTTCACGACACATTTCGAACGTTTTCGAGCAGGTTCAACAAAAACATTGACAGGTAAATTAGTTCATTGGTGACAGGTACGAGTATTATGACTCTTGAATGTGTTCGCAAACAAGGATGAGTTGTTTGTAGATGACTATGTTCCATTTTTGATTTATATTTTCTGTAACTTAGCATACATAGATTTGTATTTTTCTATAGATATGAGTATGAGTGAATGGTGTGTGTGTAGGACAAATTGGGTACAGAGTTTGTAAGACAATGGGCGGAGGGCTTTGCATATCCTTCCGAACCTGGGTTGTAAAATGTACATAAAAGCAATATATCTCTCATTTTTTTGTCCATAACATAATAGTCCCTTGAGTCTCTTTACTGATTTCTTGTTTCCACGAAAACAAAGTAAGGCAACCCTTTCATTTTTCTTATTACACGTCATTGCCTCAGAAAAAAACAAGCAATTAATTTGGCACAATATCAAATTTTCATTGAAGTTCACTTTCTTGTGGCTCCAACAGTCTGTCCTTTATTTAAATCCATTGCCTTACAGGAAGGTCACAGTGTGCAAAACAAACAACACAAAGGACAAAGGAGAGACAATCCTCCATTACACCCCCCCCCCTCCCCACCCCCCACTTTACTTCCTTCCCTCCCTAGCCTTTTCTTTCCCTTCATTCGCTCCTACCTTTATTTGCTGCCCTATTAACAACTGTTACTGCGGCTTTAATTACGCCCCTGTGATCTCCAAGAGTGGCGGGCACGTGTCATCTCCTTCCCAGGGGAGCTTGGGTAATTACCAGCATCCATCCAAGGGCCGCCGCTCCTGTTCCTCAGTCGCCGTGGCGATAATCACACTGCCGCCGCTAACATCTGTTCCTTGGGCGAGGAGTCCAAGTGGCCTGAGCCTGTCACACCATGCCTTCCTGTGTCAGGCTTGACCCCTGACCCCACCCATGGCTCCGCGGGGCTAATTTGTTTACTCTGAGAGACAGGAGGGGACAGACCCAAACACCCCCCGGATCGCCAAAGCTTCAAGGTTTAAATATGAACATTCTGGTAATATGCTATTCTGTGTGTTCGCCATGTCTTCTGGTCATTGCTCTTATTTATTCCCCCCTTTTCTACACACGCGTATACTTATATATGCATATATCTTACTCTGTATCACTTTGTCTGGTCCTGTCCTCACATAGTATATAAGTAGGTCTTTATGGTTTGCTTTGGAGCATGATGCAATATGTGCAGGTTATGATCAACACCGTTTAAAATGTAGAGCACAAAGACAGTTTGGGAATAAAGGGAAGATGTCCCATATTTAGCAAGCATTTCCCACTTCCTGTAGCCATAGTTGTGAAAAGGTAAAATTATCAACCCCCAGTTGCTAATCAGTGGACTGTGTTTCAGGTCTAGACCCAGACTAATGTCTCATTGAGTTCTATTCAATTTGACAGTTTCTGTTTTAACCTGTGCCTCTTTTCTAGAGGTTTTTAAGGTAAACTACACCACAGTCTCACACCATCAACACTCTCTGCCTTCCTCTTCATGCATTGCACCATATAAGAAAGTGCAAGACGGACAAAGTGAGAGGGTCAAAGTTTCCAAGTCAACAATGAAAACAGCTTTAATTCCCCAAACCTACACAGTCAAATGTTTATCCTTCCCATCCAGAGTCACTGTTGCACAATCTAAGGCACAAGTGATTATAACAATAATAATAATACATTTTATTTCTAACACATGTAACATTTGGTAAAACTTGAAGTGCTTTCAAGTGCTACAATCACTATAAAACAGACAGAAAACAAACTGATCAGCATCAATAAAAGCAAGAGGTGAAAGCTAAACACTATGACATGAATCATACATCCACTGTATATTTGAGAAGCGTTACTCACCAAAATCGAAATGGGACTGCAAAATAACTGATCTACAAGCCAAATTTTATCGTCCCCAGAGGATTTTAAATCATTCATTTACTGTCAGCGACCTGCTCTGAAAACACATTAACTGCTTGCACTCTCATCTCTTTATAGTCTGTAGAATACAGAGAAACATTTATCGTTAGACTAGGTTTCCATTGCAACAGTGCTTGAACGTTTCCTCTTCCATGTAAGTCTTTCTGGATGAAAGCTAGATCACTAAATACAAATATCGACAGTATATGTTTGTAGCAGACAGCATTCACTCTTGTCAATATGATAAATGAAAGCCTTCCAAAGGTGTTGGGTATCGTTTGTCAATTACAACTAAGTTTGAAGTGTGGTTAATCCTATCCAAGCTACTAAATTCAATCCTGAAATGTTATTTTTGCCAAGTGGATGGAGTCATCGAGGTCTGTGAGCCTCAGAGATACTACATAGAGACTGGACTTACAGCAGCTCTGTCTGATGGGACAGATGGGAGAGGGATTTGTCCAACCAGAACTGAGATTGCACAGCGGAGTAAAGCGCTTGTCCAGCTTCATACATGTCTCCTTAAAAACTCGTCCTCTCATGTGTGGATTCTTGGCCAAGTTTTCATGGGAAAAGAAGTGCGGAGTTACAGAGCAGGACTCGGAATTAGGGGAGCAATCAGCATACAAATCCTCAGAGACTATAAAGCCATTTCCCTCTTTCTCACTGATGAGACCCAGCAGCAAGTTCTGCCCCGCTCGCAAACTTTTCCCATAATGAGAGCACTTAGATGTCTCTGACCACGCTTCGACACTGGAAAGAGAGGAGGAATTACGTGTACGGTACGGTAGATGAAGGGATAGGTAGCTACTCTAAATAAAGATATGTTGCGTATTCGCAGCAGATGAGGTGGCAGGATATAAAGAAGCGTGGAGGCTTGAATAATGAAAAGCTTCCTGATCAAAGGGACAGGAAAAGCGATGTATTTAAGCAGGTCAGAATCTTTAAAAGCTGTTTTATTTATGCGCTTTTTAAAAGAAAGTCATAGTCAATATTTGGCAGCTGTGACATTAACGAGCAACGTATTATAAGGGAGGGGGATTCATAAATATGCATAAAGATATTAGTGGGGTGTTAACACTAAGCACCTGTCTACTTAACCGTGACAGGAACTCTGTGAGTGACTTTACAGAACCCCCCCCCCCACCCACCCCACCAGCCCCCCACTCCTCACCGAGCCACATGTGTCCTTCTTTACTTAGCGTCGCCTCTCCCTGCCAGTGACAGTACCGCTGACAACCCACACTTGGAGAAAAAAAAAACAAAAAAAAAACGTGTTTTCAGAGATGTCAACCAGCAATGGTGAAAGCTCAAGGTTAGAGTTGCTTGTCGGCTGGCACATCCGCCAGCCTGCCTGCCTGCCTGTTCTTCTCCTGCACTCTATGAATATTGGCTATCCACATTGTGAAATTATTAATGCATTTTCATATTTTTTCCTCTCTCCCCCCATCTCACGATGCGTGGAACGGCGTAGTATCTGTCAAGACGGCTTCTGCAGCCGAACTGTCGAAAGTCAAAGGGTTACGTATCTTTTTTTTCCCCCTTCTTCTACTTCTTTTTTTTTCCCGCCTGTTTTGTCGACGAGAAGTGAGAAGCTGTCAGGGGTATTAGCTCTGACAGGGAGTGCTCCTCTGCTGTCGGCGTGTGCATAATTACGTTAGAAGTTTTATTAGAGAAGGTTAATCATCATTCTTTGTCCCCTCTGATATGAAATGCGCAGGTTGTTAAGTATCTCTTCACTCAGTCAGATAAAATGCAAAATAACACACAATACTGTCTTGTGCAATAAGATAAATGGCTAAATCTGTATATTACTGAATCAGAAACGGGAAGATTTAGAACTCGGCTTCATAACATCCGAAATCCACTTTTGTGCACACTTATTATTTGTTATCGGTAGTTTACACTGCTGCAGTGGAGGCAAAATCAGAATAATTCGACCCTATATGTAAATCAGAAAACTTATCAAGCCTTTTTTTCTATAATATCCAGCCTCATAAGAATTTGTGTGATTTCATTGGATGTAGAATATTTAAATGAATGATGTAAGGGCAAAAATGGGCACCAGTTTGTGCACAAAGTACATGCATACACTTTGTGCCACATCGTTTTGCCTATAAAAAGTATGTTGGTAGCTTCGCGTCTTTTTTGAAACTACGTGTGGCGAACTGTAACCGGCCTTGATTGACATAAGTGGACAGCAGTGAAGTTGATGATTCTGCCACACTTAATTATGATTTGAATGCATGTTTCCCCAGCTTCCAATTGCGAGCGTAGTGAAAATAAATCACTTTAAAGTGAGCGACTGTGTAGCCTGTGCGTTTAATCACAGGTCAAGTCGCGGGGCTTGTATTAACGAGTCGGGGCAGGATAATTGTGGGTAATGGGTTGGTTCCGGCACCGAGTTCCGCAGGTGTGGGTATGCGCTTGAAAGAAATGGATGGAGAGAGAAAGAGAAACAGACAAAGAGAGCAGAGGAAAAAGTGACGGCCATCTGGGATGACTCAACATCCGTGTCGGCGATTGCTGAACGGACCGCATGCATCTCTAACTGTCACACGCCGTAGGATGCCGGGCTCAGACAGATGCAGGACAAAAGGTGCTGTTGTTTACCACTCTGCTCCCTCTCTTCTTCCCTCCCTTCATCCTCCCATCCTCCTCCTTTGCCTCTACAGGAGACGGGCCCCTTCCTGCTTCAGTCAAGCATGCACCGTGTGGCCAATCTGAATGTGATGGCAGAGGAGAAAGGAGGGCAAGTTTATAGAGTCTGAGGGGCTGTGGTGGGTCAGAACCCAACAAGCTGTGCTGGGAGGCTGTGCTCTCCCCCCCCTTTCCCTCTCTCTCTCTCTCTCTCTCTCTCTGTTCTCCTTCCCCTCCCAGCACCAGGTGGTGTGTCGCCTGCCTCCACCTGCTCACCTGAAATGCCGCGCTGCCTCATCCTGGACCATCACTGCGTGTCACACAGATTACTCTGCGACACAGGACAAGCAGGCAGACACATTTATGTGTGTGTGTGTGTGGGGGGGGGGATGAGAAGGTTGATAAACACGCATCTGAACTGCCACACGTTGTTGTCTCCTGCTCCCTCTGTTGCCCTTAAAATAACTTTGAGTACTTAAGGATGCAAATGCAGCTTCAGTTCAAGCTGTAAGCAATTGTCGCCTTTTCCCCTCTGGACATGTTTATTCGCCATTTAAATACTTTAAAACCAGCATCTCGGAGTTGCCTTTCATGACTCTTGTCCACGTGATTCATCAAAACACACATCCTCAGCCTCTCCGAGAGTGTGTTCTACTTGTTCTTCCCTTCCTCTCAGCCATCCGCTGCGTTTGTTCTTTTCCTGTGTTTTGTGCTCTTAAAGGCAGAGAGAGTTGGGCCTCTCGGCGCCACGTGGGACCTCTGAGAGCCAACCTTCTCAGACTTCTGGCTAACCTTCATGTTCGATCAATAGCTCTCTATAGAGGCCCCATCCTTGGAGTTTGTTTTGTTTCTGTTCTCCTGCTTTGCCGCGCTACTTACATCACAGCTAAGATGATGAAATTGATCAAGCTCGATGCTTTTAACCCCAATATGAACTGGAGCGTTTTAGAAAAAGGAGCAGAGGAGTTTGTGGGTGAAAAAAAGAGTACAATCTGCCAGATGTGGTTTTGTGTGTTTTTGTCCCAGTAACTGCAGACACTCTACTAATTCCCTATTTAATCTCTTGTCACTTGCATGGCCTCAAGTTCAAATCAACATTTTACGCAAGAAGAAAGGCTCACCAACCGTAAAAAAAAAATACCTCGGTCCAGGAAGATGGATGAACCCTGGCCACACTGACAGAGGTCAGTGATTTCCCTTCCCATGTCAGCTGAGAAGTAAACACCATGACACAGGCAGCTATTTCAGCTCCATGTCTGCACCCGTGAGCTCCGCTGCGAAGCTTAAGATTCCTGTCTCTGAGAAAAGAAAGAGTGCCCGGCCTCCTCCCGTCCGCCTTGCCCCACTCCCCCCACTTCTCCCCCCTGCACTCCCCCCTCTTCCTCCCTCTCTCTGCCCCCCTCTGCACCCCGTCCTCTGTCCTCTTACCTTCATTACGCATTTTTTGTTTATGCTTGGGCGCAACTGTGGCTGCTCCTGATGGTTTGAGGTCAGGCGTGACTGGCCACGGGTTACTCTAAATAAATACACACGGACTAGCCAGGAAGGAGCGGGTAGGCTGCGCTTGCCGCCGAATCACCCTTGATTAATCAGCTGGCAGATTCAGGGTGACTTTTTGTGTACGCTCCCCTCCACTGCCATTCCTTCCCCCGATCGACCCCCACATCCACCACCTCCCAAACCCACCCAAGGTGATGGAATCGGGCCGGCACGGACAGGTCAAGCCAGGCAGATGGAGCGTTGCCACGCGGCCCTGCCTCCGCAGCAAACATGCATATCTAACAGAGATACACACATACACACACACACAGGCGGGAAGACATGCACAAATGCACAAATGTGATTACACACACTGCACCTCACTGCAGTTCCTCTGACCAACCACTCAAGCTTGTGGTCTCTTACTAAAGTGACAGAAAGTCCTATTTTCTGGACTGCAGAGGAGGCACAGCACATGGCCTGGTGTCACACTGCGGAGGCAGCTAAGTGAATACAAGCAGCGTCATCACTGGATGAATGGTGAAAAGTGGGAGATTTTGACCTAGAGGACTTCTAACATCACATTCATACTGCAAGTACGGGTTTGGCTCATCAGATGCATTTTTGTGAATCAGAATATCATGATTTTTCTATTTGTGCACCTTTCTTGTGTTGTCTTGCCTTGTTCCTAGTGTCTCCACCGATCATGTCCAGTTAGTATTGTTTGTGTATTTAAGTCCTTTCTTTTGGTTGGTCCTGTGTCAAGAGGTTTTTGGTGTCATTAGCTGTGTTTTCATTTCACTTATTTGCAAAACAAAAGCTAAAATTTTGATAAAGTACAATTGCAACTCGTCTATGTTTCCATTAAAGGATATTTTGTGCACAAGCCGTAAACTCTCCAAGTTTGTTCCTGTCATCATAATTTAAAAAAAAATGCTCATCCTGCAAGAGTCCAATGAAAAGATTGTTTTATGAAACATTTTAATTAGATTTTTGCATGGCAAATGATGTGTAAATGTGAGAAAAGAGATTTTCCCAAAAAAATGAGATATTTAGGTTTTGTGCATTTCTAGGGGGTAATGCAAACCCACCTCCTGTCTTATTCTCTGCGTTCCTGTGCCTGTTTTGGTCTGTGTCAGATTTGTGCTATTATTGTTGAATCCTGTTTTTCTCTTGTCTTGTGTTTTCAGAGGATTAAAGCTTCCTATTTGTTTATTCTGCATTTCGGTCCCAGAAACATGACTGAAGTGGAGATGAGTGATTATCCAGCGACTCTGCAGCACAATATCTGGTACAAGTGCGCCGAGGCCACCGACTGACGGTCGATTTGAAACATCAGTGTAAACAAAAGCTTTACTCGCAGCGGGCTGTAACAGTTGATTCCATCACTTGCTACAGCTCTGCGTCCACCTCTCGCCACCCCCCCGACACCCCATCCCTCCTCTCTTCCTCCTCATCCCATCAAACAGTGCGAGAGCGCACGCCAACTTGCACCAACATCTCCCCCTCCAACCCCTACCTTGGCTGCCATCATTAGGGGTGGTGCTGTTCTCTCACCTGTCAGCTCCACTCGACCATGGATCAGTAGAGCCTCAGCTGGACCATGCAGACCCCTGTCACTAACCCTGACCCTTCTCTCTCTTCCCGGCTCAACACGTCTGCCCCCCACCCCCACCCCCACCCTCCCATCCCCTTCTCCACGCACCTCCACCGCCTGCTCCGGCCTTCGGGCTCACACAGCTGCTGTCCCATCATCCAGTCCGTTACCCCCCCCCCCTCTCCGGTTCAAACTCTCATCCCCGGCTCTAGACCTAGCCCCCGGCCTCAGCCCCCCCAGCCCCTGTGCCTCTCTTGCCCCCAGCATGGATGGACCTGTCCTCGGGCAAGGTGTGGCCCCATGTGGCCCGCCTGTCCAGCGTACAGGTTATCAGCTCTGATCGCAGCAATGGACTTCTACCCGAACCTGCTGCCCTGAGGGGAGGAAGAGAGAGAGAGAGAGAGTGAGGGGGAGAGTGGTTTGAGCAAAAAATGAAAAAAAGGGAGTTGATGAGCGAGAGGAGGGAGGCGTAGAACAAAAAAAAAAAGTAAAAAAGAGAGGAGATGGGGGGAAAGGGATGGTGTTTTGCCCGCAGGCAGGGATGAGGCAATGAGTAGCCCTCAAAAACAAGCTGGCAGTTGGAGACCACCACAGGCACTTCTACAGAGAGAGAACACGGGGGCGTTCAGGTGTGTGTCAAACACTAAGCAGCATGCTCTCTGCTCTCTGGTGCTGCCTCCACCGCGACATGCTGTAACCACCCCACGGACTAAGCGGCGGAAAACTCACACCAGACAGCTGAACTGCTGTTTTGACGACCGTTTGATTTCCTTTCCCCGTCTTTTACTTTATTATTCTGTTCATATGACTTATTTTCTTTTCAGTCTAATTTTCAGTGTTTTGTAAACGTGTAATTCGGTCTGGTTTGACTCAAACACAACTGGGGGGGTTAAATAGCAGATAGCAAGAGCAATAGGGTTAAGGATCAGAGGAGAGGTACCAGATTTGAGGACTTCAAATGATTTAAAATGGAGAAAGGGCTGAAAGGGGTGAAGGAGGGAGTGAGAAAAATAATGTATTTTGGACTGTGAAGTTCAGTGAGGAATGTAATTCTTAAATTGTACTTTAATTTGAAACTTCAAGCCAGTGAAATCTGCTGAATTTTCCATACGCTACTGTAGAACACACACACATATTGAAATTTATTTCATCTTAAAAAAATTACCATATTGCTCTTTCAATCACACATAACTGTCCTAGTGTAAAAACAGTGCCATATACAAATAAAACTGACTGGCTTGGCCATGGAGTATTTTTTATTTTTATCCACTCTAAATTACCACCCTAACTTGAATGGATCTGTTCATGCGGTGCCATATCGCCCTCAGTCCAACAGATTTCATATCTGTTGCTGGACATCGAGTGTGAAACCAAACCATATGCCACCAATTGCTGCAAATTACCCTGGATCCAGATTATCAGCAGTAAAAAACCTGTCCGAGTTTGAGGCGTCATTAATTCTCCAGCCGTTTTGTTTTGCGACCGGCATTGCCAAGCACTCAACGAGGGTTGGTTTGTTATCGTGGTCGCAGACATTGTAATCAGGCCTCAATAATCACACTTCCAGAAGCGGAATGCGCCTGGGGCCCACGCCAACAGGCCCTAATGTGGGGCGCCGCGGGCCGCTAGCCTGCAGACACACAGGGCTGGCAGATGGAGGCTGCCATTAAACACGGACAATCAGAGAACAAAATCACCGAGCAATATGTTGTGCGTGGAGAGGAAGGGAGCAGGAAATGTAGAGCTCCACTCTAGATTTAGTGTCATTACACCACTCTCAATGGTTCTTGCTTGTGTTTGGTGCTATATAAACAGTCAGATCCAGCACATGCAGCTCAGTACTGAAACAACTGTTTTCCATCCATCCATTCATCCATCCATCCTGCCTTATCCCCAATGGTGTCAGATCCTGTCCGCTTTCATGAAAAGCCACTCATCAGCCAAACCTCATTATTACAGCCACATCATATTGTTTCACCAGTGCATACAGGAAGAATAGCGCAGACGAGCCTCAGGCCGGCACAAATCCACAGATTGTGCGCATGCATAGTTGTGTACTCCTGGTAAGTAAATGTGCGATACAGACTGGTTTCAATTTGGTATCTAATTTCACTGATGATCTTGCATATATGTTTTTGTCTCCCTTTCTCATGTTAAAGCATGGGTTGGACCGGGCTCCCATTCATTTCATTAGAGGTCTGGTCTTCTTGGGCTTTTAGCAATGTTGCCAAGATGGCTGCCAAGCAGCATGACTTGCCTATAAGGATTTTGCTTTAGCACATACCTTAATACATCTGTCACCCCATTATGCAGCATTGTATCCGTTCCGTGTGGGTGCAGAACTCTGATTTCATGGAGATACATGACTTTCAAGTGTTTCCTGTTTCCCTTCTTAAGTGGAGAGTTGCCGGTCCACACTTAAGACACTCTGTGCAAAGGCAAAATCTGCCAGCGTGTCATATGTGTCATTGTGAGTCACTCATTACGGCTTCCTGTGTTAATGTCAGAAACAACAGAGTGGACAAACAAATAGGACACGTCAGTCACAGCATGGGGGCCACGGACCCCGAGACGATGTAATGAGGCCGAACGTTAAGTGACACTTGACTGAACCTGACATTGTACATCTGACAGAGTCCTCTGCCCGGATCAGAGCATCAGCACTTTCTAATCAGACTTTCAATTTCAAAAATAGCACCTCTGTACACCGTAAATCTTTCTCGGGAGAGCTCGGGGCTTTTGTGTTTCCCTTTCTCTAATTGTCCCATGTCTGTGTGTCGTAAATCTCTCAGGGAAGAGCCATTAGCAGAACTGTCTGGTAGGGGGGGATTCTGCCACAGGGACATGGCCGGTTTATTCACCCACAGAGGATGTCCAGGTACTGACTCAGACCAAAGCATACACAAACGCTGTCCATTCACTGGGGTCAGATGACAGCATGTCTGGCTTCTCATGTCAGCAACCAGCCAGCTGGTATTTGGGATTTTTTTGTGGTCGCAAGGGTTTTCCTCCCCAACCCTCAGAAGAATCAGATTCTATTTTGCATTGTGCATTCCCTGAATGTCACAGTGTTTTGTGCCTCGTTCTGACTGCTGCAAATAGTTTACAATGTGATCTGTTTCCTGAACTCGTTTGCTTGATGCAGTGCGTCTCAACACAGTAGATGTAACGCATGACTGCATCGGTACATTGTAGACAAAAACAATGGCATCAAACAAAGTCTGACCAAATCAGAGCTGCGGAACATGGCAAGCCAACTCTCTAATGTCTTGCAGGTCTTTAATATTTTTGACAATGTAAGCAGCGCTGTGAGTTGTGTGTTTCATGTGTTTATGGCTTAACCCAGGGTGACGGCCAGCTCCGGGAAAACAACATGGAAAAGACTACTCACAATCAAATATCCTGTCTTAAGTGTTTTGGGGGAGTTCGTGTAAATAGGACCCAGTCAGTGCAGAGCGAGCAGAGCGATTTCCTGTTACAAGCTCAGTGGTTTGCTGATGAACATCGAGAGGAACACAGCGGGGACTGGCATCATGTAACGCAACTGAGGAAGCAACATGGAGGAAATGATCGTTCACTTCTGCACGCATGTGATAAATGTGCATTATTGCCACATATGGCAGGAATCATGTTTTCCGCAGCGACATGTCATTTTCTGAATGAGAAGAGATCATCGGTCTCCAAAATTTCCCAAGCCTTTAAATAGATATGAGTAATTTCCTACCATCACTGAAGTGGACAGTAATATTATCTTTAATATTGTAATCATTGCAGAAAAACCATCTTTGCGCCTTGACTTTAAGACTGTGGAGCAAGTGTGGGGAATTTATGACTAATCTATATAAGCGTACCTTATTATTACTATAAATCATGTAAGAGCCGAGGAACAGAGGTATAAATGACCTTAACCATTTCATTAAATCTAATTAAATTGAATTGACATTAAAAGTCATCATTTCTGCTCTTTTTTCATGCCTGCAGATTAGATACGAGCCATGCTGGATCTCCTCAGTGTTAAACACATACTGCGTACAGTATTACAGAGTTAATGGGACAGATAATTGACAGTGAACCATAGGAGGTTAATAATAGATGCTTAATTGACTCCTATCAATTTGTTACACTGAACATCACTGTCTAAAAATCGCAATTGTACAGGGAGCAGGCATATTCCCAGAACTGGCCATATTTCTTTTTTATGATCAGTGCTTTTGGGAAAGAAAAAGACAATGAAGTGCCTCATGGACCACCACAGAGCAAGACTGACATGAAAGACATTCCTTCTCACTCCCACATGGCTGTGCTACGTTCAGTGTTATGCTATAATGTATTTACACAGTAGTGCAGTAGCACATGCTCGATAACCACTGTAGCACCTTTACCTCCACTTCTATCCATCCATTTTCCTACCTCCTTTCTAGCATATACGTATAGAGTGAGTCTGTCACAAGGCATCACACACACAGACACACACATTCACTGGGTTGAAGCTACATAATATATGCAAAAAAGTGTCTAAATTATAAAATATCAAAGATGTTTGCATACATAGAAAAACAGCATAGCATACATAGAAAAATATATTTGTTCTATGAGTGTGTGTGTATAGAGGAGGGTTAATCTGGTCTGCATACAGTTCATTCAGTGCAGGCACAATAACCCACTGTACACTCGAGTGTATTATCTGTCCTGTCACTGTATACTTACTCCAGACAGGCGGGCTTGTTGAAAGCCAGCGTGCATGAGAAGTGTTTCCCACTGGAATATAAATTTGTCCATCAACATCGAGGAAGTGAGAGTTTATTTTTCGTGACGCCACCAGACAGAATATGGCAGCCCTGACTTCTCACTGTGAACGGTGGATGTGACAGGTCAGCTACTGTCCCAGGCCCTCTACACGTCCTCTCCAGACCTTCTGGAAGACCTCCGCTGTTTATACGTATCTGTTTCACCTTTTTCCTCCTAAACAATTAGAGTGCAGGCCAAGAGGAAACCCGTCCTGTGAGAGCTCCACACACATTCCAGCCTCCTCTGACGTGTACATGGCAGGGGTAAACGTGACCATGCAGCACACTGTATAACAGTTATACTCCCTAGAACGAACCGTGAGGGCAGTTTGTATCAGAAGATGCAGGGAATGAGTTGTAACATCCCCGATCCAGCGGACGCAAATTTCCATTTGTTCGCACGATGAAGCTGAAACAATTAGGGTGTAAATAAATAAAGCGAATACCCCAGTCCCTCTTTCTACCTCTTTAGCTGGCGGTAATTTTATGCACCGGAGGCTCATCGAGTCATGATTTGAATGAATGTAAATAGTTTGCATCGGAACACAGGGTTGGCAGCGCGCCATGCATCACTCGGAGGAGTTAAACAGTTTGAGAGCAGACTGATAGATGAACCTCGCCGGAGATGTGTGACTGGACGGAGAAGGGAAGGTGTTGGAGGGGTGAGAGTATTAATCATAGCAATTATTGAAAGTGTTTTTTCGCTGACATCATCGCGCAGACCCATATATCAGCCAGGAGCAGCGTGCTTATGACTTAGTGACACCGGCTGAGTGGAGGACATTGAGCAGTAAAAATTAGCAAGTTACACGGAGTGAAAAATGAAGCCATCAGAGAGCCATAAGCAGCCGGCATTTGTTATTCCAAAAGAAACCATTTCAGGAAGTGGGCTTTGTGGGTGTTATGCGTATTGTTTATATCTCGTTGTCTTTACTGCGAAACGCATTCCTTAAGAGAGTTACGTCCATTGTGTTGGTCCGCTGTGCAGTCGTAGTTGCTAAGGAACTAAGTCTGCTAGGAGCAGGAGCGCCGGCCGAATGGTATTTCATATCCGCAGGAAGCAGACGCACAGACGTAAATTGATCATGTCAGAGATTCACACGCAAGTGATCTAAAAAGAGATTTGTCCTGCCGCAGGAAGCGGCAGATACCAGGCTCTTGAACCAGTGTTCTTGAAGCCCGGAAGAGACTTCCTTAAGTAGAAATGAGCGGCGTTCACAGCCCTCGGTGGAAATAGCTTTACAGTTCGTAGAAATCCGTGTAGTCCAATTCAGATGCCTCCCTTTAAACATAATATCACCCCCTTTTTTTTTCAATTTCTCTCCATGCTGTCTGTTCTTGTTTATCTCACATTATGCTTTTCTTTATGTCTCTCTTTTGATTATTCTCTGCCCAGCCGGCCGGTAAAGAAACGTCACTCCCATTAAATGCGTCTTCGTTCTCAGGTGTTAAGACGCTAAGAAAGAGCATCACGTTGATGTGCACACTTAAAGAAAATTGGGGTGTTGAGTCCCTGACCTACATCAAAGAAGGCATTAATGCGTGTGTCACTCTTTCATCTGTCTCCATTCAGCTGTTTGACTGCAATGAAAGAATCACACACTTCTTTTTACGTGACACTTATTTATACACCGCGCGGCGCTTTCGTCATGCTCTGTGTAAGCCTGCGTGTCGCTCCTTCCCTCCCTAAATTAAAGATGTTGTAAACACACCGCAGCCGCTCCCTCTTTGGAAAACTCTCGGGAACATCAGAGGGGTCCCTGGGTCTCTTACATCTCTCCTGCATCAGCTCCTCTGGGCAACCGCCCAATTGGCTGGGAGTCTGCTGCCCTGACCCTGAACCTTGAATACGAGGGGTTAGCCAAGGGCCAGTGGAGAGGCCGAGGGTGGGTGTGGTGGCGGAGGTCAGGATGGGGGGACGTGGAGGTGGAGGTGGTGGTGGGGGAGACAGCTATTAAACACAACAGAGGAAGGCCCATCAGGATGTGTCTTTTATAGCTGGCTGGTACTTGAAGGCATCAAACCCCACTCCCACAGATGAGAGGCAGGCAGTCCAGCCAGCAGATGAATCCTGTAAGAGTGGAAATGATGGGGTCAGGGTTTTTACAAGGTCAGGGGGAGGTTAGTGGAGGGTCAGGGACTCAGTAATCCCTCCTTTTCAGGACACTGTATGTCTGTTAACTCCTTCACATCAGTGCCCTCGCACATTAGTGTGGAGGCCCAGATGACTCACAGTAAAAGATCAGCATTTTAGGAAACACTCATCTTTTGTCTTTCCAAGAGTCATCAACAGACAGCAGAGGTTAGTTTATGTCTGAAAGAGAGGGTTTATCAAATATAAGGAAAACCAGCCTCGCAGTACGACTGAAGCTCACTGATTTAAAGAGTTCAATACTATTTATTCAAGCTACAGAAAAGACAGTAAGTATAAAAATGATAATTCACCATTTACAGATGGTGCCAGACTATTTCTTGGCTACGACCAGTTGGCAGACAAACCAGCAGACACTCCAGGAAGTTACAGAGCCCAGACAGGAAACGGGGAATCGCTGTTGTTGCACTTTTTAAAAGTGAGACATTACTACAGATCTCACATTGTTGGATTTATTTGCAGACCCCATCCCATAAAAGATCTATAATCTATCACAGTGAAACTTGTAAATGTGTCAAAAATGGACAAATTTATTTAAAATGAATTCATGAGATAAGTTGACTATATTTAAACCGAGAGGGAAAACAATAGCAAAGACAGATGGACATTTTTGAAAAGTAAAGTAGAAAATAGAGCAGTAAAGGTTTATTGTATTGCATCGTACTGTATGATATTACATCATTATATCATATTGTATCGCATCCTATCATCCCATAATGGGGGGAAATTTTCCAAATTTTGATAATTTTGCACAAAAAACATTGCTCAATATTGACAGTGATCAATGTTCAGAATCAAGGTACAAGTTACTGTTCTTTAGAGGTATTCGGTACGTGCTCACACAGCTTGACATTTTGAATCCATGCATCAATATCATCATCATCATCACCACCTTGTACATGACCCTGTCTCACACTCACCTTTTACCCCGTCCACCACCCTATGACCCTCCAACCTCTCCTTCCCAACAACGTCTTGCTCCTTGTTTCATTTTCATTACGCCCCTCCTGCAGGGACTTGAACTTGTTGGCCTGCCTGAACTGGGGTGACAGCTCACTAAATCACTACCTTTTAGTGGTGCTGCCCCCCTTTTTTTATACACTTTAATCACCAGACTCCAGTAACCGGGAATATTGGGCCCAGTGTATGGAATTCGCCCCATAAAAGAAAAGGCAGAGGCCACTGATGTGCTTCTCATGGCAGAATCGCTGCTAGAATTCATCTTGTTCCTGCTGAGACGGTGGTGGGGGATTGATGGAGGTGGAGGAGGTGGGAGGGGGGGGCCTTCTCCTCTCATACGGGGTGACAATCAATTGCTCAGGATCAACAGGTTTCAGGCCATAAACTTAAGGTCATCTCCTATCTAGCCGACAGTTTCTCATCTGGCGATGCCGGCGTTAATGCTGGTGGGAGGCCTTGGATTTTGTTTGTTATTTATGGTTAGTCACAGGTTTAGAAATGGTTCTGAATGATCGGAGGCCATCTTTCACTCTGGGGCTCTTACAGCTCTAGAACAGTTAACCCCATGCGTGCAGACTGTGCCCTCAGAAGTGCAAGAAATAGGAGAAATACAAGCTGGGAACACAGAAAAGATTTGTTTTAAGGAACTTTTTCGTGTATACATTTTGGATTTCAATATGTTTAAATTTCTTAGACATTTCAATATACAAATGAACCTGTTATTGGCTAAACTACCTCAATAAATTAAACACTGAATGCCTCTTCATCCTTCTCCACTGGCTGTCATCAACATATACAGTGCCTATCTTGATCGATCCCTTTTCTCAATGCTCATTCCTCCTCCATCCTCCTCCTCCTGCTCTCCCTCTATTTCATCTCCAACCCGGCATTAATCCTTATCCTCCCTAAGGAAGCCCACTTCGTGCAGCAGCGGGGGTATTTAGAGCCAGTGTTGACATTGGACGGCACGTTAGACAAATATCCCCAACTCAAAAACCACAAGACAAATGGCAGACCCGGGCTCGCTGTGTTCTGGCAGGGAGTTTGCTGGCCTGGCGTAACTGCGGCCAGCTATTCAGCACAGGTGACGTCTTACTGCAAGGAAAAAAAAAGAGGAAAAACTGGCCGCTAAGGAGGTTAGGTGGACGGATAAAAGAAAACGTGGGGGCAGAGCAAAAAAGAGGGAGAGATGGGTAGAAAATGAAAGGAGAGAGGAGACGTTTGATTTAAAACGAAGGGAACAAAACTTTAATGAAAAGCAGAACGTTTCGGGGGCAGTCTATCGAGAAAGAAGTGGAGGGAAGTTAAATATACAGCAATAATACTTTATCTGTGGCACAAATGTTGTGGTGATGATGTTGTTTGATCTCCAAATGGAAGGAAAAACAACATTACTAAATCATTTGTCTCCCGAGAGTAGTATATGTGGACAGTTTTGGCAAGGCAGCAGCTCCCACAGACAACCAGGTGGTGGCTTTGATTATGGGTGCACATTACATCATTTGAAGGTGGAAACAACCACACATAGCCACACACAGGCTGCACTCACACGCAGGCAGGGCCCTGTGACTGTGACAAGCTATCTACACACGCTCAACACATCACCACACGCATACACACATCAACACAGACACCACACACACACTCACTCTCTCTCTCTCTCTCCCCCTCTCTCGCTACAGAGATATGGGGCCCGTTCTGACAACCGCCAAGTTGACTTGGCGTTGGTCAGGCCGGAGTGATCCAAGAAAAGCAAAGCGGACCCACGAGAGGGCTGGGGCTTTTGTGTTTGTGGAGTGTCACACTTCATCACGAGGGAAACCCATAACAGGCCCAGGAAGACCTTTGAAGCTATGGGAGGGGTGTGTGGGAATCGCCTCTGTGGCTACCTCTGATGTCAACTCCAATATTCTGATTGCAGGCTATTTCCTGGATTAGGATTGTGTTTGTCGTCTGAGAGGGAAACTGTCCGAGGATTGTATATCAGAGAGCAGATGAGCTAATTACAAGCATCCCACCAGACAATTATTTTCACCATTGTTGGCCATTGTTGTTCCCAGTCTGCTCGGTTACATTATTTATTTACAAAGCCACAGTTGATCCTAGTGGGGAAAATGACTAATTATCTGAATAGTTTGTTTTATCTTGTAATAATTCTTTGAACATGCAAACACTTAAACAGACATTATAATGAGGATTTTATTTAAGACATGATACACTTGTAGTAATGATGTAAACAGAGAAAGGTGTGTGAGAGGTTTTTACTTGAGCGTAGAGTTTTTGTTCTAGCATCTGTGGCACTAAATGTCCAGTGGTTCAGATTACTGAGAGGAGGATTTCTCTGTAAACCATTAGACTAAAGATCCTGTGTGTGGAGCAGCAGGGCCAGGTGATAGCAGTGCGTGCAGTTTGCTTTGGCTTCTTCATAATTAGCAGAATGGTAGCGTACTTTAATGGACCACATCCCTTTGGCTGGAGCTTCACAGTGCACAACCACTGAAACCATAATTTGGTTCTCGGATGCTAGAAACAGGGCAAGACAATTTCAAATCAAGGAGAAATATTCAGGAAATTACATTTGTACTAAAGGATAGTTGGCTGGATCACTCTTTGGAACGTTTATTTTCCTGCAGCATTGGATAGGTCAGGCAAAGTCTTTTTGAAATTCCATTTTCATGACCAAGACCTCTAGACTTTTACTTCAAGAAATTCCCTTGTATGATTTTGTATCTGAAAATTAAAAGTGTCAGATCCTATATCTTACCTCCTTTGGACCATATAACCATGTAACTGTGTCATCTCATAGCACGTAGGGTGAAGAGAGGGAATATATCCAAAACAGGTCACAAGTCAAGAGCACACACACACTTATACCATTCACTCTCACATTATTATTATGTACAGTCTCCAGCCGACCTAAACATCCACATCCTTTGGACTGTGGGAGGAAACCAGAGAAAACCATGGAGAACATGCAAAAACAAACATTTGCACTCAAAATGATTAATATGAAGGAAAACAAACTGCTAAATCAAAAATCTTCATATCCATCACTCTGTGTTTCATATCCTATTGGCAGCATGATGCCATCTGTCAGTCAGTTGGTCAGACCTCAGTTTTCTTTGGTTGAGATATTTTGAAATATTTCAACAGATGTACAACCTGAACAGCAGGTTGAAGTTTGCTACACACATTCATGCTCCTCTCATGATGAACTATGTCAACTTCTCGTAATGGCAGATGTTTCCATCTAGCGATTTACTCATTGAGTCACTCATTCACTCGTTGATTAAAAAAATCCATTTGTCCAGTTGATGAGCACGTGGCGGCAAAAGTAACATGGCGGCAAGATGTCTCCAACAGGCTGAGCTTTACGTTGTGTTTACCGCTACATCTAGATGGTGCAGGTGGTAAAGATTATACATGCGTCAGTGTGAGAGCGGTGTTGTTCTAGTGTGTTTGCGTGCTGCTGGCGAGTAGTTCAAAGCACTGCTGCGCTCACTACACCCTCACTGAGCCATTGGCATGGTTGTAGGCTCACAGTTGAATAATTATAATAACCGCATATTGAGACCAAATTTCAGAGACTGGTTGGATTTACACCAAGTCTGTTGCGAAATCCAATTTCCTGCTATTAAGTTATTCTCAACAAAAATACTGCAGACACCATGCAGTTATGATTAATTGTTTGATATAGTGGTATGATCCTGTTTTCATTTTAATCCATTTTCCACCGTCATCGTATATTTGAGAAGTGAAATATTGTCAAACCTTTGATTAATTGGCTGCTAAATGAGTTCAGGTTGGATCAAAATACAGAGATGTATAAATACAAACAGCACTTAATCAGCACCACTTTGAAATGGCTCTGAAGGGCACTTTTCTAACCAAGCATTTATTATTTTGAAGACCAAATGATAGTTATCAGCAAAGTGATCTCAGGGTTTCCACAAAAGAGCAGCAGCTCATGAGGCAAAACATTTTTCATCTGTTTCAATGCTTTATGTAGCTTGGAAGCCAGATGGAAAGAGAGTAAAAGCTTGATTTTCATTGGGGGATTTCTAGAAAAAACAAAAGCCTCAATTGCTGCCTGCAGACCAAGGCTGTTGTTAAAGACGGTGCCATGATCAAACACAATTTGGATCAAACCACGACTTTATTTCACATTCTCTCACATTTCCAATCAAGGACCGATTAGCCACAGACATTAATGAGCCTACTAATCCATTTGGGCCCCTCGTGATAACAGTTAATTGTCTGTAAAAATGTGTACAGATCCCCGTTTGGGTTGTTTACTAACTGATTTGGATGTGGTTAGGCCCTAAAGAGGTATCATTATGTTGATAGTTCTTTGGAAAATGAGCCCCTGATGAAGGCAACACCAGAGTGGAAGAGAGTCAAGAATACACAGGACTGCTTTCAACCGCTGCTCACTCTGGGGCGAATTTATCACTATTCTAAGATAACATTTGGCCGTCATCAACCCTCATTGAACTTCATCTATAATTAGCCTGAGGTCTCTGTTTTGCTCACTGCACTGCAGTGAAGGAAGTTTGCTTCTTTTTTTTTGTCCTTTTACATAAACCTTTGACATTTGGGTAGACATTGATTTACACTGTGAGGTCCAGGAAAAAGGACTGGACTGCCAGATGTTCCAGGCAAACAGTTTAATTTGGCACCACACCCCCTGTATCCTCTCCTTCATGTTTGCGGATTCATTGAAACTTAAATCCAAATTACGGTATAAAATTCAAATCCAATTTGTGTTCTGCATGAAGTCATAATAAGAATGGTACACTGGACTGAGTTGTTGCAGAAAGTTTTGTTTGACATCATTTGCTAATGTTCACCTAAATGAGAGGAAATGGGGATTAGTATGATGAAGTTTGCTGTTCACATTCCTGAATGTCATAGAAAAAAGGGTCTGAGAAAATGAAATCTTCCAATTTTGCTGTGTGGTTGGACTTCAGTGGCACATATTCGCCAAAATCATGTCTGACAGAAAATCAAGAGTAATCATGCAGGATTATTTTAGTTTGACCAAGTGTTTAACATATGATTTCTGATGAAAAACAAAAGGAGTGTTGTGCAGCTGATATATGTTAATATGGACTTTATATATGTGATTATGCTGTATATGTTAACTATCGGATCATATTTGTTGATACTGACATGAAACAAGCCTGCCAGAGTTTATCTCCAGCACTAATCGGGCAAAGACAGGGACTATTCCCAAGACAGATTTCCAGTCCATCACTCAATGGGAAAACTCACCATTCACCCTCAAACTTACATCTAGGGGAAATTGAGTCTCCAACTGACTGACCGTATTTTCGCACTGTGGGAAGAAACCAGAGTACCCGGAGAAAATCCATGCACATACAAAGAGAAAATGTGAACTATGGCAAACCTGCACAAAAGGCTCTCTGTCTGGCTGGGATTTTAAGCAAGACCTTCTTGTGGTGAGGCAACAGCACTTTTCACATTATCCATCATTGATAGTAAAGCAGCCAGTTACAATTGTGACGCTAGAGAAAAGTCACACTCATATGAAAACCCATTTGACAAACTGTATAGCTTTGCCCCTTTTGGCTTGCAGTAATGGCACTGCTCATTAAGTTTAGCATTAAATATTGGGGCTATTTAATCATCAATATCATTATGCACTTAAACATTACAGCGTTTTAAATCTTTAAATTGTCTCTGTTTACTCTTGTACATTTAATCAATAAAAATGAGTCATGTTTTACGGTTGAGAACGCGTAAGCTTTTATTCCATCCACATTACTGGCAAATGTTTTCCAAACACCCAAGATGTTTTGTGTAATATTGTGGTATATGTACTTGCTTTGTCATGTTGTTGAAGGGACCAGAACTGTGTATGTGTGTTTGTATTCTGGCCGCTATGCGTACAACCTTGGCTGGCCCGCTCTGACACTCAATTTATCGTCGTGTGATTTGAGGCCTTAGTTTCTCATTACAGCCAAAGTTTTTGTGTCCTTGTGCGACAAAAATTAGTTTGTGTGTCTGTGTAAATCACCTGTCATATGCACATGCTCCTTTAAGAAAAGGCCAAGGGTGTCATTTGATTCCTGCTGCCTTGCTTTCATATTTATGCGTCTCATATTCACGTCCATTGGCTGTGTCTCAGTTGGGCTATCCATCAACACTTTTTATCCCCATCACACCAACAATACGGACATAAAACGCTCTTTTACGTCAGCAAAATGCTGCCACAAATAAAACCGGAACAGCAACACCTCTTTATTTGTCTGGGTAATAAACCACGTAAATTAAAACTGATAAGTGACACAATTTGCATTGGTCATATTCGGCCTGGTGTTTGATGGAAATTACCAGAGGCATGGAGGCTGTATTATTAAGTATTACCCACAAGATTGGAAAACATAGGTGATATATTAATGAGTTTACAAAACTGAAGGACAACCAGACCCGGGGGGATGTGTCCTGCTCCCTCCAAGACAGGGCCATTTTTCAAAGAAACATGTCAGAGAAACATTTTGAAAACTGTATCACTCATCCTGTCAAATTAAATTTCAAGCATGTTGTGAAATATTCATTTTACAAATTTATTTGTAGTGCCCATTTCTTGTTGCAGTACATGGATTGTATTTTGGTTCACCTGCCCAGGGAGCAAGGATAAACATTACCTGTGCAGCATGGTACCTCTTGAAAGTTTATATATGTTTTTTTATTATAGCCGCATGAAATGATAAAAGAATATTGGTTCTGTATTAAATAAACAACGATGAATAAACGTTGTAAATAAAGAAGGAAGAAATCAAATAAAAAGGAGGAAAAATGTCTCTGTGAAAATGTTAGCAAGTCTTTATAGATAGATAGATAGACAGAGAGATAGATAAATAGATAGATATATAGATAGATAGATAGATAGATAGATAGATAGATAGATAGATAGATAGATAGATAGATAGATAGATAGATAGATATAAAGACAGACATAGAGATGTTTAACTATTATAAAAGTGATCCCAGTTCTTTGTCTGAACTGCCTGTCCCACAACGCAAATTGTGCTCATCTGAAGGTTGTAGATTTTGCCACATATTCAGGATGAATAAAACAAACAAAAACAAAAAGAGGGGGGAACCTAGTTAAAAGCGTGGGGATGAAGAGACGTCTCTCTCAATTTTGTACGCTCAAACAAAATCAGTTGCCTTTAGCCTGCTTAGGGGTATAAGGTGAGGGAAGCGCACAAAAGCCGTGCAATTATTCTGCTCTGGCACAACAACAGAGAGCAAAAAGAGCATCAAAGGCTTTCCTCTGAGCAAAATATGGCTCCCTCAGAGGAAAAGTGCAACCTGTCTGTGAATACCAGTGCATGGACTTCTGGTCCTCTCTTGAGACACACCAGGCAAAGGATGTGTGTCAGTGTCAGTATCAGAGCTACAGTGCATATCCACTTTGATTATATTATAGCGCAGTGTGAAATACGAGCGATCCAGGTAGAAGTTTTAAAACCTGACTTTGAACTACCGCAAGTTCATCAGAGCTCAAGTTTAACTTTATAACATAAGCAATATAATACCAGACTAAATACTAATTAAATTGTGGGACTACATAGTGGCTTGGTGAATATGCATAATGATTTACGATGATTCTTCTGGAATTTTTAATAGTTTTCAAATCATATGAATTTATAGCACATTTATTACTTATTGTTTCTGTACTTGATTATTTCCATGAGATCATGTATGATTTGACCAACACCTACATTTGTATATTTTGTGTATTTACCTTATGTGTGTTGTTGGCTAGTGCTACTTACTTATGTCACCCAGCTTGCCTGTTTTCTGTACCAAGCACAAAGAACTTTCTCGTAGCTGTATAACTACCTGACTAAATGATGAATAAATCTGATTCTGAATTGCTGACATATCAATAGGAAGACTTGATTCACTTTTCTCATTTCAGAGTTAAAAAGTGACTTACTTTATTTCTAAGTTAAAGCAACAATTTTTTTTTTACAAATAATAACCACGTCTGGTCAAAACATCAAATTAATATTTTATATGGAGCGAAGGAAACGCTGTGCACCGATTTCCTATCAGGCATATCTGAGGGCATCACCTAGAGGTTGGACGGGTCCTAGCAACCCGGAAGTGCAGCTCACATGTTGTTGTGTACATACACCGGTTGCCCAGCACTACTGTCACACTGTGGTGTTATAATCAACACAATTGCTGTCATTACAGGCTGAAGTGAAGAATAAGAATATGAAAGTGGTCGCGTTAATAAGGTAAAGGCACTCTTTCTACTCTGTGTTGTTAGTGTTGTGATCATTGTACCTCATGCTTTGCTGTGCAGTAAACACAAGTTAACTCATGCACATGAGAGGAAATGTGTTTTATTTCACTTGCATGTTTATTCTAAACCCAGAATATACTTGTATAAGGTCACGGTAATTGACTTTCAAGGTAAATAAGCACAATGCATTAGCAGATGTTGACTTTTGCGTAGGATACAGCAGGAGTGTCACACATCAAATAGGTATTATGTCATGTAAATGTCAGCAGCATTGCAGTATAATAATGTCATAAAGTTTATCTTGATGACACTTTTCAAAACAGAATTACAAAGTGTTCTACACTCAATAAAATAAGAAGAGGCGATTTTAAAGAACAGAAGTAAGGTATATTAAAGAACACATTCATTCAGGTGAAGTCAGGATCAACTCTCTAAAAAAATAGCATCATCTTGGACAATCTCATTTCATTAGGCAACTGATTTCACAGCTTTGGGGCCCTGTGCAAAGGCTCTGATCATCATGTCTATATCGAATACACAGACAAGCACACCAAGGAAGCAGGATACTCTTCAGAATCAAAATCACATTTATTACCAGGAAGCTGTAATTCATGGTTACAGATATGAGGAATTTTCTTTGGTGAGTTGTATAAAATACAGGCAACAAACATTCAAGCTTGATCAAAGCAACAAGGAAAAAAAAGTGTCTCTCTTCTACCATTTACACTATCAGCAATATAACAACTTAAACTTTTTTCACATTCAACTGAAGAACTTCTAATATCTAGCAATAAAGGTTGCCATAAAGGCTGCCATAAAGGCACAGACAGATGAGCTGGTTAAAATGTAACCTCTACCAAATTACAAAAACTTAGTGATATGTTGGTCAGAGCTCTGCATCTGGACAAAGGTCTGCTTATGGTGACCTCTGGAATAGAGCATCCTGAGTGCACCACATACTTTCCAACAGGGTTTTTTTTTATCAGTGGATATTAATAATGCTGTATAACATTACCAGATTACTAACCGTGCACCTCTGAAATATATAGCTCTGGCCTCTTAATGATTCAACCAGAGTCTTACCCCTGTGCCTATTTCTCATCCTGTGTTCCAGTGGGGGCAAAGACAGCTGCTACAACATGATGCAGTGTGTTGCTGCTGGGCACCGGATCGTAGCCTTGGCCAACCTCCGTCCTGCTAACACAGGTGAGGAAGATGTGCTGCTGGAGCTTGTGTGTAATCTGCAGGGGCATGCTGGCGGGGCAATATGGGCCAGCCAGCTGCATGTGTGAGAACAAGCAAACTCAACAACTGCTCACAAACAAAGCACTGCAGAAGTTTATACATGGAAGATCCCACAGGAGAGGGGCATGCTGGTGTGCTTTGTGCCAGAGCTACAATGATAAGGTGATTAATTGATTATTGTATTGACAGGAAAATGTTTTTCCTCAACAACTACACCCTCCACAAAAGCCTAATGGTTCCAGCTTACTGATGTTGCAGTTTGCAGCATTTTCTTGTCTCAATAACTTTGAATATGGAACACTTGGCAATAAAAGGTGACACATTTTGTGAGTATGATGTCACCGTTTTCTGATGTTTTACAGGCCAAACAAATTAAAACTAATTAGCTGATTACACTGTAATGAATCTGATCATTTGTGACAATGCTGCTTCATGCTTTATGGCTACTTCAGCTAAATACGATCAGAAAAGGCCTGGATGTCATTATGGTCCCAAAGTAAATAAAAGTAGTAATGTGAACTACAAAAAAGCCTGTATATTCCATAATTAGGAACAAGTTGTCCTAATTTCATTGTAGGAACTTTATCTCAGCTAACTTGTTTGTCATGTTTTTTTGTTTCCACAATGACATTTTTATTTCGTGGTGCCAAATTTCAGAACAAAGTGTGACTGCTTTTATGGTAATGAGTTGAGTTTGAATAATTTTGAATATATTTCATTTGCTTTGTAAGAATTAGATGCTCGTGGATATGATTGTTTTATCATTTATTATTTTATTTTCTTTTGATTTACTCTTTGATGAATGGATTAACTCTTATTCACTTATTACCTATTCCATTGGCCTTTTGTTGCTATTATTTTCAGTTGGTTTGCACTGTACAGCATGTATGAAATTATCTTGTTGTATGTTGTCTCAGTCGTAACTGTTTCCTAAAATTGCATCATTATGTACTCATATGCCTTCTCACCTACAAACTTTTTCCCTTCCTTGCTGCAGATGAGCTGGACAGCTACATGTACCAGACAGTGGGACATCAGGCCATAGGTCTGTATGCTGAAGCCATGGATCTGCCCCTGTATAGACGCACCATCCAGGGCTCCAGCCTGGACACCGGCAGAAACTACAGCAAAACAGAGGGCGACGAGGTGGAGGATCTGTATGAGCTGCTGCTGCTTGTCAAGGTTGGTCCCACTTTAGATTTGAGCTGAATCCAAACCCTAACCCTTGTAAGTTATCACAACTGGACTCCTTGTAGATTCCTGAAGTTTGTCGGGTATAGGCGAAACGTCTTCAAGAATCTACGACCAGTCTATTTGCAACGACTTACAATTATTATGATGACCTGGATGAATGGGAATTGCAAAAAAACATAAATATTTTCATAATTGTTGATTTACGTAACTGATTTACATGTACAGATACATACCACTACAAACCTATTCATTATATTCCAGACAAGAGAATCGGTAGATTTTCTAGAATTTAGAAGCTTTAGATATTCCTTAGAAAAAGCTAGACGAACAGATGGCATTAGATTCCCACATGTGATGTCAGGGGCTTCACACATTAATAAAACTGAGATTAAATGTTATTCAGAGTAGCATTACAATCACAATTATGTGGGCTCGCTGTTGAGATGCTTCAAGGAGCGTCTACCAAAGCAGTCATCGTTTTGACTCCTCGCCGCCACTGACATATGCCTGACTGCTTTTTAGTGAACAAGCTCTCAGAGCACTACTAAACTTCTCATCTCGGCTAAGGTTCATGACATATGTCACACTGCTGAGATGTTTTACAAGTCATTCTCTGTGGATTCAGAGTCACTTAGTAGCCCATCAGCACTGTCTTAAAGAGACCCAACTTGTCTGGCCTCATCTGGCCGACTGTACACTAACAGTCCTTAGCACCTATTGCAAAGTGCAACCAAGCCGCTCAGGAGATTAAAAAGCCATGTTAGTGCTTTTAGTCTGTCTTATTTAGTATGTCTTGATTTCACTTTCAAAGTGGAGTAAGTTTTCCTTTTATCTTGCTGCGGGGGTAAAAGAAAAAAAAATAGTGTGCCCGTTGTATCTGTTAATAAAAGTTTCATGTTTGAAGTTGGAGTGAGGTGCCCTTCAACAACTGGCTTCACAGGACTAATTCCATTCTTTTTTTTTATCCCGCTTGACAGAAGATCAGATGCAAAAATTAATCACCAAATTAATATTTCATCAAATACCACTTTTGCCAGGACGCGGAGCAAAAAAAAAAAAATCATTTGAAGCCAGATTATGTATGAGACCTCGGTGGTCTGATGTGGTGCGGGGTGGCTGACTGACAGGTTGGAGACAACTGCGTGTGTGTGTGTGTGTGTGTGTGTGTGTGTGTGTGTGTGTGTGTGTGTGTGTGTGTGTGTGTGTGTGTGTGTGTGTGTGGTTAACACACCGCTGGCACCGGCTGCCGACCTGACCGCCTGCAGCCATGAGGAGACTACCTGGACGCACACTTCAACTGCAGCAACAGTTCTCCCTGCTGTCAGCACAAACAGGGTGTGGGATTGATCCTGTGTAACACTTTTTCACCCCCCTCCTCTGCACCCCGACCCACCCCCCCCACCCCCCCCTCCCCATCCCAACACAACCCCTGGTTTTAGCTTGCAGCATCAAAATTTAAGAGCTCTTATGGAATGATGGATAGGAGTTTGGTGTTGAGATGGGAGTTGGCTTGACGTGGTGTAAATGAGAGAAGTGGGGTGGGGGTGGGGGGTTGTTTGCTCGGCTCTTCCTGAGCGTCTCTGTGGAGACATGTTCATCCGGAGCTGAGGGCTGCTCCAGGGCCCCTGCGTGTCCGCACACCGCCTGGGTGGCAAGGGCCAGTCAGCCTGCCTCAGGGCATTTCGCGCCCTCTGACTGACTTTCTTTGTCGTCTTCTGTATAAATCGCGGGCCTTACACACGCGGCTACATGAGAAATCTCTCGTTTCGTGTGCACTCTGCACATTGGCTTTTCTTGGCTTTTGCGTGTTTTTCAAACACGTCTTTGCCTCATAAGGCGATAACCCGTCTCTGCCTGTGGTCAGGGCTTTAATTGCAAAGGGCTGCTAATTTCCCATTTCCAGGGCTTCTCCGGTCTGACCTCACCAGTCAGGCGGGCCATAGATCAGGGCACTTGGACTCCCGTGGGGCCCTCTCGGGCTAGCAGACCTCCAGTCGTCTCCCCGTTTACCCCTCTCACCGTCATCAGCAGACCTGCAACCATAAACAACAGGTTTCCTCTGTCTCTCACTGAGTGATGTCAACCATAAGAGCACCACTTTCTTATAGCTCAAATTACAAAGTTCCCACTATCTAAAGTTGCATTTTTCTTCTTTTTTTTCTGGCATTCTCACTAATCTTGCTCAATTTTTGTTTACCACAGCGAGAGAGGCTGTAAACTCGCGCGTGTCATTGTTTTTCCTAAATCCACGTAACTCTGTCAGGGAGCCTCAAATCTACCCTCAAAAAGTCAAGGTTTATGGTCAGATTCACTTATTGCTAACACATATTCCGTGCTTTGCTGTGATTTTATTTTTCAAGTTTGTGGTGTAGTTGTTGATTGCTGACGGAAATAATAGACGGGGGAGGGAGAAAAATAGAGGGGGGGGGAATAAAGCACTTCTTTTGATAATGAGCTGTTAAATCACCCTCACTGGAAAAGAACAGTTTTAGCATGAAAAAAAAGATAGTGTTCTGTTTGGAAAGTGTGATATTTTGAAAGATTCTTTCTAGCAGTTTGAATTAATTAGAAGTTACAAGATTATATTTGGCAAATGACACTTGAGCATAGATGAAAGAATTTTTTTTTCCCTCCTTTCTCAGATCCGGAGTTGATGAGTTTTAAGTGGATATTTTTTCCCTCCCTCTCCTCTTTTTGCCGTGCTGGCAAACTGAGGCGTAGCGTGAGCCAACAGTGCCATCTACGGACGGGACGAGGCAGCTGAGCGAACCGGGGAGGCCGTCTGCACTCTGGCCTCTCCGACGGCGTTTGAAGCCATTCACAGGACTCAAAAGGAAGAGATCATATTCTTCGGAACCATTGTTGATAGAGAGAGGGTGGAGGGGGGGAGAAGAAAAAAAAAGCCCAATTATAATAGCAACAAAAAATGAGCCGTCCATCCCTGGCAGTGGTGATAATGGCGGAGCGACAATGCGGCCCTATCTCTTGGCTCCCTCGCTCTCATCGCTGGCTGTGTATGGCAGCGCGTCTTTGAAGTTGGTAACCCGATAGACACGCAAGCCACCGCGTACCCCTTCCCATCCTGCTAGGTGCTGATCTTTGAACCCGCTCTTTGAGGGGGAGAAATAACAGTTTTGTCAGCGACGGGGGGGGGGGCACGGGCGGGCGGGCGGGGTGCTGGGGGATGCTCCTCTCCCGGCCACGTATGGCTGTAAGGTTATATTTTCCCCGAAACAGATGACGTGCGTGTGTCCTCTGCCAGGCTTCAAAGACGGGCTCAAATATAAACAGCGTGTTGAAGATAACCCCGCCAATATTAAAACGTTTTGATTTGTGCACCCTCTCTCTCTCTCTCTCTCTCTCTCTCTCCCTGCCCGTGTCACCGAATCCGTGTTTGTGTGCGCTTCCGAGAGTGGATTGTGTCGTTTGTGTGTCCATACTGTGATGTGTGTGGTTGGACTGCTCTCCTCTGCTGTGATCCGCTCTGATGTGTGATACAGATCAGCAGTGTCAGTCACCCCTGGCTGTAACGCCAGTCCCCCCGAAGGCCCGCAAAAACCCCTCATATTAGTCATATCACATCCCTCAAGTCCTTTATCCTTCTCTCTGTGCTCTGTGACCTGACACAGTGGCTCTTTATGCCCCGTGACCCGGCTTGTGTGTGTGTGTGTGTGTGTGTGTGCGTGTGTGTGTGCACCCACGCACGCTGGTGTGTTCAAGGTCAGGTCAAATCGGGCCTCTGTTACATGATAACAGGTCTATCTCTGTTCTCCTTACACACCTCTGCCTCCCTCTCTCTCTTTTTCGCCCCAGTTTGCCTCCTTTCAACACCCTGCGGTAGAAAGAAGTGCTGTCGCTGCTCTCATCCATATGCACCCCCCCAGTCCCCGCAAACTACTCCGCGCTGTACACAAGTGGATGCTTTCATGTGGTTTTTTTGCACTTTAATAAGGCGTTTTAAGATTTTTTTTTTCTAAAAACAAAGATTTGCCGCCTTGAACGCAGCCTCACCTCACAGGTTATAGGTGGCGGAGGTGGCGGGGAAGGTGCAGCCAGGATCTTCAGTTGCTCGATGTAGTTATAGATAATGCATTAAAAGATAGTAACGCTACTGCAGCAACTCCGCAACCTTTGAGCTGATGAATAAAGACAAAGACATTTAAGCTCATTAGAGTGATGAGGAACAATAGATGATATCTATGCACACGTTCCTTCCTGCCAGCTCTAATTAGCCGCACTGTGACATCTCTGTCACACTGAGACCCGGCTTTGAGAACGATGGAAATGTTACTTTCAGATCTAATTTCCTATCCTGTAATGCAGTCGACTTTTCAGAAACATAGTTCGTTTTCAAAGTTCTTTTATTTTTTTGATAACTGTTATTGCGGGGTCAGTTAACACCCTTCCTTCCTCCCTCCCTCCAACCCACTTTTTTTTAAATCTTTTTTTTCTTTTTTTCTTGGACATGTCTGTGAAAAGTCTTGGAGAGGTGCGCTGAGACCTTTAGGCCTTTGTAGATGAAACATTTCTTCCCGTTGGAGTGTGTTAAAACACTGTGTTTTTAGTGAGATAATCCTCTTCTTAACCCCCCCCCTCCCCTCCCCTCCATCCATTCCCTGTTTCTTCTGACCTTTATTACACACACAAACACACACTCAAACACACACACACACACACACACCCCCCCCATCCTCATCCGTCTCTACCGTGGCTCCATTATCGACATCAGCAGACAAGATTGGGGCCCTCTGAGATCTCCGAGGCAGTCTGTCCACAAGTCCAAACATTCTTTTTCATTCTTCCCTCACTCCCTCACTCCTTCTCTCTTTCTTTCCCTCTGCTGGCATCTTTGTCTCCATTGTGTTGTCGTCACACTTTCATCCGGACCCTTCAGAAGCCCGGGCTTCTGCCCTCTCGCGAGTGCCCTGATGGAGGTGCGTCCTGCTGCGAGGAAAGGAGGAAGAGGAGAAAGGAAGGAGAATAGGAGGAGGAGGAGGAGGTAGGAGAGGTGTAGTGGGGGTATAGAGACTGGCTGGCAGGCAGGCGGTGGAATCTCCAGTCGAACCAGCAGCTCTGCGGTATTGATCAGGGAGCTGAGGTGTTGTGAGACAAGTCGTTGAGGAGGGGTGTGAACCGTGGAGGAGGAGAAGAGGGGGTGCGCAAAATCAAACAAGCCGCCCGTCTCTGATTACCGGCATGGTGCAGCATTAGACGTACATCGGGGGCTCGACAGGAAAATGGATTTCTTTAAAAAGCTGCTTAATACATAAATCATGACCTCTGGGGTCACAGCGAGGGTTTTTGGAGATCAGATCAATAACGGAGCTAATGCGGGCGTGTTGTAGCCAGTTTGTGGTGCAAGGCAGGGAAACCTCTAAATGGTCTTACTGGGTGCATCTTACAAACAGTTTTAAACCCGTTGGTAATTGCTTTAAAGGGAGTTTTGTTTGATGTGTGTTTTTGGTCTGAATTCGTTTCAGGTCTTAAGCCGGCCGAGATTCCTCCAAACAGCTGTCTCTCTCTGAGTCACCTCTCCATGTGATAGCCATTGTTATCTTTTCCTTTGGTCTGAGACCGCGTGTATTTATGTTGGTCGCCTCGGTGGCAGTGGGGTTGCGATTGCAGGCTTGTTTTGCACATGAGGAAGGATAGCATTAGCGCTGAGATAATGGCACTGTGTATTGTTCGCTGGCCGTGTGGAAGTGGTGGGACAGGATCTATTAGATGCAGGCCCATTTCCCTCCAACTGACGCTAACAGTCCCCACAAACATTAGATAAAGAGCCTAGCCTCAAGCCTTTGTAATTTGTTTGTATTTTTCTGCTTAATGTACTTTGCTCAATCTTGTTTAGCGATGATGGAAGCTGATAGCCTTATCTCGCCTTGCCAAGGGCATGAGCCACTACCACTGCACGGTTGAACATTGTTCCTATGAAGAACGCGTGTGTGTGTGTTATGGGCATATTTTAAAGATATTTTTCTCTATTTTGATGCTGCGTAAGATGTAGATATGCCCCGAACTTATTTGCATTTGAGATATTAGCTAATATGTTCTCCTATCCACTTATGTAAATACGCACACACATTACGGGAGGTGGATGATTATTTCTCTTTTTTTTCATTTATATCAAAACCTCTATGCTCATTTTCTAAGCCTGACGGGCCAAATTAGATTTTTTTTAACCCCCCCCCCCCAAAAAAAAGCCCTCTGATGTCCTTTCCTTCAAAACAACTGATACTTTTGATCATCTCACCGATCTCTGCTGGATGTTCCATTCTGACTGCCACCCTGAATGAAAATGCATTTTTTCTCTCTCTTAAACAAAAAAAAGAAGTTAAACACATGTTACAAGTTAATCTGAAAATATGAAGTCATATTTACACAGCGCCTTACATGGTATCCCAGCCCAGTTGTTTTTACTCCGGAGCCCCGCGAAGGATAATCTAGCTCTTTAAGAAAAACAGAAGCACCGTGAGGAGGTTGGATGTGTAATAAAACTTTAAACTCACCAGTATCAACAGCTAGTCAGGCCCAATATTGCCTGTCTGAGAGCAGACAGCTGAGCAGGAGTGCTAAGTCTTTCAACTCCCTGCCATTCATCTACTCCAAAATTAAGAGGGCTTTTATGTCTTGTTTTGTGAACCATTCCCCTCAAGAAATATTTGTGGCAGGCCCCATCACCTCCCGCAGCTAAAGTCATAACCAGCCGTAGAAAAACACTGTCTGGAGTCTGGAGAGTGGGTTAAACCAGCATCGCGGCTATATTTTCCTCTAGTCTCTCTCCGGGGAGGGAAGGGGGGGTTGGTGGGGTCCATGATGTCGGTTGGCTCTGGACAGGATAGAGGACAGGGGAGCCAAGATGCCAAGAGCCTGGAACCTAACCTCGCCAGAAAAACATTTGCATTTTGTGTGTGTGTGCCTGCCTTCACAGGCCAGTGTTTATATACATGGATGTCAGTCTGCGTGCGTGCACGCACCCTGTGGACTAGGTGGTTTGTTACGGACCATGAAAAGCAACTGACACAGTTTACCTCTCTGCGGCATGAGACTCCTTCTTTGATTCTGTCCTGCCCGCTTCCTGTCTCGGACGCCGCAGCCCGAGCGGGACTGTCGCTGTGACAGAGGCTGAGATCCCGGCTGTGTTTTACAGCCAACAGAAAACTGTTGCTGATGCTTATTTATTGGAACACCTCTAAGGATATGAGACCTTGACTCCTTTTTTGGAGGAAGTCTCATGATTTCCTGTTGTCTTAAAAAAAAAAAAAAAATCCCTCTGATGTCTGAGAGCGCCGGCACAGAATTACAGTTTCTTTAAAATACCATTAAAATATTGCATTTTTTAAAAGCCAGTAATAACTAAACTTGTCTGCTTGAATTGCAAGTATTCATGGACATCGATAAACGACCTTATGTCTCCCCGCTGCTTCTCAGCATTTAGTTTTCCATGTGTGTAGATATGGAAAGCCTCCTTGTCCTTGGCCCACTGAAACTAGGGCTTTGTGCTTGCTTTGGCCAAGGCCCTCTCCCTCCCTGCCTGACGACTGGCTTTGCCTGTGTTTACGTAACCATATATATCTGAGAGGAAACTCGTGAAACGTTAATCTCTCTACTTTTTAACCCTGATGAATTTCTACATTTTCCAGCTGTGCGGCATGGCATATTTATGCTCAGGCTCTATCACTGAAAACAGCTCTGTCATTGTAAATGAATCACTATCCGGGACTAAAGAGCGAGTATGTGTGTGTGTGTGTGTGTGTGTGTGTGTGTGTGTGTGTGTACGTGTATGCGAGCTTACACTTCAGGCTAGGAAACTGTATAAATACAAACTCAGCCATGAAAAGCTGCAGTAGCACTGTACCTTCACGAACACATTTTTGAAGCCTCTTTCTCTCCAGACCCGAATCACTTCTCGCCGGCCTGTCAATTGTCAGAGCGCTGCGGGCTGTAGCGTCCCTCACTCAGCACGTTGATGAGACAATGTCTCGTGTCACATCCTCTGTTGACTGGTCACACCTGCATCGCGGCCTCGGCGGAGGAGATAATACTTTCCTCTATTCTGCTTCCTCTCTCCTCTTCTTGTAGCTCTGACCCACGTTGTCTCAGGAACCCAGTCGGGGGTATTTAGGTTTTATGAGCAGCTGGCTTTGCGAGCCGGTTTGTTTTTCTTTATTCTACCCCTCTGTATGGTTGAGGACTGACACGTGGTGAGTCATCTCGCCAGCCCATCCACGAGCACAAAGGAAAAGCCCGTCTTTCAACAGCTCCTTCAAACAGACAGCCCCGCTGATTTACCAAAGGGAATGTCTCTGAAAGCTTTTTAGAGCACGGTTTGGCCTGATGTTTGTTTTGCAAAGACTTTTGCTAAGCTTGCATGTCCATTTGTTGCTTCATTTTGATGCCTCAGACATTGCACATACTCTTTTAGCCCCAGCGTCTAAAAGTTGCGTCCAATCTTCCAAGCAACGAAAACATCGACGTAGGACCAAACTCTATGTGCATCTTGTCCTTCCTACACCGACTCGCAAAGTCACCTTGGTGTGTATACCTGCCTGTACGGAATAGTAATGAGGAAGCTGATTTAAAACAAATAACCGATGCCTCCTCCTACTAAACTCACACCGAGCGCGCTGTCACTTTGGCATGTCTGAGTTGTCAGGACAGCCCAACATGCCCGGGGACTCTGTCCGCATTACATTAAACACAATCGCTTGACCCTAGCTGGCCCTGTCTCCTGTACCACGTCTACACGAGCTGCTACAACGAGGTCCAACCCCCTTCGCCGTGTTCCCACCATGTAGGGCAACATGGGAGAACAATCCCATTACATTACAGCAAAGCCCAGAGCTGATCTAATGGAGGGAGCATTAAAACCGTGTCGCGTCCAGTCACTTACTTGATGGATCCTGGGAGAGAGAGAGAGAGAGAGAGGGATGAAGCGGAGGAGAGACAGCAGGGAGAAGTGTCGGGGAGATCGGGGGGGTGGGGGGGTGGGGACAGGAGGCTGCGGGGTTAGAGGTGGTGTCGATATGACAGCGCGGATGTGGCGAGCTCACGGCGGTGCCCCGGTGCCCTTGAGCAAACTGTCATTCAAAGCACTTAAATTAATTTCCCCACTTTGTCTTTTTCTCCGCCTCCCTTCCATCACGCACCGTGCATGGGAGGCGGCCGTATAATAGAGAGTGCATTTCAACAACTTTGGACTCGCTAAAAAGGAAGTATTTCATAATGGAGATTCGTGGCCTTTCGTTCTGTAACAGCCAAGATCTGCCAACGCCGGCATCCGAATTGTCAGAACAGGCTGGAGCAGAGACGTTGGAAACCCACCATTTTGCAAAATGGGGCTTTGTATTGTTAGGGTGTATAATTAAGACCTCATTGTGACAGCCATTGAGAAAGCACTAATGAGGGTTCTGATGTATTCCATATGAATATGAATATTGAATTTTTAATATTTTATGGCTTTCTAATTGCCTTGGTTGCTGTTAATGGCTTTGACTGTTGGATATTACCCAGACTGAGTGTGTGGCGTGCGGAAGTACCTTTAAGTTGATAAAATAGCAGCGTTCCCAAGACAAAGTCATGGCTTAATGATTGTCTTGTATGCATCTTTGGGCCCGATCCATATCTTGACTGAAGGCATGTCTGTGTGACCGGGAATACATCTCAACCACTCTTATACCTCTTTACCAAGATGAATGTATATATAATTACAAAGTATATCACACACGCTACCTTGATATAGGGTTTAATGGCCGTATCGTTTCTTTGTGGAGCATGTCTACTGGCCTTAATCTTCCCCTCAGCTGACATCTTAATAACTCAGCCCTCACCATCTATTTCCACTGGAGACATCCGGATGTTGGGGAAGGATTAGTTTAATGAATTTGACAATTAGTAACAGAAGTTAATGACTGCATGGGGCTAAGTACCCTGATGGACATGGCTAGGGGGGACTGAGGGCTTCCATTGCTCTGGGCCATAGATCCTCATTAATGGCTTTTCTGCCTGCTGGAGAGGACAGGGGAAGCCAGGCCAGGCCTTTGTTTAGTCTGCCTCTGTAGGGGCTGCTCAGGGGGTCGCGCTGTTGCACAACGCCACGCCAGAATTAGTCCCGCTCGGGGCGTGAGTTAATGCAGGGCCTCGGGTCCTGGATCAGGTGAAGCTTCTTTTAATGAGCCGGGGTCATTAAACGTTGAAAAAAGAAAAGTGACACGGAGTCAGGGCGGGCAGGGGGGCTCGTTCTGGTGCCAACAGTCACCAAGAAAGAAAAGTGGCTCGAGGGTCAGCGGAGTCCTGATGACCTCTGCTTTGATTTATCGCCATGTTCCTCTCCCCTACCCGGAATCCACCTTTAATGCAGTCAAAACATCGTTTAGCCAGATAGCTCTCATAAAGATTTTATTATTATTTATTATTATATGGTGCCTCATGAGCTACCTTGTCGCTTTGTCAGGTATTCCCCACTATAAACCATTTTGATAAATTTTTCAGCTACCATAAAAATCAAAGTTTGTGTTTTTTATGGCGTCATGAATACACATGAAACAATTCCCATAAAGTCCATCGATTCAGATTTACACATGCGTACACCACTTCTTCACGATAATTCATCCCGCCTCTCCCATGGCAGATGAGAAAGTATGTCTAGAATTTGTAAAATTGCGTCCAGAGCAGCGTCAGCCGCCCCCCTCCCACTCCCCTCCATTCCTGCCTGTCTCCCGGTGATGGCTATAATAGCGACGAAAACAAAACCACATCCAAAAATAATCATTTTTCCAACGCTGTTCGCCAAGAGGCCTTCGAGCTGCAGTCTCCATTCAAAACAAGGGGATGTGTGAGAAATTTGTCTCGTTGTTATCATTAGCGGCGCGTACGCCCGGGCTGCATGATGTAATGTAACGAGAGCCGGTGGAAAGAGAGGCCGTTTAATTGGTCGAAGCTGAGCTGAACCTCAGAGGTGCGAGTACCTTTAATGGTGGGGGGGGGGGAGACAGGGAGAGACGGAAACACATGGCGACGGTGGTGTTGGCCGTCGCTCCGATGCTCTGCTATCCTGTCAGCCTCTGTCTGGTTCTGCCAGATATAAAACCGGGGGACCAAATTGGTGTTGATGTAGTGCACTCTTTCAACACTCCCGTCTCTTTCTGTCTCTCCTTATCCCGCTCTTTACCTCCTAATATGCCTCTTTAGGAAGTGACAGTTGTATTTAGGGAAAAGGTTATCATTGTATTAGAGTAGAGTGCTGGCCCCGAGGCTTACCTAGAATTACATGACACTGCCTGCAGCCCCTTTCGCTCTGTGCCGGGCTGAAATGTTATCGGTCTGACTTAATTACTGTCACAGAGCAATGAAATTGACTGTAATGTATATTCCAGCGTCGGACACGTTGGAGAGATATTAAAACTCGAGGAGTGAATCCCGGGTAAAGATCTTTGCGTGTTTAACTTCAGGTCATAGAGTTAAATTCTCGCTGTGTAATTGTGTGGATACTGTGTTTGGCTTGGGCTTCATACCTCGCATCCTCTGTTGCACCGTAAACACACACGCACCTTTGCCACACACATACACACACACACACAAAGCACATCCTTTATCTGATTAGCTGGCACGCCTATGTGGAGCTGTGTCTGTGTCTGTGTTTGTGTGTGTGTGTTTGTGTGTGTGTGCGTCGCAGCGTCAGGCCCCAGGCAGGGCATGGATTTCATTTAGGAAAGTATCAAAGGTTTACACGCTGTTCGCTTTAATCAGCATGTTTATCAGGCAGAGAAAAATTGCAGGAAGGGACCACAGGGAGAGGGAGGGGTGGGGTGTATGGTGGTGGTGGTGGTGGTGGTGGGGGGGGGGTTATCTTAAGGACCAGTAGCCAGGGAAATTGATAATGGCTACAAGGTAATTTACTGGAGACTTGTGCATCCCTCCACTGCTCCTAACCTTGCCTCTCATTCTAATTACAGCCCATGTAATGTTCTAATGAATCTGCAGGTGTGTGTCTGTGAGGGGGGGGGGGGGGGGGGGGGGGGGTATGGTGAGGGGTGGGGGTGGTGATGCCTGCGTGTTTGTTTGCCACTCCAGATCCGCACCTGAGAAGCATTTCAGGGCCACGAGAGCGAGTTTCTGATATGATATGAATACAGCACGAGGAGCAATTAGATCAGCCCTGAGCGATATTAAAGATACATGCCACTCACACACACACACACACACGCACACACACATGGACGGTGCCATCGTTCTAGCGGCGGAGCAGCCGGTCCAGACGCGCCATACGGCTCGCCGACTCCGGGAACTGCCTCGAGTCGTGCCTGCAGTCACACATGTTGGGGGAAACACCACAGGGGATATGGGCTGGACCGCGGAGGCCTTGACAGAACCTGAGTGTAAACATCCCCACAGCACTCGCAGTCCAATGAAAGGAAAGAGCCGTGAGGAATTTGCTTTCTTTGTCTGTGCCAGCCTGGCTCTGTGTGTGTGCGTGTATATGTTTACATGTGTTTGTGCGGTCTCGTTCAGATAACACTTTGGGATACCATTGTAGGTTGAGCAAGGCAGTATTTGGTCCCCGGGGACGCTGACATCATGTGTGCTGTTGCAACACTCGTTGCTGGATAAGGATAACGGAGCGGGCCCGAATTCTTTGTGGTCGACTTTTCTTCCCCGCAGGAAAAGGAGGGCGTCGAGGCGGTGTCTGTGGGGGCCATTCTCTCCGATTACCAGAGGGTCCGCGTGGAAAATGTGTAAGTGGAACTCGCGCACGCTCCCGATGGGGAACACACTCTCTAACTGACACACACGCACACACACCCGCCGAGTTCAGGCCTCTGAACTTGAGTGACGCACACTCTGTGGTCCACTGAAGGAAAAGAGTACATCCTCTGTAGTCTGAACCTCAGCGAGTCTTCCAAACTCAGCCTGAGTTTTGTTAAGACACACACACACACACACACACTCATACACATGTATATGCATACACACGCATGCCTAATGTTTATGCTGTTTCATGTAGAGGAGGGTTGAATTTTATGGGCAGTTCTGTTTTTATGGAGCCATAATTTCAAGTAGATGCTTTTCCATTACCCCTACAAAAGCGCAAAAGCTGAATATTGCAATAAAAAAATTATTATGGAAACATCTAAATGTCGAAAAACCTCTCAAATATCACAAAAACACTTTTTGCGCTCTCATGCGGTGCTTTTTCAAACGTGCAGGTATGAATGTTTAGCGCAATGGTGTAATAGAAACAGCCGTAGGGGTCCCGTGACCAGTTCGCTGCAAATACGAAGGCACAGTATGGAGTGACACTGAGGGTTTTCTGAATCTGACTAAAATATCTAATAAAACCACAGAAACACAAAATGTTTTGGACATCCTTCGTCCAGACGTCCAAAGTGGAGCCTCAAGGGAGGAAAATTTTCCAAAATTTACGGGATCTCACTTGACTACACTTTCACTGAAAACAGCTATGACTAGTCATTATACTTTATTGAAATTCCATAAAGAAAAAGCTGAAACGGAAACACGCCCACTGATTTTTTTTTCTTTCTTTTTTGAATTTTCATATGAAAATACACTTTACATCCATTTAGTCTTTTATCTATTTTTACATCCTCTCTAAACTAACACAGCCTGGACACGCAGCAGCCGCAGCACAAAAGCTGCGCTACTTATTAACAAATCCCGCTGTCAGTCAAACGCCGTGCACCGCGAGATGCGCGCACATATAAACACCTCTGGCGTTTTCTCGAGCCGTAGACGTTCGTGTGCAGACTTTTTGGCTCCGGTTACCTGCTGTGGACGTTTGAGTGTGAGTTCATGTGACAGAGAGGCCGCGGCTCGAGACGGAGCTCTCGTGTTTGTCTTGTCTGTGAACGGAGCCGCTGGCAGCGGTGGCAGGTGGGAGCGCGTTCCCCGGGCCCATCGGGGGTGGCAGCCCTCCCACACATGGAGAAGGTGCCACCCCGTGCCTGGCTCCTCGGCTTTTGAAGTCGCCTTGAGTGAGGCTGGCAAATATTCAATATGAACCATCTCCTAAAATCTCCTCGCCGCCTGCTCTCTCTCACCTGCTCCCCAGATGTTTGCGGCTTGGTTTGCAGCCCCTGGCCTACCTGTGGCGCCGGGAACAAGAGTCCCTGCTCTCCGAGATGATATCATCTGACCTTCACGCTATCCTCATCAAAGTTGCCGCCTTTGGTGAGTTTGTGCCTCACTCTTTTTTTTTTTCCTGCCCCGGGGCTCCCCTCCCTCTTTCACTCTCTCCCCCCTTAGTCTTCTTTCTTTACTTCCTCTGAAGGTGCGATGTTGGTTAAGTGGTGTCTGGCACAGAGATCGAAGGGGCAGAAACTTGGATAAGTAAGGAGGAGGAGGAGGAGGAGGAGGAGGAGGAGGAGGAGGAGGAGAACGAGAGGTGTAACCAGAGAGAGAAAACGAGAGAGACGAGCAGAGCAGAGTAATGCCCTAATCATCAATCTGTGGCTTAGCAGCGGTGTTGAGACTTGTGCCGGCGGCGAAAGGTATTGAAGCAGAGAACAATATGAGGAATAAGAAGATAAGAGGAGCAGAGAGGCGGGAGGAGGTGCGAGGGGAAGAGCGGCTCTGTGGCAGAAAGAGGGAGGGAGGGAGGGAGGGAGGACTGGCAGTTGAGGAATAATCACAGGTGATTGCCCCGCACATTAATGCAACCTGTCAATAAGCGGCGCATGTCCCCATTGTGCGAGAGCAACATTCTCCCCTGCTTATGCATAGCTCAGAACACTTGGTCCGTGATACAAAGATTAAAATCTCTCATTTACAGTTTTCAACCGCTCCGCCGCTGACGGAAGAGGTTAATGCAGTGTCACCTGCTCTCTAGCTGCCTGTTTTGGAGCCCGAGGACAGGAAGATCAGATTACTGAATAACAGCAGAGACTCAAAGAAAAAAAGAAAAAACATTTCTTGTTCTCTTTGATTTTTCTTTCTTTTTTTTTCTCCCCTCTTTCACATGACGTCGTCTCCTACCTGTATCTACTCGACAGAGCTGCCGGATCCCGGCGATGAATGATAATTATGACTACAAATGGTTCTTTTTACTCTCAAATTTAGTCACTCTGGCGATAGATCATCACGCAGACACTGCTTACGTGCTCTCAAGTGCTTGTGTTGTCACTTCAGGTCGAGATCAGTGAAGGTGAGGTCCACGGCTGACTGATGACCCGCCTGCGTTCGGGATAGTCACGTCTTTCAACTCTTCTCAAATCACCGCTCGTGGAATGCACTTGTCGAGGCGTTTTATCTCTGGCGCTTTAGTTTGCTGGACACATTCTTCATTTCCAATGGAAGTGTGAGTCAGGCGTCTATCATTGATTACTTGTCAGCTGCCACTCACGGGCGAGATGAGGTTTTTGTTATTTTTTTTCCCCGTGGCAATTTGTGCAATAATTATTTCCTCTCTCAATCACGGTGTGTTTTTATTCTCGTTGCTCATCAAGGCGTGTAAGAGCTACACTTTAGAATTAATTGGAAAGCCCCGGTGCCGAGTGAACCTGATGGAAAAACAAGACAAAAGGGCGAAAAAGCCACTCCTTCCAAGACCTCAGTCACCTCAGCACCTCCGACAAGCTTTCTACTCCAAACACGACTTTGTCTAAAAGCAAATTCTCCACATTTTTTGCAAGATTATAATTAGAAAGGAAAATCACCCCCGGGTGCCTCTCTGAGCGTGCGCCCTGGCCTCCCACCTTAGGTGTTTCTGTGAGTGTGTGCGTGCACGCATGTGTGTGTGTGTGTTTTGGCTACAGGTAAAAAAGAAAAAAAAAAGAAGAAGAAAAAAAGATCTTATCGGCCCTGACTCCTCACCTGTCCTCGGGCAGTGGTAATTAGAAAGGAGAGAATTGAATAGGGGTGCAAGCGCCCAAGGCATTTTAGGCAGCACTCCTATAATTGCAGCTTTGGTGGGAGCAGGTCTGAGCAGTGCCGTGCACTGTTTAGGGCAGATTGGGTGACAGAAGGGTGTACCTGGTGGCCTTTGCTGTTTGCATGCCTGTCTTTTCACTTGTGTTTGTGTGTGTGTGTGTGTGTGTGTGAGCTAGAGAGAGATTTGGAGGGAGAGAAAAAATCCAAAAAAACAACCCTCACAGGGCAAAGGTCAGGTGCACGTAACTCAGCGGCTAAGACGGCTTATGATATTCCCCGGTAGTATGAAATGGGTTTTGGTGCGGGTGGGGGGGGGGGCTCTGAATAGCGAGGAGTCATTCAAGATTAATATTCCTTCATTAGGCACTCAGAAAGACAGGTGGAAATTAACAGTGACTGGATAAAGGGGGGAGAAAAGAATCTCTTTCTTAAGGAGGGATATATTCCTTGATGACAAATCCCCGTAGTGAAAAGACAGCTGTCCAAACGCAGGATGATCCTCTAAGTGAATTCTCTAGAAGTGTTAATTTGCGCGCTGATGGCAGGCTAAAACCTCAAAAGAGAGAAAGAGGATTTCACTCTTTGAACGTGCCAAATTGCATGTACTGAAATAAGTTCAACTCTGAGTCTGAGCCAATGAATGTCACAGAACGCCTCTAATTAGCAAGAAAAAAAAAACAGGTAAATGCTTATTTTTGTTTGGGAAACCGCACTTCAGTGCCGTATCTCTTGAGCTAAATGCGGTAATTGGCAATTCCACCATGCACGTATTAAATATTCATGTAATTAATTAATTGATTGATTAGCGCAGGTGTGTGTGAGGCCACAGGTTCAGCAGTTAATTGGTCCTCAGCTGCAGAGATAATTGGCATGTGTGAAATCAAGGTCTATCTGCTGGAAAACCTTTTATCACCACATGATCTTTTACCCCTCACACGAGCGTCGCCCTGGTGCGATGAAGGCAGGAATTTGTGCCACTGATCACCTCACCCACTTGAGGATGCTGGATGTGACTTTTAACGTATGCTTCGTGTTGAAGTACATTAAATTCTTTACCATGCGCACGTTAATGAGCAGCAGTCGAAAAACCTTCCATCCTTTCTCTAATTATCTACTTTGTAGTGTTTCAAGGAATGTCTCCGTGATAGTGTCAAGTCACATTTAAGTAAATGTCAGATTCCACCCCTTTATACACACTCACACACACACACACGCACATACACACACACATATACACACACACATATATCGTCTTACTCGTTTCCCATTCAATAGTGTCATAGTATCTCCAGGGCACGTAGGGAGGTAATACAACTTCACCTTCAACTTTGTTTAAGGGGGTAACAGTGTTCGATCTCAGCATAAGAATACACCCTGGACGCCCTGACCAGGCCATACACACCATTGTTCACAAGAAATATGCTGCAAACGCTAAATATCATAATAAAAACTGGTAATGGGAACGCCTACATTTCGAAGAACCTGTCTGATATCACTTAAACACTCTCATGAGTTGTTTTTTTTCCAGTGTGTCCATATAGAAGTATATCACAAAAGTGAACTCTTCTTTCCATAGTGGAAAAACACTCTTCCACTTGTTTTGACCGTCCATATTCAAAGTCAAGTCTCACAGGACAAGGGATTTTGCTAGACTAGACCATGTTAGAAGTATGGTTCATATACGATGGTTCATAGCCGGAACAAAGTCTCCAGAAAAGAAAAAGTGGGTTTTGAGATGGGACCTGCTGACACAGGGAGAACATGCAAACTCTAGCGGAGTCGAACCTCTGACCTTCTCGCTGTGAGGTGCCAGTGCTCGACACCCATCCAACGTGCCACGAGGCGTAAGGTTATTTTCCAAGATTGGATGAGAGCGGCGATCAGGACGTGAACCGTGTCAGGCGCAGATTGCAGTCTCTGTAAAAGCATTGCAGTCTGTGTCCTGTCCTGTAATCCCAGGCCCAGTGAACTCGTAGTATTTCCAGCCTCTTGATTCATGTCGACTGCTGTGGACATTTTCTGTGCTGCGGTAGCACTCCGAGGCTCTAATGAACATCCAGATAGCTAATAATAAATCGGCAGCTCACAACAACTCAGAAACAGTGCACTGAGGGTTAATTACCCAGGCAACAGTTTTTTTTCTTACCTGTCTGCCCTGTCTGCGCCAGCCGTGACCCGTTCAATCTGTTCTTGTCACTTCTATCAAATTGATGTTTCTGAACAGTGAGCGGAGAGGTCAGGGTTCGGCCGAGGCAGCGATAAACAGTTTAGGTATGACGGGCGGTGATTGTTTCTCTTTTCTTCAAACCACCTGCCTCGCGTTAGACCTTCGGCTGAATTCCCCCAGACAAAACAAAACAAAGCACAACAATAAATCAATTTGCACCAGTTAATTTTTTTTTCTTTCCCCCCAGCTAAATACCGCACGGTCGTACGTCCTCCCAGAGTCTTTTTTTTTATTGTTATTCTTGATTTGTTAGACTGCGTAGATTTGGATCTTGATGGGATTGCTACACAATTCATGCCGCCTATTATTCTGTTCACAGACGCTGAATTTCAGATAAGAGCCTGACAAATTTCACATATAACCTTAATCTTATCATCCTTTGTATGGTGCCGCCTCCCTCTTTCTTCTTTGGTTTTCTCCCCCCCTTCTCCCTCTCCCTCTCTCTCCCTCTCTCCCTCTCTCTCCCTCTCTCTCTCTCTCTCTCTCCCTCTCTCTCTCTCTCTCTTGCAAAGATTAGTTGATAGTGAACAGCTATTGTTTTGTTGGGGTGTGTGGGGGGGGTCTTTGAGAGCATTGTTTAAAGGCTGATGCGGCTCACCCTACTTGGGAGGAGATGCTCATTTCATCCATTTAAGGGCTAAAATGTTACACATCATGAATCCAATTTTCTCTGCCTGTTCTCTGTGAAGGCAGGGATTAAAGCCGAGCTGTCAGCCGGCACGCCAGATCTTAAGACAACCCGTGGATGTCTGCGATACAGCGCTCAGCGCGGCTCAGACGCTATCTCCGATCGCTCCCGCCTTTAATTTAGCATTAGGGCTCAGTAAGCAAAATCGTCCGGCCATTTCGATTAAATAGGTATCTCGCCGCTGTGGGTTTCAATTAATCAACTTCTTCAAGGTGGGGGAAAAAGGACAATCACGGTCGTTAAAAAGAATTAGTGCAAAAGTGTGCTCTGGAAATAATTGCCATTGACTTCTATGAGGGCGAGAGGAGAGGAGTTCAGAAAGGGGAATGTGTGTTGATCTGAAAACTCTGCGAGACTGACTTAGAGCAGAATGAGAAGTGATTTCACTTGTTATTGCAACAGTTTAAGCTGTGGGGCAAGCTAGTGTTGTGTCTCATAGTGCTCTGCATGAAGTTTCTTTTCTTTTTTTTTTCATACTCCACTAACGAAAAGTAACTTCAATCCATCGTCCGAACGGCTCCTGGCTTCCCGGTAAACTTTTTACTCTTGGCTAATTCCAGCCCACTAAATGTCAACAAGGTTTTTTAAAAAAAATGCTCTCCCTCATTACCGGACTCCCTGGTTTTAAAGTTCACTGGATTTAATTGGAGTTTTATAGGATAATTCGGGGTAAAAAGCCCTTTTAAAGCGGAGCGATTCCTCTCCGTCTCTCTTAGGGAAGCTCCGCTCTCTCCAAAGTGCGGTCTCGCCGTCTCTGGCGGCAGACTAATGGCAGCTTCTAGTGGGCTTATTTGGGTTTAATGTGGCATAATGAGGTTAGGTAATTGGGTTTAGGTCAAGTTGTAAAACAGGTTCAGAGGAGACAGAGATGTGAAGATCATGTAAATGAGTGGTGTTAGATCGCTGAAGGCTCTCACCGGTGGCTACTCAAAAGACTTCTCAAAGCGAGCTTTTGTGCGAGCGCCCCGGCTCGCTCCACCTTCCTCCTCCTCCTCCTCCTCCTCTCCAAATGGTTTCAGGAGCCTTAAATCAGTCTGGAGCATCAATTAAGAAAACACTCGTACAAGTGCTAAGTGGTCTGGGGAGGAATGCCTCCACGTTAATGCCAGCTCTGTATCATTTCATCACTCACTCCCGTCCTCCTGGATATCCATCGTCCTCGTCTTGCCTTGTAAATATCAAATCATGTATCATATATTATTTAAGAGCCAGGAAGTTAATGAACATATTAAAAAAGGCAGCATCCCCTCAGCAATTTGGAGCCAATTATTAAAATTTGTTAAAAGGCATGACTAATTAAAGGGGATATTTAAATGGGGTTGAATTTTAATTCTTCTTCTTCTTCTTTTTTTCCCCCCTCTTCTCCGTCGTCCTCCCTATTACCTTTGTGGCAGGGTTAAGATGAGAGGATGTTGAGATTAGATATTCTCACACTAATTAAGACCACTGATCCCCTGGGAAGAGCTCATTCTCTCCCTCCACACCCCCCCACCTCCCTCTCCCTCCTTCCCTCCCTCCACCGTGGCCCCTACCGTGCCCCCCCTCCCCCTGCCCGTAGAGCCGGACCACCGGGGCCCTGGAGGAGAGACACAGCTGGGATTAGGGAGGAACGCGGGGATGGGATGCGTCCCTCCCTCCCTCCGTCTACATCTCCTCTCCCCTCTGCACCTCCCCATCCGCCGCTCCCCACGGGGGGGCGCGCACGATGACACGTTAACCTTTGAGGTTGTCAGGCCACGAGCGGGGAGAGATTCTCACATTACGATTAACTTTGTTCCTTTAATTAAACACATGAACGTGCCGCCGAAGAGGCCCATGTGATGTCCTCGGAATAGAGGGGCTATATTGGATTTTCCTGTGAAGTAATCAGGGGCAATTCAGCAATTTTTCTCATTGCGCTGGCATTACTGTCACAACTGCACGTCAGTCCATATAGGTCATGAGTGACTTGTTAATGATTATGTCCATCAATTAATAGGCAGCATCGGAAAACGATAATGGAAAATCCTCCACTGACCGTTAACTTTCAGTCGTTTCAGACTTTTCCCTTACATCTGAAGATAAGAACCAGGCGTCGTACCCCCAAAACAGGAAGTCGGAGCGTTCTGCATTCACGCTCTTGCTGTTCCATTCTTTGTGGAAAGCACCTGGTGCTCTGCGTTCGTTTTTATTCTTTGTGGGAACGGTGACTGATGTTCAGTTGGGAGAAGCGTTGGCTGCACTTTGCCTGTGAAAGGAGATGTTTACAGGGTGGGCCGGAGTTCACTTTGCTGCCATCAGGGACTGGCGTCCGACAAAGACAAAGTCGTGATTTAGTGAGACCTCTCCACGCCCGACGTCCCGAGCGGAGCGCAACCTTTTATTCCCGCTAACGTGACACGCTGACGTGCGTAATTCCTACATGGGAATGATGGATGCGCTCATCTTTGTGCGAGGCGTTCTCATAAAAGGGCAGCAGGGTATGGCAAAGCCGTGTTTTCCCTACAAGTCTCCACAGTTGGTCTTACTTGTTTTCGTCTGAGGGGTGAGCGGCAGTGAGCCTGTATTTTAGGAGCGTGGCACCACTGGGTATTCACACAAAGCGCTCCACCGACCTCCCCTCTCCCCTCCTTCTTTTCTCTCCCATGCCTGTGAGTCACTTCCATGCACCATTTCAGGGGAAGGGGAGGGAAAAGGCAAATAAACAAGATCTCTTTCCAGAGTTTATGTTCTCAAAGGGAACTAGATGGGGAGGGGTGGAGGCGGCGGGCAGAGGGGGCTTTGGGGGTCTGCGGCCAGCAATTGAAAACTGTTGCCCTTACCCGGAGAGATCTGTGTACACTACTTGCAAAGTCAAACAAATAGATCCAGGGTGCAGGTTTACGTGTGTGTTTGTGCGACTGCCCGTAAACCGCCCTGCCTGTCATCTTCAATCACTGTTTGCTGTTCCTGATCAGTCCTCTCTCCCTCTCTCTCCCTCTCTCTCTCTCTCGCTCTCTCTCTCTTCCTATTTGTGCGTGTATGTGTGTGTGTGTTTCTGCCTTTGTGTATCCCTCCGTGTCCATGTGCATGTCCCTGTGTGTGGGTGCCAGGCCTGGATCCAGAGAAGCACTTAGGAAAACCCCTGGCTGACATGGAGTCCTATCTGAAACAGGTCACACGGCACTACTGCCACTGTCCTCTCTGCAGCACCTGCACACATTTCTGCATCGTTCGTCCGCAGCCGGGTTACGTGATGTTTATAATCAGAGCGCAAAAACATGTGAAGAATAGATTTTTTTCCTCTCACTTTCAGCTCTAGTCTGGGAATTTCTGTACTCTCCAATCACATCTCTCAGATCTTTTTTTTAAGGTTTCTATATTTTTCTCCAGTAATAATACACTTCGTAGCTGAACATTTAGGCGTGGACTAGACTACAAATTTAATTCTAAATGTATCTTTTCAATTGAAATAACTGGTTTTGTCTTCACTAATTAGCTCTCCCAGAAGTATGGAGTTCATATTTGCGGGGAAGGAGGCGAATACGAAACCTTTACCCTTGACTGTCCCCTCTTCAAAAAGAAGATTGTCATGTAAGTAGAGCCGCCTCGGCCGGCTGTATTTTGTCCCTTCCACTCCTACTGTTTCTGAAAGTTTTTCAATGTGTGTGTGTATTTGTGTGTGTGTATTTCTCTGTGTTCAGCGATGCTGCGGAGACAGTGATCCACTCAGCAGATGCCTTCGCTCCAGTCGGGTACCTGCGCTTCACCGAGATGCACACGGAGAGCAAAGACGCCGTGAGTCGTGCTTCTGGAGGAATCCGCAGGCGGCGACTCGTTCCACGCCCAGATTGATGACTTCACAACAAAAGTTTGCACCGCTGCGGGCTGGTTTACTTTAAAAGCCACTCCGAGGGCGAAACAAATACAAGAGCGAAAAACCTTTTGGTGTCTGATAACTTTGTCGGAGCAGAAGAGAAACACGGCACCGCGGGGCAGGGTTCAGATCAACCTCCAGAGGGCCTCCCCTTCTCTCCCTCTCGCTCTCTCTCGCTCGCTCGCTCACTCTTGCTCTCGGTCTCTCCGGCTGCATCCCTCTCTCTCTCTCTCTCTCTCTCTCTCTCCTCTAGCCCCACATGGCCTACTTTGACGTCTGCAATATTCACTGCAGCCTGAAACTAGGCCCGGCTTAATAAACATGTCCGCTCACATTAAGGCGCTTTGCATTCAGGTAGCTGGCTAAGCGGACGCGGGCGGGGGTTTGCGGGGAGGCACAGAGCCTCGGCTTCTGGTATATCACAAGGAGCTGAACCGGCCTCAGCAACGGGCAAGAGGGCGACGCTGACAGAACGGTCCGGAAACTTTTACACTCCCTTTAACGCACAAACTATCGTCCAAAAATCGCATGACGGGGACGGACGGTGACCTTGTTTCATCCCTACTTTTAATTGCTCTGGTTCGAGAGTGTCCGTTCAGATAAGACACCTACGGGCTGACGAGTGTTCCTGGCGACAGGAAGTGCTGCCCGCATGCCGTTTCTATGTGTTGCAGCGTGTAAAGGGGACGAGGGTCACACCGTGGGACGCTACTCGCCTGTAGCTGCCGGCCATGCAGCCCGCGTGGCGCTTTGCACATCACATAATGTGTACATTTGTTTTTTTTCTATTAATCATCATGCGAGGGTGTGTGTTCACGGGTTGTATCCTTATATGTGTGAGTGTTAGTGTGTGTGTGTGTGTGTGTGTGTGTGTGTGTGTGTTGGGTGGGGGCTGGGACTGTTATGGACAGAAAACATACCCCCATCCCACAACCTCCATGACCCTGCAGCCTCACTCCCTACAGCTATATATTTTTTCACTCCCCACCCCATCATCACACAAACACACACACACATACACACACACACACACACATACACATACATGCACACTCACCCACTGCCCCTGTAGCCCCCCCTAGGTTTCTGGGGGAAGAGCAGGGAGATCCAGGGCCCTGCGAGGGGAGAGGGAGGGGAGGGGAGGAGAAGGGGAAGGGGAAGGGGAAGGGGAAGGGGAAGGGGGAGGCAACCAGGGGAGAACCTGCCCTGGTTCAGCTTTCTGAAGCTCTTCTCGTCAGGGTGACAGATCCGCGGTGACACCAGCACTAGAGGAAACTGCACCGAGCTCAGGGGGTGGGGATGGACCACCATCATTTGCCCTCCGTTAATGCTAGTCAAGCTATTTTTCATGCTGGCCAGGAGAGAGGGGCTGAAGTATAATTAATTTGATTATCATATGGACTAATGCGGTTGACAGCAGATGAGGGGGGTGAATGAGTGTTAGGCAGGGCGAGTATGTGTGTGTGTCGGGAAAGGAGGAGGGGGTGAGGGAGGCGGGGGGGCATCAGAGGAAATATGAAATATGTATTTAAATGCGTGACGCCCCGGCAGAATTTGGCAGGTAATATGTAAGCCTTAGAGAATGGTAATGATTTGTTATTTAAGGACGTGAAGCGGCAATGTGTAAGTGAACGGAAAAAGGAAGGAGAAAAAGAAAAAAAAAATCCAAACCATGTCTCGCCCATCCCGTCCTGAGCCGTGACTGACAGCCGGCGTGATTGAATCTACAGTATCAGAAAACACCACTCCCTGCTCGCCCCAGCCGCGAATATGTTAGCATGTTGTTTCATATTCATTCACCTTGAAGTTATGTGTGTCTGGGCCCCTTGTCATGAAAGACTGACACACACATTCACACACACTCATACACGCACATACAATGCAGACTGCTTAGCGGGGTATTTGAAAAGGCCGGCTAATTATACAGCATTTTGTCTGTCTTTGCAAAAGGGCTCAGTGCTCTTTGGTGGGCGTTTGGCCTGATGTATTCCCTGCGGTGCTTTATTGCAGGATGTGGTGGCGAGAGCTTTGCCCCATGGTAGTTGTCCTTGCCAGAGCGCCATTGACAAGATGACTGAGGAGGTGGAATATGCTGATCAAGCTGAAGACAACCAGCGAGAATTTACATCAAATCGTGACCTTAGTTGTCAGCGGGGCCACGGTGAGATTCTTTTATGATGAAACATGCGTGCACAGACATGCGTGATTGTGTGCGTGCATGTGTTTGTGTGTGTGTGTGTCTGTGCTCCCTGAATCTGTGTCACGCGGCCAGCATCATGATGCTAGCATTTGTGAGTGACTGTTTGACAAGCGCTGTCATTTCAGCAGCGCATCTGTGACAGTGTCTGAATTCATTTCTCCTTTGACATAAGCCACCTATGCATGAATTACCTCTCAAGCCGCATTCGCCCCTGGTTTTAAATGAAGGAGAGACGCTGTGTTTTAAAGTCTCGAAACAAACTCTCCTGTCTCCTCCCCTTGCAGATCGTCCGCCGTCCTGGTCCCCGAGAGGCTCCAAAGGCTATCAGTGGCTCTCCGGCATCAACGGGCTTCAGAGCCAGGAGCCCGGGATCCAGGCCCAGACTTGTGCGGCTTTCGCACAGCTGAAAAGTAAGGGAAAAAGTGTGAGATGGTAAAACTACTGAGGAAGAAAGCCCGACACTTCAGAAGAACATGGTGTGCCAGAGCTGCGGACACGCTTTTTAAGCATCTCTGCGCAGCTCAGGAAAAACACCAGGATCCACTTGAAAATTCCCCTTTTTCCTCTCTGAAATCGCTGAAGCAAAAGAAAGAGGCACAGTGAACGACACTCGCGAGTAAACTAACCTTTAATAAGTCATGTTTTCTTGTATCAAATAAAAGCTGCATCTTTCATACGATCAAGGGGGAGATGATACAGAATTCCTTTGTCCGGAGGTGATTTAAGCGGCTCAGAGAAAAGGTCTCACTGACGCCCCGAAACTTCAACTGAGAGAAACCAGGGGCGAGGAGGGGGGGGAAACTTCTTTGTCCCTTGGGTGTCTCTCTTTCTCCTTGCTGCGCCCTGCGAAAGATGAACGAGGAGGTGTGGCGGAGCCTGAGAAGTCGCTCCTTATTCAGAAGTGCTTGTCAACCCAGCAGGCGAAATCCTGCGTGTCAAAGAGTCCGTCCGTCACAAGAGCGCTTCAGCGACTTGGCCACCAAACAAGGACGAGCACTTCAAATTAACCAAGCTGCGTTTTAAAACACACATGCACACACACACACACACACACACACACACACACACACACACACACACACACACACACACAGAGCAGTCATGTTGGGTGGGTTATCGTTTTTGCCCTGCAGAAGTTTAAAAGTGCACGCTTTTTACTGCGCATCTGAGTCTTTTTTCCCCCCCTCTTTCTCTTTTTTGATGGAGAAAGAGGAGCGAAAGATGAAAAGCATATTTAATGTTTATCGTCGTGCTCGGCTGAAACAGCCTTCACAGTGCCGAGACAATATTAAACAAGTTAATATTTAATGAACAACCTCTTTGTATGAGGGCGAAGTAGTCTGAGACGCTAGTGTTGGCAAAGGAAAAACAAACTTGAAGCTCTTTCAAATGATTGTAGGGAGAGAGGCTTCGCTTTGAGCCGCCGCGCCTGCGTGCCTGCATCCCGAGCCTGCGATGCACACACACATACTGTGTTAGACCCCGCTTTAGAGGAGGGAGGGGGGGGAACAAACACCATTACCACTTTAAAGCGCTTTCAATGGGTTTCAATGTCACCAAAAAAAAACTTTTAAACTATCCACTTTCCAGTTACGGTGACAGTGTTCAAATGAGTGTTTGAAACATTACTGTGACACCTAAACACGAGCCAGGGATACGACTCAAAAAGCTCCTTGAAATATGAGAAAACTAACAAAAATACCTAACAACAAGTTTAGGGAGGCTGCACAGAGACACAATCGCACAATTCACAAACTTACAATTTTACCTGTGTAAACGGGGCATAATCTGATTTCATTTTATTGTTTTTGAACTGACCTAAACGGTCACTTTTATGACATCCTGCGAGTGTAAGTTTCCCAGTTTCCCACAGTGGAGCGAGGTTGAGATGTCTTGTTCTAATGTACCTGATGCTTCCACATTGCAGTGGTTTACAGTATCCTGTCTTGAATGTGTCCAGGTGAGTTGGACAGCAGAGGATGGAAGATGGAGGACATCATCCTGGTCCACCTGTATGTGAAGAGCATGGCAGACTTTGCCGCCCTCAACTCGGTCTATAAAACACACTTTGGCATAAACCCTCCAGCCAGGTGAACATGGCCACACACGTGCAGACTGATTGGTTTGAGTTAGTAGCTTCGCACTGATGAAGACAGATGTTCTCGTCACAGGGTGTGTGTCCAGGCTCCTCTGCCGGGCCCTCAGCTGCTGCAGATGGACTGCCTCCTCCATGACTGGACCGAGCCCCCTGAGGAAGGCTGCTTCCACCACAGAGAGGCCCTGCATGTCCAGAGTCTGTCCCACTGGGCCCCGGCCAACATCGGGCCCTACAGCCAGGCCCTCAGGGTAGGACGCTCGACAGATGCATGCGGCGATCGTAAACCTCACACGGGATGGAAACGAACGTACACTCCCGCCACTGCTTGATCAACATCCCCTTCACTTTATTAGCCGATTGAAGCTGCTACAGTTGAAATTGCAGCGAGTTAATCTCTTGATCCTCGTCTGAGCCCAGAGCTAAAAAAACAAAGCACATAATTTAGTTTCTTGTCATTGCTGGCAGAGCGATCCGTAATGACACTCCAGCTCAGTAAGTAATGGATTAATGAAGCAATACCGAGGCTCCACGTGATGAATGATGAATCTGGCTGGTGATTCTTGTTTGCTTAGTCGTGCTCCACTCTCACAAAGCGGCTCGAGTGTCTCAGATTACGTGATTGCTTTCAGCGCGTCTCTGTTGTCCGCGTTGTTTACGTACGGATGCGTGCACACAGATGATTGTGATTGTTGCTCTGTGTGAGAGTTTGTTCTCATCACTACTTTTATGTACACACGTAAATATGGATCTCCTATGATGGCGGGCAGTGTGTATCCATTTTTTTTGCACTTGTTTGTAAAGGCCCGAGTTGAACTGCTTTCATATTGTTTCAAACCCCGAAAGAATGTCGAATTCAAAGGCCGAGCAGAGGAAGTGTGGGCCGTGGTTGCACGGTCGGCTTGGTGTTTTGTTTACCCAGTGTGTATTATACGGGATTACACTTGTCAAGGTACTGTCAACAAGGATAGTGTCCATCTCCTCCACACTGTCCTTGATCCTGCAGCCAAATCCGTCTATGAGTGAGAACATGTGTGGATTAGCCATTTGTTTAGGGCTTGACGGCATATCTCACCAGTGTGTCACCGAGGCTCAGAGGATCTCTTGCAGTCGGGATTCCTGAGATGTAACCTACAGAGTCAGGTTTGCCTTTAACATGCCAGCAGTGTTTGATTTCCTCAATGGAGTCTCATTGAGACATGAAATTGAAGTCAGCTGTGGGCATGTGCTATTGCCCCTGGAAAACTGTCTAATCTGTCATTCCTCTAATGATCACTCATATCCAAAGCAATTTGAGAAAACAATGAGGAGCGGAGGGGAGGGTGGGGGGGGGGGGGGGGGTCGCCAGCTCGCTCAGAGCGACCCCCGCGTTGTCGCTCAGTGTGGCTGCTCCTCCTCCTCCACGCTACGGTGGCTTAATTTGATCAAAAATGTATTAACAGCTCCTCAGAACCGCTAAAGATTTTTACATATTGATACAATTACCCCCTCGCTGTGAACAAGCGGCGCGGCGCCACCCCTCCCCTCGCCAAGCGACTGCCGTCTTAATGACGGCTCTCCTTGGCGACTGTTGCCGCGTGACACCATGGCGACGGAGCTCTGGCAGCAACAGAGACGAGAAAATCTGCCGTCTGAGACCAAATAACCTGGAGCCCTGCACATCCACCGCCGAGAACGATTGGTAATTAAAAGAAGGCTCCGGCTCTATGAGGGGGGCCTGCAGGAGGAGGAGGAGGAGGAGGAGGAGGGAGGAGGGTGGTGGTGGTGGGGGGGGGGCGAACTTGAAATGATTAAAGGATGAATTTGTGATCTTAATTATGTCCGGAGAATGTAATCAGGTCTGCGCTGTTTTTGTGATGAGTTTCTTTTCGCGGGCCCAATGAGTTACAACCTCCATTTCCAGGGAAACGAAAAAACAAAAAAAAGTGGGGGATGCTGTGTAGAAAAAACACATAAACAAAAACAGAATGCAATCACATGCAAACTACGCGTGTTTACCGACAACAGTTCTATGAGGCCTTCCAGAGCTCATGCTGTAATGGGATGGGATCGCGTGTCGAACCCTTCGTGACACTATCACCTGGTCCCAATGAACCTGTTTACCTGCGGGATTCAGCCTTTCGTTGCTCCCGTTCCAAACTATTTGAAGTATGTGGCCGGAATCAAATTCAGGATAAACACATATTTACCAAAAGGGAAAAAAAAAATCAATAAACTCGATGAGGTCAAACGCGTACAACTGCTTTCAATTGAGCACACGTCAAGAAGGATTAGTAAAGGATGACGTTTCCTTTCATTTTGTTTTACACGGCAGCCCAACTCTTTTGGAACTAATTAGGGCAGGTTTGGAAAGGTTTTCAGCTTCTTTTTAATGGGGGGAGTAAGTAGCGAATGACTAGCATTCACTTTGTTGCTAGTTTGACAAAGCCCTGTGCTGCTAACGGTATCTCATGTGGCTATAAACTGACTAATGTCCGGCTCCGGTATTTCCCTTTGACAAGTGTCCAGTGGTTTGAGAGACAGCACATGGCTGCTGACAGAACGTGGCACCCCGGCCCCTGCAGGATTTCACTGGAGTCGGCCTCCGCAGTGACGGGGTCGGTACTAGTGGAGGTAGAGAAGGAGCGGCATTAGGGATTGGCATGTGATGGATGCTGGACCTTCAAACTCCATCCATCTCTTCATCTATCTGTCTGGCTTGTCATGTCTCTCAGCTTCAGCTCTCGGGAACGACAATCTGACTGAATGTCGAGTCGGCCTGGCGAGCTGACAGATCCAGATCTGCCTTGATTTAAAGAATTAGTTAACCTTTATGATGTCAAAGCTGGGGGCTCCTCGCCGGATTGTATGTTAATGTAAGATATCCCAGTAGTTTAGGCGAAAGCCGCGAGGCGAAAACAGTGATTTCATGAACGTCTTGTTTTTACATCGTTCCGTATCTGACCGACACATGTTTACACGTGTAAGTGCAGAATATTTCTGTTGGAGTGCCTGTTTCAGAGTGCATGGCCATTAATTGTCTTGTTTCGCCTTTTTTTTTTAATATCAGAAATCTAATGCAAATTTCACTGTCATTTGTTTCAAATGCAATTTGCATAATCCAATTAAGACATGAGACATTATTATAACATCAATCAGTTCATTAAAAACAAGAGACGCTCTCAGACATTCTGTGCCTCTCGCAGGGCATCCAAGCAGATTCTCTGGTTGCAGTAGAAGCTAAATGATGGCATGCTTTTAAAGGGAATAAAAGTTATTACCGTGTTGTTTGTTAGTTGCGCCCTAGAAGGAGCTTTTAAACAATTGTGTTGCATTAACATAATAGCCGCAAAAAGGAGCCTGAGCCAGTGCTGGTCCACATATTTTTGCACAGAAATCCATTTGCTAATAACAGGTGATTAAGCTTCCGAGTTGCCAGATGGAAAGAGAAATGACCTGTGTTTTATGAAAGTCACATTTAACAACAAGAGTCTGAAACCGCGTGGATTTTGTTCACATGTGTTCGGTTTTCCCTTCGGAGCTGCGTTTACGGGAGCAAACACAATAGCCAAAACAGGTCTGAATAGAGCGACTATGGGGTTGAATGGCTGTTAAACATCTCCTCTTTCCCGTTAAGGTAAGTGGCTCACCCCTGGGATATTTGCTGGGAAATTATACTCACTGATCAGATTCTGCGGGCGGTGTTTTGGGAGCTGACTGCGCTAGCCTCAGGTTGCTGGTGCACACGAACCCCTCGCCTCATTCCCCTAATTGTGAGTGACAGTCAATATTGTGGGAGACCGTCTTGCACAAGCCCGCGACAGGATTTGCATCGGATTTTGAAAATTGTCAAAGTGGACTGTGAGGCATCAGGAGGGAAGTGGATCTGACGTTGCCAATTAGCATCAAAAGGGAGGAGAGCTGCACTGTGGCGGCTGCTGGAATTTGAATAATCTCCTCGCAGGAGTCTTAATGTCTAAAAACAATGAGCTGCACTTTGTTTGACCCGACTGATGAGAAGTTCAGGGGTCGGGCTGAGTCACAGCGAGGCTGGGCCACCCATGTAGAACCAGGAAGAAGGCGACAGGAGAAAGAGAAACACAGATAAAGATTCCCTCCAATTGTTCGAAGTTGTATCTCGATTATGTTGATTCCGAGCACATTGTTCAGACTACTTTATGAACTTTACAATCCACGGCTGCAACAACTAATTGATTAATCAGCTAATAAAGTAATTGAGAACTATTTAAACAATTGATTAGTCAATTTAAGCATGTCAAAAAGATTTTGAGAACGATTTTAAGAAATTAAATGTAAATATTATCTGGCTTATTAACTTCGGTGACAGAAGATATAATGTTGGACAAGAATGACTTATCTGTTGTGTCATAGAGAAAGTAATTGGCAGAATAATCAATTATATAAATAACTGCTTGTGTAAATGGATTGGAAGATAGGAATGAAATATGATTAAGATCTCCAAACTGTATGATTTCACACAGGCACACATAAACACACATGCCATTAAATGAAAGTGTTTTAGCTGATGTCATGCTTCATTTTGTTGATTTCGACTTAATGGACTTTGAAGATAATTGATTAGATGCTCGGAGTGAAATATGACGATTCCCAAACTTTGCCGTGCCGTGTGATTACGTAACTGTGCGTGCTTTAGCCAATCTCATTCTCCATTTATTGATTTCAGAATATATTATTAAGACCACTTAAGTACTTCTGCAGATAATTGATCGGAATGTAGGAATGAAATAATGATTAAGATCTCAAAACCACTGAATGTGGACTTTATGGTGTCACGTTATTGCACACACACTCCATTCGGTGTACTTATTTTAGCCTATATCATTCCCCATGTGTTTTCAAAGAAATATACCGCGCTGTTCTCCATTATAAATACGGTAGGAGAACAAATTGTACATGATATGTTGGGGAAGAAGATAGTGGCTCTGCTTTATGGTGGGAAATCAAAGGGCTGACAGCAAAGTATGAGCTTGTTTGGTGCATGAGAAAGCAAAAAATTCCAGTGATGAATTGCAGAAATTAAGCTAAGTGCTTGAGTTTTATGGGGTGTTGTTCTCACCCTGAAATGTTTCACTATTGTAAAAGAGCCAACATGCAGACTTCAGCATCCCCCCCTCCCGTTATATCAAACACCCCCCCCACCCTCCCCATCACCTCCCCAAACTTCCGTAACCCACATCTAGAGAATACATCCACCTCAATTACCACAGAAGAGTAATTAGCCAAAAAACAGTGTGTGTGCGTGTGTCTGCGTTCGGGGATCTATTCATGCAGCATGAACAGATTAATTAGGACATTTAACTTCATTTCTAATATAACAAAATTAATCCCATAAAATCTGAGGGATCTCAGAGGAGGTGTCTGTCAGCATCTGACGCCTCTCCCCTGTTTGCCATAATCTATTAAAACCTTGCTTTTATCTCACCTCTCCCCCTGTCATACTTTATGGATTTTTTTCATAAACACGGCCCATACTTCATAAACGTCTCAATTTTCTAGTCTATTAACATTACTTCAAAAGCGCTTGATAAAAGAGGAGGGCATGCGTGAAATAATGCGCCAATAATACGAAGTGCTGGAGGCTAGAACAGTAGGGGCGGCTCTCTAGCGTGCACACTCAGACAATGCAAGGGATGTTATCAACTTTAATAAAAGAACAAATGATCACTTTCACCCAAGGAGGAGGGGAGACAAGGCAGCGAGGAAGGGGTGAGGCCAGTTGTCGAGTAATTGAGTCGATGAAAAATGAGGTCTTGAAGGCTCAGCGGTTTTGAGCAGGCTACTCAAAACTGCTCCTCGGTACGTGTAGTTACTTGCTCCGAGTTGCAGCGGAGGATGTTAACACTGATTTGTTTTTTCTTTTCATTTCACTGACGGCACACGCACAACAGGCCGGCTGTTTCCTCCCCTGAATGCCTCAATCGTGCGCAGCAAGCCGAACCTTTTGTCTGGAGACATTCGGGGAAAAGGTTTTTGACTGACAGACGGGGCTTCACCTCGCAGCTTTTCCCTCAGAGAGCATCGATTCAGTTCCTGTCTCTGTACATCACCCGAGTCCGTCTCTGTAGGCTTTACTCATCCTCGCCCAAACACCGGGGTCAACTGTCTTCACTTGAACCGGACACGCACCAAACACGCTGATCAAACCCACTAAGACCTTCCTGCGATGGCATGTCGGGCTGTATGCCCCCAGGCCAAACCTCACAAAGACACACACACACACTCACTCATACATACATACATACACCTGTGCACTCTTTGTGATAGGCCCCAGCTGCATGACAAGGTAAACTGGTTAGGTCATTAAAATGAGTCACGGGTGGCTCACTCATGACTGACAGGATGGGAAAGCGGCTGATAGATAAGATGTTTACAGAGACAAACAAAATGGCAGACAAAGTGAGCATAGGCACCTTATCTCAAAGCATCTGTATCTAAACATTTGTAGGCAAATATTTGCCAGCGCCTTGGTCGTGTGTGCCTACAACACGTAAGCACACTCATTTACAGCGACTCTGGTGCAAAGCATTTTCACCGATCCTCACATGCATGCATACACAAACCCAGCTCAGGGACGCTGAGGCGGCAGCTGCTGGATCTTGTCCCGCTAAACGTGTCCACACGTATGTCAAATCAGACCAGGAGGGAGGGGGGCAGCTTTACGTGAAGTGGTAGACAGCAGAGGAGGTAATTATGTTCCCCGTCCCATGCCGTCCCCTCCAACTTTTTTTTTTTTCCCCCCTCCCTGTGAAGAGCCTGACCCGCCGTGGCAGTGGTCATTTTTTAGGAGTCACTGCGCTCTTTGCCACATAATCCGGCGCATGCTGCTGCAGTGCCACGTGGGAGCGGGCTGGTATCAGCTTGTACCAGGCGAGGACAGGGGAAGGACTGGATCTGTCAGAGTGCATCGACTCTCGGGCGGCCACGTACGCCAGCGCTGCGCCTCTGCCCCGGCCCCTGCCACACTCCCACTCATTAATGGGCCCGGGCCCTGACAACTGATCCTAATTGCCTTTGAACGGCTCTTCATGTATTATTGGTGCCTGACTGCCTTGGTTCATGTCAACAAGCCGTGGGAAGCAGGGACAGGATAGCCTCGGCCATCGCCCCCCCCCCCACCCCCCCCCTCCCCACCTCCTTCCTTCACTCCTTTACATACTGATATACAAAACACCAAGTATGCATTTACTGTACATGTCATACATGCGTGTAACTATAGGTGAACCTTGTACCACTTAGCCACCTCTAATCACTGTGGAACCCTATAGACACACGTCCTCTTTGTGAAAGATCAGCACTTGTGTTGTTTGGGTCTTTAAGAAGTCTTAAAGAAAAAGTCGACTGCTCTCAGATTAAATAGCATCACGTAATTGGTTCGCACGCTAACATATATGAATCTACTTTTAGCTATGATGTACGATTATGACTTATCTGATAATTAGTAGACAGCTTTTTTTCTAATTTTAAGGGAATCACGTGCTTTGTGAATGTGAGTCTGTGTGTGTGTGTGTGTGTGTGTGTGTGTGTGTGTGTGTGCGTGCGTGCTTGTTTGCTTCTCACTTTGTCACCGCTGACGAGCGGCGGAGGGCTGACTGGTTGCAGAGACATCAAGAAGGCATCTGAGAGGCGTCATGTAAAGATCCCGCCGCCGCCCGATATCTGCCAAGACGCTCGCGCGATTACAATTGCAATCACAAACGCTCAGTCAAAACACATCATTATTTGTAGTCCCATGTGTGAATTATTACCCCATCTCCAACTATTTACGTCCCGTTTCACCCTTTCCATTTGAATACGGCGGAGAGGAGAGGAGAGGAGAGGTGGGGTGGCGCGGCTTCATTTTTCTTTTTTTTTTTTTATTTGTGGAATGAAATAACTGAATACCAAATGCATAGATAAAAAGCATAGCGGCGTGTCCTGTCCACTCCCATCACTGTCTGAGGAGAGGAGAGACGTATGACCATCCCATTACTATGGTAACTAGCCACTATATTCAGAGCTGCCCGGGTGTGTTTCTTCCCCCTTCAGTGACGAGAGGGCATAGCTGACAGGGCCCTGCACACACACACACACACACACACACACACACACACACGCACACACACACACACACACACACACACACACACACACACACACGTACGTACACACAGATACACAGTCTGGAAGATGCTCCTTGTGAAATATACACGTGTGGCAAATACAGACAGAACAATACATGGCACCGTCTCCGCAGACACACACAGATACAAAAACTAATAGGAAACGGCATCAGAGAGAAATTAAACAGACACGAGAGATATTGCATTACGCCTTTATAGGTTTGATTTATAGCCATCAGACAAATAGAAGTGCATGGAGCTCCCTGGCATTTTATTAATAGATTATTTTTGCCCGCGCAGAGTGAATGTGGTAACACGCGGGAGCCGGTGATTGATGTGGTGGCAACAAGCACTAATTGTCACCAGCCCGGAGTGAGTGGCTGGTAAAGGTGACGTGTTAATGCAGCAGATTCACCTCCCGACTGCTGCGCCGCAGTTTGTGTATTTTAGGAAAGCGGCCGGTCCGTACGCCACGTCTGTAATTATTAGTAATGATAGTTAGAGGAGATGGATGCGGCCGCATGCAAGCATTTTACCGTTTTACAGTTTTTCTCAAATGCTAAAGCACAAAAGCCAATCCTCTAAACCAAATGACCAGCTGTCTAAACACATTTACCAAATCTAGCCACCATTTGCCAATACCATAAACACATTTCACATGAAGACACAATTCACAAAACACAATCCTCCGTTCTCATAAATCTAAACACATTTTTCCTTGCTAAAACACAAGTTGCAAAAGAACTCTGCTCATATTCTCAAATGAAAGCTCATGTGATGCAAAATGCTTGCCACAGTCAGCAATACTTGAACACAATGAACACGCCTGGCGTCATTGATTACACACAACGACTCAAAATTGAAGACACCTTTTGCTAATGCTGTGACTATATATAAAGGCAAGTTCAAGTGCATAGTTAGCTGAAGATTCAAGACGCAATGGATGAAGGCAGAGGCAGAGTCAGGGGAAGAGGAGTTCGGGTCAGAGGAGGAAGAGGAGCAGGCCAACGAGGGAGAGGAGGAGGCCAACAAGGGAGAGGAGGAGGCCAACGGGGGAGAGGAGTTCAGATCAGAGGAGGAAGAGGAGCAGGCCAACGAGGGAGAGGAGTTCAGATCAGAGGAGGAAGAGGAGCAGGCCAACGAGGGAGAGGAGGAGGCCAACGAGGGAGAGGTGAAGGTCCAGGAGGGAGAGCAAGACAACGTCGCACTATCATTACGGACGAGATGCGAGCAACAGTCATTGACCATGTCATTGTCCATGGCATGACAATGGCTGAAGCAGGACTAAGAGTCCGTCCAAACCTGAGTAGGTTCACTGTGGCCACCATTATCAGGGCAATCAAACAACACAACAGGTATTGTACTCTATTGCTTTCTTTGCCACAGTACAGGTTTTACAAACCTGTGAAAGTAGTCTATTGGTTGTCAAATCACTTTTTTTATTGTAAAACATTTCAATTGACAACACATTTTTCTTTCTTTAGAGTTGAAAGAATGCCACATGGAGGAGGGAGGGTTGCCATATTTACACCGGCACAAGAAACCCTCATTGTAGATATGGTTCGTGAGAACAACCTGATCAGACTCTGGGAGATCAGAGACAAAGTCATTGCTGATAATGTCAACTTTGAGGGTATTGATGATGTGAGCTTGGCCACAATAGACCGAGTTCTCCGGCGCCAAAAGATGCGGATGAAACAGGTCTATAGGGTTCCCTTTGAGCGCAACTCTGTGCGACACAAAGACCTACGTTACGAGTATGTGCAAGTAAGTGTACATCCATGTTCATATGACAGTTAGTGGACATACTGTGTTGCTCAGTGGCCTACATTACTTCTGGACAATACTGTGCTGCCTGATTGACTGTTCTGAACACCTGTGCACTTTCACATTTTCACAGAGGATATTACGGTTGGACGCGATGGCCAGACCTCATCAGTACCTCTTCCTGGATGAGGCTGGCTTCAACCTGCAGAAACGAAGGCAAAGAGGCCGTAACATCATTGGCCAAAGAGCCATCACTGAGGTTCCTGGCCAACGGGGGGGTAATATTACTCTTTGTGCGGCCATGGGTTCGGAGGGGCTTGTCCACCGGCATGCTGTCCTTGGGTCCTACAAGACCCAACATCTCCTCACCTTCCTAGAGGAGCTAAGAGGCATCCTCCTGGACCGCCAACAACACCATCCTGGGCCCGCACATCACATTTATGTGATAATTTGGGATAATGTCCGCTTCCACAAGACAAACCAAATCAAAGAGTGGTTCACCACCAACAGAGACCAGTTTTTGAACGTCTGTCTGCCACCCTACTCCCCTTTCCTGAACCCTATAGAGGAGTTCTTCTCATCGTGGAGATGGAAGGTTTACGACAGACAGCCATACATCAGAGAGAACCTCCTAAGGGCAATGGAGCTGGCCTGTGATGACATCCCAGTGGAGGCCTTCCAAGGATGGATTCGCCATTCCAGGGCGTTTTACCCACGGTGCCTGGCAAGGGAGGATATAGCCTGCGATGTGGATGAGGTGATGTGGCCCGATGCAGCTCAGCGACATGATGCTGCAGAGTGATTGTGGTGTGTGTGTGTGGTGTGAATAAAGTAAATAAAAACTTCACACACTGATCATGTTTCCAAGAGTACTGTTTGCAATCGATTCTGTTTTTGCATTGAGTTGTTACAGTAATGTACATGAAGTATTTTCTATAGATTTATTCTTCATATGAAACTCACAAATCTAAATACCTTATCCTCTGCAGAGATCTAAGAAGATCTGTTACTGTAAAGTTTCTAACAATATGCATTGGCAGTTATGAAACAAAGAACCTTCTCACAAATTGAGCATTGTGTTTTCAATTGTTTTGCTGTAGTGTGTAATGATGTGTGTAGTGTTTACATTTTTGAAAGCTTCGAGCAGCTCTTTTGGTGTGAAAGTTTGAGTTTTGAAGTGAGGAGGTGTGGTTGTGTTCATGTAGCTTTAGAAAAGGGTGTTGTGTTTAGACATTGGGGAACATGGAGTAAACGTTTGTGAAATGTGTTTTAGCATTTGAGAAAAACTGTATCTTCATTTATCAGGGGTTTTTTTTCCCTTCTCTCCCAGTATTGAGGATGACTTGAGAAAGAGAGAGAGAGAGAGAGAGTTAGCCTCGCCGTTCCATTTGCTTTTGGCCACTCGCTTCGTCATAAATTTCATATGGAGCGATTCTTCCGAGTTGTAACTTTTAACCTGGGCCATTCATTTTTCAAATGCCACGGTCATCAAAGCCTGCTTTACCGAGGTAAAAGCAGCCGCCGCCGCAGATGAATAATACACGCCTGTTTTCCACGCAGACGTATCAGCATGTTCACTTTTAATATATATTTATTATTGATATTATGGATTTATTATGTAAGGGGACATCAGGCCCCGCGAGCCTCGATAATGTAATGAAGTGTGGGGATGCTCAGGGTTAGAGTTCGTTCAGTGTAATACTGAGTACACGATTTTTTTTGCATGTCAAAATTTATTGAGTCGGTTTTGATGCTCTGACACAAACGTGAATTTTTCAGTAGTGTATTCTCAGCACAGCGTATTTTACAGTGGGAATAATATTATATCTCTGGCTTCCTACAGCGAAACAGTATTTTATAACCATAAAATTTAAGCCTTAAATCTGCATCTAGTTGAATATCTTGCTTAGATTTTTTTCATTTCATTTCATTATTCAGTATTAATCTTTTCATAGAAAGCTGCAGCCGAGATAAATAAATATACGGCAACATCTTAAAATCGTTCCTTAATTTTCCTTCATCCATATTCCTGATGAACTGCGCGGCTCATCTGCACAAACATTTAAAAAAAAAATGTTATAAAATATGAGGAGACTTGGATGCTGTCTGGCCAGTCTGCCCATGCATTGAGTGGACTTGCTAGAAAGGGCATTGTTGATGCTCCCGCAGCCTTTTTAATGCAGCCATACTGCCATCTGTTGAGACCAGGAAGGACTGCATCCCTTCTTTTTCCTTTTTTTTTTTTTTTTTTTTGCTCTGCTCTGCATTTTCGGCACTGCCTTGCTCACTCTGTCCTACATTTTTTGTTTGTCTGTTATTCATCTTGTGTTTGTGAATACTGAACTACGTGTTGTGTCCACTCCAGACACAGGGGCGGGAAAGACACACTGCGTGTGTGTGCGTGTGTGTGTCTGTCTTCAGTCTGACTTTCTCAGACACTTCTCTCTCCGGACCAACAGCTGTATATGTTATTGTCATTCACGTCGTCTTGTTGAACAATAGACATTTCACACTCCGGACCCATCCTTCATATCATAGCCACACATGGTTTTGTACACGCAGACTTAACTTCAGCACTCTTGACAGTCACGCGTGTGTGTTGACATAATTCTTTTGTGCCCAGGTTAAGTTAGTGCTCCCATTACCAGCCGGACTCGGAGATGCAGCTCCAAGAAGAGGAGAAATATGAAAAGACAGAAGAGACGAGGTGGTCACAGCTGGGAAGGGAGAAAGCACGGGGGTTGAGGGTTGCAGTTTCAGCATCATTCAATCAGACAACATGCCCCTCAGCTGAAACAGCGAGACCCTCCCCGACTCTCTCGAATTAGGGAGATTAGCGGGAAAGCGCATAATGCAGGATGATGGAATTTGTCATAATTTGCATTGTCCTGGAAAGATTCGGTTTGATAGAGCGATGCGTGGAGGGGCTTGTCATGTCCCACGGGCAGGTCATAGAGGAAGCTTGGCAGAAATGATTTTTGCGATATGTGCATCAGTCGTAAAAGCCTCACAACCAATTTGTCAAAAAATGTGAGGTCGGGACAGTTGAAGGCAGCAGGGCATTTTGCCTAACGCAATGAAAAACCATGCCCTTCCATCAGTCTTCATCCAGAGCCCGGCTCTGGTGTGGCACAGTTCTCCACAGCGGCAGACAATTTTATTACATCAGCTCTGAGTGTTTGTTTTGTTTATTTGATCTTATATCTCTTGCCATAACATCAATACGGCAGTAAATTTGAAGAACGTAGCACACATAAAAAAAAAATCATACCATTGTGTTTTGAAACTTGTTTTATTTTATTTATTTTTTATTTATTTATATTAAATACAATTTCTTCCAGGATTTATTTATTTGTTTGTGCATTCATGCCCTTTGGCACTCAGATGTGTCTCCCTGAGCATCCAGCAGTCAGACGCCCCTGACCTTGGCTATAGCGCTGAGCGGCAGCTCCTGACCACCACATAAAGTTGACCAGAGCTGACATGACAGTGTTACTCTTCCACACGGTTCAGTGTCTATGGAGTGGGCATGTCGAGGGCAGACATCCAGGCACAACAGAAAAATACACATAAGCTTAAAGAAGGTGGGGGTTGGGGAAAGGCCAGCGTCCCCGGCTCAGACTGACCACACGTTGCCTCAACAATGGCTCATAGTAGTCGCGTTATTTTTTTTTTCTGTATTTTTCAGAATTCGTCATTGTAAATATCTTTTGTTTTGAACGTATGCTTATGGTTTGTTTTCTGAATAAATGTGCCATTCTAGACCTGAGAGAATGCATTCAGATATGCCTTATACTTGCCTTTCTTTGTGCACTTCATACGGCTATTTATGTCGCCGTTTAAGTAACACTGATTTTGTGTGACAGTTGAGCATACAGGGGTTAGGCTCAAACTGGAGCACAAACAGGAAGCAAAAAATAGAGATAGTGGAAAAAAGAGGAGGGAATAAAAAAGGCAAATATCGCCCTCCCCCTTCCCATGAAGCCTTAAATGAGAAGCCTAACATGGGGAGAAATTCTGTAGAGGGAAGAACGGCTGTGGCTCTCCTGAAAGGTTTGTATTTGTAGAAATGAGGTGTCAGAAGAGGCAGGATTTCCTCGGGGCGCAGCACAACATGAGCCCATCTCTTATCATTTCCCACTCCCAGACGTGATCTGCTTTGAATGCACTAATGCTGAAAGAGCCCCACAGACTTGAAGCCAGTTCAAGATGAAATCACAGCACACATCCCTGACAAACTGCCATCCACCACACAAGGATTAAACAGTCGCTGCATATCAAATCCCCGCCAAAAAGCAGAAATAATATATGCACTTAAATACATTCAACAAAACTTCAACCTCAGTTTTTTGATCCACATATTTTGAACTATTTTCAGCTATTTGCCAACCCTAAAATATTCAAGAAAAGGGGAAAATTGCTAAAGTGAAAAAGAGTCGAGACGGAAATTGAGAAAATTTGTCACATATATTAGGAATGTCCCACAAGGGATTAAAAGTCAACCAAAGAGCACCCCCTTTAAAGTAAATTGTAGTTTACATATGAAATCAAGTTTAAAAAGGAACATACAATATAAATGCAGCGCCCCTGCTTTGAATCTGACCCACTGCTATTCACACACATCGGCCTTTCAACATTTTCTCTATCTTCTCCAAAAGATATGGAATAAAGATGTACAACTTTCCAAAAATGTTCTTTCAAAAGTTGTAGCTGTGAGTGGGAAAGCTTTACTCTTGCTGCTTTAAAGATAAACTCACATTCCCTTCCCTCCATGCCAAGGCTGTAAACAGCAGTCAAAGGATGTAGTAACATCTCTGTGAGAGGACATTTCCTTAATATTAATTACATTTTGCATCTAATTACCCGGCCTGTAGCTTTTACTGTACGGCCATTACCCTTTTAGCTTGGTTACATGTGTCCTTGCATAAAGGAAAAGTTGCACCACATTAATCTAACCTATTTTACACATTTTGTATTATCATTTTCCTGCTTAAATTATGCATGCGGTCTCAATGGGGAGAAATGTGACCATTAGCATATCTGATAGGAGTGGTGGAGCCACTTTCCACCTCTCTCTGTCCTTGGAACCAGGCAGAAAGACCTGACTGTTCGTCAATACCAGGTCATTTTATCCAGGCCAGCCCAGCTCATCTACACCGTTCCAAGGCTCTGCTAATGATACTCGGAGACATCTCCAACACGATGGAGGCCCAGAGGGCTCCAACACCAATGTGAATATAGTCTGGCACTGTCTGGCCATCTCATGGAAGCTCCCTGACAAAAAGTGCAATTAGAAACACCTCAGATACACCAGGCCGAAACGGGACACCGTTAAGGGTGGGGAGCGGCCACATCCCGGCGCTTCCTGAGTACATTTACATAGATGTTTCTGTCTGCAGCTTCCAGGCATGGCGCGAGAAGGAGGGAGAGAGAGAGAGAGAGATTGTCTTTGGGGAAGGTGACCTTTTGACATGTCATCGGGTTTATTAGAACAGTGATGGTGCTGTATGCCATGAAAAGAAGGTCGATAAAGCACGAGTCAAAATGCAGCTTAGTGAATCGTCAGTAGGAGTGCAGCCTTATTTCTCCAACATCAGGTGTGGCAAAAATCTTTTAGAGAAACTGTGTGTTATTATTTGAAATCGACTTTTTAATCATCTCATTGTTTCTTCACGTGTCTTCGGTCATTATTGTGTTATGAATTTTGGCCCAATCGTACGACCTCGGGCACTTTGTCTTTTCTCTAAGGAAGAAACCGACGCAGAATAAAAATAAAAACATTTATATTCATTTCAGCCCCTAAATTCTGAAATGTCTGACGAGTCCTGACTTTGACAGTAAATATCAAGTAAAATTAAGGAGCAGCAGAACAGCAGTACACCAGCAATGCACAAGCAGTATTGATTCTCTGGCCCTTTTCTCAGAGGGCCATTTAGAGCGCTAAGGCAAGCATTTGAAAAATACTTACCTTGTTATAGAAAGTTTAATGTCATATGCAATTGTTTGACCCTTATGAATATTAAAGCCTCCCATCTCTGGCCTATTAAAAATGCATGTGGCATTGTGGTTGTTGATCACGTTTAGAACGCCCATGCAAATTGGACTGTCTTCCCTGTCAAGGCCTAAGATGAATAATGTAGTTGTGTTGTATATTCAGGGACACACCATTGACAGTCAATTAACAAGTTTGATTGGTGTGTGAACTCCTTCTTTTGAACTGTTAATTTTATGTAAATAGTATTCGCTCTCCCTTCTCCACTGTCGCCCCCCACCCCCCCAACCAGGTTCACCAGAGAAAGATGTGCCCCCGCCACCACAAAAGCCCCCCCCCCCCCTCTCCCAAATCCCCAATTCCACCTCCCACCAAGAATAACCAGAGCGGGATCCTTAATAATTGATCATCACACACCTGCTTGGTAGAAGCAATGGGAGTCTGCCTTTAACAGTCAAGGGGGCCCCCTTGCTTTGCCCCTTTTGATATTCAAATACAGAAATGGCATCCAGCCTCTATGAATTCAAAACGGAGCCAGCTCTTTTCATGGGATGAGCGGGGCGGGGTGGCGAGCTTGTTAAGAAATTCCGGCCACCCTTCCTACCTGATGGAGCCGCTCCGCGCTGGAGTGGATCCGATGGCACTTGATGGCTCATAAATGCAACGCCAATGACAATTTGTTGTTGATGTGTGGGAATCTGGCTTTTATGTGAGGCCCGCGCAGCAATGCAAGCGCCCGGGCGGATGCCGCTTGCAGGTAAATGATCTGCTGATTGATCCGACGGGTTGAAAGCAGCGGGAGCCTTATCTCCTCCCTTTCTTCCCACTCACCGACTCTCGCGCCCTTCTCCCCATCTTCCCCTGCATCTCTCATCTCCCGCACTGTCCCAGTAATTTGGAGCAGCAGAGATTTGAAGCCGAAGATTCATCAAAGTTGACAAGTGAACCCAGGAGCCGGGGATCATGGCGAACACATCTGATTATGGAAATGGCCGTGACCAAGTCTGCCCTCTAGCTAAACTGTTGTGCGGCAAACATCTTGTTCTACTGCCGTCTTATTAAAGACATACATTGCAGTAAAAGGGAGGAAATATCTGTGCAGACTTTTTGCAAACTGAGCTGCGCAGATGAAACAAAGGGTTTGGAGGAGTCTGGCTACAAGGGTGCTAAGTCTAGAATAATACGACTAGCGCCCACTGACCCTGGTAATCTGGCTGTAAAACACGATACCCCCGGCTGTGCCTCCGCTAATCTGTAAAGGACCTTGTCTCGGCCCATGCATCAATTGATTCGGGCCTTCGCCGATCGTCCCCTGTAGATCTGCATGCGCTCGAGGCTCCTCGTATAGGCCGGCAATTATCAGCATGTCACCAACAGCAATTTGCATTGACCGGCAGCCACTGTCCAGCTCTAATGCCATCCAACCTCAAACACGGGGGAGCTGCAGGGTCTCCGAAGACCTGACCTGCTTAATGCCACTCCTCATCCCCACTCATCTCCCTGCATTAAACAGATGGATTTTTTCAGGTTTCATTATACGTGGAGCTTACCTCTAACAGAGGTATTTAGCGGGCAGAATTGAGCTTATTATCACATGGTTAATTGTGCTTAGACATGATGCCGGTGGCGCGGTGATGCATTGGCAGGCTTCTCGCAGAATACCTGCTTGTGAAATGGAAATTGTTGGTGATAAAAAGCTGGAAAGTGGCAGAGGAGGGACTTGTTAATTAAAGCTGTGCTACTCAAACAAAGGCTTATAATTAATGCTAATTTGATTATAGCACCTGCGCTTGTTTTTTTTTTTTAAAAGCTCATTTAAGAGTTTGCAGACTTGTTCCTTGCCTCCAGTTTTTTAGTTGTATAGAACATAATGCACTTATCAGTTCAGGCCTGCTGGTTTGCGAGTCTGTGTTGAGTTTCTTGAGATGTACTCTTGACACCATTGTAGAAGTGTTCTTTGCATTTTCGTATGGACACTGTTTGGACAGGTCTGAGATATATTTGTGTGGAGGCAAGGCAAACAGAGATTTCACAAATACCTGAGGACATGTGGGCCAGGCCTGAATCACCTCAACTACTTTTGGATACAGGATGAGGATACAGGATCTTTTTTAGTATAATCATCATGACATTTATCTCACCTGCATGGTCTCCAAACTACATGTACCCTGTGGAAATCCCATCACCTTTTTCTATAACAAAAGCACATGGATTGAAAAGACATTGCACATGTAGAGACATTTACATATCCAGTCGGGGCTAAATATAATAAGTTGGCCACCCCTTAACCTTCATCTAGCAGCTACATCATATCTAGTGGTCATTCATATGTTTGGCACTTTCATAACCAAGTACAAAGACTCTACATATAGGTCTTCTCATTTGACAAGGTTATCTTAATCAAAGGAGTTGTAAATCATTGCAACTGGAGTTGTTGTAGATTATTGAAGTTTGCCATTAGTTGCCATGCTCCAATAGTCCAAGCTGTGATTTCAAGCTGTAATCTAAGCAGCACCTTGGAGTTCCGCACATCCAAAGGGCTGTTGACTTATTCGTCCAGTTTTACATCAATGAAACCTGTTTTCGTCTCTCTTTCTCATGTCTGTGTTTTCTCTAGGTGGATCAATCGGTTTTCTGTGCAGGCCAAATCGCTCTGGTCCCTTGCACCATGCAGCTGGTCGAGGCCGGCGCCAGGACGCAGGCCCGTTTGTCCTTCGGCCATGTGAGGAAGGTCCTGGAGGCGGTGGTGGGCGGCCTCACTCTGGCTCATGTTCTGCAGGCCCACTGCTACGCCACCAGACCCCAGGACGTCGCCGTCATCAGGGCCGTGTGGGACAGCATGCTGCGGGCTGCAGAGGAAGAGAAGGTCAGTCACTGCGCAGCCACATCCTTGTTTATGAAATATTACCAGTGGTAAAGAAGAAGAGCAACGGCTGCCTGTTTTAGTATGGATGCAGAGGAAATATTGATCACACTTGTAGTACGTTACTGCTCCCGCATAGAATGAAACACATATTTAATAGATTACAAGACAGTGGGATCCATGCGTCGATGAATAAGTAAAATAGAGGGAAACTTGAAATGTTTTCCAGAGTTTTTCAGAGAGGCCTTTCAGAATTGTATTTTACAGTTGTGAAATAAGGGAAAGTTCCTCGCCCCTCTCTGCCCCCCTCGAGACCCAAGCCGCTGCGACTGATATTTACCAGTGAGTGTGCTCATGAAAAGTTGATGATGTGGGAAACGCTGGTGTCTTTGATAATGTGGAGCTTGGCACAGAAGCAGATGTCTTCCTCAGAGCTTCCCTAATCCTTTGCCCCCACACACCATTTTGGAGCTCGGTTCAACTCTCAGAGCAGCTTATCCCCCCCCCACTCGTTCGCCTCCCCTCTTTCCTGCCACGACCCTCCATCCCTCCCTCCTTCCCGCCGCCACGGCTTACAACCCCTGCTCCATACGTCTAATAGGGGCACCAGGCTCCCCTGGCAGCCCTTCTCCTCCCACAGTAATCTGTCTAGCCATGGGAATAGGGCCTGAGGGAGAGGGGCTGGAGCCCACCTCCAACATGTGGCTCCGCTCTGTGGTTAGAGGTGTAAAGACGAGCGAGAGGATGTCAACTTTGTGTCAAAGCAAAGCAGCCAAATTGTAAATGTGCCACTTAAAAGCAGGGATCAAGTGCTCGAAACTTTCAAACCATCATTTCTTACTTTGAATACGTCTCCAGGAGCTGGTGAATGTTTGCAGATTTCCAAGATTCAAAGATTCAAAGAGCTTTGTGTATTGTCATTTCAGTCTGCACTTACATGAGAGTGAAATGAAATTGGTAACTGCGGTTCCAGCAGCATAATAGATAATAATAGTGAAAGCAATAATAATAGAGGTACTGAAAAGAAGGAAGGTAAAAAATAAAAATCCGGTAGACAATATGAACGATGATGTGCAAATCTTTCCACTGGTAAACAAGTATGGGGCTGAAAGACTGTACAAAATGACATGATAAGATACATATCTACATATAGATGAACAACAAGGTATATTGAGGGATTGTCCATCATCATCAGTTTGTGTTTACTGCACTTTTAGTCTCGTCCTCCAGTCGAAAGCTACCATCCAAATTGGACATTTATCCTTTTTATCTTGCATATTGTGTCTCACAGCAGAAAAGAAATCTCGACAGTGTTGACTGTGTGCCATTCATTTAGCATGCAGATTGGGTTGTTCGGATAACAAGGCTCACCGAGGCCAAAGCTTCGGGACGTGACAAGACCAGAGGTCACCGAAGATGGCCAACACAGCCCATCTGTTGTGCTTCCTGGAGGTTTAGTCAAAAGAGTCAAAAATATGCAGTCAGCCGACCCGGGATTGGCACCAGGAGACCATGTTTTATTTTCAATTGATTCCTAGATTAAACAGGGCTAATTGACAGCCCCCATCTGTAAACAGGTGAGCTCTCCCCCCCTGAAGAATAGAGCTTGCTTAGGCCGCGGGTTACTAACCTGACCTGCTGCTCTTTCTTTGCCTGGGAGGCTGCTCATCTTGGTGGGATTTCCCAGCTCGGCCCTCACACTTTCCCCTCTCGTGCACTTGAAATGCAGATGTAAAGCTGAGGAGATGATGGGTGGGTGGGGGGGGGGGCTACTGTTTCATCCCAAACTTAGTTGAATGCTTTCTCCCTGGAGTGGGGATTACACAGAGCACCGGTGCTCATTTGAGCTAACAGTAATTAGAATGTTTAACTCAGGTCAAGCACTGATATAACACAACTCCCACAGACACAACGAGCTCCCACAGCTTAAGGAAAAAGAGGGTTGCTTTACTTTTTAGCCTACTTGGGTTAAAGTCTTCAACCAAATTATGGTAATTCTGTCAGTTAATTAAATCTCACAGACCTTTTCCAAAGAATCGTCTTGTACAGAAACAAATAAAAAGACAAAAATCCAACCAACACAATGCAATGATGCCGAGAAATAATGTACTGTCTCATCGGATATGCAAAATCTATTATGTGTAATCTAATGTGCTCGGGCGATTGATTTCAGATTGTTTTTTAATATGGGGGTCTTATTTTGTTGAACAGATCTGAAAAACGTACTTTGAAATTGAAAACGAAAACAAACGCTGGATCCCAAACTGTCATTGACAAATAGTGGTTAAATTGTGCTTAAATGCCTCATATTGCATTTGATTTAGAATCATTTAATTTAGTTTGCATTTCTTGTTACCACCCCACCCCACCCTTTCACATAGTAAACCCGCTCTTATTACATCCTGATTTGTCGGAGAAAAACATGTGTGAGTTCTAGATGCCGTGCGATAACATACTCGAATAGTTTTAAACTTTTCGATACAAAGGTATAAATGGCGCGATTACAACAGACCTATGAAGTGCAATGAGAAGAGCGGCAGAGCTGGCAGAAGCCATGGGGCCATGTTGTTGTGCATTGGTAATTTCTCTAATCAGGTGGATGAAGAAGCTTGCAGGGTTAATTGGGAGCATACTGGAGTCGCTACTAGTGTGAAATTGTATTTACGGTGCATTAGACCACAATGAGCCTGTTTGTCTGTGTCGGTGTGTGCACAGGCTTTGATGAGCGGGGAGATTTTGATGTGATAAATCAATACATGTTAAACAGATGTCCCCTTTGTGTCGCAATAACAGGCTCGGAGAATGTGTCAAAAAGTGAAAAAAAGAAAAGACAGAGAGAGAAATGACTCAGTTGTTGAGGCTCAAATAGGGTGAAATTTTGATGGATGGTTTACATGATTTTTACAATGCAGTCGCACCCTTAAACTTCTTCCTCAACCCCTCTGACGCCACCTTCCAGCGACACAAACAGCCCGACCACAGCCGCAGCAACAGACGGGAGGGGATATTATGGCCGAGCGGCAGCACCACTGTAAGTGCTCAGACACGGAGCCGCGTGCTGGAGGCGTCCCGCTGGGCAGGAAATGTAGGGGAACTGGCTAAGCAGCGCGCTCCCATCAGCTCCCCGCTGCTCCCCGCCTTCACACCACTTCCTTATTACCGTGTTTACCGTTCGGCTTTCACGCCTCTCGGCCCCTCCGACCCGCCGCACGCTCCAGGCGCGCGGACACGAGTCAGAGGGAGGAAAGTGGGGGAGAGAGGAAAAACAAACACCAGGAGCGGCAGGTCACACGCCATCGGTGCAGAGCGCTGAGCTCAGCACATCGAGACCCTTTTGCGCGTTTTACCTGCCGAGGGAATGGCTGCCTGCCCTGGTTCTGAAGTGGGACAGAGTAATGAGATGGATTGTGTTAAGTGGCGTGGAGGCGGGGGGGGTGGGGGGATGTGTGTGTGGGGGGGGGGGCTCACACACTCCTGCCACCCTCCCTGCCCTCCCGACTTGCCACTCAAGCACTCAGTGCCACCGTATATCAAAGTTTGTCTTTTTATTGGAGCAATTTATTAAATGATCTCTGGTCAGGTGGGGTACGTCGGCACACTCGCTCCTCTGGAAGGAAGCGCGGAGTGACGGAGCTCTGACCACCAGATGCACACACACACACACACACACACACACACACACACACACACACACACACACACACACACACACGCTGTAATGCACCACTGGCACAGAACTGCTGAACAATCCTCCCACCGAACATTTCAGCGGACGCATTAATAAAGAAACAGATCGGGACTGATGTAACCTTGTCCGACAGCTCTGACAAAAAAGTCAGCAACTGTGGCGTGACAGTAAAGTCCTGCCAGAGGCTGGAGCTGCTGAGCTGAGGTCTCCTGATCTGGTTGCGGATGCTCGGTTGGGTGTAGGACCTCAGCACCCAGAGCCTGCAGGGTGGCCTTTAAGCCTGGCTGAGCAGGACCTCCCCGTCCTGTCACTTCTCTCCCCCGGTTCCCACTCTGTTCAATCACTATTGACAAGCGCAGGAGCAGATCCCTCTAGGAGAATACCTAGCCCGTGCCAGAAGTGCTAATATAACATTTATCAAAGCCTGAGCCACGTATGTGTGCTGTCACTTTGTCTTGACATGCTAAGAGCTCCGGCGCTGACACGGCCATTGTTCTCCGCTTTGTTGATTGTTACGGGCTCTTCTCAGAAATCAGCAGAGTGGAGAAATCTTCACCTAAACCCCCCACCCAGCCACGCCGCACACGCTCATTCAGGACACTCTGCGAGGCGAGAGGTTAGCTGTTGATACACAATTAAGTGTTTGCTCAAGTTTAATCTGGAGGTAAGTGCTGCCTCAGTGAATCCGGCTGATTGGGTCATGACGGCCTCGTCTGCCGCTGGGGACAAAGAGGCCGTCGGCCGCTCCCGTCGATGATTTCTCTCTTTTATTGTGAGTGAATATCAAAATAAAATGTAAGTAACCTGTTATTATTCTGCACTTACGAAGTGGGGTGTAAGTGGATGAAAATTGATCCAGCAAATTGAAAAGGGGGTTAAGTGTTTTTGCCCTATCGACTCTGACTGAAATGACGGTTATATAAAACACTCATTTCTCTCCCATTAGCAGATGAAGCCACAGCCAAGTATTATTAGAGGGCCACATTGTAGCACTGCTCCAAGACATTTTGTTCCTGCTAATGGCCCCTCAGTCCGGAGGGGAGAAAACAGAGAGCGGTATTTTTTTTTTTTTTGCCTCTGTGGGTAAAATTGAGGCAGTTTTCCTCTAAATGCGCGCGGTTGAGCAGCCGCGACGCCTTGTGAGTGATCTTCTCGGAAAGGTGAGAAGTCACCTTTGGATGGGACCTGTCATGTTATCAAATGCAGCTCAAAAGTGAAAGCATTTTGTTTGCGGTGCCTGCGAGCGGTATGGATTCTCTCTGAGCTGTTTGCGTGCCGTCATTACGGCGGGTCAAGTCGCATTCTCGGGATAATTGACGGCCTGTCAGCCTGTGCAGAAGGCACAAAGCCCGTCTTAGCTGCCGTGCGCTCGAATTTTCCGATGCGCTTTACAATAATGTTCTAATGGCGCAGCCCGGCAGGAGGCCCACATACGTTCGATTGGAGTGTGCGGTGCAACATGGTATATAATTTCGCCTCATTTGAATACCATCTGTCTGCATTGCAGGGGTTGTCATGGGAGGCCGGGAGCAAACCCGCGCCGCTGCCGGTGGCGGTGGTACCTGCTTTACCCAGGGGAGCGGCTGTCGAGCTGCACGTCACCGCCGTTCAGGACGACCCCGTCCGAAGGACATCCTGTCACCTGACCTCGAAGGCGGGCAGCGGGTCCGTAGAGTGCCACAGCATCACGTCCTCCGATGGGCGCAGCGCCTCGCTTTCGCTGTCCCTGACCGCGCCCAGAGGTCGTCCCGGGGTCGATGACGCGCTGGTGGCATCCGAGGCGCTGGCCGCCATCTTCAGGGAAGCCACGGAGAAGATGGAGGCCGGCCTGGTGCCGCTGTGCGCCAGGGTGTTCTACGCCTGCGGCCAGGCCTGGTCACAGGAAGTCGCCGGAGGTATGTCAGCGGACACGTACCACGCTGGAGGCAGCGCACATAAGCTTTGATTGATCTAATATTTACACGCGTTAAGAGGATTTATCCTAAATAAGCTGTTGAGTCGAAGGCAACACTCAGAAGATAAGCTCTCCGTCAATGCATTAATGGAAACAACATGACAGCTCATCTCTCTCTGCACTCTTCTTTTCAAAGAAAGTTTGAGCTGACATCGGTTAAGTAAACTCTGTGAGGTATTCTCGGAAGCGGTCTCTCCAGAGGATCTCCCCTTCTTCCTGTGTTTAATTATTTTAAGTCATTTGTTGTGTACAGTAACCCAAGCAGCTGGCACAGTCTTTTGTCATCATTACACTTTTATACGCCACCGTCTCCCGCTCCCAGGTTCCCAGGATCTTGTCAAGGCAAATGTGGAATGGTATTTGTTTTATCCTGAGAGATGTTCTCTTGGAGGGAAAAGGGCGACGGGCGCATCGATCACACCGGCTCAGTTGTCAAGTCATCGCCGAAGCAGTCAATTAACATTTTTGAATCCGAGCCAAACCAGCCATCTTACTGTCACTTTTAGCTTTGACATAACTCATCTTTTTTGAGGACGTGAAATGATGGTTAGCAGTGATGAATGGGGACCGGGTCGATCCGTTTCGAATAAACGCTGATAGGCGTGACAGACGAACAACGCTATTTATTTAGGTAGCTAATTATATAATTGTTATTCAACATTGTATCAAGATATATGATGCAAGTCATTTATTTCTTCTGCCACTATCCACAATGGAAGAGGAACTTGATGTAGCACCGAGGCGAACAAAATATAAGACAAATAGATGTGGCAGTGAGTGCTAATTGTTTAGGATTTAATCAAAATGTACATTTTAAACAGAACTACGCGACATAGTAGACGTGGAGTATTAACAGAGGCTATTCATCACAGCTTATTGGAGCAAAGTCGACCCCTCTCTTCACCCTTCAAATGTGGCCTTCTTTGATTGGGGGCCGCACTGGCTGCATCCCGAGCACCACTTCCTGACTCATCATTGAGCTGAACGCCGTTACCTTACCCCGCACGCACAGCCCGGGCCTGGGAGCCTCCCCACGGGCCTTTTTATGGGTCACAGCCTTATGCTCATTGGGTGACGAATCCAAAAAGTCAAGGGAGGAAAAGTAACACCTCTGGCGCTCGCAGTCACAGCCTCACGACTGCGGCTGTCAGCAGACAGACAACGACGCTGCAGCAAAATGTGACTGCACAACCCACCCCCCACACACACACACACACACGCACACACACACACACGCTCCCTCCGCCCCCTCCCCTTCGGTTACTTGCGTCGGGATTCACAGCTGATAGACATGACATATGCTCCAAATGAAACCTTTAAACATCTTGTCTCAACTTGTTACTTCCGATAGAGAGGTTCTCACAACGATCGGACCCACAGCTCGACCAGACAATCTATAGCGACAGTGATAGCGAGTTTCTATAGTGATTATATAAAGTGATTAAATAAATCTGCAACAGATAAGAATCAAAGGTGAACAATGCGGATAATAAAAGTTAAAAGTTATACCTGCAGTTGTTAAACCGGGCCTTGTGAGACCAGCTGTGTATTTGTGTTTATTTACGTTTTCAGTGTGAAAGCAAACATTTGGCTCTTTACCCTGATGCAGTGCAGCAACAACATTTACTGAAAGTTTCTTTGTGTCCACCCTATGAATGTAGCGGTTGTAGCTCTGTTTTGTTCGCCTCTAACTCCCTGGGACGGCATCTGTCTCATTATCAGCGTAATGCTCCGCTATGATCATTTGTCGTTCACTGTCTGCGTGTTTGGTGCTGAGCTGGCGGTTCTGCTCAGAGTTTGAAAAATGACTTAATGACGGCAACGAGAGTTAGCAGAAACAGTAAAGTTGTAGACTTGAAAGCCCCAAAAAAACCAGCAAGAAGTTTGTATAAATCTCTCGGAGAATCTCTCAGAGCCTGGTAATATTGATCTATCTCTGGGTGAGCACACATAAAGGCAACTGGTTTGTTCTTAATATTCAAAATATTGATTATAGCGGCTTTAAAGAAAGTTATTTAGATGTTTTTGATGCTCCGGTGCACATGCACGCACCAAGCCCTTCAGCCTCTTTGTTCAGTCGCCTTGGTCTAAATGAACAATTTTCTTTCGCCATCGCTCGCTAATTACCACCTCGTTTACCGGATAATTTGACCAGTTTGCGAGTCAGTGTAGCACAACTAAAAGCCACTGGCTCTGGGCCTTGGCCACTGCTTAAAAGCCCCACAAGCCCAGCAGGCATCAAGCACTCCACCCGGGAACCCCCGATTCCTCTCCCTTTCACTAACGCCTTCGCTGTCACCCCTCCTTCTATTCACTTAGCCACACAATATTTATATATTAATCAGTTTGAGCTAAAAAGGCTGTTGGTGTTTAGCATAAAAGGACTGTTGTGGGCATTAGTAATGGTTTGGTTTTTTAAAACACAGAGGTTTGGCGGTGGCCCTTTCAGCTCCCTGTGTGTTCGCCGTGAAGCAGAATAATGGCCGGGTCCTCTTGGGTAGATGGTTTAGTTCCATCCCATTGCTAATGCGATGGCTTTTTGAATCTCGCAGCTCTCTGCCCACTGGGCCTCTCAATGAGGCTCCCCGTGCAGCCCGAAGGGGGGCAAGAGAGACTATGGGAAGAAGGACTGTGTGTGTGTATGTGTATGTGTGTGAGTGTGATATGAGAATTTCATGGCATTGTGTGTGATTATTAACACAGAGGCATTTACAGCGATTGGAGCAAAAGCAGCTTGTGTCTTTACTCACCTTTCAGTCACAAAGACAATAAATACAGCCCCCCCCACCCAAACCTCTCCGAAAAAATGTGCATGGTCACCTTCATCCCCGGACCCCCCCACCACGCCACACACACACACACATACACATACACACATACACACCCTCGCCCATAAGAAGCTCAAAGAGAATGTGCAGTTATTTCATATCTGTTAGTACAAAGAGTAAAACATCCTGACATCAAACAGGCTTAGCGGGCAAGGTGTGATGAAGGGTGCGTTTCTTCTCTTAATGAAACCCCCCCATCACCACCACCACTACCACTACTACCCCCCCAACCCGCCCCACGTCTGTGATCTCCTGAGCTCGTTCAGTTGTCAGTTGGCCACCTCCAGAGGATCCTGCTTCCCAGGGCGCACCACGCACTCTGATAACACATATTTAGGTTTTTAATGCCCTCCGAAAAAAGGGCCCGTGTTCAGTGGGGGTATTTTCAGCTGTAGTGCATATTAGCTAATTAGGGTGTGTGGGCTCTTTGTGTCGGAAGCGCGACATGCTGCGAGCGCTTCAAATGAAAGAGAATGAGGCTTATTAAATGGCGCCGAGCCGCCGGAGTAACCTCTCCGTCCTGATTCGTCTCTCTTAAAGTTCACATAAATGTCACACAGTGATACTGCAGCTCTAGTGGATGTTATTAAAAGAGCAGAAGTTCCCGCTTGTCCACTGAGACTCAATAGAAGTCGTCAGGAAATACATTTAGACATCGCATCAGACAGATGTTTCGAGCCGATGATTGATGTGCGCAGCAGTGACGGTTCGCCATACAGCTCACTTTCCCAGATACGCCGAGGGCCGGGCCGCAAGCGTGTCCGATGGCGCCGACCGCACCCGGGCTCCGTGCAACAGGCTGCAGAGACGGAGGAAAGGAGCCAGCACGGTCAGCCGTGACTCAGGAACACTTGTGACCAATTAGAGCTCAGAGCAGAGCAGGGAACGGCAAACATCCCAGCGGGCCGCCGCTAAATAGACAGGCTGTCATCAAGAGCCGGCTCTGAGAAGCTGGATGAATTCTCACGTGTCCGCTGCCTGTGTGTAGTCCAGCCGCACACACACACACACACACACACACACGCACACACACACATAATAACAACATCTCCAAGCTAGTCCCAACACAGCTTCTCAACATCCTCAACACAACAGGAACAGCGAATTCATTCCACAAACCCCCCCAACAAGCTGTTCAGTAGTCCAAAAGGGTATCAGAGGGGTGAAACCCCCCTACCCTTCCTTGTGTGTGTGTGTGTGTGTGTTTGGGAGGGGTAGCTTAGAGTTTGTTCCTTGTTGACCATATGTCTGCACTGCAGGGAGTTGAATGGAGAGGGAGGGGGTTACAATCTGCCAAGGGTTTAAGAATGCCAATAATTTGTAAATAAGCCTGTGTTCCCCGGTCGAAGGGTTAAGTGCACCCTCTGTCCTGGGACAGCCCCAGTGGGACAACTGCGAGCGAGTCTGATACCCTAACCCTGAGTCCAGCCAAACTTTTTCTATTTTTTTTTCCTGAAAGTAACGCTTCTTTCTCTCCCTCCTCCTCTACCTGCCAGGACTCGAGGAAAGTTTGCGGCGCTCTCTCGGAGGCTCCGGTCCATCCATGGCCCTGGTTCCAGTCCTGGACTTACCCGACTCCCAGATCCTCCACCTGTCCTGCTGGCTCAGTTTATAGAAACACAGCCAGAGTCAACAACCAGACCCCAGTCCACCACGGTGCTGGAATTCAGCGGGGCTTTTCTGTGAGGCGCGACTCCTCACAGCCCCGACACCTAACGACTTACAGCGGGGGGATATCAGCGAATGTGAGAAAGACAAACGGCTCACCGCTGCTGATTGTTTAAATGCAGAGTCGTGTCTGTCTCCGCCCCCGGGTTTGATGATGTGCTGTTTTGAGGATGTGTTTATTCCACTTCATATCCCAGAACTTAGGCCAATAACTCACTCTGTCGTCCGCTGGAGCTGCATGCCGCAGCAGCTGTTATTCCCCCTGCGAGATGAGCTTCAGTGAGCTAAAGCTGCATACCAGAGGGCCGGAGACCATCGGCCTACAAAAGGAGACACCAGCAGAGTCCCATCTCCACCAGGCAATAAACTGTATCCCCTGATATCCCACTGCCTCTGCCGGAATTCCTCCTAGCACGCTAACTAACACCCCTCATAAAGGCCCTGCTCCAGCGCTGACACCATCTGTTCAGCTGTAAACCTATAGATTTACCGTGTGACCACTTTGCGGGCCGCGAGTAATGCGCGCGGGTGAGGTGACCGCGTGTTTCTGCCTCTCACGCTCCATGGGATCTCAAGGTGTGTTATTATTGTGTAATAGGCAATCAGTGCGGGCACCCGAAAAGATTAAGCCTCTTTATGTTTTCTATTGATTCCGAGGCGAACCTGGTTAATGGGGGAGACACACTGCGACACACAGCTGCGGGGCAGGTGTGCGTCGCAGTGTGTGTGTGTGTGTGTTTGTGGACAACAGGGTGACGACGTGGGAAGAAAATAACACTATTAACCGCTGCTCCTGGAACATATCTTTTCTCAAAGATCATGAACCGTATTGACGATGCGAGTTGGAATGCATCTTCACTGCGGCTATTCTCTGCGCGATGGTGGGAGGACCGGAGTGGGCTATTGATCTTCACCCACCGCGTTGTTGTTTTGATTGTTGTTATCAAAAATTGAACAATAGAAGCAGCCAATAGAGCCTGAAGATTCTTATTTGGGGGGGCGCTTGAAAAACACAAACAAGCAATTATTTATGAGAGGGAGCAAGACAATGTGCCATAAATATACAGGGGGTGTAAATGTTCACCTGTTTGGATTTAAAGGGCTCTGCCAGGGGGACGTCCAGGGTTTCTGAGGGATGCAGCTGTCTGATAAGCACAAGTGTATTAGTACTTGTAAATAAAGGACTTAAAAAATATGTGTTTGCGCCTTAGTCATGTGATTTCATATAAAAGTCTTTATTTGGTGGTGACACAAATTTCACTTTTTCCTAATATTTTTCAGTTAAATTATTTTTTTTTTTACATTTCTGACTGTGTAAACCAGTTGAAATGCCAAATAGTGCATTGCTGAATAGAACTGTGCTGAAGAAGCATGTATGTTAAACAGTCGTACCTGATAAATAACACAGTACAAGGAAGATTGGAAAAAATGGTTTCACTCAAGCCGTGCAATGAAAATGAATGATGCACATCAACCTATGGAAGCGTATTAAATTTAAGTCGACATTTGCAGAGCCTGTTTTTTGTTGAGTCTTTAATCCATGTTTGTGTGTGTGTGTGTATGCCCTGCATGCAACAACAATTAAATTGTAAGGAGCTCATATGTAAGAAATGCCATTCGCCAGTCAAACACAAGAGTCAGCATTCCGGTAAACACAGAGGAGCTCTGCGTCTGAAATTCAGTACAAGACAAACACTTGTCGAATACCACTGTAAACATGGCTCTCTGTCTTTCAGCCCGCACGGTTTCACTCTGACACGAGCGAAGCCACAAGTATATCGTCGCACCCTCATCACTGCCAGCGTGATGGCCTATGGCAGGCACATTTTCTTTGTGTCTGCGCCGCCGTGCTCCCTCACGAAATGAATCGAGACAGGGTGACATTTAGTTTTCTCATGTGCTTTGTCAAATGTACATTTTCTACCAAGCTGAACCACTCTGCAAACAAACTGTCTGTTGTGGCTAACATTGTCCTTTGTGCGCAGTGTACCAGCCCGCGGCCCTTGTCATTGTGGCCTTGCACATGGACTTTAACTGTGTGTTTCTTCCTCCAGGCTAACCAGGCTGATGTGTGTGACTCGCTGTCCCCGTAGCACTGGGCTACAGTAGGGGAGCCCGGGCTCTGGAGCGGCCTCAGCGTGTGAGACTGACGCTGTGGTCTGTTTGCCTCCGTGACAGCGGTTTTGTTTGTTTTCGTGTTTGAATCCTTTTTGTTCCACAATACATTGTTTTCTTTTTTTTGTTCCTCTGACGTATTGTGAAAGCATGTCCTCACAGACACGGCGGTGACTTAATGAAACTTGTGCTGACTGACTGACTGACTGACTGATTGCTGACTGGCATCCTGTCTCCTGCTATTAAGTGGTGTGTGCTGCCCTCTTGTGATCCTTCCAAACACTGCAATGTGAAATCATGGCAGCTTTCAATTCTGTTCACACAGAATTCCCACTAATATACAGGCGGCAAGAATTTATCAATTTAGTCAAGAAGCTTCAGACCCAGACATATTTTACATTTATCTCCCTACTATAATTCCTCCCTGAAATAATAAAACATCACTACTTGCTGCTCTGAGTTAAGACATCACAATATTAAATTCTTTTTCTACATTTGACAGGAGATATTATTACCACTATTTATTTTCCAGTATTTCGAATTAATGGAGGTCTGGGTAGAGCAACACTGTGGCTCTGTGAATAGTGTTGTCACCTCACACGGAGAAGGAAACTGGTTTGAATCTTGGCCACAGGCCTTTCTGTGTGGAGTGCCTCAGTAAAAACATGCATGGTTAAGTCCATTTCTCCCCGGTATGAGTGATGAGTGTGCCCTGTGATGGACTGGTCACCTGTCCAACGGTATTTAACGTTTACATTCAGATGGGCTCCAGCAGACACCATTGCAGTACAAAGCAGGTAAGTTGAATGATGGATGAAGAGCTCTGAGCCATGTGTGTTTTTATATCTATGACTGACACATCTATCAGCCTGATATTCCCCAAGATTGTAGGTTGTGTCATTTAAAATAATTTCTAAACACTTTTTGATGTGATGTCCCATTCTAATGTGAGGTATTCTAAAATCCTAGTCAACAGCAATCCCCATAATAGGCACAAAAAGAGCATCTATTAGTTCTAATTCTATGGTGAATAATGAATCAAATGTCCATATGCTTACTCATTGTTGGTCTTTTGAAGTAGAAAAAAGAAATGGCAACACTCATTGAACAAAAATAATATAATGTAAAAACAATTCTTGTATTTCCACCACACAACACTGCAAACGAAGAGACTCATTATTTATTATCAATCTTCTTATTATTATCAAACTTCAAAAAGCTTTTGTTTTGTTTTGTTTACCACTGTAGTTGTTACCGATTCCATGTGCAGTTCTGCACGCTCAGTGCCTTTGCACATTGATTCAATTGCTGCTACACTTAGATAACCTGGCTTTTTAAAACCACTTACGCTATTACAACATACTATACAACTATACTGTACAACATAGCTTTACAGTTACGATGAATTTGTTTTTGGGTTGGTGCAAAAAACACACAATGGAGATTACATAAATTAGCAGCATAAGAGAATAATATATACATATGGTTACTACACGAACTACACAAGATTTACAGAATAAACAAATAAGACGAAGAACAGAACAGTAACAGGTTACAATACATTTTATTCTATTTTTATCTTGTATATACAGTCTATGATTTTTATTTTCAATCTGATGTAAAAAATAAAAGGTAAATGGTGAGAATGGCAATTCTTATCTTCCGTTTTGATTTGTTGTCGTGGCTTTTGACGCTTTGACTCAAAATAACAGTTTTCTGAGAGCATAAACCGATAGGAACCTTGGTTCCTATTCTCGGTTTCTCACAGCGCCGTTTTTGTGGGAGCCACTTCCGTGTTGTGATGTGACGTCAGAGGCTGTTTTCACCGTTCTCACGGATGCTAACGTAGCAACACATACACCGAAGAGCCATGAATTTGGACCTCACACGAACTTAGTGAGACGTTTTGACTTGTTTTTAAGAATCTAAGGGTCTGCCGAAGGTTGCTGTGGCAGCTGGGCTTGGGCTGGCTTTGTTGTAGATTCTTAAAGTCTTTTCACCTCTCATGCGACAGCAGTTCTGCTTGTCATATCCAGTACTAACCTTGTAGTCCTTATTATAGACATTTTGAGAACCTGGCTGTTGTTTAGAGTTATTATAGTAAATCACTTGAAGTCTGCTGTGAACGACTATCACTCCACCCTGGACAAGTGTGGGTTTTTAAAGCTCTTGGTAGGCGATGATGGGACACCAATGTGTAGGTGACAGGAGGGATGATTTCTCCATCTCCATCAATAAGGCAATGGTCAAACAATACAATCACACATTTCCTCTATAGTCTCTTCTATGTCAGTCTGTCAGTTTTATTCATATCAGCTTTATCCACCAGGGGTATTTACATGTTCAATAGCTGCATCAAGACTTGACCTGCCGGCATGTTTGTATGCTACATAAATGCTGTATAACTGAATTATTGATTATTTACTCCTTCCTAGGAAGTTCCAGAACCCTTCAGACTTGACCCCAACGTAATCCAATGATGACCGCCATTCCCAGCCGACCTCAGGTGACTCTGATGTCTATTAACAACAGCCAAGTGGTCACAATATCCTGACAGCTTCACTAAGGTTGAATGCTGGACTTCTCCACCAGACGTGAGCCAAGATTTTTATTATTCGCCACATGTACCCAACACTGACAGTAAAGTGTTTTGTGACAGCCCTGACTTTGCAGAACCAAGAAAAGAGTGACATTAAGTGACATTATTGACATTCGCTTTACTAGTTAAATGTTGAACATAATTGTTTATTTTTGAAAATATAATGAGACATTATACATTAGTTAAAAGTTAATTGTGAGTGTAGTCACCTCAAATAATGACTTCATGATTAACTGCTGTGTTTTTCCACAGGTCTGCTAAAAGGACCAACAGTTCATTGGCGAAAATGTATCAGTGCCCTGTTTGTTCCAAAACTTTCCCTTTGCCATCCAAACTTAAGAGACATTATGTCATCCATACTGGCCAGAAGCCCTTCGCCTGCAAATTCTGTGGAAAAGCCTTCACACAGACAGTGCATTTAAAGACCCACTTGAGGAATGTCCACCATCCAAGTCTTCCAACAGGGGAAGGCATTCTACCAAATGATCTCCAGCCCGATTGTGATGAACCAGCTGCAGGGATTAGCACGCATGTCAGCAGCGATTATGCTGCTTTGCCGCCCACTGTGTCGTCCTCTGTGGCTTCCCAGCTGGATATGAAGTGGGAAGTTGTGACTGGCAGAATTGCACTTCCTTCCTCTGAGATGTTAGACGCACCAAAACTTTTGCCAAGTGTAAACGACTCAGAGAGTCCTTCAGGCTCCGAGACTCTGAACAACGTCTCATATGTTGCTGATCCAGCATTTCAGAACGGAGTCGACTGTGCGAATGTGGACACAGCTGTGAGCCAAGGCTGCAGCGGACACACCTGTAAAGTTTGCGCCCAGTCCTTTCCTTCTCCCTTTCAGCTTTACAGCCACTCAGCGTTTCATGAGAACCAATTCAAGAATGGCCACCATTTGGATCATGCACAGGACAGTTTGGAGCCACAACTGCCATCCCAAGGACTTAAATCCAACTTAGGCAAAATACAAATACAACACCAGTGTCCTACATGCCTCAAGACCTTCATTTCACCATCCAAATTACGCCGACACTTTCTCATTCATACGGGACAGAAGCCCTACACGTGTGCAATCTGCTTCAAATCCTTCAGACAGAGGGTGCACTTAAAAACTCATGTATGTGCTGCACATAAAGGTCTCCTTAGTGCGGGCCCTGCCAGGAGAAAACAGAAGATCCATGACAGCAAACAAACCTCAGACAAAAATCCCACTCCAGTCAATACCTCAATGGAACTGGAGCTGCAGTGTGAAATCCGTGTAAATGCTGCACAGGAGCAGCACAAGTCAATACCAGAGGAACAATTCAATCCACAGAGTGGGAATATTGTCCTACCAGATGAAGAAAAGAAGGAACAGTTGACGCGTAAAGACTCGAAACAGTTCAAGTGTGTAATCTGCAGCAAGTCCTTCAGGTTCAAGGGTAATTTAATCCGTCATGGTGAAATTCATAAACAAGAATTTGAAAGTTTTGTCTCTGTGCAACAAGATAACGGTTTGGAAGGCCCACATGTTGAGCCCGGTGATGTAAATCCTCATGACCCGAACGTCATTGTTGAACCCGGAGCGGGCAGTGAAAATCAAGGTGATTGCATTGACTTTGTATTTGCTGCAGAGCAGCAGAGCGAGACTAGTCACTCCGGTGGGACGCAGCTGCCGATTAACAATTCACATCATTGCCACGCATGTTCAAAGTCTTTTCCGTGTCTATCGAAGCTTCTGAGGCACATTATGAGTCACACGGGACAGAGGCCCTTTCCATGCGACATGTGTGGAAAGAGCTTCCGCCAGAAGTCACACCTGATGGTCCACTATCGCACGCACCTGTGGAGCAGATATCATAAACAGCGGTCCCTGTATATCAACCGGCCCCCATCCAGGACTGGCTGCTCCAACAGACGGACTGCAGCAGAGCCCCGGGTCCAGGAAACGTCCAAACACGAGAAAGATGTTAAGACACCTTTAGGCTCTGGTGTGGTCGCAGTGAAAGGCTCAGATCAAACACCTTGCCCGCCGTTTATTCCGAATAAGAGCAGAGAACCAGATGAGACACTGCTGCCGTCCACCTCTAAGGAAAACAAGGTGGCGCCCTCAAGAACATTTTCCAAATTGACCGCAAAGACGACACGAGCACCTAAACTGATGCAGAATCCGGGTAGGGTCCAACATAAGTGCTCTCACTGTCTGAAATGTTTTCCAAGTGCCTCCAAATTACAAAGACATGAGATGGTCCACACGGGTTTGAGGCCTTTCCAGTGCCAGATGTGTGGGAAAGCATTCAGGCAAGCGGTGCACCTGAAAACCCACCTGAGAGCGCACGGCGAGAAGAGCCCGGTCCGTCCACGGCCTGAAACCAAGCCTGCAGAAAATGAAGCGTCCAAAAACAAGAAGCCTCACGCATGCACGATATGTTTTAAGAGTTTTGTGTTTCAGTCTACTCTCATGAGGCACTTGCTCACGCACTCTGGGTCGAGGCCATACAGATGCACTTTGTGCGGCAGCACTTTCTCGCAGCGCGGTCACCTCAAAGCTCACGAGCTCAGCTGCAGACGGGGGGACACAGACGTCACCGATACCAGCGGTCGTCCGGAACGACGCATTGAAAACCATGTTGGGAGTGTAGATTTGAAGGTGGATGAGAGAGGAGAGCACCTGGAATCACAATATACAGGCATTCGGCATGAATTGTTCCCTGATGACAATTTAACTCACGGTTCAGAAGAACTTGGTTCTGAGTTGCAGGCAGTGCAACAGGAAAGGGAAGCAAAGGCAACAGACATTTGTACCCAGACATCATTTGCAAATAATTCTGTTTCCCATGAGCTTTCACTTGAAATAGATGCACTTGTCAAAAATGAAAACATGGAAACTGCATCTTTGTCTCACCAATACAGAGGAAATGTACATGAGATAGAAGTACCATGCCAGACTGAAGGAGTCTCTGGTAGCACCAAGCTACTCAGTTATGAGGATGAGAGTCAAAGGCAAGGGAGTGACTGGTGTGAGCCACTCTCTGAATCCACATGTAATGACTGCGCTGGAAGTTTTCAGTGCAGGGATGATCTTCAGCAGCATATTTGTCCGGCTAAAGTTCAAGTCCAGGTGTCTGAAATGAGGAATCGATGCAACATTTGCAACAAGTGTTTCAAGTCTCCGTGGAAGCTCAAAAGGCATTACGTGATCCACACCGGTCGGAGGCCATTTGTGTGCGAGTTTTGTGGCAAATCGTTCACGCAGTCTGTGCATGCCAACAAGCACAGGCTGTCTCATCTTCACTTTTAAATGATTGTATTTGGCATGTTGTTCATGTTTGTCATGGCATGAGGATGTCTAAACTGCACTGTTTACTCTGTATGCAAAGAAAGGCTGTAACAGAAGCATATTCATGTGGAAGAATAAAAAAATATCTTTTTACATTGTCAGTATTAATAAATGTGTATTATGCATCATGACAATGTACATTTAATTTATCATGCATGTTTTCTCTACAGTGGAACGCAGGGCACACACACACACACACACTCACACTTAAACACTTAAACCTTAAGGCTTTTCAGGATGATCACCATTTGGCCATAAGACATTTTGGGACTGTGGGAGGAAACTATAGTACCTGGAGAAAACCCGCTTAGATATGAGTACTGGATCTGATTTAATAAGTACTTTATTAATCCCTGAATTTCCATCTAGGGATTCCATCCAGCACCACACATACACACGCACACACACACACACACACAAATCACATTCACAGTGCACAATACACAATAGTTTACACAGAATCTTCACAGTAAATAAAGCACAATTAAATATTTATTTAATCATCTATCTACACAATTATTCTGAATAATAATTTACACAACTATTCTGAATAATAAATATTTTTACAATATGTCTCAGTTAATATTTATTGATATATTTTACGGTAAATCATTCATCCATTCATGATGGAATAATTCACAGTAGTCAATCATAATCCATAGTTCACAATAACTGCATGCTTTTTCCCCCCTTTGTAAACTTAATGAATTATGAATGCTTTACAACGTATTTAGTCAATATGTCTTCACTTATTAATTCATTGACTCACTGACACCTTCGCCAACTAGGAACCTAGTGTTCCCTCCCTTGTTCCCGGGGACCGTTTAAGCGACGCACCCATTCAGGAAGCCCGTCGCATCCAGCGCGTTCTGCTTGTGTACATGCGTAAGCAGCTGGTCAGCGGCTAGTTCCACTCATGCTGTGATAAACTCTGAAGGTCTGTGAGCTCTAATTCTCCTGTATTCCCCTATAAAGTGAGATCATTAGTGAGTTACCATTGTGGCTAAATTAAATAATGATAATATTTGATACTACGTCAGTAGTGTGTTCCTCACCTCTCAGAATGAGCCAGCTAACGTCCACTGATACCAATTATAATTGTTCTAAATGTATATGTAGTTGTATAATAAGCGAACGTGTACCTATAATGTGAGGTTTTCTTTTAATGAGAATTTCATTTTACTGGGTTGAGACTCCACAAAACGGTCTCAACCTGCTGAAGTTTTGACCCTGGCTGGCTAACTTCCTCGGCGGGTTTCTCGACCCATGTTTACTGGAGACAAAGCGAAGTTACGACTGCTTTCGCATCCATGGGCCGCAGTTGTTGTTTCATACAACCTCCTATCCTTGTCTTCGTGTTGACAGTAGCTGCTTGAGATGGCCACCGTGGAGAAAGAAACCCCTGCTAAAAAGGCTGCTGCGCCGTCTGTGTCCCAGATCAACGCAGAATATGTCACACAGGTAGCAACACTGAGAAGAGCTGTAATACACATGCTATAGATAGATAGATAGATAGATAGATAGATAGATAGATAGATAGATAGATAGATAGATAGATAGATAGATAGATAGATAGATAGATAGATACAGAAGATAAAAAGACAAGTTCTTCACTTCCAGTTAGATTTTAGCATTTTGAAGTCATTAATCCAGTAAGACTATGAGATAGTTCAACTTGTTGGACTTGTGTCGAAGATGAAAGATGTGCTATTCTACTCTGCTATATCTAAACACGGAAACACATTCATAATGTATAGTATATAATATAACAGACAATATAATTTCTGTAATGTCTTCACTTTCTGCCTGTATGCCAGCCTTTTGTGTATTATTTGGACCAGCTGCTGAGATGTGCAGTGTGCCTTGCTAAAGCCTGTTTCCTGACTTATTTCAGTTGGCCAATAAATACTGGGCCCCTCATGCGAAGAACAAACTACCCTTTGACCCAAAGGTGAGTCGTATGCATTGCTACCGCTCGGCCGAGCCAGGCTGTACAATTGAAAGGGCTCTCTGTCCTTTTCATCATTTCACCATTTCTAAGTGATTATTCCAGAGATGAGTTATAGCCACAAACATCTTTTTAATCAGACTTCAAGGGGCATGAGAGAAATAAACATGAAAGCAGTCTGAATAAGTGTACAAAATGCAAGGTGCATCTGTGAAAAATGGCGTATTTCCAGCTGTCTTGGATTGCCTTGAAATGTTTGTGAATTTTATTGTTTTTTTTTTTTTTGCTATTTGTTTAGGTGATGGAAGATGTTTATGATAAAGAGATCCTTCAGTCCAAGTAAGTCGATGTGTAGCATCTGTGACACAAAATTCCTTTCACACTTATTTTCTTCATTTTAATCTTGCTTCTTTTGTCTCTATTCCTGTGTCCTTTTTAGATTTGCCATCCGAAAAATTATGCTGCTTGAGTTCAGGTGAGATATTTCACTTCCCGCCATTTTATGAATCATTAATGAATAAAAGCTTGTTCTAGGGCATGGTGTATAGGTATCGATACATTATTATCTAATCCTACAGCCAGTACCTTGAGAACTACCTATGGGTCAACTACACCCCGCAAGTGTCCAGCAATGCCTTCCTCATGTCCATTTGTTGCATAGTCAACGAGAAGTTCAGAGAGAACGTCCCCCCTTGGGAGGTAAGCGTTGTAGTACTTTGTGAAATATTCATCTAAATGTCGGTGCCGGGTGATTCTAACTCTAAGAGGCAGTGTTTATGCAAGGTGGCTTTCTCTGCAGCCATCTGTCAAAGCGATGTCTTTCTCCTCTGACGCCGTATCCTTGTTAATATGTGCTAGGTGTTCAAGAAGGAGCCCAGCCATTTCCCATTCTTCTTCAAATGTGTGATGGGAGCCGTGTTGGCAGGAGAGGAAGCTGGCCTCACCCTGAAGGAACAGACTGTGCTGCTGGTCTTCCTGGACCACTGTTTCAACAGCCTGGTGTGTACAGCTACACACACACACACACACACTCGCACACACACCCAGATGGAACATTTTGCATGCTTTGCAGGCACAATACTATTTTTTTAATAACCCAATTTGGTTATCAAACACTTGTGGCAGTGGAATGGTAATTTCACTAGCATTTTAATATTGCTTAATTTCCCCAAGCATTTTTTTTCTCCTTCCCTGAGTCCTGATAGTGTTTTTGGAACGCTGCAGGTGTCGCCCACCTCCACTAGGGGGCAGTAATAGACCAGGCAGCACAGCAGGTCTGCACCCACCCATCTGTATCTTCTACAGCCGCATTAAACCACAGGGAACCACTGCAGATGTCTCTCTTTAAAAATCTGCTGTGATAGCCTGCTGCACTTTGATTGTATCCCACAAAGGCTTCTAAATATTTTAGTTGGGGGCTTTTATTATGCGCTGATGTGTAATAAAAATCTGTCATATGCAGTAGCTTTTCATAACAGTCTCTCTCTCTCTCCCTCCCTCATTCACAGGAGGTAGATTTGATCAGAGAGGAGGTGCAGCAGCTCATCTCTCTCCCTATGTGGATGTGCCTCCTACCAGTGAGACTTCCATCTATTACTCCAATTCAGCCCTTTTGGCCAGCAGGCCATGATGTGTGATACGTTTTGCTGAGAGGCAAATATTTACTGTTTCCACCCTTGTTCACAGTCCAGGCTCCAGCATGAGCTGAAGAAAGTTCCCAAGCTTCAGAAGTTCTGGAATCTAATCAAGAAGAAATTTGATAAGATGGATGCCAGCGCCGCCGAGCAGTAATATCATTTCCCTGGCTCGCGTGTTGCAGATCCATACGGACCGGAGGGGAGGGGAACGGGCGTAAAACCCTTTTCTGATTCACTCTCTCTGTGTCCTCCTCAGGGCGAAGAAAGAGAGGACCTTCCTCTCCGCGCTCATTAAAAAGTTTCTGGGAGTTCTGATGTCGATTCCCCCATCAGGTAAACCTGGAAAACACAACGTTTACTTCGACCGCAGACACAAACTGGTGCGCCGGCCCCTCAAAATACCGGTCGGAGTGAGTCCTCCTAGAGAGCCCGAGTAAGGGGGGGGGTTTCAGTCGCGCCCTCCGTCGTGTGCGTGTCGTGGCAGCCGCCGAAGGAGCGAGTGCTCCAGCTGCCACGCAGCCAGCGGCGCCGGCTAATGCAGGCCGACACGCAGGCCCCCCCCACCTGAACGCTAAAAGCAGAACATGCGCATTGCCGTGTTTAGGTAGAATTCCATTCTGACAGAGTAGATTACGCTCTTAAGCTCAGCGGGGTCCACATCACTCTAATGCCTGCTGCATGGCTCCGGCGTAGCACACGCACACACACACACACACACACACACACACACACGTGCTTAATGAGGGCTGAGCTCCCAGCATGCCGCTGTGCCGGCGATGCGGTATCTCATAGTGAGGCTCACACGCTCAGCATGGCACCTCGGTGTTGTCCACATGCATTTGTACGGGCGTCGTAACCTCGGCGATAAGTCCACAACAGCGACATCCCGTCCCTGATCTCCTCTTGGCCTCACACGCTCGCGCAGCCTGCTCGTCACCCACATCACCTTCCCCGAGTTGGAGGTGCGAGCACTCCTTGATGTTTTTTTATTCTTCTTTCTCCACAGGGTCAGCCAACATGGACAAGGTGCATTACTGTGAGAGATTCATTGAACTCATGATTGATCTGGAGGTGAGACATGTCATGTTTACACCAGAGGTTGCTTTGCTTTATTGTTTTAAAGATGTTGAACTCGGGCCAATTGGACCCTCATTCCCACAGTGCAGGGATACAGTGTTTTGCCTGCTTTTTGAAATATGTACTATTGATACCATATTTCAATACATCCACTTCATCATGCCTTGTTTGACTCATGCCTTGAGCAAATCAGGGTAAACAGCAAATCATTGAGCAGGGTTAATAGCAAATCATTGAGCAAATCAGGATCTATCTATCTATCTATCTATCTATCTATCTATCTATCTATCTATCTATCTATCTATCTATCTATCTATCTATCTATCTATCTATCTATCTATCTATCTATCTATCTATCTATCTATCTATCTATCTATCTATCTATCTATCTATCTATCTATCTATCTATCTTATACATCTATCTGTCTGTCTGTCGTGTAGAGCTGCAGTGCAGTCGTCTAATCACTGTGGTCTAGTGAAGGAAATGTGCAGACATCTGTTATCGCAGCGTTTATTTGCCTTGTGTCCTTCACATTTATAGCCGACCCAGGTCGGCAGACGGGGATAAATGTTGAGTCTGGGCTCCACCCAATGCATCTCTGTCACTGCCGTCTGCAAAGCGCTGCAGCCTTTGAAACTCCTGTCTCTGATCAGAGTTACGAGGAAAGGTTATTTTCAGCCCGGCGGCCCGTCCGTGTGATGTCTGCTCCAAAACGCAGCACAACGTGCTGCTGTGTCTGCCACACATGAGATTTGTGACCCGAGACCCACTTCCATTCTGGGGCAATCCCATTGTTTTTGAAGGAGCCACTGGGAATTCTGTTATGCATTAACATCCGAACGCCTGGCCTTCAATACCCAATAATCCAGCGATGTGAATGAAAATCGGAGCTGGCACTGCCTGGTCAGAGCAGTAGCCTGAGCTGCTGCAGAGCTCGGCTCTAATCTGGACACAATCCCCGCGCAGTGTTGCTCAAACCCCACGTCACGGCCTTTAAGGTGTTCCACGGAGGCAGACTCTCAGCAGAGACTCGGACATTTCTGGGGAGGGAACTCGGAGTCGAAGGATATCATAATATTGGTACAACACAAATTGGAAATCGGCAACGTCGGCCAACGCCGCCATCAATCCCGTCGCGAAGACACGGTGTCGCGTAAGAGCGCGGCCCCCGCTGCCCGTGCACGTCTCCTCTTCCTCGCTCCGGATAGATTTCATGTGGCTGCCTGCTGACAGGCCGGCCTTGCAGTTCCTGGCAGCGGCTAGTGGCCGGTCCAGCTGACGGCCCCCAGAGACGTCTTCTGTCCTTCAGCGCTATCCTTTTACAAAGCCTCAGTGGCCCGTAATCCATACTTCCCCTCTCTGATGACGACCTGAAAATGAATGCTGGGAAAATAGATCCCCCCCCCCGCTCTGTGTCTCAGGCCCGCTTCACACAAGGCTGTCAGGGGCTGTGTGGAGATCAAAGATGGTTGATGGGAATCAAGATATCCATCCTCCTCGTGTTTAGGTATCACTTGCTGCACCTGCGGCCTTTGAAGAGCAGTTTTCAATGAATAAAATTCCATTTTATATTCTATTTCACCATGCAGATTTTTTTTTCTTCTCCGCACTTCTTCTCTTTCAGCTTTTATGATATGATAGATTGAACTGCCTTTTTTCCCCAACTCCGCCTGTCAGTTCAGCGTGTTCAGCTTTTCTCCGCTCTGTTCCCTCACAATGCAGCGCTGTATCACTCGGACAGGTTTCCTCCCGTCACCCAGAGGATGAATAACAGGGATAAAAGTAGCGGAAGCACCCCCCCTCCACACACATTCACCTCCTGTCTGCTCCGCATCAGTTATTGTTTGCTGCTTGATCACATTTCAAAACAATAGCAAGACAAGAAAAGATCACGGATCAATGAGATGTATGGGTAATTGTGGCCCAGATGCTGGGAAATGCAGTTGTTGTCAAGTCAGTCGATTCCTTTAACCCCTGACATTTGGGGAGTCGGATTCCTTTTTCTCTCTGTGGGAGAAAGACATCGTATATGGTGTATGTGAGGTTCATTTACATTAGGAGGGAGAGGCATTCATTGAGAGTGGCATTCATTGAGAATATGAGAATTGAGAATATGGATAATAATACCTCTACCTTCAAATCTAACACATTTGTGAGTTGTTCTGGCTGTATCATTTTACAGCTCCAATGTAAACTGTTGTAAACATGGCTGCATTGCAGGCCCTGCTGCCCACCAGGCGTTGGTTCAACACCGTGCTGGACGACGCTCACCTGGTGGTCAACTGCCACCTGTCCAACCTGACTGACCGGGAGAAGGAGGGACACCTCTTCTGCCAGGTGCGACACTCTCGCCACACACACACACGCACGCACGCACGCACGCACGCACGCACGCACGCACGCACGCACGCACGCACGCACGCACGCACGCACGCACGCACGCACGCACGCACGCACACACACACACACACACACACACACACACACCTGGCTGCTCTCAATCGCTCCAAACTCGACTCGCAGACTAACCCTGTAACGTCTCTCCCCTGCAGCTGCTCGACATGCTCAAGTTCTACACTGGCTTTGAGATCAACGACCAGACAGGAAACGCCCTGACGGAGAAAGAGATGACCACTCTGCACTACGACAGGATCACCTCCCTGCAGGTGAGGCCTCTCGCTCATCCCTCCCTCTCTGCTTCAGCCGTGGTAGCGCTTCATCTCCACAGCTCAGGATGCTCCCTATTGATCCTCCCTGGGTGGTGGTGTTGTTGTGCTTCTGCGGGCCAATGCGGCATGTGTAACCGTGAGTGTTTTCTCTGAACGCTCCGCTCTGCTTCTCTTGTTTTCCAGAGGGCGGCCTTTTCCCACTTCCCCGAACTGCAAGACTTCGCCCTGTCTAACGTGGCAGCGGTCGACACCCGAGACTCTTTGACCAAACACTTCGGGCATCTCAGGTAAAAAAGAAAAATAGAAAAAGAACATCCAAACAAACGCACCTGCAGCCTGTCAGCACGGCGTGACCGGGCCGTGACCCGCGGCGTTCCGGCCACTGACTTGTGTGCAAATCTGCCGCGTAAAGGTTGCTCCACCGTGTCCGTCCCCATCCCCACGAGTGCATGCCGCGATTCATCGAGGTGATTAAATCCTCCAGATACAGATCTGCTCGGCCCTAATCTGCGAACGGTGGATGGCGTGGCGGCCCGACCTCCCTCCCCGGCCCGCCGCTGCCCGCCTCCCCCGCTGAACGGCAGCGAGCGAGGAGCCCTTGAAACAGGCAGCTGGTAGCAGCCAGAGAGAGCGCCACGCCTCATTAATTTAATCGATTCGCAGTGGCTTGAGAATAAACTCTTTGAACAGCTGTGTTTGTCAGATCATATTAGCCCGCCAAAGAGCCAAAAAAGCAGCCCGGCTCTGATGAACTGGCCCGCGTGTCTGCGTATCCGCCCGCGTCTCTCAACTCGCACACGCGTGGCGAAAGGGAGTGCAAAGACGGCTTGTAACTACCTCTGGGTTTCCGACCCGTTCTCGCCAATGGATAATCCCAATGACGTTTCCCCATCGAGCATAGAGTCTCCCAGCACTCTCAGGATGAGTTACTCTCCGTTTGTACCGTACGTGGTGTCTTTTGTGTTTTGTGGCGGATGCTTTGAGGAGGCGTTGGAACAACGCGGCTCTCCCCGTTCGCCAGTCGATGTTTGCGTTTCCGTCGCCTCGTTCTTAATTTCCCGCCGCGGATTATAAGCGCTTAAGACCCGCTGTGAGTTGCTTTGAGCCGGGCGGAGGGTTATGAGCCGCTCTGAGCTGAATCAGGTAAAGACTTAGCCCGGGTGTTTCGTGCCTCTCCGGCGGCTCGGCTCCCTCGCCCAGACTGAGGGTTTTTGAAGGCAGCGAGCAGCCGCATTGTTCCCCGCTCCATAACTGTCACCCAGGCAGCTCCCGGGTAACTCCAAATATGCCGATCAGATTTAACGAGGCACTTTTCATCCAAACGACTCGCGCTAATGCCAGTTTATTCCAGCTGCACTACCCACAGGCTAAGCTCCCAGTCACCCGCCGCTCCGAATTTATCTGCTAAGCCCCCCCCCTCCTTCCCCAAAACACACAAATGCAGCATTATTGCATAGCCTGCCCCACACGTATATACACACCCATTCTCCCTCGGCCTTGCTCTCTCACTGTCTCTCACACTCGCAAGCTCGCATGCAAACACGCATACACACACACACACACTTCTGCTTCCAGTTACATAAAACGTGCTGAGTGTCATTTCAGGCCAGAAAATGAAATGACTTGCGAGATCAAAGCGTGCGCATCACTTTGAAATGCTTGCAAAAATTGAAGAGTGTCATCACTGCTTGAAATGTCAAAATAATTGGTGTAATTAGTTCTGTGGATTAGCCCTCCATCGCCGGCCCCGTCATCCAAAAAGGATTCTGTCGGCTTCATTTCTCTCCAAGTTCTGGTCAGAAGTCATTTGTCGTCTTTTTTTTTTTTTGTTTGTTTAAGTGAAATGGACTTGTGTATTAGCCGAGTGGAAGCGTCTCAGACTGACAGACATGAAGTGATGAAATCCCCCATCACAGGGTGTCGGTGTGAGGTCATACAAAGTAGTAAGTTCATCAGTCAATTTTGGGGAAAATGAAGGCTCTTAGCATGATTTTATAAGGTGTTACTTCTTGTTGGTATTCAAGCTCTTTCCATATAGTTTGACTGCAAAAAGGGTGGTGTATTTGTGGTGAATGAGTCAGCCACTTGTTTGTGCTTTTTAGATTCAATCGCAAACTACAAGTCATAAAGTAAAAGATTTGTTGCTGATGACAGCTTAAAAGGATGACGAGGTGCTTAATGAGACGTGTAAAGGTATTGAAGTGGACGTAAGGACGCCTGCCCACGCCCTGCGTCAGCTTTAACAGAAGTTGCTGCTCTGGGGTCAGCAGGGCGCTGGGGAGTGAGCTCACCGTGGGCCCGTGCCTAGCGCGTCCCCGGCATCGCCTTCCCCCGCCTGTAGCTCGGCTGTCACTCATGACCCGGTCCAGTCATCTTCCTTACTCACAGTGGCTTGTTGTGCTGCTGTTAGTTCAGTTGCTAAGGGAAGGAATGTCCACATGACCCGTGCCAGGTCGTCCGCCCGGCCACCAGACTGCAGCGTTGGCAGAACGGTCAGGCCGTTGCCCCGGCGCCCGCATCACAAGTATGGGGGGGCGCATGCACGCGCACGGATCCGGTGGCCGGCTGCCACGTGTGGCTGTCAGGAGCTGTCACGGCGTGTCCGGGGCCTGTCCTTCGCCGTGCACCAGGCCCCTGCCTCTGTCACCGCGTGTCAGCCTGATGAAAGCCGGGTCTGCACGCGGAAAGCCACGCCTCAGCTCTCCGAGACGGAGATGGGGCTTTGATTTTCATAATCCTGTCGCATCAGTGCGCCCCGGCCCCCTTAACGCACACATGCTGACAGGGCAGGAGTGCGGTGTCAGAGTAAACACAAGTAGCGCTTTGTGCCGCAGCGCTAACAAGCAAAGGATTTACGGCGCTGTCGCGCTTTTTCTGAGGGATCTGTCTCGGAAGAATAGAAGCTGCAGCTACTGTTGCACCACAGTAGTCGTGTAGAACCACACTGGTTTTTTATTTTTTGTTTCACTCGCTGTGAAGTAACCAGACGGATCACATCGTCCCTCCCTGTCATGCCCAAATTACCAAATCACAGCTCTGGATTGCAATTAGCTATTATCTGCTCACTGTCACTCCAGCTGTGATTAAGGACGTCGACGTGTGTCATCTGCAAATGCAAATTTTCCGGAGCTGACTAACCACTTGTTTATCTGCCCCTCCTCTCCTCCTCTCCTCCTCCTCAGTCCCAACATGCTCCACCAGGTGGCCTCGTACCTGTGTCTGCTGCCCGAGCTGCCTGAAGGGCAGGACACCACCTACGAGAAGCAGTTCCTCCTCGAGCTGCTGGTAAGTGCCGACTAAGCCTCTCAGACTTTGTCCGGCCGAGATGTAAAAACAGTAATCTGTTTTGTGTACATGACAGCCTTGGATGGAAGTGGGAGATATTTATCCTGGACGGCGTTTTATCCCCTAAGCTCTTGGAACTGATGAGATAGAAACGGCTCCGTTGTGCGAGGGGAATGAAGCAATGCCTCAGGCGCTGTGCACTTGTCAAGCAGCAGAAAGGAAGACGTATAATTTGACCTGGCGCGCCTCTATAACCGCTGCTGGTGACCAGTTCTTTTCCAGTGCAATAACAAGAAACAATAACAGGCGGCCAGTCAGCGCTACGGCATAATGGGTTTTGTGTTTCTCATTTAAAAGTCATTAATTTAAGCTCTTGACCTTGAAATACATAGAGCATCGCCTCCTCACTCCCATCCCTCTTGAATTGACCATCTAATCCAATTACTCCTCTATGTGGGCGTTTGTGTGGGCGAGAGGAGGGGAATTTAAGGCCGGACTGATGAGATAGAGGTTTTCTGTTTTTTTTTTATTATTATTTTTAATAAGTAACTCTTGAAAGGCTGGAGCTAGTGTAATTGTACTGTGTACTGCCCCAATTTTCATTTTTTTTAAAACCCCTCCAGGAAATGGCTGCACCCTTGTCCCACTAGTCCCACTAACACACACACACACACACACACACACACGCTTCAGAGCTCTTCATCAAAGTGGGTGTTTTCAAGGCTGTCCGGCGGTTCTTCGTAATTATCCACTCAGACCTTCCCCAGGTCCTCTCCGAGAAGCGACGGAGGAGAGCCGTTTCATAATTATCTGATTAGGTTGTTGCGGGAGACAATGTCAGGGGACTCATTTGTGTGCGCCCGAGGTTGCCCCCGACAACCGGCATCTCTGGCTGTGTGAGTTTAATGGGGAAGGGGGCCGCAGGACCGGAGCGCCACCACATGCTCGCAAACAATCACGCGAGCTCCCCAGAACACGCTCGCCAGGGCGCCCAGGGAGGAGGGAGCGCTCGCTTGTACTTGCCATTGAGGGGCTAGTTTAGGTTGTTTACTTCCTCCGGTGGAGCTGATGAGCTGGTTAGTATTCTGACAGAAGGCATCAGCGCTCCCCCGACAACGCGGCAAATAATTCATGTTTTCCTCTCCTGAAGAGTGAAAACGCGGCCGAAAACGGCTGGCGTCTGCGGGGCGGCTCAGGAGGACACACGCTGGGTTTAAAGGGTCATGATGCAATGCAACAGACGGCGGCACGTCAGACGAGGAGCACATGGTTTCGCAATGTTGTCCCTCTTTAAGCAAATCTCCTCCTTGATGGTGTTTCTCATTATTTGCCGACGGGATTTCCAAAAAAGTACATTACTATTGAAAAATAGACCGACGACATGTTAGTTTAGTCAGTATCCCTGATCCTACAATAATAGAACAAACGAGCCTTTAGATATAAACATCTCATAATCATATCATAACGGTGTTATTTGTTTGAATTCTTAGCTATACAGTGTCTCATTTCCTTCATCTCAATCACGTGTTTTTAAACACTTGCATGAAAAGTAGTAACCAGACGTTTACTGCGGTCATGATGTAACACATATGTGGAGTTGACCCGATTTTGTCAAAATGTTGTTTTTTTTTCAACCCCTGATTTCTCCATGTGTCTTCTAGTAAGGGCGTAAGATAAAGATCCGAGACGGTGAGCCGAAGGGGCCGAGGGGGTCTCTCCTCATTAACCCAGTTTCTCTCCGTCTGTGTCTTTGTCTGTTTACCGCACACACGCACGCACACAAACACTCCCAGGTGTCCCGGCATGAGCGCAGGATCTCGCAGATCGAGCAACTTAACCAGATGCCCCTTTATCCAACCGAGAAGATAATCTGGGATGAGAACATCGTGCCAACCGAGTACTACTCAGGCGAAGGTGCGTGGCATGTCAGAATTATCTTTTTTTTCTTCCTTTTTTTATGTGTGTGTGTGTATGTGCGTGTCTGTCTTGACTTAATGTGCACTAGGCCACACACACACACACACATATGTACGTTGAGCATTAAGCCAGCATCTCATACTCACAAGTGCTCGCCACGCCCACGTCTTACACTATCGCTTACCCTGAGGGCTCTCATCTGGCACTGAATTGGCACCTCTCGCATGGGAAATCCTCTTTAGTTGGCAAGGACACCTTCAGACCACAGGCCATTCAAGCAACATCCCTTAAGCATATTACTCTTTGGCTCTATCAGTGGTCTGTTGTAGATTTAGACTCATACACCAGAGAGCTTTGTTTGCCAAGCTCGTCTAAGCTAAAAAGAAAAGCTAACTTTTGACTTATTGTCATGTCACAGAGCGTGTGTGTGTGTGTGTGTGTTATTACAGGCTCAAGGAGATTATTATTAACTCTGCCTTCATGTCTCTCAGGGTGTCTGGCTCTACCCAAGCTGAACCTCCAGTTCCTCACCCTCCACGACTATCTGCTGAGAAACTTCAACCTCTTCCGTCTGGAGTCCACCTACGAGATCAGACAGGACATCGAGGATGTGGTGTGGCGTATGAAACCATGGTGAGGCCTCCTCAGTGCTGCAAAACCCTCCAGGGCGTCTACGAGGTCTTAAAGTATTAAAACCTGATTAATCAATTTTGGGGAAAGTAAGGTCCTAAAAAGGTATTATAAAGGCTTAGTCAGGATTTAATGAGATTTTTGTTATTCAAGCTCTTTGCAAATAATACGACTACAAAAAGTGTATTTGTGGTGAATAATTGAGCGTCACAGTGTCACTTGTTGTGACCAAAGGCAAATTTTAATGAACTGTGGTTTAATTTATTATTCCAAGCTTTGTTTTTTCATAGCTGATCTCAGTTATGAATTGTTGTCCCCTTTAAATGTAATTTCATACTATTTGTTTAGTAAGTCAAAGATGTGTCACAAATGTGTTACAAATTGTGATGAGATCTTTAAGACGTCTTAAAAGGAGTTGAAATTAACTCAAGGATTCCTGCAGATACCATGATTTCTGTTCCTGTCTAAAATCACCAAAAGCCCCTGGAAGGTTTTTTTGGGTTTGAAAACCCTCTCCTGGAGCTGAGGGCATCATTATTTAATGCCGTGCAGATGATGGAGTCGGACGCTCAGGAGGAAATGTTAAAACACCTCGCACGCGATGACAAAAGTTAGAGAGGATGAAAAACGGACGGCATGAAGAACGCCCAGGTTCCCGCGCACTCATTGATGAGCGCCCCTGGTTCCTCTGCCAGCCTGAGTAGAACAGATCTCTCCCATCAGCCCGACCAGGACGCTCCGGAGACCCGCACCCTCCGCCCGCCTCTCTCACGCCGGCACGCCACGCTGCGACGATGCTTTATTAAGAGACTGTGACATTTGGTGCACCGCGCCTGGAAAACCCGTCGCTTAACGTATGAAGTGCTCCCATTATGTCAGGCGATGGCAGCGACTCGCTTGTTTGTTCCCGGCAAAAGTAAACAAGTAGGCAGCGGCGCCATGTGCTGCCCCGAATCCAGCCGATTGTTCCGATCCCGACAGCAGCCCGGAGCGCTCTGCCTGCCTGTCTGTCTGTCTGACTGACTGGCTGTCTGACTGTCTGTCTGTCTGTCTGTCTGTCTGACTGACTGGCTGTCTGTCTGTCTGTCTGTCTGTCTGTCTGTCTGTCTGACTGGCTGTCTGTCTGACTCTGTCTGTCTGTCTGACTGACTGTCTGTCTGTCTGTCTGACTGACTGACTGGCTGTCTGTCTGTCTGTCTGACTGACTCGCTGCCTGTCTGACTGTCTGACTGGCTGTCTGCCTGCCTGACTGTCTGACTGTCTGTCTGTCTGACTGTCTGTCTATCTGTCTGACTGACTGGCTGTCTGTCTGACTCGCTGTCTGTCTGACTGTGTCTGTCTGACTGACTCGCTGTCTGTCTGACTGTCTGTCTGACTGGCTGTCTGCCTGCCTGACTGTCTGTCTGTCTGTCTGACTGACTCGCTGTCTGTCTGACTGTCTGTGTGTCTGACTGACTCGCTGTCTGTCTGACTGTCTGTCTGACTGGCTGTCTGCCTGTCTGTCTGTCTGTCTGACTGACTCGCTGTCTGTCTGACTGACTGACTGTCTGACTGGCTGGCTGTCTGTCTGTCTGACTGTCTGTCTGACTGACTGTCTGACTGTCTGTCTGCCTGTCCTGTCTGTCCCTCCACCAGGCAGTCGGAGTATGGCGGGGTGGTGTTTGGCGGCTGGGCCCGGATGGCTCAGACCATCACCTCCTTCTCCATCGTGGAGGTGGCCAAGCCCAACATCGGAGAGAGCTGGCCGGCCCGGGTGCGAGCCGACGTCACCGTCAACCTCAACGTGCAAGACCACATCAAGCACGAGTGGGAAGGTAGTAATCTGTGTGCCGGTCGTAAATCTTTTTTTATTTAATTTTTTTTCAGCCACTATTTATCTTTCTTTAATGGGAAATAAACATTGGAATGAGTCACAAACGCATCCCGACGTGCGTTTCGGCTATTCCACATCGCTACACTTTTTTTCCCGCCACGCTTTCTTTCTTTCTTTTTCTCATTCTCCTCTTATTGTCTCTCCTAATAGTCCTCACAGTGAGCAGTTTATAACCTCCATAAAGTCTTCCCTCACCACTGTCTTCAATTCCACAGGGCCTTGACTCATGACCCTTATCTACCTCGCGTCTCTGCGAAGACGCACCTCTGCCTGTGCAGCCTCCACACTCGGATCCCTTTTGTTTTATTTTCTGGATCGTCTTCTCTCTCTGTGTCTCTGTGGCTGATAAGGCCAGTGCAGATAACGTTCGCAGCAGCTTGTCAGCCTCGAAGACATTGATTCAGCGCTATAGGAAGTACAATGAGGCTGACTGCTATTCCCCTCCAGAGAAAGATAGTTGACGTATTCAGGCCCCGATGTGCGCCAGGGGTGTGTGGCGCTAATTAATATCAGAAATAAATGGGCTCGCTCAGCGAGCAGGGGCTGCAGAGGTAATGGAGGGATCGCTGGGTTTTAAAAAGTAAATCTACTGTATCTTAAATTGATGTCTTCTCTTTCTTTACACCCACTTTCAGGGTTTAACTTTCTTTTTTGTGATTCAGTGGCGGTATGAAGTATTGCTTCCTCCCATCCAGCCATTTCCCTATCGTATAATTAGAGCTTCATGTTTTAAAGATTAGGCCAATGCTGACAGGGCAGTTTCTCTTGCATCCTCTAACTCTCACCCGCCATATTACTACTCCGTCTCACTCCTCCACCATCCCTCTTTCTCTGCACGCGCTCGTGTGTGTGTATTACTCTCCAACTCTTTCTCTGTCTCTGAACCCATTTCTGTCCCCGCTTTCTAACCCGTTCTTTTTTTTTTCCCCTCAGGGCTGCGGAAGCACGACGTTTGCTTTCTGATCACGGTGCGGCCCAACCTGCCCTACGGCACGCGCTTCGACCGGCGCCAGTCCTTCGTGGAGCAGACCGGCCTGGTGTACGTGCGGGGCTGCGAGGTGCAGGGGATGCTCGACGACAAGGGACGCGTCATTGAAGAAGGTACGCTCGCGTGTACGTGCGTGCGTGTGTGTGAGAGAACACATGATATCCGTCCACCCGTCAGACCTCCTGTACACAGTCGTCCCCCTGCAGACAGATCCCGGAGGAGAGGGTCACACTGCTGTTGTCATGGTGACAGTCAAAGTGAGACCTGACCTGGCCACGTTAACATCCCATTAACCTGAGGTCAGCATCAACACCTGAGAGCTCCGAGCCCTGCCCCTCTACCCCCCCCACCACCACCCCTTGCTTTATTTATAGGATTAAACTAAGGAGCTGCATGGGCTACATCTGGATTGATGTGCTTGTCCTGCAGAATGTGGGAATGTGTCGCACAAGCAGCCCTCACCTCCAGCTCTGAACCAAGGCGCCACCAGTCACTGTGCATGCGTGAGCCAAGCTATTTCACTGATGGAAGCCGTAAAACGTGCCACGTGTTATTTGCTCGAATCATTTCAGATCTTTCCTGGAAAGTAAAACCTGTTAATACGGTAGAGTGACTGCCTCTGTTTACCGCGTCGTGTTTAGCCCAAAGCAATCGCTCCGAGCGCTTTGGATCACCTAAGTTAGCCCGCAGACCTCCTATTCTGGGTCATTCTCCCAGTGGGAGTGCGTGTCCGTGCACCGAAGCAACCTTTTCCCTTATCCTTCCTCATCTGTTTGGATGAAATATGCAGAGGGCAGGGCTTTCTAAATAGACGTGCTGTCAGGAAACATGCCCTGCCAATGTCAGCCTGGTTAAACTTGCAGATCCCCAACAGGGCTAAGTGGCACTCCCAGCTAACCGAGTGGTGGGCCGATGTGTCACAGAAATCACCAGCCACCTGGGGGAGGTGTGTAATGGAATTTCTCATTAAAAGTGTATCGCTCAAATGCAAGAAACTTGAGTTGATTATGATGTTGTAAACACCCAGACTCTGCATGGGGTTAAGGAGCAAGTGCGGCGCATCCAAATGCGTCCTGTCAAACAAATCCTGTTTTGACTTTGTCCCATCTTTAAATAGCTGTCAGGTTAATACAATCACGCATACTTATTTTAACTATTCACCCTCCTTGGCACAGTTGTCCACATTATAATCCCTTGGTGTTGAGGGTGCAGCTTCCACTCCTGAGCGATCACCACACTCATTTTAGTCGGGGGGGATTTTATGATCCTCACACACACACAGGCCAACAGTATTGAGTTTCACTCTCTTGCTCTTTGCCCTCCAGCTCCATACAAGAGTCTATTTAGACATTTGTGAAAGCTGCACTAGCTGCACTACTCATGTACTCTATGGGAGTAAGCGTAAAGCCCGTGGCCTGTCACTCAACCGTCAAACATTTAATTCCTTTTCCTGAGGCGTTCTAGTACTAAGAAGAGAGGCTGAGCTCCTTTCAGAGGCTTGCATCTCTTATAGTATGTATAGAGGGGAAGTGGTTGTGGAAACCTCATGTATTGTGGCCTGCTGTGTTTCTAAAATGCTGTTTTAATATTTTGCTCTCCTCTTGTGGTTATTAGTGATGCAGGACATTGTCATTTTTCAGGATTCTACATCGTGAATGCAAATGTTCCACTACTTAATCTGTGGAAAATTGCAAACAATTTCCCATAAGAAATGAATCGGCTAAGGTGAAAAAAAAGCGATACATTGTTGAGCTTTTCCAAATATCTACAGCTCAGGCCGACGTTCACCTGGAGACGCCATTCCAGCGTTACATTCTGGACACAAGTCCACTTTGTTGATATGGTGTTCCACTTTTTGATGTGGAACAGTTTTTTTGCAATGGCCACAATCACAGAGCCTCTCTACTCTCATCGTGCTGCTGTATGCTGCTGTCACCATGGCAACCTTGATTAGAGGTTCCAACCAGCTGGTGGAAACTGCCAGACTCTGCTGCTGCTGTCGCCATGGCAACCTTGATTAAAGGTTCCCCAGAGCTAGTGCAGTAATAGCAGTTGTAGTAGTAGTCGTAGTAGTAGTAGTAGTATAGGTAGTATTTTTTTTTTGTATTTTTCACAGTTTTACAGAGTGTAACCAGCCAGAGAGGCCCTGCATCACTCTCACAATTTCCCACAGGGGAATTTTCTACTATATTCGTGTTATTGCCACAAGACATTCACGGTGAAAAATGGTATGCACATTTAGATTTATTGCTTTCATATTGATCACTCAAGGGCCGCTGTGACAAATAAACCTCCCCCTCTCCCTCTCCCTCTGTTTTAGGCCCGGACCCCAAGCCCAAGCTGCGGGGAGACGCCAGAACGTTCCGCGTGTGGCTGGACCCGAACCAGTACCAGCAGGACATGACCAGCACCATTCAGAGCGGCACCGAGGACCCGTACGAGACTTTCAACATCATCATGAGACGCAAGCCCAAGGAGAACAATTTCAAGGTGTGGCACACACACACGCACACGCACACACACAGGTCAGCCGTCACTGTACATCGTGTTCGAGTGCTTTATCTTCAGACCTTGAGCTCTGGTCCCACCAGCGCCACCCTGGAGTGATGGATCGCACATATTATGCTCTCTGGGGTATTGCAGCTGTAAGGTTGGGGCCAGGGCAGCTCTGAGATTACCACCCACCCAAGGCCCTCCCAGCGATCCCGCGCACACACTTCTCATTGGATATTCACGTGATTTGTACCTCCTGCCTGTCTTTTCACCTTTAAGAATCCATCCCTGGCTGCAGATTTGTTCTGATTTTTCTGCAGGAAAACACGATTCGCTGATGCCCTTGACAGACTCTCGCTTGTAAATAATTGAAGAAAACCAAATTTGAATTGATTTTTTTCATAGCTGTTAAAGTTTGTCTGCAGGTCAGAGAAAAGTTAGCCAGTGGACAAAGTAAAACTTCAGAAATTCCCATCTGTGTGTGTGTGTTTTTTTTTTTTTTTGATATGCCCCATTTTTATTTTATCTTATTCCTCAACATCATTTTTCTGGAATGTTAATCATCCACAGCAGCATTTTCATCACTTCTCTATCTGAGAAGTTCTAATCACAGCTTTGCCAAATGCAGTTTTTCGGATTCCTCCCACTCATTTCTGTCCTTCGCAGCCCGACAGATCATTTTTAAGTGTTTCGTTCTTTTTTCTTATTTTTAATGAATTTGAAACCACAGGAACTAATGGGTATTCAGGAAACATTCTTCCTCGTCTTTGATGCGTGGCAGAGATGAAAGTAAACATGTTCCCCTACCCAATGTTTGATGCTCAGGGCATTAGACAGGTTGCAGCTCATTAAAATGTAATTGACAGACATACAAATTACCTGCTGTCCCATCAGCCCACCACAGAGCTATTCTTACCCGGCTAAACACCCCACTTGTGGGATGGTTGTCTGCAGCGCCTCGTTCACTCAGATTGCACTCTTTTTACTTTTTACTTCAAAAATCTTTTGGCCCGGCATCCGTCTCACGGCCCGTGCTCCCCCGTGTTTTCAGGCCGTGCTGGAAACCATCAGAAACCTGATGAACACGGAGTGCGTGGTCCCGGACTGGCTGCACGACATCATCCTGGGCTACGGCGACCCAGGCAGCGCCCACTACTCCAAAATGCCCAACCAGATCGCCACGCTGGACTTCAACGACACCTTCCTGTCCCTGGACCATCTGCGCTCGTGCTTCCCCGGATACGACATCAAAGTCACAGAGGAGGACCCCGAGCTGCAAGTCTTCCCCTTCAGGTGAAACTCAGCACTCCCAAATAAGGAACACGTCAAAAAAGTCATTGGTGAGAGTAAAAGTTTCATTTTTCCTTTATTGTTTCGCCCCTCCAGAATCACGTTTCCTGTCTCGGAGAAAGTGGACAAGGGGAAGAAGAGGAAGGCTGACGAAGAGGCAGGAGACAAGAAGGAAGACAAGACGTTGATCGTGGAGCCGTACGTCACTCTCAACCGCGGGCCGTATCCCTACAACCAGCCCAAACGGTGAGAGGTCGGGGTCGTCTCAGGCCCTCTAATTAAAAACCTCGACGAGACCAGGGGTCTCAAAGGCCTCTCCGTGTTTGCTTGAACCTTGGCTTCACTATGAAGTCGGCCGGTGAGTGCAACTGTGCACACAGCATAGCGTGTTATATCAAAGTCCTCCACCTGCATCTAGAACGTCTTCTCCGTCCAAAGCCACACAGAGGCAGATGGATGCTTATTATAGGCCCCCTGCTCTTGGCCTGAGCATTGTGATGTGTTTGCCTGTCTCCATGGCTTCTCCTCTGACTCGTTGTTCGCCATGTAATGTCACGGTGCTATTCCGGGCGTCGCTATGCCTACCGCTCTGAAGTCTTTTTGTGCAATTAAAGGTGAACAGAGAACGGCTTAAATATTCCTGTACTAATTATAACACCAGCGAGTAATTGCCCTTCAACACCAACTTGAGATTCATCTGATGGTGTTTTAGCATTTCCAGTTCACACTTTGATGTTGAAATCCTGATGGCAACACAGTGTCCATGGGGGAGCCCCGTTTTAACAGTCTGTGAAGAGGGACCCCAAAAAAACATAGGAAAAAAAAACATTTGAATAGAAACATGTTAATGCTGTCAAGGCTGTACAATAACCTATGGTTTATTGATATCCTGTTTGTACATGTCTTCCAGAAATACAATCCAGTTCACTCCCACTCAGATTGAAGCCATTCGAGCCGGGATGCAGCCTGGACTCACCATGGTAAGGACGTGTCGTTTGTGGTTCATTTTACTCGTTTTCCGTACGCATTTTTACAGTTGAATAGGTGTGAACGTGTCCAGATGATGAAGTTGAAACACACAAAATGTGGCTGCAGTAGTTTTTTTGTGTTTGATCCCTATAAAACTGTAATTAAAATGGCAAGTCATGCTTTAAGGACATATCTGCGGGTGCGCTGCTGTGGTCTGTGCAAAAGCCTGCAGTCGGCCCTGTGCTGATACTGCAGGTTCAAGCTGTTCCAAGTCACTGTTCCAAAGCCAAAGATTTGCGACCATTAATCTCAGTGATGTACACCTGGGGGATCCCTGGGCCAGTAAATATGCTGCTGTTTGGTGTCCCCATCTCCATAAGTCATGCAGAGGGGACGACTGACTTCCCTGGAAGCCCTCTCCTGTTTTGACACGGCGAGTAAAACGAGCAGCCGCACATGAAACCACCCGGGCTCGGAGCTATGGACACACCCGGCCCAGGCAGTGCTGGAGCGGTAGCCGTGTAATTCCAGCACAATGTTGTTGTTCTTGTTGTTGCTATTGCGCAGTTTTGACAAAGGTGCAGCTCGGATGTGGTGATTGGAAGCCGGCGCCGGGGGGTTGTGAGTTATTTATTGTGCCGCTAGCCGAGGTAAATATGGCAAGTGAGCTATCAGCAGGCTCGTAAAACAGCTCTGCATGCATGCCTTTCCCGGCTCCTCTCCTCGGGCCCTCCAGCCTCCCTCCTCGGCATATGTCACAGTCGTTAGCAGCCATGACAAGCGCACAGCCTCCCCGGTCTGCCCGGCTTTTAATGTCACGGACACCGAGGAGCTGATTATATACTGATTTATGCAGGACGGCTCTAATTGTCTTCGCTATCTAAGCAGAAATTACTCACCTGAGATGCCCGTACCAAACCAACTGCTTTCATAAATATTTATTTTGAAAATTAGATGCGCCGCTCACCCCCCCCAGTGCGATGAATATGAGGTTTATTAAGCATGAGACCAGGACAAAAGACACGTATAATTCTGCCTCCTGTGGTTTGCCTTTGCTTATCCGTCGCACTGGCGACTCTGCAGCCCTGTAGCCCGTTCTGACGCGCTCCTGACCGAGCTCTCACAACCTCTAGGGTGACTCTACGGCACGTCCATGCCTGCGTTCTCCCCCCCCCCCCCCCCCCACTCTCTCTGTTAACGTTTTCCACTTCTGTCCTGACGCCCGGTTCTCCTCTACTACGCTCCAGGTGGTGGGGCCGCCAGGTACCGGAAAAACAGACGTCGCCGTTCAGATCATCTCCAACCTCTACCACAACTTTCCCGAGCAGAGGACACTCATTGTCACACACTCCAATCAGGTTAAACCACACACACACACACACACACCTCTCTCACACCTCTCAGAGACTTTAGGGCAGCCCATTAGTCATTCCATAGTTATATTCAAACCTTTGCTGCCCTAGTCTTCTTCCCTCGTATTTTAATCATATAGTCATTTGCTGTAGTTCTCCACTAGTGGAAGCTCGCCAAAGGTAGCCTCGGCCACAAGAAGCAAAGGTTTACACAAGGATGGAAAACCCTGTTGTAGAGTTACCGTTTTCCTCCTTATGTAGTCCAGATGCAGCCATAGGCTCTTCAAATCGTACTTAGTGCCTCGAATGATGCACATCAACAGACAGATTGTTCTGGAAAGATTACAAACTTTCCGAGGGATTGGACTGGATTTCTCCTGCATCTGATCCTGTTTGCTGTTGTGGCCGCTGTTAAATCCCGCTCCAGGCTCTGAACCAGCTGTTTGAGAAGATCATGGCTCTAGACATCGACGAGCGCCACCTGCTGCGTCTGGGCCACGGAGAAGAGGAGCTGGAGACCGAGAAGGACTTCAGTAGGTGAGGACGGCAGGCGGACAGATGGAGAGGGACATACGCACACACACACACACACACACACACACACACACACACACACACACACACACACACACACACACACACACACACACACACACACACACACACACACACACTGACAGGCTGACCGACGCACCTAAACAAACAGCAATGGAACAACTGAGACAATTCACACACGCATTCGGCAAATGGTGACAGTGCCGGTGCAGACGACACACATACATGCGTATGGAAAATAGATGATTAGCATGAGCCAACACGGTCACAGGGTTACTTGATACTCCCATATGTCAGTCAGTGGGCCGGATGTGTTCTAGTTTGGCAGCCCAGGCCTCTCAGGCCTGTAGTCCAGTGAAAAGAGATCCCTCCCTGTAGCCCTTCACTCAGAGGCAATTCCTGTCTGATTAACTCTCTCATCATGGCTCCCCGCTTCCAGAGCTAGCCTCGCACCCAGCTGTAGCGGCCACTTTAGGAGCAGCTCCCAGTCGTAGGGTGGAACTTTATGTTATCTGAATAATTTCAATTTAACAGTTCAGTTTTGGATCCTTTTGTTAAAAGCAGCTATTCGTTCACACGTCTTGTTCAGGCCAGGAAGGAGCCCCCTTTTTAAAACCTGTGTCAGGCCACCTCTCCCCAACTGCGATATAATAAACCCCGCATTAAATCTTAATGTGTTGTTTTTAGATATTTCTCAGTCTGCGGCCCACAGGGCTGGTGAAAACACAATGCCACGCCAGCCCTCATATCGCACGGCCCTGGTGGCGGACAGCAGAATAAATGGCCCCGGATGAGAACCGCTAGAGCGCTGTTAAGGAAGGCCCAGCAGTTCCCAGCTCTCACACCCATCGCTCTGCGTACACTCCGGCGAGTGTGAGTGTGAGCGCGCGTGTCTGCGTGAGATGCCTTGAAGGGTGGTGACTCAGTCTCTACTACTGAGACATAGTGAGATGGCGAAAGGGAAAGCACGCACTTCCAGCAGCTCATGACAGACTTCAGAGAGCGCGATTATCTCCGAATAGCCAAAACATTTACACTTCTGCCCCGCTGCTGTTATATTCACGCCACAATCTTCCGTTTTTTTTCTTCTTTTTTTTGCTGCAAGCTCCTGAATATAAATAGCGCTGTCCTATTGAATATTAAGTTTTCATGCCTTACTATTTATAGTTTCCTTATAGCCTACACGCCTGATAATTACCACCTTATTCATCTGTGGCACCGAGCAAATCGCACCCTGCTGCTCTTAGCAACACTTCCAGAGGAGGAGGAGGAGGAGGAGGAGGAGGAGGAGGAGGAGGAGGAGGAGGAGGAGGAGGAGGAGGAGGAGGAGGAGGAGGAGGAGGAGGAGGAGGAGGAGGAGGAGGGAAGGAGTGATGCTTGTAACTCCTTTGTTACCACCCTTAACATGCCTCCCTGCTGCATGTATGGCCATAGTGTGTGTATGTACCAGGGGTCCGCACATGAAAACAACTGTTACGCTCTTTAATTATGCAGCATCTCAGACATAAAAGCGAGAGCTGCAGCTTCGCGGTATGTTCCCGCCTGCCCTGCCTAACAACATGCAGGCTCCACACTCCTTCCACCCCACTGACACCAGCGCGAGGAGAGAGCCGGAGAGTTTTAATTAACACCGTATACGAGATGGCGAAGTGGAAGGCGGCGCTCCTCCCAGTGCCTAACAAAGGGGAAGCTGCAGCACGGTCTATTAGGAGGTTTTCATGAGAGGACTCTGCAGCATTTTAATGAGGCTTTGAGAGGTGGAATTTGGTGGGAAGAGGCAGAAGTATGTTGAAAGTTGTGGGCTAGAAATTTAACACCACTTTTTGATCTTAAAAGCGTGCTCGCTGCTCATTTTCAAGCACTAGGGGCTCATTTTTATGTATTTTTGGTTACAAAAAAAACATTCCTCTCGTTAAATTTGTGTTATTCACACGTGTGTTTCTATTCTGGGCTTTGGCCTGGGAAGCAAGGTCACCCCCCATTTTTTTTTTTGGTCTGAATCGTATTCGGGCCAAACAGGCGGAGAGCACTGTGCTTGTCTTTGAGTCACCTGCTGACCGGGGATCTTTGCAGGAGCTCTAAAAATAGAGCTCACCTCTACTATTACCATGTGACCCCTCCCACTTCCTGTCTCCCCCTACATGCTGCTTGTCTCATTGCCACCTGATAATTACTTTTAAGCGGGATTGTTCAGCCGCACAATGGGACGCACTCCAACACACTTTTGTTGTATGGTCAAGGACATGCGATCGCCCCCTGTGACCCTCTGCCCCTACCATACGCTTTTGCTCCATTCGATACAGTTCTCCATTGATGACCAGTCATTTTTCATCACCGGCTTCAATTGCACCAACGGCGCAAACACAATAGTTGTGATTACAGAAAGAATTCCACACAATCAAGCCTGATTAACCACGGTCTGTCGATGCTGGGAGGCTGAGCGGGCAAACCTCGTTACGCCTGTTTTGTGCGTGGCAGCAGCAGCTCGTCACGAGTCCTGACACCAGTTCTGTTGCGGTGCAGTTGATTCTGGAGAAGGAGCAGAGTCAGACTGTCACTCACAGCATCAGCTGTTCGATAATACATTTGAGTGCCCGCATTAATAGAGCCGCTCGTCTGCTGGAATTAATGAGACCACCATCTTCGCCTGTATCACAAAATAAACTCTTTTTTTATTTTTTTACCAGATCAGCATCCACCACCGGTACTTTCTCAACACGCCATGACCGTGTTTATCCCCATAACTATAACTGTGTGTGTGTGTGTGTTTGTGTTTGCAGATATGGCAGGGTCAACTACGTCCTGGCCAGAAGGCTGGAGCTTCTCAGGGAGGTGGCCAGGCTACAGGAGAGCCTGGATGTCCCGGGAGATGTTTCCTACACTTGTGAGACAGCTGGTCACTTCCACCTCTACCAAGTAAGACTCTGGAAAGATGATGTGGATTTCTCACTTGATAGGATGTCCAGCGTCTCAGTACAAACCAGATCATCTGTCAGTCTAAGAGTTTAGCCTCTGAATATCATTCATCCGGGCATTGGCATAGATTCACAGACGGACAGTTAAGGGTATCCTGGAGTAATTTTGCAGAGTTAATTAGAATGGATTTTGATCTTCTCCATCCTGTTAGACATGTTTGTCGTGGTAATCAAATCCAGACGGTATCACCGTTTCCGTTGCTCGTACTCCGTTCTCCTCGCGGCGATGTTTCAGATACCCTGAGTGGCTCTCAGTCCTCGCTCGTTTATTCTCGTCACCTAGCTATCACTGTCCTGCGGCCGCAGAAGAACCTGCTTTAAAAATAGACATTTGTAACCCAAACAAGCACCGAGTGTAGCCGCTGTGCTGTAGGGATGCTCGGGTTGATATCCAACCTTTTCCTCTTCTGCTCAGTATCACGTCTCATCATAATAGTAACATGAGGCCTATAAAAACAAAGCAATGATCCCAGTGAAGTCACTTCTCTTGGTCATAGCTCCAGCTGTATTCCTTAGCAGGTCGTTGCCATAGCTGGGTTTTCCACCTTCCCAGAAGTGTGTCAGTTGCGTCTGTCTCTCACAGACCCATACGTGAACTCTTCATCTTAGCTGTGTGATGGTTTCAGTGCGAGGCCATGAGACGACCCGTCCGCCTGCAGCCCGCGCTCATGTCGACATGCTTACGGTCTCACCAGGGCCTTAATAGTCCATGCAGGCTGATACTTAACACACAATTAAGCCCAGTCCTCTAGCAGACTCATTAATGTTCGTATCCTTAAAGTTGTTTTTCACAGGGGTGCAGTATTTATAGAACTAGGCTACCCCGCTGTTTGGTTGAAGCTGGTTTATTAGGTGCTCAGCAGGGGAACCTTTGTACAAGTGAGGCTGTCTGTTCTCATTTTTGCATAATTGTGTGTGTGTGTGTTTTTTAATGCCATGGTCAGATTATTATAGACACAAAAAGTACAGTTTGCATCATTTAAGTTGCACTGGGCCACACAAAACAGCCCATGTGCTCTCTCTATAAAGCTTTTTTTGGCAGATCTCATCTACATCAGCAGCCAGAAAAACATATGAATGTAAATAATTTAGACAGTTTGCAAGTTTAATGTAAGGCCACGTTCACACTGTAAGCCAAAGAGGTCCAAATTCACACTGGCTCATATTTGACCCCCTTCTGATCATTTTATGGTACTCTGAACAGCACGAATCCAATGTTAGATCTTTCATATAAGTCGGTCTCATATATTTTCAAAGCGAGCTCAGTCTGAGCGGCCATGTTGCATTTCAGCCGACTTCAACATCTTTGAAGATGCTGGAAGAAGTGGGACATGGCGAGATCAAGAAACAAGATTATTCCTTAATGCCCCCGCCCCCCCTAATCTTGAGATTGATTAACCCTCAGACCGTCTCTACCCTCACCCGCTCACAGGTGATGTCCCGCTGGGAGGAATACATGAGCAAAGTGAGGCCCAAGCACGGTAAGGCCGTGGAGGTGGAGGCCGTGGCCGCTCACTTCCCCTTCCACAAGTACTTCTCCAACGCCCCCCAGCCTGTGTTCAAGGGCCGCTCGTACGAGGAGGACATGGACATCGCGGAGGGCTGCTACCGCCACATCATGAAGATCTTCACCCAGCTGGAGGTGAGAGCATCTCACAGTCTCGTACGGCCGTGCGCCCCCCCCCCCCCCCACACACACACTGCTGAGCAACACCCAGTGGGACGTAAGGAGGTTACTCCAGTGCAGTAAGGCACAGCAGTTTTATTTATAGACCATCTGTCGTTACAGTTTTAGTCAATGGCGTTTGCATTAACGCGCCGGCAGCGCTGAACCAAATGTTAGGGACACATACATCGTCCCTGATGTGTTTAAAGTATCAGGACTGTTGAGTAGAGCAGAGGCCCGCTGTGTCCAGGTGTTGCACGGAGTCCGAGTCCTTTTTGCTTCACTTGTCCGAGTGACTTCTTATATAAGATACTTAGCAGCACTTGTCCTGTACCCTGTTTTTTTCCCTTTACAGAGGGGTCAGCAAACATGAAAAAGTACAGCACAGTGACCGGACCTCCCCTGCTTATCTTTTTCCGCTCCCTCTCACTCTTTTTTCTTTCTCCCCACACACACTTTTTCCCCAAACTCATAAACACACAAGCCGAACGCCTCCTCAGCTCATCGGAGCATTTCTATAGGGATAACAATAACGCCTCAGATTTATGGGAATACCAAGAAGGTCTCAGAAAAGCAATAAAGAAGTTATTGGCTGGAGGTAATATGCCGACATGTGTGGTGACCTTGATTTATCTGGCCGGCCTGTGCATCGCTGCATCGCCGCACCTCTCCCTCCTCCCGCAGCCTCACCCATGCTGCAGTGAAAGCCGCGCGCCCATTAAGAGCTATTGCTGTCTGTGGCGCAGGGGGCAGACAAAGCAGCGTTCTGCTGAATTTGCGCATCTGTCTGCCTCCTCAAATGTAAAAGCAGTCTGGAGAACGGGGGATAGGCTGTCATAGGAATACACTGCAAACCAGACAGACAGACAGAGGGACGGACGGAGGGAGGGACGGATGTGCAGCGTGCGTCTCCTGTTTCCTCCGCCGCAGTCCCACCACATCTTTCCTGCTGTTTACTTCTTTTTGTTTTCTCTCTCTCTCTCTCTCTCTCTCTCTCTCTCTCTCTCTCTCTCTCTCTCTCTCTCTCTCTCTCTCTCTCTCTCTCTCTCTCTCTCTCTCTCTCTCTCTCTCTCTCTCTCTCTCACCCCCCCTTCTCTCTCCCTCTCTGGGTGTCTGTGAATCCTCACCATCTTGATTTCACCCTTCAACCACTCTGGAGCCAGTGGGGGTTAAAAATAGATCTCATCAATATTGCATGTTTTGATCGGTTTAATATTAATGCTTAAATAGTAACACATCAAATATTTATACCCCCTGTGCTGTCCGAGCCCCCCCCGCCCCCCCCCCCCCCACCCCGTCCCGTCCCGTCCCGTCCCGTCCCCCCCCCCTCCCTCCCTCCCTCCCTCCCTCCTCCCCTCCCCTACCACCACACAGCCAGCGGAGCGACCTGAAAATAGCACGCCTGTTTACCCTTATTTCCTCCCTCCCGCAGCCTGCTCATCATGGCTGCTCCGCACCGGCGCTCCAGAAAAAGCAGGCGATTCATATTTTCCTCCAAAAGCACTCATTAAATTTTCCATTGTAGTGTAAGCCGGGCAGGAAAATCAGTACTTAAGTGCTCTTCAAGCCACAGTTATTGAACGGCAAACTCCACCCAGCACATCATAGAACAGGCAGTCCTGCCTCGCTGCCTCTGGAAAACAGCAGCATCATGTTGATTATGATTGTGAAATTCAAATAGCAGGGTGCTGCAAAGTTAGTTGTGGAGAGTTTTTCATATGATAAATAGCATCTTAAAATGTGCTTATAGACGCATTGGTTGTGTGTCCAATTACTGAACTTTGCCTCTTTCCTTTTAGTGGTGTGATTACCCCCCCCTGGATAATCATGTTATCCATCATCTCTGACACTCATTATCCATCATTCTGCCATTTTGAAAGTCATTTAAGTCTTCAGTCACAGCTCTTGTATTCAAAATATGAACGTAAATCTTAGCATCATGCATAAATTTATACTAATACATTGTATACAAAGTTGTCAGATATGTGCGTTCTTGGTTACGTCTATATTTAAAACATTTCTACCGACTTCTGTTTTCCAGGAGTTCAGGGCGTTTGAGCTGCTGAGGAGTGGACTGGACCGCTCCAAGTATCTGCTTGTGAAAGAAGCCAAAATCATTGCCATGACGTGTACGCACGCTGCCCTCAAACGTCACGACCTGGTGGAGCTGGGCTTCAAGGTAACGCCTCTAGCAGGCATACCAACCAGTTTGTATCGACTGTGATTGTATTAAGTATTCACTAATCGGCCGATGATTCCCTGATTCTCTCTGCTAGTATGACAACATCTTGATGGAAGAAGCTGCTCAGATTCTGGAGATCGAGACCTTCATTCCTCTCCTGCTACAGGTAGCTCTGTCCTGAGATATAAAATGACTTCAGATTTGATCTTAGCAGCAGCCCAGAGGCTGCCATAAATCCTGTCATCAAGCCTGGTCCAGTCCCGAGGGCAGGACACCGACTCCCTCTCTCTGTTAAGGTCTGACTGATGGGCTCCGAACACAGTAATGGGGCTTGTCTTTGGTAGTTGTGCCTAATTGTCCAAGATAGTGCTAATGTCTGTTTACAGATGAGCTCATTAAGCACATCAGCCCATCTACAAACCCCCGCCCGAGCTGCTCTCTTTATCTCTCCCCTCTAGTGAGCCATTATCAGAGTCGTCAGCCAGGTATATGTCCCGGAGAAGCTGGGTATTTCACCTCCGCCTCTCCCCCTTTCATTATCCAGCCATTCAGGCCTTTATCGGGATTTTCAGCGATTAAATCAGATCTCCACTCGCTATGGTCCGTATACCAGATTCGTCTGGGGTCAAGCTCCAAATAAACCACATCTAATTAGCAGAACCTGGCAGCGTGACGTACGAGTAAGATCCGCACTGGCACGCGTTATTTCACGACCCTCATGGACTTAAAACGCCGTTATCTACCCAAAATCTGATTTTATGTGCACCGTATAATGTTATCAGGCCCATGAGAGTGATTTAAATATAGCTGGACTGCATGGGGTAGTTGTATTGCGTATGGACCAATTCTGTGGAAAATAAAAGGATCACATTTGGAAAGACTCTGATGCTTGTATCTCCTGTAATTATCCTCTGTTGCGGTACTATCTAATGGCATATGTTCTTTCCCGACAGAACCCAGAGGACGGCTACAGCAGACTGAAGCGCTGGATCATGATTGGAGACCACCACCAGCTGCCGCCCGTCATCAAGAACATGGCCTTCCAGAAGTACTCCAACATGGAGCAGTCTCTGTTCACCCGATTCGTGCGCCTGGGAGTGCCCACCATCGACCTGGACGCCCAAGGCCGTGCACGAGCGAGGTGGGGGACCTGCCCGAGCAGAGTGTAACAAACAGCACCTCACCTCAGCAGTCTGGCTTAACGTGCATCCTGTCCCCTCCCGCAGCTTGTGCAACCTGTACAACTGGCGCTACAAACACCTGGGGAACCTGCCTCACGTCCAGGGGCTGCCTGAGTTCCAGGTGCCGAACCCCGGCCTGACCTTCGATTTCCAGCTCGTAAATGTGGAGGACTTCAATGGGGTGGGAGAGTCTGAGCCCAACCCCTATTTCTACCAGGTCAGTGCTGCAGCTGCACACAGCACAGGACACTAACACACACAGGGATGGAAACATCAGTAGGCCAGGATCAGCCCACCTGATTTCCTTTTTTCCCCCCATATTCTATCATTTATGTCAGATAAAACACGGTAGCATAAGTTCTTGAACTGAAGATTCATCAATTACGACCCTGCACAGGTTCATAACTCATCAGGAGGGCATTTTCATAATCGCATGCAGCCGCAAAACCTCTCATTCTCTTCATCATGTTCGATATCAGGGCACATTGACTATCCTGTTGGTCAGTGTCAAGGTTCACGCCCATGAGACGTTAATAAGGCGCTACTGTGGCTCGGTGGTTCTAACCCAGCCTAGTGCAGCCAACATGTCCAAGTGCAGACACTCACCCCAAACCCCAAGCTGCCTCTGATGCTGTGTCATCAGGTGGTTGAAGGAGACGGACCGTGCAGGATAGCCTCTGCCACCAGGGTGTGAATGGGTGAATGTGACTCATGACGCAGTCTGTAAAGCCGTCTGAGTGGGTAAGGAGACTAGAGAAATGCTATATAAAAACCAGTTAATTGGAAACTGGACCGCTATTTACTGGACTTTTCATCAGGCTTCACAGAGCATCATTACCATTCTGGTATCAAGCAAAAAAAATCGACATCAGACAAAACGAGCATTGAACTCTAACAAAGAAATCCTCTCAGTGAGCACCCTGAGCACCCAGTATGTAACCTGTTCTAAATAAGTCTGCAGCGCAGGCAGATGCATTATGTAGGAATAATGTCGGGCAGGTTCTGAGTACAGTTTATGCACTCAGACAAACACAAACTCATGCACACTTTGTTCCACCAGAGCTGGGAACCAAAGCCCTGGCTGCATCCGCTTCCTCTGAAATGGTTGTCATACAGAGCGTCATGAATTTTTAAGCCTTAATGGTTTAGCTACCAGTCCATATGATATATTCATAACCCTGCTCGGGCTGCCACTGCCCGGCACAGACCAAGCGGCTCTGTCCTTCACACCGGGAGCCAGATTGTGTTTCATCATGACATTGCTGAGACACTCAAGACTGTGTGTGGGCAGGAGTGGGGGGAGCTGGGAGGGGGCAGGGGTGTGTATGGAGAGAGAAAAAAAACGTGTGTTTACTTTGGCACCACACCAGTACAGGAGCCTAATCTTCCCAAGACGACTAGATGCCAGTAACCAGTTACGTTAACTGCACTATATTCAGATTTATTTTTAGAAATGGAGGAAAACGGGTGTCATTGGAGATGCAGTTACCGGGATACAGCAGGGCTTGTAGCAGCATTGAGGTCAATTTTGCATGGTTTTACAATGGCACTAATTAGTAAAAACACTAATTAGGACACTGATTTATTTACAAGCTGTGTGCACCAGTAACGCATCTTCATGTCCGTTGATGCCGTGTTCAGCACTGTGCATGCTTCAGTCCCTCAGGCTCCTTATTGTCCTTAAATCCAGACCATGTGCTCTTCTCGAGGCACCAGGTCACATGAACCTCAACTGCATTTGCCTGTTGCCATTTTCAGGCTCCTCGAGGGAATTGCCAGTATCACTCACTACGCCTGGCACACACACACACACACACACACACACACATCCGAGCATGCTCTTTCCTAGGAACCAGAACAGATAAATTGGACACTAGAGAGGCAATTGTATCCTGTGCATGCTGAATGCCTGTCACAGCTGAACAAACACCGGCGCAGCTCTGCCTCGCACTTCCACAGAAAGTGTACACTCATCATATCCCGCAAAACATGTGCCTTACACACACACACACACACACACACACACACACACACACACACACACACACACACACACACACACACACACACACACACACACACACACACACACTCCGGTCCAAAGGTCTGCTCCTGCTTCTTCACCTCATTTGTTAAAGCACTTTTCCACATGGAGTCTCGGCTCATTGATACTACTTTCCAAGTTGTCAAATGGCTCGTAAAGGGTAAGACGCTTATCTAAATCCACATCTTCTGTTGTTAGAAGTAAAGGCTTTTCTCAGCTACTAGGCTTGTTAGTCGAGACTTTTTCCGCCTCGGGGGCTACATTTTTAAAGTTACGTAAGCGTAAAAAGCATCGCGGGCTGCACTCGCAGGTAATCTAGAGTTATACCTCCGGTGTGTTTGAGCCTGCGCCACAGTGCACGAGCCTCTCTCACCTTCTGTCCCTGCTCCTGCCCCTGCTCCAGCCTCACCGAGCCCTCAGGCCCTTGGCTCAGACTCCAGTGTGCTCTTTAGGAGGACATAATGCATTAGATCACATTTATGTTAAATATGCACATGAGGTGGGCTGGAAATGCCTCAAGTATTATTCCCCACGTGTGTTACATTACATGCAATCTTCCTGTGATCTGGATTCTCAGCGGCATATTTTATAAGCATTCAAGTGAAATCACGGGGTTTGTGTCACAAATATGACATAGTCTTGTTTGGACAGAATACGAAAGTTATGGCCAGATCAAATACTCAGATAATGACTGATCTGTGGATTTTCCATGCATTAAACCCTTGGTGGTACTTACTTGCCAATCATGTGTAACATCACCATCGATACGAACCTGTTCGGCCATTACAGCTCCAAGTTTGCTCCGCCATTTGGCAGGTAGCAAGGGACGGAGAACAAAGCATGTCACTGTTTTTGATGTGTTGACTCCAGTGCAGCTGGGTCAGGAACTGTTGATGAAGCTGCATAAATTATTATCAAAGACGCGAGGCTGCGGTCCAAGCTTAATTGAAACGGAATGAATAATGCATACTGTTGGCTTTTTTCTCTCCGTTTTTTTTCTTTCTTTCTCTCTCTCTCTCTTTTTTTCCTCCCTCCTCACTCTTTTGGTCGCATTTGAAGGGCAGAGTGCAGCCTTGGGTAGCCCGGCTGCATATGATCATGCTGAGGAATCTGTTGGTTGTTAAGCGTGTGCACATTTTTGCATGAGGTCTCACTTGGAGGATGAGCTAGTGTGATGTACTTGGACGAATGCACTTTGTGAAGCCAGATGAGTGTATTTTATAGATGAACATCCCGCTGTGTGTGTAATCTGGAAACAATCAAGGTTGTGATAACACTGAGCCGTCAGTAATGAAACTTGACGCCCGCTTTTGTATCCACAATCAACTACGTGCCGCGTAATGCATATCAAGTAGAAATGGTAGAAATGTGGCACGAATATGAACCCGAGCCCTGCTGGGTGTCACTGTCGAGGGGACCCTGGATTTGGACATTTTGTCCCGGCCTGTCTGGAGGTGGCGTTGAGCTCTGTCTGAGGCAATTAATTCCGACCCAAATCAGACAGCTACTCATGTGTGAATGAGTGGGCTTTTATCTGGCCGTGAAGTTGAAAACACTTGAACGGGCTACAGCGAGATGTTAAAGTACAAGAGCATGAGTAGCAGCGAAGTGTCAGACGTAGCAGACAACCCTGGGGCAGATATTTGGGGGAATCAGCTCAGTGTTTTTGTTGTTTTTTTTTCTTTTAGGGATGCACTAGTGCCTCAGCCGAGCATTGGTGTCGGCCGATATTCGCCTCGTTGACTTCCATCGGCCATCATAAAATAATGATGGCATTCTCTGATGCCAGCGGTCAATGTTTATCTGTTAAGGGGCTTTTTGCGCTGACTCAGCAGAAAACTGTTTTTTCTTTTTCCCCCCTTCTCTTTTGGATGATGTTCAAGTTGTTGAGTTTCATGCGAGCAAAAATGTGTTACACCGTTTACACCAACTTGGAGAACAGTCTGTGAAATTCAGTTTGCAAAGACATGTTCAAGAAAGGACTCAAATCAAATCTAATTTTCATGTGTGCATGGCTGAGAGACTTCATAGAGTCTAAACATTTCAGTAATCTCAACTGTAAAATGATCATTCCTTGGTTTCCTTTATGCAAAAGAGGAGAAAATCTGGAAAGGAAAATATCTGTACCAGCATAAGACATTAGGCACATTGTTGTGTTTTATGTTTATTGTAAAATATAGTCATCATTGATTTACAAGCGCATTTATTTGCTGTTTGCTGTCACTTTCTGAGGCATCAGTTCCCTCTCCTCCTCTCTATACTTGTATAAATGGCACATTTCAAATAGATGAGTCTGACACTTTTCTCCTCTGTCCCTGGGAAGAATCTGGGCGAGGCGGAGTACGCGGTGGCTCTGTACATGTACATGCGTCTGCTGGGCTACCCGGCCGAGCGCATCAGCATCCTCACCACCTACAACGGGCAGAAGCACCTGATCAGGGACGTCATCAACCAGCGCTGCGCCGGCAACCCCGTCTTCAGCCAGCCCAACAAGGTGAGGAGGCACAGCACACGCAGCGGTCCAACCACAGCCAAAACACAGCGCCGTCACCTGTTACCATAGCAACCTTACACACATAGAGTCCGGTAAACTGCCGGATCATCCTGTCCAGGTCCGTGACTTACTGGCTGTGATTGGCTCTCCACAAATATGTGAAAAAACAATGACATAAGAACATATGTGCTTACCCATGTATTACCACTGTATCCATATCCAGCTTTTAGACGGGGTCTGGATAGCATCAGCCCACTTAAAACCCCCGCAGGTTGCCTTCACACATAATAATAACAGTAAACATAATAATGCATTTTATTTGTCACTCTTTACATCTTTACAACAATGTAAAGCAATGTAAACGTGCAGAAAATGAAGAACATGTGCATTTAAACTAACCCATAAAAGTTGCAATCAAATCCTGAATAAATGTAAAACAACAATGTAAATTTCAACATGTCTCCTGTCTGGATAAGACCTATGTAAATAGGCTGCATGTGTGAAAGGGGCGTGAAACGGCATCTAAGTTGAAATATTTACAAAAATATTTACAAAAGCTGCCATATTTGATCAGATAAAGCATTGTAATGCATGTGTAATGTATGCCAAAAATTACATAAATCTATGAGTTAAATCCCCAGTTCTTTCAGCAACTCAGACAGAAAGAAACACACGGAAATCCTGTCTAAATTATGTGTGTTCATGGGGTGTTGACGTCTGCGCATTTGGTGGAGCATTCTAGCGCCGGAGCACGCCCGATTCCACATGCATGAATGGTGCACAGTCCTAACGTCAGTTGAAGGTGACACATTTCTTCCCTGCTTGTCGGGGAAGGAATCCACAATCCCCACAGACATGTTTTCACCTCCTATATATGCGTGTAGGACTAGTCGCAGCAGCAGCATACGTAACACACGCAACATGCCCACGAACGCCGTCGCTTCACACCTCCAGATGTCAGACGCAGTCAGCGCACAAGCCCTCTGCTTAGCTATAGAGAGAGGAATTCACAGCTTTCAGCTTTCACAAGCTTGTTTCTCTTTTTTGCTGCCTCTGCCCCCCGTTACGCTCAGTCGTCTCTTTCTTTCCGAGTCTTCTCCCCAGCACTCCGTATCCTTGCATTGTGGCGTACAGTATTTGTTGTGGGCGAAGCAAAATGTTTTTTTTTTTTTGTTGTTTGTTTTTTTGTTTTGTTTTTGCTCTGGACCTCGTTGTCCTGCGCTCCGTCAAATCATGAGACCATCAAACCTGCTGCAGGTCATAAGACCCAAATAGAGCTGGACACTCTGTGCCCTCTGTCCTCAAGTTTACATACCAGCCAACTGCATACCTCCGCAAATCAGACTCATTGAAGTGTGTGTGTGTGTGTGTGTGTGTGTGTGTGTGTGTGTGTGTGTGTGTGTGTGTGTGTGTGTGTGTGTGTGTGTGTGTGTGTGTGTGTGTGTGTGTGTGTGTGTGTGTGTGTGTGTGTGTGTGTGTGTGTGTGTGTGCGCGCATATGTGCATACTCTGGTAGTGGGTGTAAACTCAGCGCTATGTTCATTCGTTGGATTCTCTTCATGCAGCACACACACACACACACATATACACCCTTGTTTCTTTACTCTCTTTCCTTCCTTTGCACTGTGTTAAGTCAGCAGCCTGTTGGCACAGTTTCCCATCCGTTTTCTGTTTGTACTTCTAAATGCATTTACCCGCTCGCCTTGGGTTACGCTTTTTCCCTCCCTCTCTTCTCTCTCTCCTCTCTCCGTCCTTTTTCCATAGCCCGCTTCTTCCTCTCACCTTTTCTTTGGTGTCTGTTCTGGAGGCTTTTCACACACTTAACAATGTCACAGTCTATCTAGGCATGCCAGAGAAAGTTGCAACATCCGAGTGAAAATGGCACATCACCAGTCAGTCGGGGCGGCGTCGTTCCGTCGTGGCAGAGGAGGGTCGGCAGTCAGCCCGGATATGTTGTGCTGTTCAGACGCTTTGCATATTTTTCTAGAAGTGGGAGCTGTGAATCAGAAGCCTTGCCATTAGGCTTCATTAGCAGACACAAACGATTGAGATTCTCATCCACGTTCCTGTTCTAGCTTTTTAAAAAAATGTGATGCTTTGTCGTTCTGTTAATCCAGCCATCCATCCATCATCTCATCCATTTTTGTAACCAATAATGATAAAAGTCGTACTTGCTAGTCGCTTATTTGGACAGAGTCACCAGAGGTAAGTCAGTGTTGGTTGCGTTTTTTGATTGCGCCATCACAACTGTCTTAGTCACGTTGTTTGGGTGTTAGAAGTTATTTCGGCGCAAATCGAAAGTGCAAGTGGGCAGGAAGCGAGTGCGTATGTCTTTGCAGTCCATCTCCGGCAGGGTTGGCATGTCGCTGTCATCGTCGTTGTTGTTGTTGTGTCTGTATTTTTCGCTGCGCAAGGCCTACCTTGTTGCTCCGTCGTCAAGTACGTGTCGCGTTCTGACAGCCGGCCAGAAATTGTGCTTGGTCATGGTAACTGTCCTGCGATGTGCCGACAGGGCGTCACTCACTGCGCTCGTGGGCCTTAGTCAGTATGCATGTGCCGTGATAAAGTGACCGGGGTGACAGGCTGTTAGATTTGCTGAGAAGAAAGATAGCCAGAGAGGGAGAGATGGGGGGGGGGGGGAAACAAAACAAAGAGGGGCTCTTTCGGGAAATCGCTGAGCAGCTGAAAGGTCAAGGCGCCGAGCGCTCGGTCCGCAGCGTGTCTGACAATATGTCACAATGGCTAAAACCAAGCAGATGTCAACAGCCAGCCCATTTTGCTGGGATTACTTTAATTAGACAGCAGAGCAGAAGAGGGCCAGTTAGCACCAGCCACAGTCAAAATAAACACGTTGCCCATAAACACATCAGCTTAGGCTCTCCACACAACGCTCGCCATACGTATGTGAGCAGTTGTGACCCCATGCATCTTTAATGAGCGATTACGCTCTGAATTCCAATCCATTCCCCTTCTGCCGGCGCTTTATTTTAAACCCTTGGATAGTGTTTATTCATGGGGGTCATGAACTAGAACTGCGTCACGTAGTTCAGACTGGATTCGCAGTCATTACATCTGTTCCTCTCGCCCGAATGTCACCCAGACGGAGCGGTGATGGGCTTGATTATGACACGGAACATCTCACAGCCTCTACTTCGTTAAGCTGTATATCAACAAAGTCAAAGAGGTGATTGAGAAGGGAAGTCTTTGACTATTTAAGCTGCCGAGTCCCGGCTCCGTATCACTCCCCCCGCCCTCCCAGCCTCTCGTCTACCTCCTCAACATCCCTCTCGTGAATTCCTTTCATTCTCCGAGAGCAAGGAGCCTCTTTATCACCGGATATGTTGACACAGAGGAATGTCTTCTTAACGCGTCCCCCCTCGTGGCCTTTTCAGACAGAAATCCTGAAATCCTGAGACACGTGTGGATATGAGAAATGACACTGTTAACGTTGTCATCCCCGAGAGTCTCTCGTGAGAAGACGGAATAATCCGGGAGTCTGACTTGGGCACATTCCGGGGCTTAATTGCCGTGAATGAGACACAGCAGTGTGGAGGGAGGGACGGAGGGAGAAAGAAAGAGGGCAGAGCTTGACCATCGGCTGAGGATTGGTGAGATGAGAAGCAAGGCAACATGGAAGACTGTATATCTCAGCAAACAGTCTTAGAGACAGACCGTGGATGCACAAGAATATTGTTTGCAGGATGCTCCACGTGTGCGTGTGCTTCCTTGTATCTGCAGACATGCATGTGCCACAATGACATGACCTCTGTAATTCACTCCCTGGAAGATTTCTCATAAATAACTAAACACCATGCAAAATGCTGCGCCTTGGGGAGATTCTCTATCTGGGCTTCATTGTCACTGTCTGTGGGCTAAGAATAACTGCTCCCCCCCTTCTCCCCTCTCTTTCTCTCTGCAGAGCAACTTTGCTCTGTTTGGGTTTTGTTAAATCACAGCCCCCTCGCAGTTCCCCAATTGTTCAGTACTCTAACATAAAGTGCACATGAGTTTGCACAAATCTGCCATATTTGTGCCAACATGTGCATGCGTGCGTAGCGCGGCTGTTCTGACTACGACATGAAACGTTTTGAACATACAGCCCGCGACGCCTCATGCTATTGCTAAGCTGACATATTGTTGCCTCAGGTGCTGCACCTGTTCTACACGGCAACAGGGAGACACAAATAAACATTGGTCTTCGGCGTTCTTCGTCCCATCTCTTCCTATTTTACACATTCACTCACACCCCCCCCCTCCTCTCACTCAGAGGGGTGGGGCGGGTGTCGGAGGTGTTCGTAAAGAGAGTTCCAGGATGACTGAAAGCTGCATTAGCTAATAGGCGATAACCACAACCACGGGATGATTTATTTAGCATGGCTACTTCATCGCTTGGTCGCTGTCGACCTCCTCGGTCTGTGTGGTTTGGTGATGGCAGCCTATTGATGTCCTATTGATCGACTGGAGAGAATGGATCTGCAGGGGAGAGGCCAAACCTCCTCCTGCTGAATTCCCAGCCTGCAAACTATATAGGAAGGTGGTGTTTGTTCTGAAGAATATGAAATAAAGAGGACATAGGACTTGTTTTGATTTGTACCCAAAGGCATCGCTGGGCTCTGCTCCACTCGCATAGGGAGCACACACTACATTAACTCTCACGCTCACATCTAGGGGCAATTTAGATTCTTCACTTGACCTAAATGCATGTTTTTGGACTGTGGGAGAAAACCGGAGTGCTTGGAGAAAACCCACACAGACATAGGGAAAACATGCAAACTTCTAGTGAGGGTGGGGTTATTGAGAGCAATGAAAACGGCAAGTCTGCCATTGTTATTCTGCATTGAGCAAAGAACACAGGCACAAACTGATGTGATGAAGCAGTAGTTGAAGAAGCTAGAAGAAAGAGTACCATGGGTATAGTATTATAGAGAACAGCAATGGGTAGCCGAGGTGAAATCCACATCTTGATGTCCTGGACTTGGTTCTTGGGACAGATGTGTTGTGACATAACTGACCTATTTAGCAATGTAAAGAAGTGGTGGAAAAGCCACTGGTTCCCAACTGGTTCGCTACTTGAACCGATCCCATTTCTAGTCTGGGGTGGCGCTAGGGGGTTGCTAGCAGTTGCTATAGCAGCTCCAATAACTTGCTCAGCAACCACTGAGCAACCACAAAAAATGACTTCTTTAAATATATATACAAAATACTAATAATACAAAAATTGATGACTTTGTAAATGCTGTACCGCGAGAAATGTTCGTTTTTGACTCGCTCTAGAAATCTGCTTGATGAGGATGAGGATCAATGCAATAGCCAGGATGATGTTGGTGGGGGTTTGGATTTGGATTTTTTATTGTGGCACTCTTATTTTGAAAGGGGAAGTAGGAAGTGCACTGGCTTGACGGACAGTCTGCCCTAGTTAATTCTAGTTAATTATCTATATATACTGTTTATATCCTGTTTTGACCAGCAACCCTTAGCACTCATGCAAGAACTGCTAAGCTACTGCAATGAAACAATCCTAGCGCCACCACGGTTTCTAGGCCCAGCCTGGAACCAAGCACTGGAACTGTTTTGGTGGAAATGGGACTGCCAAAAATAACAATAATTAATGTTTTATTTGTCTTTTTAAAAATTTGAGAGAAGACAACAGATTTCGTGTGTATAGTTGTATCTTATAAGGTTGAAATCTCTGTGGCTACACTCCATCAATAAACGTGTCAGCGCTCCCATGAAATATCCACGGATATAACCAGTGAGCTATAACCTGCGAGCTAAAGTGTTATCCCCACCACTATATCCAGACGTGTTTCCTGGGATTACACCTCATCAATATCGTCACTTTGTGTATCAAGTTCCAAGTGCAAGCGGAGTATATTGTCTTTATTACGTAAGGTGTCAAAACACAGTCCTGGCTTCCATGCACAGGAATAACTAGGCTCCTCAGCGAGACAGGATTACCAGGGCATAAAAGCAAATTGGCTGACACAAGTTTCCTCTCGCTTTGGAGAGGAAGAGGAAAAAAGAGAGCCGCTTCTTCGGCATTCTCCAAAATAATCTCCGAGCCGGCGGAGCAGGGAGGGCCTCTCCAGTACCTTGGTCCCCTCGAGTCTCAGGGGCCCAGGTAAAGAGGCTAGTGGCGACAAATGCCCTCTAAGCCGTATTAGCCCCGCTGGGCGTCCATGTGGCCTGCGGCGATAACAACAGTAACAAGAAAACACAGGCGCCATCGCTCATCTCCTCTCCCCGCCGCCAAAAGTAAATAAAGCAATGAAGAAAGGAGGAAGAAGAGTTTAAACCGGCAGCGCAGTCACGCTCACGTTTCCTAAGCGCCTCGGCTAAATCCCTCCACCTACCCAAAATGCACACTTCCTCCACAGATCAGCCACCAGTGCTTAGCCAGCATATCTTTGATTCTTGTGTGTGTATGTTTGTGTGGTCTTCTTGTTCAGTAGCAAACACTTAAATCTCTGTTTGTGTCTATGTGTGTGTGTGTGTGTGCAGGTGACGACAGTGGACAGGTTCCAGGGTCAGCAGAACGACTACATCATCCTCTCGCTGGTCCGGACCAAAGCCGTGGGACACCTGAGGTAATTACTTGAAGTCACAGCGAGCAGAAATGACCCGTCTCCCCCTCTCTGGACGCTCCTGCTAGAAATAAAACACCACTCGCGATAGGATCTGCACCTTAGATACACAATCCCCCGGGAAGGAAGCCGGCAGAAATGTGGGCTTAACTGTCTTAAAACAGATGCTCCCGAGAGGCTTTTTCCCTTTGTCATGTGCAACCACTGAGTGAAGTTTGCCAAAAGAGAGAAAAGGGGACAGAGGAGTGTGGCTGAGCTTAATTTGAGGCAGGGAGGATAAAGGCAGCTTCAGGACAGGAGTCTGCGCCACTGACTCTGCTTTTTGTCCTGGTTAAGAGCGGCCATTGTGCTCCGCTGATTGGGCTGAGACTGTGAAACAAAGAGCTATGTTCTGATGAAAGGCTAACTCTATAACAGTCATTAAGGGCCGCGATGGTTAACCAAACGGCAGCGCTAGGCTCTCCTGTCTTTTCACGCTATCTGCTCGCCTGTACTTCCTGCCCTCTCTCCTTTCCCTCCTTCTTCTTCTTAGTCCTCAGCTCCATCTCCTTATCTCCCCATTCCCTCTTCTCCAGGCTCCCGCCCCCTCTCCTCGCTCTCTCTCCTCATTTCGCTGAATTGATTTGTAGTTGAAATGGCCTTTCACTCCCCGGCTGCCGCGAGATCCCGATGAGCTCTTCGCACTTAATACGCGGCGTGTTTTAATAGCAGCCGACCGGGGCCGGAGTCTTTCCGCGGTGCTTAGAGCGGGCGGGTCCGTGGCTGTGATGAGCAGTAGCTGCTGCAGGGATGGCCTCGGCTTCATCACAGCTGTAGAGCGCCCGCCCGCCCTCACGCTGGATGCCGTGCAAATTGGCACCCCGGCGCGAATCATAACTCATTCCCTTTGTAGCTAAATACACGTACCCCCCCTCATCCTCCTTCTCCCCTTTCTCCCCCCCCTTCACACCCTCGAGCCTGGTCATTTTTAGCCAGCGGGTGTAAATGCCTAAAAACTATTTTGTTCCTGCCTGCTCTCCCAGATAAAGCAGTGGATTGATGTAGCTGGGAAGGAGAAGTGCAGCAGGCCACGGAGAGTGCTACTTAATCTCTCTGGCGGCGGCGGCTGCTCTCCTCCCTCTATCAGTCATTTGATCTTGTCTTACACAAGGCCTTCCACGCAGCAGTGGGGAGGTTGCCCCTGTGACAATGCGCCGCCACTCCAGCGAAGGACGGTGTTACTTGACTCGCGCCGAACGGGGGAAAAAGCCCTCTCTTCATCCGCCGCTTCACCTCGAGTGCTGCGGCAAGAACGTGAGGTGTCCTCGTTTCACTCCGTGCATTCTTCCTCCCTCCCAATCCTACACATACGTTACCCACAATGCAACTCATTCACCGTTTGTTTGGCGGTGTGGGTGCGTTATGCTACGCATGGATAATGCCGCTACGGTTCGCTCTCCTTAAGCAGAGATAAGAGCTCACTTCTCTCTCACCCCGCAGCCTCAGAGCTTTGTATTTAAACTGTATATGTACCTAAATATACACCGTGCTACCTATAAACCGCGCTGTCCCTTTGAAAACAGAGATTAAAACAACAGAAAACGCCTTATTTATTGTTATTTCTTCACACAATTCGCTTCGACTTGACATCCATTCATATCTTGCTGACTGAGACGCTTCTCAATGGCTGGTCGAGTGGGTGAAAGAGCAGTGTTGTCCATTGTGTTTTTTTTTTTTTTTCCCCCATCCTGGGATCACTGAGGTATACTGCTGTGCCCTAGCTCTCCATCCTCCCCCTCTTCCTCCTCCTCCTCCTCCTGCACTCTCCCCTCTACCTGCATCTGTCCTCACGGCAACTCGGCTGCCGTGCCGACCGCAGGGGACGCAGCTGACCATATGACGAGCTGACCCCGGCTCTGACAGGAGAAGCCTCCCCGCTGGTACACACGGGCATGGTCGCAGGCGGGAACACGCTCTGTGACAGGGAAGCACAGATCCAGACACGCTCTGACACACGCGCACACACACACACACGGGGTACTTGTCCACTTTCCTCTGCCCAGGTGGGCGTCTCTGGGTAGTGCCGTGCCCTCAGGCTAACGCGCGCCACCATTGGTTGGCCTCCTCCGAGGCCGCGTGCTCATTGGTCGCTGGCTGTTGCGGTGTGCTCCCGAGCACGCTTGAAAGTCTTTGCAGCGATTTGATCATGTAAACCCTACACAACGTGTGTTTCTATATAAGCCTCCGTTTTCTCCCCTCTTCTACATATTCATCAAACTCATCATGCATATTGCAAAGATTAATCCCCTTAATCTCATGAAGTGCTCAGGTGGACACACTCCTCATTTTTTGGCCCCGCTTCAACATGTGTACCGTGTGTGTGCCTGTGTGTGTGTGTGTGTGTGTGTGCATGTGTGTGTGTGCGCTCTGGGAAGTTGGCGTGGGCACGTGCCAGGTTCTTGCACATCAAACCACACACGGTGTTCGGCAGCAGCACAGCTGCTTGAGGAACTCTGCTTCTCCTCTCATATTCCTGTCGATTTCTGCACCTGCACACGTTATTGCTGCAGAGATTTATCGGCCACCTAATGGCCACATTCTGCACTGCTCCATCAGGTTCACCTTACAAACACAGGATAAGGAGATTTATTGCATACTAGGATAGTCCAAACTGGTGCTTTCTACTTTTATTGGCTGATTGTGGGGGGGTTTCTGTTCTCCTCTGCTCCCTATGACGGATATCACTTTATCTGTTAGATGTTAAAGGCATTGTATGGTTATCCTCTACAGTAGAGCAGGTCAACAACTGTGGGTGCATTCCCATTACTCTCAGATGTGGATGAAGACTAAAAAATACTCCTCGAAACATTTTCACTCACTCATAAGGTGTTTTTTTTTTTTTTTTGGACTTGTCAATATGGAAGTTTATTGCAAAAGTGTAATAGACACTTTTTGGAATTACACCTCACTGGGCATGTCATAGATGGTCACATGACAAATTCAAGGTTGAATGTATTGAATGTATGGTTGAATTGATTTCATGGAAATTAGACGATGGTATTGGATGAGAATTACAGCTCCTGTGCTCACTTCAATGGAGACTCCTACATGCAGAAATTGTACTTTGGAGTTTTCGCACATCATTTTTATTTTGAGGGGAAAACTGTAATAGGAACACGCCCTATGATGTATATGTCTTTATCCAAAGGCATTGTGTGGCCCGGCTCTAGAACAGAGCGACTGTTTTACCCTCTGCAGCGAGCCAAGAAAGTCTCCAGCGTTCTCTGGGAAATGACTCTGCCTCTAATCTTTTAATTCTACTGGATGGCAGGAAAAAGTAACTTGTCTGCCCTCAACTCGCGCTCGCCCACCTCTCCCTCTGTGCCTTGTTTATCACTGCCCTTTGCTTTCTGTTCCTTTCTTCCTCTCCCAGCCTCTATGATTTCCCCCTTCACGTATTGCCGCTCCGCTAAACCCTTCGCTAAACCTCTCTCCTCCTACACGACACCGCGTTCTCCCGTCCTTTACCATCCTTACTCCGGCATTCCACTTTGATCCCTTTACTCCAGTTTTTGTTTTTGCCCCTACACGCGATTTCCTCTCCTCTCGCAATTTCACGCTTCCTCCCCCATTCCTGCCACTTCTCTTTGATTTTTTTTTCTCTCCCTCCTCTTGTGTCAAACCAATTTTCGATCCTATTTTTTTTTTCTCTCTCTCTCTCTCTCTCGCTCTCTCTCTCACTCTCTCTCTCGCTCTCTCTCTCTCTCTCCCTCCCTCTCTCTCTCTCTCCCTCTCTCTGTTTGCTCCACAGGGATGTGAGGCGTCTGGTGGTCGCCATGTCCAGAGCCAGGCTGGGCCTGTACATCTTTGCCCGGGTGTCGCTGTTCCAGAACTGCTTCGAGCTGACTCCCGCCTTCAACCAGCTCACGGCCCGACCGCTGCAGCTGCACATCAGGCCGCACGAGTACTACAGCCAGGAACAGCCTGTACGCACACACATGCATGCACACACCAGCCTCTTAACGCTCACTGCTCTTCTGCTCCGTTCAATCTGGCTGATAATGAAGCACCGGAGCTCCGGATAGGAGCCGTTAGGAAGCAGCCGTACGTTTTCCACATGTTACACATCAGCGGCCGCCACGGTCGCCCAACTCACTCTATGTTCTGAATGGCATCTTCATCCTCCTCCGCCCCCTCCTCGCTCCTCCAAGTTTTGTTAATGCAGCTTCAGCCACGGGCCACGGTCTGTTGGCAGCGTTCCGCAGGGGCCAGTCTGCAAAGCATGGGAAACACAGGGCCCGGCTATAATTAACCCCAAAGGTCAGAAGGCGAATCCACTCTCCCGGATCCCGGCAGGCCCGGCATGAGACGACTGTCGTTGAGTGGCGTGTGCGGCAACAGGGGTGTCTGAAATACCCGACAGCCTGTGACACTTCCTCCGACTCCGCAGTGTTTGGCCCCCACAGGGGACAGCTCTTTTGGGCACACACATGCGGCCCCTGCTTAGCCCGTCTTTCTGGAGTCAGTAAACCCCTGCTGCTGCAGATTAGAAGTCTGGGCCTGGCAGAACTTTAAGCGGCCGCTGAGCTGCCTGGTCCAGCAGAAGGTATAAAGCAACCTTCTTAGCGCTCCGAGCGGATATGTAGGTATTCACAGCGCTGTCGGACAGACGGCAGAGCACACATCACATTCAATCACCGGGAAGCACATTAACGAGCCGATGTCTCTGCTGATAGTCGTGCAGCAGTAAAACTGCACACGGTTAAGTTTTACAGTGGCGTACCCGTCAGTGCATTCACCCCACGCCCCAAAGGGCCTCGGCTAGCATCAGCTCCGCATTTAGGAGGCAACAGCCCGGCAGATTGAATATTCTGCTCGCCTCTCCCCCTCAGTTTAGGCTGCGGGACTCTGTCTGCATACTAATTCCGTCAAATTACAAACTCCACATCGCCGGCTCCTCGCAATGGCAGGAAAGCAGCGATCGCCGGAGGCAGAGAGTGAGAAATTTGCCAAATAACAAAGAGAGGGAGGAGGAGGAGGTAGCGGGGCAGGTGAGCTGTAATTTCCCCGCACATTTGCATCAGATCAATACGTTTTTGCCGCGACTGCTAACAAGACGGGCGTGATCCTTCACTGTCGAGCAGCTCTCGTCGCCTCCTGCATTCACAAACGATCTCCGTCTCCCTGTTCTCCCTGCAGAGAGATGCTTCCGGACAGCCCGACCAAGTGATCAAGAACATGCCAGAGATGGCCAACCTGGTGTACAACATGTACATGCACATGATCCAGACGTCCCAGAAGTACAGACAGGTAACCAACACAAGCTGAAATAGATTCAGTAATGACTGTCAGGTTCAAACCCAGATTTCCAGCGCAGCACCCTTATAGTTATCATGCCTCTCCTCTGTGGCTCTCATTAGAATACAGTGTAGTAACACTAGCGAATATCTGCCTCCAACTTGAAGTCTTGTGACATTGAACATTGAAGCCGTGCCAAAAGCTGTCAGCGTTTCTCCCCCCCTCCCCCGGTTGCCACTTTGTTTTTTGTTTTTTTTAAACTTAATTACAGCACAGTAAATAGGTCATATGTAAGAGAAGTGTTGTAGTTGTGCATGGAGAATTAACAGAACGCAAGCCAAGCAGAGTTAATGCTGAGCTCAGGTGACTGTTTTATGAGACTTAGCTGTATTGCAAACAGCATGCATTTTAAATATAACGAGCTGAACCTATGTCTGTGAATCAAGCATTAGAATAATAATGGAAATATCCACAATTTGAGTAATTTCCTTCTTTTTTTTTACCCCTTTTTCTTCCCTTAACAGCAGCAGCAGCAGCAGCAGCAGAGCCTGAGTCTGCCTCCTCAACAGACTGAGGCAGCGGCGGCGGCCTCTCCGGCTGCCGAGGAGAAAATGGCAGCCGGCTCCGAGGATGCCCAGGAGGAAACCCCGATGGAGCAGGAAGCCCCGGGGGCGGGGGGCGACGATGGCACCGGCGAGAAGAAAGGAGACGAGGAGGCAGCCGAGCACGGCAAGATGCCGGAGCATCCCGGCAGAGACAGCGACAGCGACGGGGAGGACAGCGGCGCCGAGCAGTAGAACCTCCTCTCCTGCCTCTCACTCGTTTTTCTACCACACCTGATTTTGCTACCTTGAGTACTTTTGTATTAAAATAAAAGAAAATGGGAATACTTCATTGTCTGTGGCGCCTTTATTTATATATATATTACAGACCATGTGCACCGACTGATTCCTAATGCTCTTTGTGAGGCTCTAGATCCCTCTCTCACGCACGCACTCGCAGACGAATGTTTGTTGTCGACATGTTTAAGCCGTCTCTCTCTCTATCATGACACTTCCATCCATTCATCTGCGTCCCTCCTGTGCTTTAAGCACAGCTGAAATTTGATTGGCTCAGCCTACACCAGCCACACAAGCCGCGACTAAGCTGCATTTGTAGGTCAGTCACTTCACCCAGGGGCCTCCTCTGTGCATGCTGGGGGATTTCAGCTTCGCCCCCTCTCTGGATGTCCACAGTCACTCAACCAGCAGGCCTTCAAGTTCCCCGCCATTCATAACTTTGTATCGTGGTACACAAGCACACACGGGCAGCGACGTCTGCGCTCAGGTTTGAAGCGAGATGTAAAGCTTTAAACTTTTCCAAAGCTTCCCAGGTCGGAGTAATTTGAATATAAAATCCACTTAGAAAATGAAGAGGTTAACACAGTCCACAGCCCTGTAGGCAAAAACACAGACTGGAAATTCATTCATTATCATGCACCAGAGGTTGGTTGTTGTTACATCATACCTCAGGCAGGCCGAGAGAGGGAACAGGTCAGCTGCACAGCTGCTCTAGCCTGGGTCGGTCTGAAAGACCTGATGGAGAACCATGTGCTGATAGATGCGGAGAGACACACTTCCTGCATTCAGTCAAGTGTGGAGCCATGTAATGTCTGTGTTTTTTTTTCCCTATCTCTGTCCAGGCAGTGGGCACGCAAGCTTTTCGGAGTAGTATGCGATGCCTTTCTGTCGGCTGAGGGGAGGATTAGGACGGGAGGTTAGATAAGGGAGATAATCTCTGTTGGGTGAGGCTGCACCTATTGAATTACACAGCTTTGGCACAGAGCCCGCAAGACAAAGACCAATATACGGTATTCCCGGGATGGAGAAATATTCCACTAAACGTTGTGCTGGAATAAAAGTTGTTAAAAGCTATCCTCGTATGTGCATTGTCACGTTCGCACCAATGTGCACGTCGTCCTGTCACATTATTCCACTAATGGGCCTTGAACAAACCCATGACAGAGAGCATGCTTCTCTAGGCCAAGTCACATGAATGTCTTGCATTGTGTAATATCCTCCCTCCCCCCGGAGTCTACCGCTCACTAACTTTCTGTTTTTCCTCTCTCAGTCTGTCTCTTCTTGAGAATTCAGTCGCCCGTGGTACCTTGTGGTCGTAAATTAGCTGCCGGCTGGTGGGAAGTGGCCACGGCTCGTACGCAACATTTTCAGCGGGTCCAGAGCGAGACCTGGGAGCCCCTGAGGCGATAGCCACGAGCGAGGAGACCAGGGAGGTCAGGAGCTCGCTTTCCAGCCGCCGGTTTTTCTGCTGAAGGTGAACATGTCTTTTATACTCACGCGACAGGTATTCATTAGGTTAATAGCTACTTTGCCAAGCTCTCAGTGTTAACCTTCGCTACGGGCTGCATGTCAAGGGGCACTAACAGCATGCAGGGCAACTCTTGATGATGTGGTCTCGAGAACAGTCATAACATGTGTTGTCGAATGTGTTTTGAGATTTTTTTTTTAAGCCCAAAACAAAACCAGGAGTGCTGTGGCATATGAGGACAGCATCCAGTTGTTCTGGTTGCACCAAAATGATTAAGCCGTAAAAATAATTTTAGGAGCTGATGTGTTTTTTGTTATTTATTTTTCATCCTCTTTATCTTTTGAATGCGAAGGCGTTTCCCTCTGAGACACACTCGAGCTGAATGTGCGAATTTCTTCTTTTTTTTTCTTTTTTCTTTTTTTTTTGGGCCCAACCCTACATGACAGCAGTGTCACAACAGGAAATTACACATAACATAGAGTCAGGACTGTGTTGCCTGGAGGAGGGGGGAAGGATCTGACCAGTCTTAAAGCTAAAGCGGACTTAGGAAATCAGCCTGACAGCGCACAACACTTTCACACTCATAAACCCGGTGCTACAATCTCAACTTTGAGGCTGCACCTTGGGCCAGAGTTTTCCAGTGGATTTGTAAACACACACACACACACACAGAAAAGAGCTGAGCTCACCTATTGTAACACCCATAACAATTGTCTGCACATATGTTTGCCACCATACTAGTTTGCATGCATCATCAGGTGGTGGGAGCGTTCACATGCACGGCTCAGCATTCCCAATTAGCGGTTTTACATCACGGATGAAACAACAGACATGATTACAGCTCAAAATAGCAGCACGTCAGCCGTCCTGAGTGCTGGCTGATATCAGTGCTGACAGACAGAAGGATAGAAGGAATGCTCATCATGCGTAAAGTTACGCATGATCTCTGCTGATCGGCTATTAGCGGGTGACTAACTCAACGTGCCAGGGCCGTACGCGGGCATTGTGGGAGCGGGTGACCTCGTCAGGGCACGCGGGGGGCCCACTGGTCACCGCTGCAGGGTTGCCAGCTTATCGTGCTTTGTCAAGGCCACAGCCTAATCCTGACAAGTACATCCAGATCATCAACAGGGCACGTTTCAATCTGATAATCTCCCGTCATCACAGAATAAGGCCCCGCCGCTCACAGCAGTGCGCACTGATGCTATTGTGGCGACTGCCACGCTGTCAGTCCTGATCCCAAAGTCCTCCTCTGCCAGCTGTCCCACACCACTTCTGGTTAGGTGTCACTGGGAGTCAGAGCTGTGCAAAATGCAGAAATTCTTGTTGGACTCCGCTTAATTCCACATAAATTGGAGTTTGATTGAGTTGGCTCCACCCCACAGCATGATGGATTGCAGTTTGACTCGATGTGGAACGACAGGAAGAGGAATTAAGGGGACTGTCACTGTTGCCTCGCAGCAAGAAGATTTGCATGAGTTTGCATGTTTACCTCGTTTCTGGGGAGGATTTCTCCAGCTTCTCCTACCGTAGCCCAAAAACATGCATGTCTAAGTCGATTGTGAAAGTGAATGGTGGAGAGAGCAGACCCCCGCAACACCTTTATGTACAAAATGAGTATGATAATTGATGGACAGATGGCAAGAAGAGGTATTAAATCTCACTTAAGTTAAAGCATAGTTAAGCAGGAAATGAGGCTATCCTCCGTCATGTTCCACAAAATAAAAGTTAAAATACTTTTTATTATTTTCTTCTATGGATGGTATATTTAACAGCCATTGTGGAGGGATTAACAGTTCTTGTCAGTTACAGTTACTAACAATGTTTGTGAAGAATATTCAATGTGCAAATCTGTTCTCGCTTTTTATTTTCAAGAGCACTTTGTGCTACAATGTTTCTCTATGTGAAAGTGATACAGATATGAAGCCTGAACGATTGACTGAGATCATATTAGAATATTATGGTTTATTGAGAAATTGAAATATTTTGAATCCTTCTAATTGAATTTTAATTCTACATCCATTGAGTCCCTGAAATTCTGTGTGACTCTATTTAAAGTTAGACTCTAGAGTCTTTCTGGCTGCACGTCTGAATGTGGTGCAGCTCTGGTGGAAACACTTGGCTTTGCCGCCGGCACACGCTGCTTTTCTCTTTGGGTAGCTGCTCTCATCCTCCTCCTATTCTTCCTCTTCTCCTCTTCCTCCTCCCAGTCTAGGATGGCCAGCTGCGGCTCGTGTTTCTGGTGCCTGGTCTGGCTGCTGGTGCTGCTCTGCATCGGTTGGCCCATCAGCATCACCTTAGGGGGCCTGTACGGCCTCATCAGCCCCCTCACCACCTGCCTCGGCCTGGACCGCCTCTCGGACCTCCTGTTGGAAGGAGCCAACCTGGGACGAACCTGCGCCAACAACATGAGGCACAGCAAGCCTCTGTGCTGAGATCCACCCCGAGCGATGGGGATCAGAGTGGGAGGAGATGGAGGAGGAGGAGGGGAGGAGGATGGGGTGGTGGAGAAGCCCCTCCCTGACTCTGAGAAGGACTGCTACTGTCTGGTCTGTGCGGAGAGATCCTGAGATGATTGCCACTCAGTACAGTGAGAAACTTTTTAGCAACTTGCATAACAACAAGGTCCGGAAGGTCTGGAAAATGGATTCCACTCTTACTGTTAACATGTAATTAACCATGGATTTCCAATTTGTATGGGTTTGTCAGGAAGGAAATAGGCTTTGTGTTCATGGTCTGTGTTTGCTGTTTAATTCATGATGACACTGCGTAGAGAAGATAAGAATGAAAATGGCAATTTAACAATGGAAATGCTTAGACTTGTAAATGACTGTATGGAAACTTTTAATGCGATTAAAACTGCTTTGAACTTGCCCTCTGTTTGTCGACTCACTTATTGAGTACAGTACTGGATTGGAAATCCATGTTGTGGCATTTTACGGAGAAGGTAAAAAGAGAGATAGAGGAAAGCCGGTGGTATGAACAGATGAATTTCTTCTTGCTTTCAATAATTTTGTTTACCTGTTTTTTTTTTTTATTTTTTTATACCCAGGCTCTTAGCATTGGGAGCTTATCACAACACGGATAAAAAAAACACTTGAAGACACAAACTGATTTGACACCAGGTTAGTTGCCTGGGTTTAAGCTCTTTTTGCAGATAATTGTTTATTTCTTGGTTCCTTTGGGGCATTTGTGTCTTATCTTCATCAATTTAGTGCTGAAGAAGTTTCAACTGAGCTGGTGCTTGTGCATCTTTAACTGTGGGGCATCATTAGTGTGTCAGTCACTGCACACAACATTTTGATGTGAGAATCTGAAAAATCTGAAAAAAGTTCACTGCTCGAGCTGCGGAAAAACAAGATTCTGCAAAGCCATGTATCCCTCAGGGTCGAGCCAGTGTTCAAATCCCTGGTATAACTGTATTAAAAAAGCAAAACAAGTGTGTTATCAGATGAAAGATGTTAGAGTTTAATTATGAGGCTGCGAGATTTGGCCATAAATCTTGGTTTGCAGGCTCAGAGATTAACCTAGAGAGTTCTTATCGCTCACTACCGGACCAGGCCAAGTTAAAGTAAAGTTGACGAGAAATAATAATTTTTAAAAAAAGCGTGTGAAAAGTATGAAACAGCTGCTAACGCTGTGCACAGTGCCTAAATTGGTGTGACTCAGCAGCCTCTCCTCTGACAATGCTGATATTTTCTTAATGATTAAACTTGCTCTGAAAGTTTCTCTGGCCTAATTTTCCTCTCCTGCACTGGAACCTTTGAAAGCAAAGATCTTGTAAAGATCATAAAGTTCTGACCAAAAACTTCTCTGAAGAACTACAATTCGCTTCCTCAAAAGTGCCAGACGGGTGCACTGAGGGTTTGACGCTGTGGGTTTCACGCCTGAGTAAGTTATTGAATTTTGCAAGCCGGCACTCGGAGGAGAGGGTGAAAAGTTCTCGGCGAAGGGCTTTGAATGTGTAACTCTTACACGCCAGTGCTGCTGATGCATTAAGACAAGGACTACTTCATTTCAGAGTGGTTGATAGAAGAAGAGCGCACGAAGCCAATTGTCCCCATAAACAAACAGGATGAGAATAATAATCCTTTGCACAAAGACACAAGTGCTGGAGTGATGGCAAATTAAAACAGTCCTTAAAAATTTCATTAAGTGTTTGATTAATATTGACGGGGTGAAACAAACAACAATGGTCTGAATATCAATGTTGCTGCAAAGAAGCTACAAAATGTAAAACGTGAAGTTTTCACATGACTTTTAACCCAACAGCACAGAAAAAACACAACTGATTGTTGCATCACTCCACTGTTTTACTTTAGTCCTTTTCCTCTTCACACCATTCCTGAGCTATTCCTTGTTAACCTAGAAGCTATGGGACACTGGTTTCAACAAGACCTCTTTCCAGCAAGCCCCTTTAAACACACACAGTTTGCGCTCCATTCTAAATAGCAGAGCTTTGCAGTTGTAAATGGAGTGATATAGCTGTAGCTATCCAGACTTATATGCTGAACCAGGATCTACATACTGACATTTTACATCACACTTGTATTTTACTGTATGCCTCATTCTCTGCTCAGATTCGCCCATTTTATGTATTTTTAATTGCTGAAATTTACATATGAATGAGAGGATGTGATGTTGTGTTCTGACCTGCTGTACATCCTTGGTTGGGAATAAACTCATTTCATTCAGCAAAGCCAAGGTAAAGTGTTTTTTCATTCTTGCGTCCTTCAACTATACTGTTACATATTCTTGTGTCCTCCCTGAACCCTGCTCCATTTTTTTCTTCCTCCCCCTGTTCTGGATCAGCTGCCACAGAACTTTAACTTTGACCTTAAGTCAAGTTAGTTCCATGCTATTGTACCACCCGGCCTCTCAGAGGGAGATGGGGCGATGTTTAATTCCATTTCTTTAAGGCTTGTTGTTAGTTTCAAGCCCGTGACTCAACCAAGTATGCTCTGAGCTATCATGACAAACAGGGGAGGGTGCGCTCGTGCTTGACCAAACATTTTAAGCGGGGAATATCATGGTAAATTACCATTTTCATCTGGCACATACTAATTTGGTGACCTTAAGTCACCTTTAGCTGTGTTGTTGCTGCCGGGGTCAGTTTGCATCGCAAGCGGCGGAGCTCCGTCGAAGTTTGAGGTCAGCGTGAACTTTGCTCGCAGGAGCTGATCCTTTTGATGAGAAAGAAGAAAGTTTTCATGAAAGGCTTTTTTTTGTCTGCTGCTTTATACTTTAAGATTCTCTTGCAGCAGCTTCAGCGAGGATGTCGAGAAGTAACACGGTGCTAGAGGTGATGATGAGCAGTGAAGCGCCGCACTTGAGATAGTGAATATTTCCATATTCTGTCACTACGTCCTTCTACATAATAGAGTTTGCACTGTATACTCCCACACTGAAGGTCTGTCCTCTTTACAGATGCACTCACTGCTTGAAAAGACGCTAGAAATATTCAGACCTGGATGTAAAATATTGTCTGTTTTGACAGGGCTTTGCAGATGAAACTGGCCACACGTTAAGTATTTATAACACTGAACCACAACGTCAAAAATGCTGCTCACATCAATTATCTACACAACACAACAAAAGGGGTCATTTGGAGCAGCAAGTACTTCCACTTGGCTACTGATAAATATTTATAAGTGCTGATAATTTTGTGTGGAGTTTGTATGTTCATCTTGTTTCTTCATCTTCACCTAATACTTAGGTGAATTACAGACAGAGAATTGCAGATAAATCAGCCCTGAGAGTGTGAGAGCAAATGATGTGCTACACTACTGCATTCAAAGCTTTTAAGTTATAGATGCAATATGGTTTGCATATTTCTTCCACCACTGAAGATTGTTTGTCTTAAGGTTAAAGCGTGGAGCCTGTGGACTTTCAGATTACTGCAAATCTCTCAACTCATTGAAGGCTGACGTTGCTCAGTATTCAGAGTCGACTTCACAGCCGAAGCACCTTCGCTACTTTCATCCAGCACTCACTTTTGAACCCGGTGGGACAAACAGAGACGAACATGAAACATGAAACAGAATCGCTGACGGGTCGTGCCAAGCAGCCGCCGAGCAGACAACCAAATGGCACGAATGTTGGGAATTGTTTTTGCTTTTCATAAGAGGTAAATTCTGATTTCAAAAGAAGGTTTCTCCTTTTGAGGAGGGGAGTGGATTTGTAACAACATCCCCGAAGCGGACAGGGAGGAAGCCTATTGCAATCAAAGCGAAAACATATTGGTATTACCACTGTATCATTGCTCTAGAGGCTCAATTAGACAGGTTGAATGTATGCAAGACTATCGGAGAACGAAAGCCTATTTGGCTGAACTTCTCGAGCGAGGCGAGGTGTTTGGGTACTTTTCCCAGAAACTCACAGGCTTTACTATCAGTTCTGACATTCTCAGCCACGACCGAAAATAGCTCAGGATTCAATACTTAGGGACCCCTCTAAAGACGAACCAAAATATTCTTGCTGAGCAGCCTACCTACAAATCTGGGTATAGCTGTCTATTTTGTAGCTTATTCAAATCTGACTCATGAATATTTCATTTTCAATCCAAAGCGCTTTTTAACCTCATTTTCTCCCCGTCACTGTTGACTGATGCACACAGGAACAAAACTTTGCTCCTTCCTTTTTGTTGCGATCAAATTCATTAAAAAAAAAGAAAACGAAAGAGAGAGGAATAGCCATTGCCAGAATCTCTATTACAATATTTATGTGTCATATGAGACCTAGTTAGATTGCTTCTTTTCCTTTTTTTTGTTGTCCGCCCAGTTCTGCTCCCAAACATCCTGAGGATAGACGAGTTTGGGCCAAAAAAAATCGCCAGATTTTAATACAACTTTCTCTGTTTTTCCTCCCAGGAGTCTTGGCAGAGGGTGCAGCAGGCGACGGGCCTTGAAGCCAGAGAGGGAGAGGAGGGAGAGGAGGGAGGGAGGGGAGAGAGAAGGAGGGGAGGGGACGGGGTGGGGGCAGGCTGGTGAATTTTTTATTGAGGTCTGAGGATGGCTGTGGAAAATGAGAAAGCCTGCAACTGGCTGCATGGAGACAGGGAGAGAGTGGTTGATAAGTGTGGGCCTCCCCCGTTCAATTAACCACATACTGCTCTGTAATTTCAGCCTCATGCACTCACACATGCATGCACACACACTCACACACACACACACACACAAACAGACACGGTAGAGTGGCAACTGCTAAATGTGAGGAAATGTAAGCGGGCCACTTCTCCAGTGGATGAAGAGCTTTTCCCTGGTTTCTGGTTCCTTAATGAGGAATTTCAGAAGTTTTCATCTTTAGGATTTGGATAATTTAGCGGTTTCAATTTCAGTTTAATAGTGCAAGTAGAGGATGAAGAAGTCATGTCCCCCATTTTCTGCAGGAATTTTCTGCAGTGACCTGAGAGGGGTTTATGTAATACAGTTAAGAAGTTCATAGTAGGCATTTTACAGTCAGATATACTGTAACTATACTGTAACCCAACTAACTCATCCTTGAGTCATTATTTACAGTACCTGAAGGGCCTAAACTGGGATTTGAAGTAGTGCTGTAACCTCTTTCTTCCATTTTCTATTCCTACTCAACTTTTTCTTCTACGAGTCTTTTACTAGTTTGTTGAAAAATTCACCAGGAAGTTCTGCAATCCACTTATCCTCTGTGGTACTGGGGATGGATTAGGGCAATTTTTACTCCGGCACTTTTTTCGTATCTCATTATTTTATGTAAATGTAACATTTAAATATAGTTTTCCATGCTAAAATTCTAATTCATATTGTCTATTTTTTGCTAACTTGATATTAATGTGAACCCGTACAATGCTCTTTGATCATTCAGTGAGCGTCATTTGTTTTTTTGGGGTTTTATTTGCCATTGCATTTTATTTTAATGAATTTCATCATGTTGCAGTTAAATGCGAAACGCAAACAAAATCTCATTTTGACGTGAATCAGCTCCAAATCTCCCAACTTTGTCTTCAAACATCAATCAAACACGTGCAGCCATGAGCGAATGACGTAACAGATGTTTGTATACAAATACAAAAGCTAGGAAGGAGACTCTGAGCCTATGCTTGCTACATGACTGCAGCCCTATTGCGCGTTGTCCAGGCTCTATTGAGCAACCCACGGTGGAAGCCTTCACCATTTAACATATTCAGTGCACGCGCCACAGCGAGGACACCCAATTTTTTTCTCTGAGCAATACATCTTCTCTCTGCTGTGACCTTTAACTGGCCCTGGACGGCCAGCACAGATAAACGCGGCACGTTGCAAAGAACAAAGTGCTTTCAGACCATCGGTATCGAGCGTGTTTTTGATGAACAGCTCAAATGCTACAATCCAGCATGGGGACATTCCCATATATGTGCGCATTATCGATTTAGGCACAAAACGTTGCCTGCATCAGGCAAATGACTTCCCCTCAGGGTTCTTTAAAAGGTTGTGTGCCCTGTTTATGATGTGAAATTCCCATAGAAAATCAATAGGTTTTTTGTACTGGACAGTTTTGTCCTTATTATCTCATCTCTGCTGCTGTGTAATGAGTGCGATCTCCAGAGGGACTCAAGGTAGGAGGGGAACAATCATGCCACAATGATTTAATCTCAGCTACACACTGCAGGACTGTCTGAAGAGCCTCCCAGTCTTCTCCGGGTGCTGGCAGGAGCCATTAACACCCATGGGTGCTCTGAAAAGGCATACCAGTAAACACCAAACTGCCATTTTTGCTAACTCATCCCGAAAGTGGCCCCCTCTCTCAATCTTTGCCATCGCATTCTCCACGGACGGACTTCTACTATGCTCCGGTCATGAAATGTTAGCATTATTTGAATACTGGGGCAAAAGGATGCTTAAAGCAGACCACAGAGTACCATTCATTACATAAGACCAAAACAAAGAGTCACACAGTGAAGGGTTATGGCTCGGGGTCGGGTGACAGCAGCATATGATTCATGGCTGGCTGTGCCCTTTTGTCTTGTCCTCCTTGTGGTGGGACCATCCACTGCTCTTAGCCAATGTTATTTCACAGCCTTCAGAGCTTGCTGCGGTTTGTTTCAAGTAAACCGGCAATGTCATTTCTTGTGTCTTGTTCTTTCCTCAGTGCGAGGATAAAGACAGAATATGGCATGTGTCACAACAGGAGATGTTTCTTTTTCTTCATTGTTTTGATGCAAGTAAAAAAAATAATAAAAATAAACAAATAGTATCAACGCTGCTTTTGATTTTTCTTTAAAGGTTTCTTATCCGAGAGAATACATCGCATTGACTTTTTGTGTGCGATTACTGGGACTGTGCCAGTGTTTGAGGCTTCAACAGAATGAACTCTGGTAACCTTTATAATTATACCAAGTGTCTCATTCTGGTATAATTTAGCATTTTGTGAGTTCTAGTTTGAATTTTTTGACAATGAAAATATTCAAGGACACGTCTGGATTGGATTAGGAACTCTCAGTGCAGTCAATACGCGTAAGAAAAAATGCTAATGGAAAATCAAGAGCACATGACTAGAGCATGCATTTTTAATAATTTTACAAAATTTCCATATCTGGACGAAGCATGTGGCATGGCCAACACATCAATAATGTCCCTGCAGCTCATTAAAATTATGGAAACGTATTGATTTTAAGCAAATTTCAACCCACAGAAATATCCACATCCGGCATACCTCTCCCGTTTATTGTGTGTCGAGTTCAGAGGTGTGCTCTCTTCTCATGACATCTCAGTAAACAGTTTTGAGTGTGTGTTGGAATGGGGTGGGGGTTGTGTGCACTTGTTTGGTCTGCAACAGGGGCTTTTTCCTTCTGAAGTTGGATGGGGTGGGTGGGGGGAGGGGGGAGGGTTGGAGCCTCTAAAGGAGTCAAACAGCTGCTGAGACCAGCTGTGTCACACAAGTGTTCCCTCCATTTGCTACTGTAGAGCTGCCTGTGACCCCCCCACAACCCCCTGACAGACTAAACCAAAATGTGTAACATTGCTTAGGAAAACATGGAAATCTATTGATACTTTTATTCACCTCGCCTAATTTAAACCTAAACCTAAAAAAGCTAATAAAAAAATAAAAATTCTACAAAATTACAGCAGATAACGCCAGCACCAATGGTTGAATGAGTGAATGAATGAATGTAGTCTGTGTTGAGGAAGGCGGTGGTATCGGGTCCTCTGGGATTTAATATGATAGCAATAATATTCTGACATCAGGCAGAGTTACCGCCTCTGGAGCTGGCCTTCCACACACACTCGAATTTCTCAATCATAATTTCATGATTTATCAATGGGGGGGAAAGATCAAAGGGGAGCCTGTCATTGCCTGTGTGTGTGTGTGTGTGTGTGTGTGTGTGTGTGTGTGTGTGCGTGCCCTCACCGCTGCCCTCCATACATGGGTGGCAGCCACAGATGTCTGAGCGGGACTTCCATCTGCTTGTCATGCCATTCATGGAGTGGCTGTTGTCAATGGGGCAATAGGCTACCAAATATGGAGAAGGGGTCGCACCGCTCTGCCCCCCTCTCTCAGACCCTGCTCGGCGTATAAATTGCCCCGACGTGACATTTCACCACCCCTCGGTTTTTACACACTCAAGATCTGACTCCTGGTGCTGATCTGGTGAGTAACCTGAGCGGTGGATTTAACAAAAGAGAGGGTGGATCCAGGATATTAACACAAACTTTGACCCTTGCCTAACCAAACAGCATAATTTAACTGAGGGGAATCATCTAACCTCACCTGTACTCCATTAGCATCCGTAATCTTACACTGATATACTCAAAAAAAACAAAAAACACTAGCACTGTAGGTCAAACTAACATTTAAGTGAGTTTTTTGTCTTGAGTGAAAGCATTATTTCAAGTTAGAAAAGACTTCACCACTTGTTCTAAGTCGTATGTGTGTGTGTGCGTGTGCCCCCTGGTGTGTGTGTGTGTGTGTGTTTCAGATCTGACACCATGTGTGACGACGAAGAGACAACCGCCCTGGTGTGTGACAATGGCTCCGGCCTGGTCAAAGCCGGCTTCGCTGGAGATGACGCACCTCGCGCCGTGTTCCCATCCATCGTCGGTCGTCCTCGGCACCAGGTAAAAAAACACAAAAAACTGACCATCCTCCAATAGCCTTTTTTGAGAAGGAGTAATCCACATAATTTGATTAAATTGCATAAAAAGCAGTCTAGGGCCCTGGATGGAGTCCACATCCTTTGTACGGCATAATAGGCCCAAATTGAGCATCTATTCTAAGAGATATTTGATGCGTAGCTTATGATGGAAATCTGAAAATTAAGTCATTGTGTTGGCTTTAATGACTATCATGAAAGGGTCACACAGTGTGACACAGGCAGAGCTGGACGAGAGAGGACAGTACATTACTGCCAAAGGTAATTGGACAGAAAAGGAAACATTAGATACTGAGAGAATCAGCTGCATATCAATGTTTTGGAAAAAGATGCTTCACATGGAAATGACCTGAATAAAAGCATTTTCCTATTACACACCACTTATTTCCTGGTCCTGACTGTCCCCAGGGCGTCATGGTCGGCATGGGCCAGAAAGACTCCTACGTTGGTGACGAGGCCCAGAGCAAGAGAGGCATTCTGACCCTCAAGTACCCCATCGAGCACGGCATCATCACCAACTGGGACGACATGGAGAAGATCTGGCACCACACCTTCTACAACGAGCTGCGTGTGGCCCCGGAGGAGCACCCCACCCTGCTGACCGAGGCGCCGCTCAACCCCAAGGCCAACAGGGAGAAGATGACCCAGATCATGTTCGAGACCTTCAACGTCCCCGCCATGTACGTGGCCATCCAGGCCGTGCTGTCCCTGTACGCATCCGGACGTACCACAGGTACACAACAAAGCTACTCAGATGTGTGGGAGATTTTGTCGCATTCAAATGTGAACTAAACATCTGTGAAACTATTCATCAGGTATCGTCTTGGACTCTGGGGACGGCGTGACCCACAATGTGCCGATATACGAGGGTTACGCTCTCCCTCACGCCATCATGCGTCTGGATTTGGCCGGACGTGACCTCACAGATTACCTCATGAAGATCCTCACAGAGCGCGGATACTCCTTTGTCACAACAGGTGAGCATTGATCTATCGATCTATGGATCAAACTAGACAGAGCTGCTCTATCAATATAAAGGTGGACACTGATGCTGATATGTCCGTCTGTCTGGCTCCCTCCAGCCGAGCGCGAGATTGTACGCGACATCAAGGAGAAGCTGTGCTACGTGGCTCTGGACTTTGAGAACGAGATGGCGACCGCCGCCTCCTCCTCCTCCCTGGAGAAAAGCTACGAGCTGCCCGACGGACAGGTCATCACCATTGGCAACGAGCGTTTCCGCTGCCCGGAGACTCTGTTCCAGCCGTCCTTCATCGGTGAGTAACGAGGAGGAAGACGTGTCATCAATATATATCAGTAATACATCTATATATAAACACACTGTTTTATTGCCTTAAGTCTTTACACAGTAAATCATTACTCCACTGTTTGGAGTTAGTTTGGTGTCTCAACATCTTAATATTTCCTTGAGATTTTTGACCCCAATCAGCTCTTATTCTAAATCCATTAAATAGTGCCTAACTTTTGTATAAGAGAACCTCCTGGAGGGTGTGAAAGTTAATGTTTTATGTCAGACTGGGAGAGTGTTGCAGGCGAGAGTCATCTAATCTCATTATCTCAGACTAGGAGCTGGGTAAATAGATTGCTTTTCTGAAATCAGACCTGGCTTATTGCTCATATTAATGGATTGCCCGCTCCATTGTGATCAGCAACTGGAGGTCACACATGATCCGTCCCCCCATGACATGCACTTCATAGCCGATAAATAGACAGAAGTCATCTAAACTGGGAGGGCTTATTGGTGGCATTTGTGCTGTGGAGGAACAGCTGCTGGCGGAGCTGTCCGGTTCAGCACCTGTTCCGACAGCTGACGTATAAGTCTGTGTGTGTGTGTGTGTGGGTGGGTGAGGGAGGGGTAACACTCTCTAACTAGTGTACTGTTGTTTGCACAGGCATGGAATCTGCTGGCATCCATGAAACCACCTACAACAGCATCATGAAGTGCGACATTGACATCCGTAAGGACCTGTACGCCAACAACGTGCTGTCCGGTGGCACCACCATGTACCCCGGTATCGCTGACCGCATGCAGAAGGAGATCACAGCTCTGGCCCCCAGCACCATGAAGATTAAGGTAAGTCGGAGTCCCCACCCCCCTCCTACTCCCCACCCTACTCTTCCTCAGCTTGAAGGTGACTTGCATGAAACTCACGTGCTCTGTCTTTAGATCATCGCGCCGCCTGAGAGGAAGTACTCTGTGTGGATCGGCGGCTCCATCCTGGCCTCGCTCTCCACCTTCCAGCAGATGTGGATCAGCAAACAGGAGTACGATGAGGCCGGACCCTCCATAGTGCACAGGAAGTGCTTCTAAGGGCCAGACTACACCCCCCCCCCCACCCCCCCACCCCAAAATACCACCCCAACATGGCTCAAAAAGCACAAACTCTTGTGTTGCTCCCCTACCCCATGCTTTTTTTACAAGTGCAATTTATATGTGGATATGTATAGGTTTCTAATTAAAGATCTGTGACTGAACAAACGTATCCTTATTTTCCTCTTCTTCTCCACCATGGTTGTTAGCATTCCCACCTCACAGCAAGTAGGTTCTGGTTTGGATCCAAGCCAGACTTAGAGCACGCATATCTGGATTCCTTCCATATGAAACATGGACTCTTGTGCCAATTGAGACTCCAAATTTCTCATAGTTGTGAGTGCGAGAGTGACTGGTGTGTGTGTGTGTGCTCCCTGTCCAGGGTACACTCCCTGTGTTCACTGCACGTGTGCTCCAGCAGGCCTCCCTTTGAGAAAATGAATGAATGGATGCTTTCCAGGATCTTGTAAGGATCTGCATCCCACCCCGTCTCTCTTTCCTTATCACTTGAAAGCGCCGTGGCTCTGTCCTTTTACCACGTGATGGATGAGTAAAGGTTATTAAAGATTTGAATTAGAAAAGATTACAGTGCGTGAGGAGGATAAGCCACCTCATGAGAAATTAACCGCATAAAGTTTCAGAGAAAACACCTCTGTGTCACGTGATTGGTAATCCCCCCTGTTTCCCCAGGTTGGACATAGCTCTCAGGACCTACTTGTGAACTGTGTTAGATGACAAACACTACTTATTCTAATACCCCCAATAAGATACTAATTGTATTTTACAATGAGAAAATCAGACCAGGAGGAAAGGGCAGGAGTAAACATCAATTGACTCATTAACATTGTTTTATTTAAATAAATCATAATATATCATAGCAAAGTGGCTAATAGGACATTTAGCAGTGTAATTAAAATGTCATCTAAGGCTACATACTACACTGTAAATCCATGCTGAAACCACTCATTTGAGTTTAAAAGGTCAATCACATTAATAGCAGTTACATAAGTGGCGTCAAAGCACAGCAGCGGTCTAATATTAGTGGATTCATAAACACACACTCACACTCTCTCTCACACACACACACACACACAATGCAACGCCAAAAGTTGATCAAATCTCAGTGAGATACAGAGGGCGGAGTCACATATTTTGCTTCTATTTTTAAACCTGCAGACACAGACAGACAGCGAGAGAGAAAGAGAGAGAGAGAGAGAGGGAGAGCGCGCGCGAGAGAAAGACAGAGAGAGAGAGAAAGGGGGGGGGGGGTTGCAGGTTGCCTCGTAAAGCGATTAGCAACTCGGATGGTACTTTCACTCTGTCACTGTATCCAGAGCATCATCTTTGCCCGAGGTGGAGACAACAGCTCTACCAACCACATGGGGGAGGCAGGCGAGGAACGGGGTGGGGGAGGCTGGGGGTGGGGATACGCACAAACCTCTTCACATCTCCACAGGTTTCACAAACGGTCACGCAACAGTGTGGGAATAACGGAAATAATCCAGCGCACACTGTGTGATGAGTTTAAGCACGATGCAGTCACCTTGACCGCAGTTTCTCAAGACTCCACATGTTCTCGGATGGTGCGCGCGTTGCCCGTGACAACGGTCCCGCAGCATCAGCACCAGGGCGGCACACCTGTGCCAAAAAAAAAAGAAACAAAAGAAAACCATTGCGCAGCGTTCATGGCGCACGTCTTTATAAAGCAATCTGAAATGTTGGGAAGTCTGAGGCTGCTCCTGCTCTGTCGCTCCACCTGTCTGCGCGTCTACGTGACGCATGGGAGGGGAGGAGGGAGGAGAGGAGGTGAGGGGGGGTGGAGTGTGTGTATGTGTGTGTGTGCGGGGGGGAGACTACTTAAAGGCGGATTAACGCTGGCAAGACATTAAATCCAACCTCCCTCCTCCATGCACATCCAGACGCAGCAGCGGTAGCGGCGGGCGGCGGCAGCGCAGCCCCAATCAACCTGATCTGAAGATCGAAAATAGGAGGGCTTATAGTAATCAGCCCTTCACACTCCCATGACAGGGGGAAAGTGCGGCCGCGTCGCTGGGAGCGCTCGGCGCACACACACACACACACGCACCGCAGGACGCGCACAGCAGCCAACCAGAGAGAGACGCGCAGAGACGCGCAGAGACGCGCAGGAGCGGCGCAGCGGCATCCACTGACAGGGATGCGCCTTTTGTAGCTTAACGCGGACGCTTTGGACACTGACAACAAAAAAAGGGGGCAAAAAAAGCAGGACCAGGGGGAGATATTTTTGTTCCTTTTTTGGAGGGATTTGAACAGAGTGCCGCTGTGCTCTCGTCTTCTCCGGATGCTCAGAAATGGGGGAATGGACTATACTAGAGAGGCTCCTGGAGGCTGCTGTCCAGCAGCACTCTACTATGATAGGAAGGTAAGGAAAAAAAAAAGAAAGAGAAAGAAATGAGAAACCCACGACAGAAGAATCGCAGCAGCCTCCAGGATCGTCTTTAGCATGGTTCCCAGTCCCCCGTTTCTGTGTTGTGCCTCAAGGATCTTCCGTAGCATGGTGCCCAGTCCTTCGTGTCTGTGTTGTGGATTTTTTCTTGTCTTGTTTCACAGATATTCACCCTTTTTTCCTCCTTCTTCCTCCCTCTGAGCGAGGCAGCTAAGTATTGACAGCTGTCACGTCAAAACCTGGAAAACGGTGCTGCAAACACACAGAGAGAAATAGAAAAAAAGAGAGATTTCATGTGTTCATCCACCCATCTCACCATCTGTCGTGTGTGCGGTGTGTGTTGAGTTTGACTGGTGTCTGTGAGTGTGTGTGTCTGTGTGTGTGTGTCTGTGTGTGTGTGTGAGAGAGAGTGTGCGTGCGTCTGTGGATGTGTGTGTTAGTCGCTACAAAGCGCACACAGGTACATTTCATGGCAAGAACAAACACATAAAGAGACACAGATGGTCCGGTTTCAGCACTGGACAGTTCCGTGAACGCACCACAGAGGCGCAAACGTTTGTATCCACACACACATACACACACACGCACACAGACTCGCAAACACACACACACACTCACACACACACAGACGCAGACACAGAAAGATATTTGCACTTATTTTCACATTTGTTTGTTTGTTTGTTTGCTTGCTTTTTAGGATCCTACTAACAGTGGTGGTCATCTTCCGGATTCTAATCGTAGCCATAGTTGGAGAGACTGTCTATGATGATGAGCAGACCATGTTTGTTTGTAACACCTTACAGCCGGGCTGCAACCAGGCGTGCTACGACAAGGCATTCCCCATTTCACACATTAGATATTGGGTTTTTCAAATCATCATGGTGTGCACCCCGAGCCTTTGTTTCATCACGTACTCGGTGCACCAGTCGGCCAAGCAGAAGGAGCGACGCTACTCGACGGTCTACCTGACTCTGGACAAGGATCAAGACTCCCTGAAGAGAGACGAGAGCAAAAAGATCAAGAACACCATTGTTAATGGAGTACTTCAGAACACGGAGAACTCCACCAAAGAAGCCGAGCCGGACTGCTTAGAGGTCAAAGAGATCCCCAATTCGGCCATGAGAACTACAAAGTCCAAAATGAGGCGTCAGGAGGGCATCTCCCGGTTTTACATCATCCAGGTGGTTTTCAGAAATGCGCTGGAAATAGGCTTTTTGGTGGGTCAGTACTTCCTGTACGGATTCAACGTGCCCTCGGTGTACGAATGTGACCGGTACCCCTGCATCAAAGACGTCGAGTGCTACGTCTCCAGGCCCACGGAGAAGACGGTGTTCCTGGTCTTCATGTTCGCTGTCAGTGGGTTCTGCGTGGTGCTGAACCTGGCCGAGCTCAATCACCTGGGCTGGAGGAAAATCAAGACGGCCGTGAGGGGCGTGCAGGCTCGGCGGAAGTCCATCTACGAGATCCGCAATAAGGACCTGCCCAGGATGAGCGTGCCCAATTTTGGACGCACTCAGTCCAGTGACTCTGCCTATGTGTAAGGGGGGAGGGTGTGAAAACGTGTACAAATGATGAATAAATAGAGGAAGAAGAAAATAATAGTGATGGACACATGATGATGGACAGCTCCGCACGCCTAATTCGTGTCATGACTTTTAAGAGTGGGCAGATTTTTTTGATTTGTTGGTCTTTTAAGGACTTTCATGGCGAGCGTGGATTCACACGTTTGTCGACTTATTTATTATTGCACTGATGCAACTTTTTAGTAAACGTTTATACTCTACGTAAAGATGCTAAATGGAGACCGTGTGTTCACATATTTACTCTTCGCGGGCTGTTCTGTTCTGTTGTACTTGAAGAGAGTAAATGCAAAAATTGCACTAAGAGGTGAACACTGGAGGGCCTGACCTTATCCAAAATGTGCTACTGACCTGACGGTGTTTTTAAGACATTTTTTTTCCTTTCCATCTTCTTCTTTTGGCACCAACCTAACTCAATGGCACCATACACAGTGGTTATAAAGGAATAATTAAAAAAAAAACTCTATCATTCAGATTTCATATATGCATAGATATAAAATCCTTACTGGCTATGGTTCGACCTAGTTGAGATACATCAGCGTACTTCATGTTTTTTTGTTGCCTGTGTTGCACCACTGACCTTAACATATGTAACCATTCCATTGCTTTATAGCTGACTTGCAAAACAGTATCTGGTGAATTTGCTGCAAACGCTAACGTCTGTGACTTCCTTAATTTATGACACACCAAAGCGCCCACTGCTTTTATTTGTGAAGTGTTCTCTTGCTTTTGTGTAATCAAGTGCCATACTTGTATATAAACATGATATATATGTATACATATAAATATATAAATATATAATAATCATCATGAAAGCTGATTCCCTGCTTGGATTATGCTAAATGCCGCCCAGACTTTTTTTTTATTTGCTTTAAATGTATTTGTTGTGATTTAAATGAAAAAAAGAGAGAGATCTAAGATAAACAGTTTTCTCTGTTTTATTTTGCAAATGACTGGAAAAAGAAATGAAGTGCTAGTCTTTTTTATATATACCAGAAGTAAATGTCTCTCCCCATCAATCAAAGCAGATAAAAAAAACTGGAAAAATAGCACAAAATTGACATTTTTATCAAAGAATGGGCAATAGAAATCTGCTCTGGTGCTACAGTTTTTCATAGAATGGTTTTAAATGTAACCAAAAAGAGAAAAAAACCTGACCAGGAAAAAAAAGGCAAACATCTCTTTTTTTTCTGTGGAAAATAAAAGTGGGATTCATGTACACCAGAAAATGCGTGAGGTGCAGTACTTTGTGTCTGCTGCTCAAGCCTGTGTTGCCTGACCTATCACAAAGATCTATATTCAGAGCAAGTTTTTTTTTTTTTTTGCCTTTGGTGCAGTGAAGATGTTAGCCACACCCACCCTACACACACACACTCACACACATACACACACACAGACTGCAGAACACACCTTGCACAGGATCTGATCACTCTGCAATGTGTTGCAATCCTGATGCTGCCTCCACGGCACATCAATACATCAGAGTGGCCTGAGGGAACTTTTTAGTCTATATGGCATCAAATCCAGCGCTGCCCTCAGCCCTTATGGCGAGCTGCGCATTCACACTCACTCGCCACTGTGGATTTAGTTTGGGACTTTCTCCGCACTCTGCAGGAATGACAAGAAAGCTGATTAGGATTCTGAATACTGAGGGAGCTGCCCTTTTCTGCAGCTCTGCTCATCCACCCCCCCTTTTTTTCCCTTCTCCTCCCGTTTGAGGAGCGATGTAACAGAGCGGCCTCAACTGACGGGGAAGGTTGTTTGCTCCTCTTGAAGGTCAAAAAGAAAAAAAAAGACAAGGAGGAGAGAGAAGGAGAGAGAGAGAGAGAAGAAGAAGAAGAGAAAAGAACTGGTTAAGAATACACTCACACACAACAGAGAGGGAGTGTGGGAGGAGGGGGGCGAGGCAGATATAAAGATGAGATATTCGCATTCGACCGTCGCAGGTGATCTCAGAGGGGATGGTCCTCTTCACGATTCCCCCTGCCAGGATGACTCTGCAAAGCCGGAAGAAATCGAAGAGCAGCGGCACCGGGCACATCCATCTCAAACTCAGCAGGGACCCCGAGATTTCTCCCTAAGTCATGAACTTAGGAGGAAAAAAAGAAAAACAGGAGAAACAGCGGCCGTTTGTTAACTTCACTCTAGTGTAGTGCAGTGCACATGTTCGTCTCCTCCTCTCTCTCTCTGTTCTCCTGCACGTGTTTTTGAGGCGAGCAAAGTGTCCCGTAAAAAACCACCACAGACATAAAGGGAAATTATAAATGATGATCCTCATAGAAAGGAAGAATGGAGCAAGAAAGAGAGAGAGAGGAAAAAGAACCGCACTGTACTTTTACAGTCTGGTGTTTTAAATGCAGTTTTATTGCACTGCAAAATTCAACCTACTTCCAAACCCCAGCAAAAATGGCAAAATTATTGGGTTGTGTTCCAATGCAATTATGCATGCTGTCGTGCATTTACATGGTGTGAGAGCTCACCGGACGTTACACTGTACCTGTGTGTCTGCAGTTTTCTGCAGTCATGACAGTTGGGTCACGGCAAATGCAGATAGCATCCGACTGGCGGAGAGCACACAGACTGTGCATGTCTGCACCCTCGGTTCAGATGCAAAGCTACCGTGTTTTGCTATATCAAGGAATCTCACGTTTGTCTACCGGCCTTGCAGAACCAGACGACTGCAGCAGGAAACATCAAGGCGGCAGCACACAGGCTATTTTAAGACGACGAGGCAAGACAGCGCAGGAACACCTCCAATTTCATGTGATTGCAGGTGTTCAGGATGGAGGCAGGGAGTTTTTAGAGGCGCGTATCTGCCTTTAAGGCGAGCCTCAGACAAAGAGACACCCTGATATTAAAGCAGAGGTCTCACGCCGTGGGAGTGGAAGGCTCTCGGATCATAGACAATCAGTTTCTTTCTTATGAGCAGCGTGGGCAGTCTCATCATAACTCTGCCCACCTTCATTCAGAGAGAAAAGTCTCATGAAGGATCACATGATACGGCCTCAGGCGTGTGCGGTGGGCAGGTGTCGAGATTATCTTCACTTTACTTCTCCACAGCGAGGTAAAGTGTACGTTAAAAGAAAAGATCTACTCAGATTTACATCTATTTATATTTCATGCAAATGCACAAACTTGAACCCAGAGCATAGAATGCAGGCTCTAAGGCTCTAAATGCAAATGTGAGGCACAACATAATGTAGCAACATAAATATTCAGTATTTACATGTAGGAGAAAGGTTAGGAGGCTCCATTCCAAATGAGCAGACTGTAATCTAATATTCCTTGGTCAGCAGGCGGGATGAGAGGAAGGAATCTATTTTACGAGTCGAATCGGACTCCTGCAGGTTCAAAGTGGTGAAAGTGGCTGAAACTGCTGCACGCAAATTACAAGTGTCATAGCTTTAGCATCGCAATTTGAAAGCGCTTTGTCCACAGGCACCTGGTCTAATGGGAATTTCATTGTTTGGGGGTGGTTGGGAGCGTCACGCCGGCGGGGAGGATAATCAAAGCTATCACAAAAAAAGCCTTTTCCTCGTAATCGTCTCTGCGTCCTGACTTCAACTCCCTCACTTTTAAAATCGAATGAGACAGAATGAGGCACACGTGCTTCCATATATGGGTCAGAATTCATTTGTCAAAGGTGACATTTAGAAATATCCATCTATCTATCTATCCATCTATCTATCCATCTATCTATCCATCCATCCATCCATGCATCTATCTATCTATCTATCTATCTATCTATCTATCTATCTATCTATCTATCTATCTATCTATCTATCTATCTATCTATCTATCTATCTATCTATCTATCTATCTATCTATCTATCTATCTATCTATCTATCTATCTATCTATCTATCTATCTATCTATCTGTATGTATATGTATTTATACATTATACAACAGACACTACATTGCCTGCCTTCCAGCTGCAGGTTTGGCATTATATGCTCTTATCTGTAGCAGATCAACTTATTCTGAGGTTGTTTACTCTGGAGGTGTAAGGCAAACACTGTATATGTATATGTATGTGTGTGTGTGTGTGTGTGTGTGTGTGTGTGTGTGTGTGTGTGTGTGTCTATATATATATATATATATATATATATATATGTATATATATTTGGTGGCTGGAGTGTGTTTTTATTTGAGGGACAAGGCCAGACTGGTGGTGGTGAGTGATGGAGCCGGAGTGCTGACACCTTTATTAACAACCGTGGCAGGCGCCTTACATCATCTTGACACCTCCCCTGGAATAAGGTGTTAGACGAGGACAGTTGAACAGATTCCAAAATACAATCAAATCAATCATAACAGGACTCAATAATTGAAGCTCTTCAGATTATCCGCCGCCTGGCTCTGGGGTTTTTTCTTTCTTTTTTTCATATATTATCTATCTCTTGACATTTTAAACGCATTCTCTTATTCATTCCCATTTAATTAATCTGCCTCCCCGAATGGAGTGACAGGAATAATTACTTTAAAGAGGGGAAAATACCCACGCGCAGCAGTTTTTCTCGTGCTGTCTTCGAGGAAAATGTGGCAGATTAAACCACAACTTTCACCTGAGAGTCAATCCTTGCAATCCCTCTGCCCCAAAACAAGCATGTCCTCCCAATTTCTCCTCTTTCACCGATCTGAAAAGGGAAGGCTGGCTCCGGGGGAGCGCCGCTTTAATTCGGCCTTTTGCGCAGATTACCGCATGAAAGGGGGGAAGAGCGCACAGAAGGAAAAAACAGTGAATGTGGGTCTTTTTGATCCACTCAGCCAGAAGCAATGAAATTAGCCTGGTTACTGCAGCACATATGCACGGCATAGTATGGCATAGGCAGATACGGCAGACACAGAAACAAAACGCACTTGATGTTTGCATCCGTGTGGGGGTGGAAGCTGCACCGCGTTTACACTGTGACCAAGTTCTGAACTTTTTCTTGCCAGGAAAGCAGATGCAGGCGTCTCTGCAGCAGCAGCTCGTCCTCATCGCTCTGCTTTAAAACAAAACAGGACGGCCAACTTGGGTTACATGACCTGTGGAAACGTCTCACTTTAATGAAATCTTTCCAGTGCAAGGACAAAAGGACGGGGGACATTGGACAGAGTCTGCACAGAGGGATTTTGCCTGGCTGGTTTGGTTGGTGGTTGAGTTGTATTGGCCCATACAGGAGGATTTGGTTTGAAAATAAGCACTGGCACTGACAAAATATACCTGACAGACCTGACAGCAGATTAATTTCTCATCCATTTTTTAATGTGACCCCAGGATTAAGAACATTAGGGGATTATACACAGATTTGTCAACCAGAGGATCACAGTGGGACAGTCGGCACCTGGGTGAGGACACAATGCGCGAACCCCCCCACCTCCCACACAACTAATACATCCCTCCTCTCTTTAGCCAGGTAGGCCAGGTTAGGATTGAGTTATTTGGGGTAAAGACAGCCACATGGTGCGTCTGTGGCTCATACTGTCCCCTCACAGAAAGGTCCCTGGTCCTTTCTGTGTGTCCTTTCTGTCCCTTCTCCAGGTCAAGCGCAGCACTTTTCTGTGTGGGGTTTGCATGTTCTACCCGTGTGTGGATCTTACTACTCTGGTGACCTCCTGCAGTCCAAAAACATGCATGTTTAGGCTGGTTTTCCAGCCAATATCTTTCCTGCTTTGTAGTGTGAAGGTGATAATACACCCTGGGACAGATACACTATTCACACTGTAACTCAACTCTCAGGACAATCTCAGTTTCAAGTCAGCCTGAGTGCATGTTTTTGGACTGCAGGAGGAAACTGGAGTCTCAAAAAGATCATCCAGACTCTGATCTCCTTTTCCTCAACTGCAGGTTCTGCTTAGTCTTGGACAGTTTGAACTAGTTCCAGAGCAGCACCATGCATAATGAAACAACAGCTAAAGATGCTAAAGTGGCAACATACTTGACATGTGCAGCGATGTAAAAGTTTTGGTTTGCAAACTGAAATAGCTTCAAACCAGAATTGCAATTGCTTTGGTGAAAAGGGGATAATAGCTTTTGGTCTGACCTGGATTCAGACAGAGGACCTAAATGCCACGGTATGCCATACCACAACATTATTCATCATTTTACTGTATTGTCCTGTTTAGGCTGATTTGAGACTCTAAATTTCTCCAAGGTGTGAGACTGAGAATGAATGATTTATGTGTGCGTGCACCCAGTGATGGACTGGACTCCAGGTTGTATTCTTCATCATGTGTGCACTGCAGATAGGCTCCAGCAGACCACTACAACTCTGCTAGAATGAGATAATGGCTGCACGGATGCAGGAAAGATGGAAGTTTGAGAAAGAAAGCAGATTACTTTGCATTTTGGCAATTATTTCATCTTGATTCAGCATTTGTTGTGTGATGAATATCAAGTCATTTTCCAGCTTCTGAATACATTTTGTTTTTGTCTTTTTGCTGTGGTGCGCCAACTTTCCCTGCTCCAGTAGTTTGTCATTAATGCAAAGCAGACAGGGTCGGGCCACGATGTGGCACAAACAAACCGCTGAACAATTTCCTGTCGGTGACATCTTTAATATCCCTCCAGAGGTGACAGTTCATCCCGACGCCGACTTGCTTGTTCCAACTTTCTGTGCCCACTCGCCTCCCCCTGTGTTCCCTAATAGCTTGTACTACACACAGCCCATCGACCCTGATAAATGTTTAGGTTCTGCACCATTACACAGCCAATAAAAATCAGCGGCTGGCAAGTCTTAATCGGACACAGAAGCGTTGGGCGGCCAATTGCACTCGCACCGATACGGGAGGTAGAGCATCGCAGAGTGCTTACAGGAAGATGGAAGAGACACACAGGCAGAAGTATAGCGAAATTAATTTACAGCTACCCGCAGTGAAACGCACACACGGGCAAGGAATATGAATCACTCCCGCGTATTGCAGGAGGTGCGCTGGGATAGAATATAATACGAGCCCTCGTAGGATTTGTCTGCAGAATAAAAGGGCCACCTTTTATGCTCGTCCACTTTGCAGTCAGACGAGCGAGGGAGCCGCTCCTCTCCAAAACATAATAATGAAATGCAAACAAAAAGGGGGAGAGAAACAAAGACGTCTCACAAATATCGCTACTTTGAAGGGAAACTCGGTTGCTCCGGCGTCCCCGGGGACGTGTGAGATTACACAATGTGGGTTGGACTCACTGACTCCACCGCCGCCGCCGCGGCTGCTGCTGCTGCTGGTTTTTTCATCATCTCCTCCACCTCACTGAGGTTTACCTTTGGACTCTGTATGAACCATGTCTGGGAGCAGATGAGGCTCTCCATCTCTATGTCTCTCCCTCCTCACCTCCTTCCCTTTATTATTCCCTCGCCACCCTGCTCCTTCTTTCTCCGACTTGCTCCCTTCTTTAATCTGCACTCTCTCTCTCTCTCTTTCTCTCACACTCACTCCCTCTCTTATCTGTTTCTCTCCTTAACGTGTTTCTGTTCTCTCCCTTCCTATCTCTCCCATCCCCCCACTCCCGCTGTGATGCGATGCCACTTCGCCGTGGATCACGTGCTTGTCGTCTCACCGAGCCCCGCAGAAAGGTATGAGATCACATTTTTGCACTGCCGGTTTCAGTCTTTTATTGATGCAGTGAAATGCAGAAATGACAGAAACCGAAGCTTTGATGCGGCACAGGTGGAGGATCCAAGTTAATGTGGCCACAGGTTTATTGTAACAATGAAGGTGCTTTGACAAAAGGAAGAAAGATTGATAAAAATCCATGCATTATTTCACTTGCTTTGGCGTGGAAGGGGTCTGCTGGAGCCTGGAGGGATTACACCCTGGACAGGTCATCAGTCCATCACAGGTCACATGCACACACCTTCCACTCTCACACTCACACCCAGGGGCATTTTAGAGCCTCAAATCGACCAGAATGCACCTTTTTCGACTGTGGGAGGAGACTGGAGTACCTCGAGAAAAAGCAATGTAGGTGGGCAGAACATGCAGTTCACAAATACACAATACACAAAAAGACCCTTGTACCAAACTGGGGACCTTCTTACTGTGAGGCGTCAGTGCTAACCATTCATTCACCAAGCTACTTAAATTAAGGATTAATTTGGAGGATTCAAGGTAAATCTAAGTATGTCGTAACAGTAAATGTGCTTTTAAAAAAGATGACAAATACAAAATGAGTTGTGCAACTGTAAAACAAAAATAATGAATGCAATGGTGTCAGAACAATCTGTTTTTCATTTAGTACTTGAAGCACATCTTTACTGTGGTGACATAACAGACCTGAGCAGGTTAATTTGACCTGGACGTAACTGTAACTAAAAATATATTTTGTGATGCATGTTATTGTGTCTGTTACAGGAGTGTTGTACCTTACCTTTTGGAATCCCTATGGCATTTTCATTAGAGTCTGGAAAATCAAATTAGTGACACCTATTTTAATTAAACCGGCACATCTGGAAACTCCTACCATCTTTTATGAAACAATTCCCACTGCTTAAATCTAAAAAAAAAATATATATATACTGTATATCTACATATATATATATATACTGTACTGTATATACTATACTGTATATCTATATAAACTGTATATATATATATATATATATATACATATATCGAAAAAGGTGTTTGATTCCAGTTTTCGACTATGTCCATTTTATTTTGACCAGTCATCATCATCAAAATTCACCAACAAAATAGCTAAAACTGAAACTTAAATCTTTGATTTACCACAGATGGCGACACTAACCCCAAGCTGCCCGGTGACTGTGGATCACAGAAACTCCCACTGATGTGTCTGAATGCAGCATTTGCCCAGGATGACCTGATCAGACACACACACTCCAACACACGCACATGCACACACACACACACACATACACACACAAATACGCTGTACCATTTCCCACAAGCCTCGGGCACACATGCTGTGCTGCTCCCTTCTCGCTGTTTCAAACGAAGACAGGGCTGCTGGGAAATTTATGTAGAAACGTATGCTGGTGTTGTTGTTGCTGAGGCGTTAATTAGACTGAGAAATCATGTCTTAGACCCTCCTTCCAAGCCGTCCAGTATCCACACACACACACACACACACACACACACACACACGTATAACACACCCACATGCAATTCCCACCATACACCAGAAATCCAGCTCTGTGTGCCAGCGAGAAATGCGCACATGAAATTCCAACTGATCGGCAGAGATCGGCTGTGATCCGAGTGTCGTTACTGGTGTAAATTTGCGAGCTGGACGAGCGTCTCACAGCAGCTGGTGAAAGTGTTGATTGTGCTAATGATTCGCTGCTTTTCGGCGCCAGGTTGCCTTTGCAGCCAAAAGGTAATGCTGTCATCGCTGCATATCATAACTAACAAGCAGAATCGGGATGCTACCGGGGAAACACTGTGGAGATGAGATACAAATAATAAGGGGGAAAAAAACAGGAGATTATGTAACAGAGCCAGAGCCATTTAAACCACAGATCAATAAAATAAGCAGCCAGTGCCATTTCAGACCTATTAGAATTGCACAATCATAATCACACCGAGGGGTAATTCTTTTGTCCGGTTGACCTTAGAGCATATTTTTTGGACTGTGAGAGGGAAGTTGGATCTCAGTTCAGAAAGGCCCTGAACTTAGATCCAAATTAGTGGTCTCCTTGCAGTCAAACAAACAGTGCTATTCACCAGTCCACTGCATCATGTACAAAATGTGCAATTTCAGCATTATATCACATACAACACACTTTTAATTAGACACACTGATGCTCGTATACTGGAAGGAACTGTAGTACTCAAATGGGGTCATTTGTGTACTCATGTTTTGTACTTCTGATTGGCTTAGTCTGCAGTTATACTGTACATTAGTTGCTGTTTGGCCATCCATGTGTATTGATATCAGGTGGCAGAAAGGGTTCAACTCCAAAATCATGCATGGACTCTAGAGACTCTGATGGACTGGAGACCTTGCCTGCTTCACCCTCTAGGCCCCAGCTGATCCCAGTTACATCATTAAAATACAACGTGGGTAAGGTAACGGATTGTAGCAGACAAGTAGCGTAAAAGAGAAACTGCCAAGCAGCGAACAAGTAAAAAATGGACTTCAGGGCAGTGTGTGAGTGTAGATCCATCACAGCAGAGTTCAGAGATAATAGCAGGGTTGGTGGGACCACCGTGGTCCTGCCTGGAGGCGGCGAGGCCAGTGAAGACCGTGTAGATGCAGGCTGCTGATGCAGTGGAATCCGTAAAGAAATGGCTTAATGGGATTCTGGGATCGATACAGCAGCAGCAAACAGATGGGCTCTACCTGCTGAAGGTTCACTTCTCCTGACTTCAGCCGACCCGAGCTCCCACGCCGCAGAGCGCTGTCTGTCTTAACAAGTCTCGACACCTAATGTGCTGTCGCCTACAGCTGTACTTATTATGGAGAATGGTGTAATCTTGATTAACAGCATCATAACAAACATTAGGACAATGTTAACACAGTCTTGAATCTTGATAGGGACTGCAGTTGTGCTGATTTGCACAAAGTGTAATGTTTTTCCTCCCCGGGCATCTGCCCAGACAGAGGCTAAATGCAGATTCCCCATACTGACCGACCAAGCTCTGCTGATTCCATTTATCAATTATCCAGCCTGGTGGTGGTTTACAAGAGTGCGCTGTTCCATCGGTTGTTGCAATTAACCTCAACAACTTCTAGCACAAGTCTATAAAGTGGCTCGAAGCTGCAGTATGGATTGGTGGCTTTTCCTCCATCTCATTTTCTTTTTCTTTAGGAAGAATGAGAGCAAGAGAAAGAGTTTCCACTTTGTGACTTTTCCAGAAAAGTTCTAATGCCATACATACCATCATTGTGTCATTTTCTACAGATGTGCTTTGAATTCTGTACATTTACCCAGACTGTTCTTGTGTTTATTCGTCTCTCGCCCCCATAAGTCTGATTTAAAGGAGGTGCAGTCTGTTTCACCGACTTATCTGTAAAATAATCTCTTAAACGCTTAGAAAGTATGACACATTTACAGACTGCGCATACATAGGCAAACTATAAAGTGAAAAGAGGAGAAATCATTTCAGAACAACTTTTTCCAGGACATTTTAGTTTTTGGTTCATTTTCCATGCCTGAAAAATTGGGACATGTTGGAACTCCTGGAAGAGGAAACCTTCAGCCCATTGTTACTACTGTACACACACACATGTACTGGACTGAACTTCAACCAGATTCCATCCAGTTTCCCAGCCAAGTGCCCACAGACTGAGCCACTGCTGCCCCAGTTAGAATAAAGTTTGTACATCACATTTAAGCCTTGTATCTACTACTATAACAAGTGTTTCATGTGTTGAGTCATTGAAGTCAAGCGTTATATTGACGGTATTCGATCATCATCGAATCATGAGCGTCAAACTGAGACGCTTCTTGCAGTTGAATTCACATTTAGGCTTCCGATGAACACATGAATTAATGCTGACTTCATTCATCATTCATCAATATCGATGCTTGTTCCATTCCGTGTATTTGTCCTTGCATTAGATCATGATGAGTGATGTATAAGTCATGATGCATTTGCATACCTTACTTACCGGTCGATCTATTTATATAACCCTCCTGCATTTTTAAATATGACAGTAAAGTAAATTACGCAGTCATAACACGCTGTGTTTCAAAAGGTTTCATCAGATTTCTCACATTATCTTTGGGGTCACGGGATAGAGATCTGCTCCTTACTGCTACAAAGCGTATTGTCTTTCTCTCTCTAACATTTCCTTGTTTTCGTTCCTCTGGCATGTTGAGGGGGAGCTTGGTGCCGTGCCTCTCCGGCAAGAGCTGCTCAAGCCCAGGCTGGTCTGGGAGCTCTCCCATGGCCTTAGGAGGCACAACTGGAGACAAGCTGGTCTCCCTCCAAACAGAGATTTGGGTTCACATGACCTGAGCGAGCAGCTGTCCCCCACAGTCCTCCCCTGCAGCAGCAGCCGCACATGCTGCAGAGAGGGAATGTCCTCTGTGCACAAGATCTACTCATGTGCGTGCCATGATTTCCTCTCTCTATCTCTGTCTCTCTTCATCTCTCATTCTCTCTCCATCTCTCTCTCTCTATCAGACACATGCAGAGAGAATAAAGAAGACTGTACTCGGCCGTCATGGGCAGAACGCTGCGTACTCGGTACATTGATGTACAACACCATAGAATCATCTCATGAATATCAAATGCTGGTCTGTACTGTAGCTTTGCCAAGTCTTTGCTGAGATTGCAGAGGATGCTTTTTAAACAGCCACAAGGCATACGAACAAAAAAAATCCCCATCCACACTTCATAATATTGTACATAGAAATCTGTTCCATATGGCCGAAAACCTTGAATCCATGCACTTCATATTGTCTATATAATTACCTGTCTCAAGGCAGGATCACATGTAAACCTATGCTCGTTTACATAACGAGTCCACATCATTAACTTAGACCTTGTTGGTTTTGTTCATAACAATATTATCAAAACACGCTTTACATTTGGAGCTGGTGTTCAACAAAGTCTTTATGTAACAGAAGTACACAAACAGAGCCCAATAAATCTACAATAGGAGTGAGCAGATGGTGATGGTGGCAAGGAAAAACTTCCTTTTAAGAGGCAGAGGCATCGAGCAGAACCGAGAGGCTTTTTTGTTGGCAAAAAATGTACAAATCATAGGCAGCAACATCTTTATGTGCACAACGGTTTATTGACTTGATCAATACAGTGCGGGTGTGGTTTCATCGGATTGCACTGTGATATTGTCATAAGGCTGAAGAAATATATTCATGCACTCAAGCAACATTTTTGGTAAACATATATGAAAATGTCAGAATTTTTCAATCATTTCATTTCTGGCACGTTCTATTGTGGTTACAACTTTGGCTCATTTGAATTTGGATCTCTGTTATGTTTCAGTGAGTTGTTCTTTGGCTATTTTCTGTTCAACTCACTGCCTCACTTGTGCACACCTTTCTACTGTTTTTCCTTGATTTTGTTGCCATGCTCCAAGCGTCTCCCCACCAATGTGGTCAGTTTCCTCCTGTGCTTCCCCAGTTATTCCTCAAGTTCCCAAAGCTTCCTGGATTCCACATCTTGTGTTTCCTGTCCAGATGTGTGTGACTTTTGTTAGATGGGATTTGGTTTTTGGTGCATTTTAGAAGACTTTGTTTAGTCTAAACAGACTATAAACAAAAAGAAAGATTTTGTTTAGACTAAAAGGATTGTTCTTTTTTCTTTATACTTCACATACTTCCTTTGAAACCCTCACATCTACTTGCATTAAACATTTCTTAATCTCTTGTGCCTATTATCTACAAGATGTACTGAAGCCAGCCAGCATATTGTAGTCATGGGAGTTTTCTAACAGCCCGATGACCCACATGTGTAGGAGACAAAATGCCCCCCACACATCCTCCCTCACAATCCCCCTCCTCATCTGATTCATGTGACAATCAAAAGTTGCCATCCCGCCTCGCGTCCGCTGGAATGCCACACAGGACAAATCGACGCCGTCTGCACTGGAGAGACAGGAGCCATCAATTGTGGTCTCTGTGCTTATGTACAGTATGCCATCTTAGCTAAAAGCGTCTTGTGTGTGTGTGTATGTGTGTGTGTGTGTTTGTGTGTGTGTAAGAAGATGGGAGGCTGGAATTGGTTATCCATCAAAGCTGTCTCACCCCCCTCTCTCTTTCTCTCTCTGTTTGATTGCATGGGCATGAGGGAAGGTTTTAATTATGTTTTCTTTTATTCAAACGATTAATCCTGAAGCACAGTGCACCAGGGTTCCCCCTCGGGAGACGTCACACATCTGGCAAAGACTGTGCTATTATCATCGCTCTCTCTCTGGGTTACTGGAGCTCCCCTCTCCCTCGCTCTCTCTCTCTCTCACCATTTTTATGTGCAGAGGCTTCATGCCACATAGATAGGCACAAATGCAGAGGCACACACACAGAGTATTGGTGCTAACCATACATGCCTTAGCTCGATAATCTTGTGTTTTCTCCCGATATTCAAATTTATAAGGCAGCATCACTGGCAACAACCTTTCAACATCTTTATCATTTAAGTGTGAGAAATTGTAATAATTCAAACATTGCCATACAGTCCAAACCGTCAAAACCAGAAGTGATTTAAATTCAAATAATGATAAAGGGAGAAAATCTTCATATGTAAACATTTCTTCTTGATAAATGACTCCAAAGATGCATCAATTATTAAATGTGCTGAGAATTGAATAATGGATTTACTGACTAATCATTTCAGCAGCAAACATATTACATTATTCAATATATGCAAATGTATGTAAATATTTGAACTATACACAGAGCAAAGAAAACCTATAGATTTCAAGCTACCTCATATGCTGAACGGCTGCAAGACACATTGTAGAATTATAATCTTTGCGATTGGATTTTGATTATCTGCCATTCAAGTTTATGTTTACTTTGAATTGCACAGTGAATTTCTCAAATCTACAACTTCCTTATATTTAACTTTTTGTCTCCGAGGGGTTGATCAGATCAGCCACTGACACTCAGGCGGTTTGAGGTGCAGAGCGTCAGCAGCTTTAAATTCCTGTGTGTCCACATCGGTGATGACCTCAGCTGAATGTGTCACCCCACCCGGTCAACAACAACAACAACAACAACAAAGAAGAAAAAACAAAAGACAGTAGCCAGCCACACTTTCTAGGAAGACTGAGGAAATACATCCAGCAGCTTCTCCAGCTGCATCTGTTCTGTGGGGCATCTACAGCAGAGGAGCCCCGGGCATCACCAAAGACTCTCCTGACCTCATCACAGAGGTTTCACAGTTATGCCCTGTGGCAGGAGCAAGTCCGCTCATCCACTACCCTCTCCGCACCACACAGCAAGCTTCATTTCAACAACAAGTACACACACTGGCTGTTATGTTCAGGTAATTTTTCTTGATGTTACATATTTAGGATGAGACCATAGATTGTATATAAAAGATGGAAGTACAATATATATAAAAGATAGTCTTCCGGTCTGAAAAGAGAATCCAACAGACGTGACTTTAGTTGCAGTACCATTGAGATTTGCTGGTGATACACACCCAGTCAAGAAATGCAATTTTCAATCATGAAATGCTGATTCAACATATTTATTCACAACTCATAAAACTGTTTCAACAGCTTACGTTTCTCATGTCAGAGTGGGACCTGGTGGTCAATTTGTAAATACTTCCATGATTAACAGCAGATTAGAGTTCAAAATATTTGAACAATTAGGGGTGTGTCTATTTGATTGACAACAACCAAGACAGGTCATCCTCAGATCCTAAAGAGTGAGGCGAGAGCCTGAGTTACATTCCTTCACCTCAAGGTATGAAAATAGGTTTGCTTGATTCTTCGTTCATATGTCCGGGTTGTTCTCTGATAGCCAGCATGGATCGTATGGATAAGTGGGTGTGTTGATTAGGCAGAGACTAACAGCTCCGCCCATCACTCCTGCCCATCACTCCTGTCCAGTCCCGCCTTCTCATCCAAATATGGTTTCTTCTGGCTCCAAAAACCCAGGATGGCGATGCTCTGTGAGCCAAACTCCTGGCTCCAACAGCCCTTCACGAACCAATAGGTGATGTCACAGCGGGTAAGAAAGTTGTTCATAGGGCGCTTAAGTGGACTTAAGCATGCAGGTAGTTTCTGGACTGTGAAAGAGAACAAGGAAAAACTCACACAGACACAGGAGGAACATGTAATCTCAGAAAGGCCCTTAGTCTGACCTGGAGTTCAAACCAATCATCCAGTCAGTTAAGTCTTGTGATAAAACTGATAAAAGCTTTTCCCCTTTACTGCCAACGCAGACCTTACAGGGAATGTTATCTCTGCAATTTAACACATCTGTGAGCTACACATCTGTAGCTATTAGAGCACCCAGGGGAGCATGTGGGGTGAGGAGACTTGCTCAGAGCCACTTCAGATAAGCCGACCAGTGCTGTGGATCAAAAGACTTTAGTGTATCAAAACTAGAAATGCAATAGGTACAGCACAAAGAAATTGTGTGAACCTCTGATATGGTGAAGAAAAAGTAAAGTCTTTATGGCATTTATGCAACGAGACAGATCTATTTAGGACAATGAGAATAATTAACACTGTGAGACATGGTGTAGCTGGGTCTTACTTGGAAAACAGAATAAAATAAAAATAACTTGTAACCACTGTATCAAGACCCATTCTCATAGCCATAATTGATTTTTAATATTTTATCACATTTGTTTCATTGTAAAAAAAAAAAGAAAGAAAAGAAGAGAACTTTCTTAAATAGTGCATATGTCACACATTTTGACTTGACGAGACCAGGCAGCATGGAGCGAGGCCGCGTGTACAAACGCCTTTTCGCATAAGCACACACTCCGACTTTGTTTAAAGTGCTCAGACAATTCTGGCTGCGCACTGGCCGCTCACATGACTGAAATAGAGTGTGAAATTTCTCCTCAAACATTCATGAGCGCAGACCTGCATTACATCACTCCCGCACTCGGCTCATCGACAGCGCCGGGAATTAGAACGGGGTCGGAACAAAGGAAATGTAAAGGAAGGAATTACACTCCAGGAGGTGAGAGAGAGAGAGAGAGAGAGAGGCACGAGTGAGGAAGAACAGGAGACGGAGGGATAGAGAAAGTGGGAAGCAGAGGCCGCACGTGTGTTTCTCCCAGACTGCTGTCTCTTCCAGCTATCCAGACATGACTTCACCACGGCGGCTCTGTTTGCACATATGACCTCACTGGTGCAGATGGAGCTCACGCCATCCAGCGTTAGCTCGGAGCGGCCCGGCACTTTCAGGCCCGTCGCTCACCCTCCTCTGCAGGAACCTGCAGCAGCCGCACAAGCTGTTTGGAGCCTTTGATAAATCATGCAGTGTTTACTACTACACGGGGTACAGAGTAAAAACCCAAATCCCCACCCAAAAAACGTTTGGGATGATCGCAATCTGCATAATTCATCGGAGCTGAGGTGCAGCTGTGCTCCAGAATGAAGATGTCTGGCTGGAGAGATTGTGGTGTAAGCTGCGCTTCACATAGTTTAGAAGAAGTGAGTTCACCAGCAAACTTGGAAAAATTTAAGTTTATTATTCATATTCTTATTTATTTGGGTTTTATTTTAGGAAGTGGGCAAGAAACACAGGCGGTCAGATGTTTCTTTCATTTTCTTCAACAATGGCGAGAGCACAGGCAGCATCGGGAAGTTTGAGGAAGACAATGGAACCACAGTTGTCACCTGCCTGAGCACAACAATCCAGACTTTCTTCTTATTTGTGGTGCTGCCAAGCACAGTCAGGATAGGGTAGACACCCTCCACCTTCAGGAAGCTGTTCAAGGTCACACCACCTTCGCCTCTTGAACTCTGCACTCGTAATAGCACTTACTGCACAACTGCATGCTTGATGGTCTGAACGATGTTGAATAATAGTAAATAGACTGGTTCTTATACAGCACCTTAATAGTCAGACCCTGTACCCCACACAGTTAACCAGCTCAACCAGGACGCCTAACAGTTCACATCCATTCATGATATGATGACTCAGCAGTAGGGGCAGTTTGGGCGTCAGTATTTTGCCCAAGGATACTTCAATATGTGGACTACATTATCAAAACACCATCCTACCGGTCTATGGCTGACCACTCTGCGACTTAGCCAGAGTCACTCCAAAAAGCCTGCGAAATTACTAAATATAGACATGACAAGAGGTCAAACTTGAGTATAGCCCAAGCTTTTTAATACTCTTCAAATCCAAGAAATGTTTTTGCTTAACTTTGTGTTTGAGGAGCATTAAAAACTGTACGCTCGCCTTCACCTCAATAGCCCCTTTGCCCCTCAATAGTTGGTGACACAGTTTGCGTGACCTTGTTTGTTGTCCCCATTCTGGCACATCTTTTGCTATTCTGGCCCTCTCCGCTCACCCACCTCTGGGTGCCCACGTCTGCCAAGCGAGCAAACACTCACTGTCAGTCATTTTTCCTGTCAAAAGGCCGAGAGGCATCCCGCAGGACGGACGTCTCCTATCAGCCAACCAGTTCCCCACTCTCTCCGACGCCATGTCCCGGCGTACGTGTCCCACTTCGGTCTCTCCAGCGACTGCTGGGACAATAGAGAGAGGGATGAGAGGAAGCGATAGAAAGAGAGAGAGAGAGAGTCGGTGATAGAAGTTTTTCGGTGGTGCTGACAGGTGCCCTGTGACGCAGGTTGCCCCTCTCCAGAGAGGTGAACTCAGGACCGATCAGAATTGTATATTGCAAAAGAAAACCAAACGCAATCAGTTCCACAGAAAAGTTCAGGTCGACCTGGTAGAAGTGATGATTCATGGACGTCTTCAATCAGGGACTCGTGGGAGCCGCTCCTGAGTCACTGCCTCGCTCACCTGAGACTCTGTACCTCCACACTCAGCTTGTGACACACTTTCTATTCATTTCCTTCCTGTTGTAGCCTGTGGGGAAAGCAATTCCAAAAAAAATAGCCGCCTGTGTAAAGTGTTTCCAGGGCAGCAACTTTTCCTTTTTTTTTCTTTGTAATTTAATTTGACTATAGGGGTGAGGTTTGACTGCAGCATCCCCCGATAAGGAGGATTTAATGTGTCTGGCTGAAAGGTCAAAGGCTATTACAGGGATTATACCTGTGACTTTCCAGCTACAGAAAGCTGTCTCTATTTGCCATCACATCTAGCTAGAGAAGTTTTTCATTACATTCCCAAAGGATTGGTACAGAATAAACACCAGATACATCTTCTCTCATGCTGCATAGCTGCTCTGTATAATCTGCGCTGCTTAAGTCCTATTTTTACACCACATAAGTGATGTCATAACACACAATCTTGCTGAAACAACATGATCTTTTTACCCCAACGACCTGAAACGCATGGTGTTCACAGGCCACCTCTCTGTTAGTACCTACAGTTGGTAGACTGTGGAGATACGTGCGGCTCCTTCAGCTCGTTCCAAAGGCTTTTAACACCTACTGCATCGTTCAGCCGCCGACACGTCTGAGAGAGAGCGAGTAACACATGTCAGGCTTCGCCTGATGGGCTCCAGACTGCACCGGCTCGGCTTGTACAGTGTCCGAGCTGCCAGTTTGCAGCCTGCTTTTCTCACATGCTGTTCGCCTGACTCCAGATGAACAGTCTGAGATGCTATCTGCTCTGTTTTGCAACCGCAGGAGCCAGGACGCACGCTCCCGTGAAGCCTGACAGCTGTCTGGTGGGCATCCAGAGCAGGCTGGACCCACCGACTCGATGCTGCGAAAACGCCGCAGACCTCCCAGCTTGCTCCCTTCGTTATTTCCTTCCTATCACAAATCTGGAGCGTCTCTTCTTCCTCATGTCTCTTTGATTACTTGCTGTCTCATCAGTGCCAGAGCTCAGCTGTGGCCACTGTGGCATCCTCATCCCTCCTTGTCTGACTGTTGCTGAGAGATGCCAGAGGCGAGTCAGACTGCAAACATGCTACACTACGCAGACATGCAAACTGTCAGAGGATGCATACCGACATACAAATGTTGTTACGGGTGACAGCGAGCAGGCACGTAATCCTCATGCAGTCCCGCTGTAGGCACAGAACTGATGCTGCAATCCGCATTCGACACATTTTGGAAACAGTCTCTCCACAAACATTTCACAGAGGCACTTCAGGAACATAAAAACACATTTTTATGGAAGCTATAAACACAGCGCTCGGATAATGTCTCTCGGTTTATACAGTGGGTGTGATTGGTGGCAAACTCGCTCGCTCGCACATCCAGCAGACGCAAAGCAACATAAGCATTCATTTGGGTCACGCGCAGAGTCCATTTCACTGCGCTCGCACTTCTGTTTTATTCTCCACCAACTCCTGCAGGAGGTAGCAGGCAGCTCTCTAACCGAGGAATCCTCTGTTACCCTCACCAGCAAACTTTCTCTACCGAAAACAGAAAATAAGCTTTTGAGCATTGGAGACAAACATGTTGATGAAGCTGCAGAGAGAGAGAGAACCTAGACAATGATATGAAAAATGCTCTAAAGCCCTGTAAGGCCGAGGAGGCACATGAATTACATATTTGATTATGTTCTTTATTAGAGTATGATTGCATTACAAGGGTGGCATGCTGGTCACGTGGCCTGTGGCCTCGCAGCTAGAAGAACCCACGTCCTTCCATTGTCTGTATAGTGTCCTCCCACGGTCCAGAAATCTGCATATTAGGCTTGATTTGAGACTCCAAATTGCCCCAAGATGTGAGTGTGAGAATGAATGTGAGACACTGTAATGGATGTACTGTAATGGAACTGATTCTATTACTAATTTTCAGGATTTCAGGATTTCAGGACTTCAGAGACTGGATGCTTTCCAGACTGAATGAGGAGGATGCAGTGACTCACAGGTGAGAAAAAGAGGAAATCCACACTAATTAATGATAGAGTTATTACAAACGGCTCAGTTGAACAACAGTGATAAAACTAAACTGCTGCTCGTTAATGGAGCCCTGTGTGTGATTGAGTGGTTGCCAATTGAGCCACATTATGTAATAGGCAGTCACTTTATACCTGCAGGAGGGTTGCTATGGTTTCCACTTTGTGAAGTGTTTTTTTCCACTTAACCTTTGTTCACCTCCCCCCCTTTTTCTTCCTGTCTATTTTCTGTTTGTGCACCTGCTGAAGATTAAAGCGCAGTCGACGGTCCGGGCTCTTTTGAATGCGGCAGGGCCGAGGAGCAGCCCGTTTCCATTAGCAAACATGGATTTGTGTGCTCAGGACTCTGTGTTCTCTGCCTCTTTCGGTTTTTCTTCCCGTTTTAGCCCCCACGATCTCTCCCCAGTGCACTTAAACCCACAAGACCTTCCCGTGTGCAAATCACTCCGAATGCTGCTTCTTTCCCGGGGCATCCTCACTAAAAATCTCAATGAGGAGCGTCGTGGTTTTGATCTCTGCTCTGACACATTCTGCAGTGTCCTGCTTTGTCCTTTTCTGCCCTCACATCCTAATGCAGCGGTTGGTATTCCACACGGCACGGCTTATATTCGGTGTAATGCAGAAATATCATTCAGCTCCACGCCTCTTTCTCAAACATTACCATACAAATACAGGCAGCAGAACAAAAGGATCAGAATTTATGTTCTGCATAAATCTAAATAACAGCCCGGGCGAGGCTCATGCATCACAACCCAGCTAATGATAATAATAATAAACGTAATAAAAAGATGTCCATTACCCAATGCAAGATATGGGTTGGACTAAATTGACCTAATAAATAATTCCCTTTCGTTGGTCCGTTTCACTCAGCGGGAGGGATTTCAATATACATGCAGTTTTGCATCACAGCGTAAAGTGTGTTTTTTCTGCCCTGTTTACATTTTGGGTTCAAGAGTTCAGTGCACTGGTTTATTACTGGGTGAAGCCATAATATGCTTTGTAAACACATTCGGCCTGTGTGTTCTCGTAATTTGTTATTTGAACAGAAGAAAACATTGTCACAATGCACAATGGTTACAGACACAAACAGGCAGCTGTTAATTGCTTTTCCACAGTCCGAAAACATGCATGTTTAGGTGGATTGGAAACTCAAAGTTGCCCCTAGGTGTAGGGAAGGCAATTGATCAAATTCTATATGTTGATTATTCCTCATCTGGCTCCTCATCAATTCGCTTTGGGTGAGGAAACAATGGTTTATAAATGGATTTTCTTTTGCATGAAATGTCTGTTACATCTTCATTTTGGACAGAAGATGAAACAGGCATGTAACTGCTTCGTTGTGTAACATTTTGCAACATTTACAGCACTCATTTGCATTCACCTTGGAACAAAATGTAAAATATGTTTACACAATGAATTGGCACTAACAATAAGAAAAGAGGACAGGGCCTGGAGAGTTTAAAATTACTTTCCACTCTAAAAACAGATGATGCCCTGACGTTGGCTCCTCTGCTGCTGCTTCTTGGCCGAGATTCACTCATGGTGCAACGTAGTGTATCAAACATGTGACATCTCTGTAAGTTAATTGCACGTTGTATGGTAAAATTGCCTCAGTGTCTTTTTTTTATGAAATATAACACGCCTTGCTACCATACATACTTTAGTCTGAACCAATTAATGCAGCATGTATGCATTTGCTGCAAACGGTCCTGAGGAATCCATTCAATGAGTAACAATTCTGTATTGGTGTGAGTGTGTGTGTGTGTGTGTGTGTGTGTGTGTGTGTGTGTGTGTGTGTGTGTGTATGTGTCTTGTGTTGGGCTGGTGACTTGTCCAGTAAGTATTTCTTGCCCTTCCTTCTGTGTGCACTAGGCACAAAGCGGTTAAGATAATTAATGGATGGATGTCTCAGAGATTTCTTCAAACAATATCGATGTCAGATAGTTCCACAGTGATGTCTGTTTTATGCAGAGATGAACCAGGTGTGTGGAGGAGGCAGAAAATGTAACACTCAACAAAGTTCTTTGTAGATTTTTCAAACAGCAACTTCTTGGATTCAGGATTTGTGTGCACAAAGTCGTTCATGCCTTGAAGGGAAAAGTTCTTTTATCAATAGAAACATCTTGAAAAACCGACGATAATTATGATAAGAGATATACCCAGTGAAAGCATGGCTATAATCACTGAATCCTATTCAGTTGCTGTGAATTCATCTATTGTTCTTCATACTTGGTGCTCCCCTGTATTTTCTCACCAGAGACGACAAACATGCAGATTAAGCTAAAACGTGGCACCCAGCTGTTAAAAAAAGAGCCTGGATTCTTTCCATTGATGTTTTGAGATCAGTACTTCATGAGGATTATTTTTGTCCAAAATGCTAAATTCCATCATCTCCAAAAGAAGTCGGCACAATAGCTGGAGAATTCGCAGCTGTTGTGACTTTAAAGAGCTGCAACATTTTGGGATTCGACACAAAAAAAAACGTTTGATCCGCACTATCTCCCTCTCCTCATTTGGAGCATGGCTTAACTGAGCAAAATGAAAAGCAACACTATCTCATTGTTTCAAAAGCAGATTATCTGTGACTTCAAAACCCCCACTTTAGGCAATGCAACACATTGCCGCGCTGCAGCCCAGCCACTACCCTGCTTCACGCCATAAAAGATTGTGAAAAGGGAGTAGTGTTAATCTCTTTCCTGATGCAAACCCACTGGAGGAAGGTGGAATCTGCCCGTTTTGTTTGGGAGATTGAGCTGCAGCAATGCAGACTGTATCTGTCTCCATCCCTGCAAACATTACGTAGGTGAGTCACACACACACACACACACACACGTTCACGCACACGCGTGCCAGTGTGCCAGCGTGGGTCTGCCAAGGATTTCACACAGTGACTGACTGACTGCTAACTTGTTGGGCTGAGTGGGTGCAGCGTGTGTTGTGTTGTGTGAATGCGTGTTAGCATGTAGGTATGTGTGTCGGCATGTGTCGAGAACGCCGGGTGCCCACTGCTAAACTCCTCGATGCCCGTGTTTCTCCCGTCAGGCCTCTCTGGAAGTTCCTCTGAGCTATTTCACCCCCTCCTCGCGCTCCCATTTTCTGTCCTCCTACATGAAATCGAGGATTTACTGCCCTCGTTCCAAAGCACCGAGCTCCTACTTTCCGTCATGAAAGACTTGTCTTGGTGACAAATTAACGCCAAAAGCAGCACAAACTGTTTCGAGTCATCCGGGGTGTTTTGTCAGATGTGGGAATCGGCAAATCATTCCACATGTTCACCTAAAATCACCTCGTTGGAGTTTTATCTCCAGGTTTTTATGTTCAAGGTTTGTATGCTGTTTATAGATTATTTATATTCATCCAGGCATTTTCCACTCCTACATTTTTTTACTAACCAGAGCGCAAACAGAGCACAGCGTTAGGAGATTCACCCTGCCCAGGTCATCAGTTCATCGGTGAGCAAAAACACAGTGAAAAACACGGTTCACACACACATGCACACCATTCACTCACACTCACACCTAGGGCCCTAAATATGCATGTTCTTCCTGCTGATAGGGTTAGGGTGTTGTTGTTCCTTTTGGAAAACACTATTATTTGCTGTTTTATTTCTTACACAATGTAATCTGACTTTGCTTGCAGCCTACTTTTCTGATTTCATTTCAGAGAGGGAGAGAGAGAGAAATCTGAATTCATATCAAGATGCGCTGCTACCTAGGCTTACCTTGATATGCATCTGTTTGTTTATGGTTTAATTCAATCTGACTGCTTGTCTAGTTTGCATCTAACCTTTGTGGCATGATAGAAACATGCTTCTTTGACTAACATGACTTGTAATAGCGACAGACAATCGTTTACCACGGGCTAAGATTTAAGATAATACGCTTTATGTGTTTCACGCACCTTGTCTCGCTTGATTTACTCACTGTTTATTCACCTTCTGCAAATTGTATTTACCACTATCAGCATCTTCCTCTTTCCCCATAATGAAATGTTATCTCTCCCGCATTCCATCGTATATTATCTGCAGAGTTCTGCTGTGTCACTCTGTCTCTCTGCCTCCAGGCCGCTACCTCCTCCTCCTCCTCCTCCTCTTCGCCTTAGTAACAGATATATCTTTATTCACAACTGGCCCTGTGCAGGGGCAGGACATCAATCCGCTTTGTGTCTGCAGCCTCGGCTTCGCTGTGCCTCTCCGCTCTGCTTCTTGCCTCTCTGGGTGGGGCCTGGTTATTGAATTGTCTGTGGCTTTTGTTTTGGCTGGTGATCTTTCCTCTTTTTTTTTTTCTCCCCCTCTCTGCTCCAAAATCATGGCCCATTTATTCTAACCCAATTATTATTGAAGCCTGGCTGAGTGGAGTGATAGATGGTACTTTGTTAGAGGTTGGCTATTGCTGACACACATACTGCCTCGGTTGTTGAGGCACAGATTACGCACACACGCACACACACATGCAAGCCCGGTCCAGAAATCACCCTAATTTATGAGGTGTGACAATTTCATTAATTAACATGGTTGTGTGAGCCAGTAAAGAAGAGATGTGAACATGACTGTCCTGACTAATTGCGCAGCGAGTGCGAGGGACGGTTTGTGTTTTATTGTCTGTGTGCTTCGCTTTCACACGCCTCATAAGTCCCAAAACAAGGAGGACATGGAGTCGAGGTTTAACCGAAGAGGATTTATGTTCAAAAGAACGAGTGGTGAACGTGGCAAAGTCCTGTCTCCAAGTCTGAGAGGTAGCCTCACATGTTCCCTGAGCAGTTGCTGATAGGTAACTTTAATCAGCCCAATTCTCTGAAGCGCTCTCATGATCACACTGCACATTCTGGGTTGAGCTAATCCCACTGGATGATCCTGTCTGCTCGTTAGACTCAAACAGACTGGAATCACAACACAATGACCTTCTCGTTACCTGCCCGATGTCCTACCGCGCCCGTCGCCCATGACGAGGACGCCGCCCACACGGGTGTTTGCATCTGACCTTTCGCAGTGTTTTTGCTCCTCTGCTCCTCTGTGCAACATAACAAAGAACATATTGAATGGATTAATCACAGTAAAGACCTGCAGATTGAGGATGGTGATCTTTATTTGGCTATAAATCCCACTGAAAAACTGCTTAAATTTGTATGTGCTGCACATTAGAAGTGTTTGACTAAATAAATGTGAAGTGCATATGACGTGTAACATATCACATCGGGCTCCGGTTGCCCTAGCTCTCCTGATTCTGGTCCAAAATATTCTTTTGTGATCATAGTGTCCACAGCCCCTGCATTCAGTGCAGCGACACGTCCCCAAATGGCCTAAAGCCCCAGAACAAGACAGTAAGTAAAACCGGAGTCCAGATCTTTCTGTCGACAGCGACAGCAGTGTCCAAGGTCAAGAATGAACTGTCAAGCTCTGCATTTTCAGTCTCCGGAGAGCGGTTCCTCGCCAGGCATGGCCGGAGACAAGGACTGCTTTGATAGTCTGTCGACGTACGGGAAAAACACTACAAGTGGCGCGTTCATCATAATAAAAGAATATGTCACCTGTAAGCAATAATATGACTCCTTTTTTTATGTTTCTCATGGCTTTTGGGAGGACATACTGTAAGAGACACAGACCTATGCTTCACTGTGCCCTTCATTCACTGGTCATTTGATCATGTTATAATTAATATAATATAAAAACATGCCTTCCTGTGACTCTAAATTCAATTTTGCAACCTCATGCTCGGGTATAATTGTTGTGCAGCTGCCTGAATGGACACATGGAAGGAATTAAAAAAGGATGGTTGGACATGTACAGTAACTGAATGGGGGGAGCGGATGAATACGCAATAGAACGGAGAATTGAATTAAATGTCCTGCTTTCTGCATAAGCCATAATATCTAAATTATGAAGCACAGAAGTGAAACTGAAGTTTTTCTTTTTTTTTTTAACTGGGATATCATATTCACAGCCTGCTGAGACTGGGGCTGGTGCTCGCTCTCCATCTTAATCCGACATCTCGACTTAACCGCTGCGCTCGATTGCAGTACGTTGAACTGTAAAGACTAACATTATCCTCTGGCGAGGCAGCGAGGGGGTGATAGGAAGTCAGGGTGTAATGAACATATGGCGATCATAGCTCGTGCTCCACAGAGAGGCTTCCTCTCCCGGACTGGAAGAGAAGCGCCGCCTGCATGTCAATGAGCCTCCGTCTCCCTGTTAACTAACCGAGTGCACGGGGTCTCTTGTCTCACACACACTGGCTGCCATCTGCACCCTGAATGGTCTGCTCCCAGGGCGAGTGTGTGTGTGTGTGTGTGTGTGTGTGTGTGTGTGTGTGTGTGTGTGTGTGGGGAGGTGGGAGAAAGAGAGCTCTTCAGAGGATGGGCTGTAGTTAACCCCATGCACATGCCTGTCTCACAGCCTGCTGCTTTGAGAGGCAAAGAGAGATCATTGAGAAAACGGGCTATTTTTAGACATGAAATAGGGAGGGGATAAGTATGATCGTTGTGCACATGGACAAGTGTGCGCATGTGAATGTGTGTGTGTGTGTGTGTGTGTGTGTACATGCGGTTTGATTCTATGGGTGAGAATGATGCGTAGTGATAGCCTTTTCCAAAACAACGTAGAAGCAGCGGCACAAGCTATCGTGAACTTCACACGCGATCATATAAGCCCCATATGAGTCCTGGAGACACACATACACACACACACACGCACACACACACGCACACACACACGCACACAAACAAACACACACTCTCACACACAAAATCTGGATATTGTCCTATTGTGCCTGCAGCGAGGCCTGACAGTGGTGTTGGACTTACATCACACAACACCGTTGCACACACACACACACACACACATGCACACACACATGCACACACGCACACACAACCTCCCTAGCAACGGGACACGTGACGCTGGTATTGTGTGCCCAACCTTTTCACGTTCTCTCCCTCTCTGTCTCTAATCCATGTCTTTCATCCTGACAGGTGCCAGCGGCTGGTGAGGCAGGCTGCAGATTGATGATTAGAGTGGGCAGAATGGACACATGGACTGGTACCAATCTGAGGTCATGTTTAAGTCTGTTGTGTCTGCCCCGCAGGAAGAGAGTTCATTAATCTCAAATGGGGCTAAAAGTTCGACTTCCGCTCGCGGGTGTGCAGGTAATCATCACCGGGGAAAGTAGGGTGATTACGGCTTTTCGTATAATCCAACACAGAAGCACGGTGGATTGTGATGTTGTTTATTCCGAATACTGGGGGCAGGAGAAGGTGTTGGGAGACTTTGCGTCCCCTGAAAAAAAAAAATCAACAGAGTAGGAGAAAAATAAAAAAAACCTTTATCCATCCATCTGTTGTCTTATGTGCTTTGTACTCTAACTGTGTCACTGGGGTCTATACACAACAATTATAGGGTGGAAACAGGAGACACACCTCAGACAGGTCACCAGTACCTCACACATCCACAAACACACACACACACACACCGAGGACACACAAACACAGCATTCATCCTCACACTCATCTAGCGGCAATTTTAGAGTCTCCAACTGACCTAGATGCATGTTTTTGGACTGTGAGTGGAAACTGCCGAAAACCCACCCCAACACAAGTAGAACATGCAACTACTTTAACCATGTGTGCATGAACTAGAAAATTAACTAATGATAAAGCATAAATGTAAAATCTGTGTTACTAATCTTAGTACGTAAACAAGTATATACTGCTGGCAAATGCTCATGAATATTTTTCTATTGTGAGCATCAAAACAAAGTGGAATTTGCAGCTTAAGATTCAGGCTTTTGGTATTGTATCATGTATGCAGCTTTGGGTGCATATTTGACAAGCTTTAACTGGGTTCTTGTTTTAGAAACAAGTCATCTGAAAACATAAAAAATTCAGCCCTTTCAACCGACGTGCTGCGCTAATTGGCCGGCTAGTTACTGGAAATAAAATCTGTCAGACTATTGTTATTTCAGCTGATGGTTGCTGGCTGCAAATGAGAAGCCTGCCTTTGTATCTGGGGAGAAACGACCCATTTTGGAGAAAATTTATAGCCACGAATTTGTCGTGCTTGTCACTGTGAACAGCGCTGAGTGGAAAGCTTGAGAGACATTGTCACGTGGTTGAGACACCTGGAAACATGGTACAATGTAACCCCTGCAGTGTTTTTGATAAGTTGCAAAGTAAAAAGATGATTATTCACCCTGTATGCATTATAAGAAAAGGAAAAAAATATATTTATTTCATATTGAGATGCTTCATTTTTTTCTATTTTTTTAATTTAAAAAATAAACACAGATGATATGGTGGAGATGATGTGAATTATCAGTGGTCTCTGCACCCCTACTGGCACGCATAAATCACTGCGGCGAGTGAATACCATGTTTCAATCTTCCTCTAACACAGCCTACAAAGCATCAGAGCTAATGCAGTTTAATCTCCTGCGACACACTGGTTTGCCGTGGAGTAGCCAACGTGAAAAAACACTGGGAAACGCAGGCCATCACAAATGCAGATGCGCATCCTCCTTCACATTACCATATTTTCATTGTCGTGTGTGCAAATGCTCCCATGCACTAATACCCCCGTCCCCACAGTCTTTACGGTGCTCCTCACGTAAGGAGGCATGTAAACATTAATGCAGCCAAATGGAGCGATGTCTCCATTTCTCTGTGAAACCATAATCTAACACAGAATATCTCCTCCAAGACAAAACAAATGATGCTGCAGCGGAAAGCCCAGAGTCTTTTCAACCACCCTCACAGTCGTAATCGATTTCTCAGTCCGGGCCTGAGATACCAATCCCTTTTTTTGTAATAGCTCCAGAGATCTATTCGCCCACTCGAATCCATTTCAACTCATTCTCATCCCTGGACCCGGGTTGTATCCCACTCCGCCCCCTCTGGCTTGTCACCCAATCTCAGCGCCACACCTCTCTTTCATCTGCAGCACCAGCTTGTTTTCATTCCCTGCCCCCTTCAAAACAGTGTCCCCGGCCTCGACCTTTCCGACTGATTGTGCGCTGACCCTGCAAAAAAGCAAAGGCGTTCTTTCGGTTTTAATTATTCATGTGCAATGAGAGGCTCCGGCTCCTCTCCACTGCAGGCTGAAGAAAAAGGTCTTCTACAGTAAACGCATGCGTGTGCGCGTTTATTGATGTAAATGCTCCGCCATGCTGAGTCCATGTGCCCTTTTAATTTAACATGTAAATCTAAAGCTTCACGATTTATCTCAGGGTCAGTTGTGATTGTTATCCATAAGTCTGTAGTCACCGAGTCAATTAATGAGGCTGTGCTGCCATTACTTCTACAAAGATTTACAACCGGTTCTGGCTGAAAATCAAATCTATAAAGATCATATGGCAAAATTGTGCAAAACAGGTCTCAATTCAGTTCAACATTAACACAAAATATCTTAAGGCATCTAAAGTCTGGAGGTGGTCTGCACTAAAGTCTAGAAAAGAGCAGAAAGAGAGGAGCCAGAACGTCTTTTAATTATGGAAGATATCCTTTCAAAGTTGGAAGCCTCATTTACGAAGAGATTGAGCTGACGTTATTTCGTAGATGCATTCCAGCTCATTTGATTTGCAGTAATCAATGTACAGATTAATACGCGGCGCAGTGACAAATAGGCAGCCTCACTGAATGCAACACTTCCATTAAGCCGCTCTAAACTTGTCCAAGTTCAAAGCGATTACTTTTCCCACCGAGCAGCAAACTCCCGCTCCTCTCCTCGGTGACACCGCTGACAACTCTGCATGACACCTCAAGGAGAGGCACGAATTTAAACTCCTTACAAATTTCACCATTAGGCTGACAAATGAAATGCGGGCTTTAAGTCGCAGAGCGAGCCTCAAAAGCTGGTACGGAGTGGATGGAAGGAGATTATAAAGGCGGGGTGGAGGGGCGGGGGGGGCGCCTCATCGCACCGATACGGCGTGGAAAGCGCTGACAGTCACGGCGATGCGAAGCGTCACGCCTCTGATGCAGAAAGTCTGGGAGTTCATTACCCCGCATATCATCACCGAGCACAGCCAGGACCCCGGAGCTCTCGGCATTCCTCTCACTTCTGTGCTTTTTGCACCTTCTCTCTCTCTCTCTATCTCTGCCCGTGTTGCTGGAGATGATGAAAGGCTGAGGAGCACACGCAGCCGTCCTCATACACCTCAAACTCCTACAATGATGTCTAGCTGGGGCCCGTCAGGCAGGATAATGGCCACTTTATTCAGGCGTCAGTCGTGTTGTGTCAGAGATATCGCCAGCTAATGTGTTGTTCTTTACTGTAAACGCCGGATTTCCCATCATCCCCTGCGACACTGACACGCTAACGTCCGATATTTAAGTGCGTTGTGAAAACGAAATTAAGGGATTTTGACACCCCACTCGCTCAGCCACCCACCCCGACCACGCACCTGTGTGACACGGTGACTCAGTCGGTTTCGCCTCCACGTCGCCATGGCGACGCCACTCCTCTGGCCAGGCGGCAGGGTCACCCACTCAGGCGAGCTCATTAGGGCTGTTGTCACGTCGGCCGCGCTGCCCCTGGGTGCCTTTGAAGATGACACTGCGTGTGTGTGTGTGTGTGTCACTGTGTGTATATTTCATGTGAGTCTCGAACGTGTGTGTCACATAAAGGTGTGTGTGGGAAAGGGGGTGGGGGCGGATTATTAGATATAATAGGATCACAGTGTGAGAGATAAGTGAAGGTAAGATTTTGAAAAATCGCAAATATTCACAGCAATACAGTCCACAAATAAAATAGTCATAATAATAGTACAGTAAATAAGGATAATAAGTAAGTAGGAAGTGTTAAATGAAGTAAGAAAAGTAATAAGAAATAAAGATGAATGAACAATATAATAACAATAATAATGATTAGAATTCTAACGATTATCACTGCTACTCCTGCCACTCCTTTTCTACTACTACTACTAATAATAATAATAATGATAATAAACTGTAGTAGTGCTGATAAAAGCTGAGAAACCTGGAAAAATAGCAATGAATGCAGAAATGAAGCCTGATATGTCACATCTCTTCTAAATAAGCTGGAGAGGGTGGATTTTATCCCAGTGCCGCCCTCCCCACGTGTAAACACACACGCAAACCTCTTTCCATAGGACTCCTCGCAGAGAGAAGACCTGAGGGGAAGTTAACTGAGATTGATTGGTTGATATGATTTCGGAGCGACTCTCTCGCCAAAGGGCAGCAGCGATCGAGACAAATGAAACGCACGCGACAAAGAAGTGAGACGAATGAAGAGCCACGAGAGAAGTCAGGAAAGAAAGAAAAGTTTTAGTTTGAGAGTGTTTTAATTCTGTTTGTAATGAATCTATTTCTTTGTCATTTGCTCAGGGCTTCTCTCAACCCCTGGGGTCTTGTCTTTACTTATTTATCGGCTGTGACTTTGTCAGAGTGTGGCAGAACGCTCAATAATAGATCGAGAGAGAAAGTCAAGTGACTCACAGACACACACACACACATAGACAGACAGACACACACACACACACACACACATGCAAACACTCATAAACAAACAAATTGTACATTCAATCACGGCAGCTGTTCCAAACACAAAAGAATAAAGAGAATGGAAACAACCACTCAGTTTCGACTCTCACCGACATGGGATGGAAATTACATAAAGCCTCCGGGGAGCTGCTCTTATTCTAACCTGTCCCCTGGCTCAGTCAACTGAGGTAATCTAGCAATCTGCAGAGTGAGACTGAGTAAGCAATACCTCACCTCACCTCACTCACCAATCATGCCTGCGTCCCGCCGTAATTATTTTGGGATACTGGCCAGTCATGGTTGGGAAATTACCGTCTCGTCGGAGATAAAGAGCAGATGAAACGCAGATAGAAAGGAAATATTAATCACGTCAAGTTCACCATTCTATTAAAGATTCATAATTTGATTCATGAAAATATAATGAATGTGCCTGATATGACAGGCGCTGTCATGAGGTGGATTAGCTGGTACAGAAAAAAGCCAATTTAATTTACAATTCCTTGTTAGAGGAACATCAAATTGTCAATTAAATATGCAACATAAAGCAGCATACTAAGTAATGTAACCCCTGCCTGTTTTTCCATAAAAAGGTATATATCCATAAAAGACTCAACTAAATATGCATGCATCTGTATGTTGTGTGTACACGTTATTTGCAACATTTGTCATAGTTGTGTAACTAACTGGCAACAGACACGAATCAGATTTTGATTATTACTGTTTCTTACAATTTTCCTACCAAAATTATTCCAGTGCTGGTTCAGAGTCAGTTCAGATTGCAGATTAGTTGAGAACCGGTTGTTTTACCACCACTCAGGAGTCACATACAGGTCAGTTAGATCGCTGGCCCGAACCAGTTTTTCAGATCAAGTTTGTCAGAGGAAAAAGAAAAAACATGGTTGCAAACTACTCCAATCCCCTTGTTATTACATCACCCCGATCTACAATCATAAACAATGCAGCTCATGTCAGGATTTAACACTGATTTGTCAGTCAACTGGTTCGCAGGGAACGACGCTTTCATCTCTTTTTGACAGAATCTGCCAGTATGCTAATGTTCCTTTTCATTTTCTGTTAGATCAGTGTGAATCCTAGATATGCATGGGATAGCAGCACAACATACATGACACTGACATAAAAGCCTCAGGATAAAAAGAAAAAAAAAGCATCCTCAGATGATTAGAAACAGCTCTGGCTGTGTAGAGCCATCAATAACCATAGTTTTTAAGTCAAAACCAGACCGTTAGATAGGTGCAAAACATGTCCGCTCTCACTTTTGCACATTCCAGATGCACAGAGCAGAGCTCCTCTGGCTTGCTCGCTGTGTGTTGCTCTGTAAAGGAGGAGGAGGCGGATCGTGCTGCCCAGCCTCCAGAGTGGATTCACTGTGACACTGTCTCTTCGAGGGCCTCATGAAGGGAGGCTCGACTCCCCTCAGAATGGCCTGGGAGCTTGTCAGTGGGCTGCCTGTCAGCACACAGTCATGCCGGGGACGTTTGATGCACCACATGAGGGTGAGAGGACAGATGGGAGGAAGGGATGGAAAAAGAGAACGAGAGAGAGAAAGAGAGATAGATAAAAAAAAAAACACACAGAGGTACGAACAGGTGAAAATAAAGCCAGGGGAGAGTGACTGTGGGTACAGCCGTTACAGGGTTTATTATGCCTTTTACAGCCCAGGTTTTTATGCATGACAGGTGGCAAAATCCAGACAAAGCTGTGCCGGGTTGCCGGAGGAATTGATTAATGCTCTGAGTGGTGGATGCTGCACATATTTCACAAGACTAATTAGACTAAGTATTAACTTGGATCAACGGTTTCTCCACCACCTTGGAATAAAAACGCTGGGATTGGGATTTTCTAACTCAGGTCTGAACATGACAAAAACTGAAGCCTGTGGAGATAAAGACCGTTCTGCCGAGGCTTTATTCTAAGCCACATTTGTGATAGCAGAAAAGCAGTAGCCACATCCCACTGGGTGCCCGTAAAACATGACATGTTCAGCTATTGCGGCATTATGCCTATCCCTTTAAATGCACCCTGAGATTACAAGGTAATTGTAATTAAAAATTACCATGTCGTAAAATCGCAACATGCTCAGATTCATATTAATCGTGACCTACATTCCATTAGAAGGGTAAACCAAGCGAAACTGCTCCACTTTGTCCCCTTTCCAAAACAATTATCACTTCTTTGCTTCACTTAGAAGAAAAAGATTATTGTCCTTTGAGTCAATACATGAGATCGGTAGCTGAACAGACCAGCAAAGGAAAGATGAATAACACTGTGCAAAGAGGCAGAAGAAAAATGATAGATGTTTAGCATGTTTTAGAATGCCTGCATCCTTGGTGTCCTCATTATATGTGCATAAATAGTGAGATTCATGCTGATATAGTCAAGCATTATCATGATGCATGGAATATCCCATTCTCACTCCGCTGGAGGTCTCTTTAAATAGGCCTCATTTATTCCACCGTGGAACAATTACAGGACGATCATAATGCATTATAAAGCTGAAGAACGTGTAAAATCGCACCAGGATGTGCATGTGTGTGTGGTGCATGGGATCAAGAAGTGGAGCGCTCCTCTGCTTTTGCTGCAGTCCGGCACGTAATCAGCCAACATGGGCAGTGTAGGTGACTGGCCTCCGATCTCTGGTGCTTTGGGAGCGCTCCAGCCACACTGGAGGCACTGCACCATTTGTTGCCCTAATTAAGAATTCATTGGCCACTAACGATGAGTTCTGACCTCCATTTCCTGCACCTTTGTCTCCCCCGCGGCGCAGTAAATCAGCCTGGAGGGAGAGGCCTGACACACGCAGACAGAGTGATTGGTACATCGTGGCATGCAGCAGAAAGAGGAGGAGGAGAAGGAGGAGGAGGAGGTGGGGGAGACAGGAAAAGGCAGGACGAGGGTGGAGAAGTTGGAGATAGAAGAGTGGAGGGAGGAGGGAGGAAATCGAGTCAAGTTGAAAGGGCCGCGGATGAGAGAAAATGGGAAAGTGAAGAAAAAAAAACGAGTTGGCCAGTGTCCCAAGATAGACGTATAGAGACTCATGGTAAGGCTGGTATTAGTATGGAGCCTTGGGGAATGCCTCAGGTACTGATAAACACATCCTACTGTCTGTCTGAGCACTGTTATCTGTTGCACCACGCTGTATACACCACTGTTATCCCTGCGGGAGACAGGAACGCCACTAATCTCCCCCTGAGGTGACACTTGCACCTCGGCATTCCCCAGATGTTGGAATGTGTTCCCTGTTATTTCCATTTCCATCACCGCACGTACAGATAGAGTGACTGCTGTTATGTCGATGGAGCTGCCTTCACTGAACCACCATAACTATCTGCAGTTTAATACCGCTGCCCGATCGTAACTAGTCCACTGAGTCAGTGGGTGGTTTAATTTATATCTGAGTGTTATTTTGTTGGAGTCCATATCTCTGCAATATCTAAAAAGGTTGGCCGGTGGGTTATAATCATGTGGTCCAGCAACAAAATAAAAAAAACTGCAGAAATAAATCTAAAATTTCTGTTGAACTTTTCCTAACATGCCCAGATACATTCTGAGGAGCTTCAGGGTCTCTTTGTGTGGACTCACATGTTGACCTGTGTGGATTTTCCCAGATCACCCTGGTTTCCACCCACAGTTCAAAAACATGCATGTTTAGTTTCAATGGAGACTTGAACTCGTCCCTATATGTGTGAAAGACAGCGTGTATGCCCTGTGATAGACTGGTGACCTGTCCAGGGTGTATTGTATTGTACCACAAAGACATTTCATGGACTCAAGAAACCTTAAAATCCTTCCCAAAAATGTTTAAATTCTGTCTTATAGCAACTAAAATACTGAAATACTACTGAAATATTTGATTAATCAATTAGTTGTTGCTGTTTTATTGTCTATATTGAGTATTATGTGCTATTATTAAATTTAAGATAATAAGGTAATTTTCTCATGGTTACTGCCAGTAACAGTATAGGTTTATCTCTGGGGTCAAACTTCTAATTTTATCATTGATAAGAAAACATAAAGGCTGATCCTTGATGTACTTTTAATATTGACACAATACATTCAAAAGCATGCTATTTGGTTAACATTTTACCTCTACCCCTCCCTCTTTTCTTATTAAAATTCAATAACCCTGTACATGAGGAGAGTAGGACGCAGGACAGCACACAGGGTAAACCTCAACGCTATCAGCGTAATGAAATAGCTCTGCCTTCATGTTTTTCTAGTGTTTAAAGTGAAGATTTATTTTTCACCGCTCCTCTATCCTCCCTGTCTCTACCTGGATCGGCGTCTATCAGGGACGCCTCTACTCCGGCTCGCTGTAGACGGCAGAAAACAAAGCGATGTATCCTCGGCATAAGCACTTCCCACTGCCAGAACAATGTCAACTGATTTAAGCAGCCTCGGCTTCGCTGTCACCACAGGCAGGGCTGCAGCCCGAGCCGGATATGCTCGGCTGAATATGAGCAGGACAGATTGCTCATTCACGCAACGCAGCGACAAAGACAGATCCTTCAAAGTCCCTCGTTCGCACGCGCACACATCCAAAATGCACCGGCCAGCACGCAAACAAGCATCCCTCAACACCAACACACACAAACACAAACACACACACACACACACACATAGTGCTCGGCATGATAGATGGGAAAAGACACAAAGGTCAGCAGTCAGCAGGGCTTCACTTAGACAGGACTCGGGTTCTTTTACATCACCTTGACTTAGGAGATGGAGCTGACCCGAACCACAGTCGCTGCACTGTAACGCACAACGCAGGTCAGCACTTGTTTTAAAGGGATGGAGTATTTAAAAAAAAAACAAAAAACAATGTTTCCGACCAAATGCTATTTAACCTGCGCAGGGCTGGCCGCCCGCTGTGGTGCGAGTGATTCTCACTTCCCGTCCTCGGGCATGTGAAGAAGGGATCCCATGTGGCTGTCAATGACACGTGCATTTATCTTGTCCCCGTTTGCAGATCAGCACTCCCGTCAGTGCAATGGTATATCTCGCTGCAAAGCTAACCCTCAAGGGGAAGTGATATACAGAACATATCCACATGCACACACACACACACATACAGATGAGCACACACACACACAGGCATGATTACACAACTTGTCAGGCAGACGAGGAAGTGACTGGTTTTTACACCCCTTGACACTCCTCTGTGTTGTGACCACACAATATGCACCGCAGGAGGTTTGAAACACAGGAATTAAAATACACGTGTCACCATTTACGACATTATTTCTTTATGTACGTTTGCAATTCCTTGCTGCGGCTCGACACGTAGGAATTCCGACCTGTTGTCAGGCAGACTGCAGCGCTTAAGCTGCACTTAACTCAACTTTCCATCCTAAGATACAATCACAAATACGTGAGGGTGCCAGTATCCCGTGAAAGCTCCTTTAGTTGGCCTGACCCTGGTAAAAGGAGCGAGGAGTCAAGGGTTGGGCAGAGGGCAGAGTCGTGACAATGACTAGAAAACACAGACGACCTGGGCGTGCAGGTTGTCGATAGGTTTAGCTGATTAGACAAGAATGACCTGTTGTTGTGGGTGCTCACAACACCAAAAAACAAGCTTTGATTAATCCACCACGCAAAACCTGCTCCGAACAATTGACAGACAAAATTACAGGCTATCATAGCAGAGTATTAAGCGGCTAAAGATAACCAGATATTTTCATTTGCTTGTGAACAACTGGGCCCTGAAATCATGCTAGTTATTGACTAATTGTGATGCCATTATCTACTTCCAATACATGACTGTAAGTGTGAGACTTCAAAAAACGATGAAGATAATGGGGTAAGATGCAATATAGCCTGTGTCAAAAGTTATGTTTATCCCTGTTTTTGCATTGTTGGTGATAAGATGTCATTATTACAATTCTGACCTGTTTACGTGATGTAGCATTTTAAAGTATTACCCGGCTAATAGTTAATTGAAGTGACCAGCATTGAAGAAGAGAGCGTGGTTGGTACCAGTATTAGGGCAGTCACTTATTTGTATGACAAAAAATATATATATATAGTACGTTTTTCAAATGGCCGTGGAGTTAATGACCATGAAAATGTGCTGCTGTTCTTTGTTCAACTGCATAATAAACCCAGGATCAAAGCTCATGTGTTAGCAACATTGTTTCAGTAAACAGAAATGCCTTTTTAGATTAAATGGGCCAAGGCAGAGTGAAAAATGTTCACACAGTGTGGGTTGAAATCTGGCTTGCTTTTGTTTCTCCCATTTCCTCCAATCTACAGAGAGACAAACTGTCTTTTGGAAACACAAGTTCACTGGAGACCGAAGCCGAGTTTGTTGTTGTTATGGTTCGTTTATAGGATGAGACTGGTATGAGTAAACACGTGAAAGCCTCACAAGCAACCATGCAGGAGCTTCTCTCCAGTTCCATAGATCATTCTAGGACACATGGTGGGGACCCTGAGTCTAATGGACAATAAGCTTGGCAACCTGGGCTCTCAGGTTGGAAAAGAAGGCTTAAAGTAACAGGATTTGGGGAGTTTACAATTGGGAGACAGGAGAGTAAAGTGGATTACACAGCAAATGATTCGAGATCTTTTTACCAGCTTGTCTCATGTCTCATCGGGCATCTGCAACTTGATGGTCATTATGTAGCATGTGAAAACATGCAACATGCATGTGAACTGACGTGATAGCTGAACCTCTGCCTCACATCACTCACATTGTACACACTGCAACAGGACACTGCATCAAATCAGATCAAATCATCGGTGGTATGGTATACAGCACATACAGCCTACATACGTAATTCATGTCACTCTGTGGAAACATGTCTGAAGACGCTGTGTTGTGGTGTGTGAGCTCCCATTAGCTGCTGCGCGCAGCTTCTCGTCGACTTAAATTCTGCGATTGGTGGCGAGTGCTCACTCAAGTGTTGCTTCCCCAGCTGTGGATTAGCAAACAAGGGAGCAGGGATCTTTTTGGCCATGGCTGTCAGTGTGCTGAGATAGACGGTGTAATTAGCGCTTAGTGCCAGCATCCAGGGCAGATCCACTGACTGGTGGGGACCCAGTGGGAAAGAGAGAGAAAGAGGGAGAGGAAGATGCTTGCAAAAAAGGGCTGGAGGCTGACTGACAGTGGAGAGGACGGGAGAGGCAGGGAAAACAGAGGAAGAAAGAGAGAGAGGCCAACAATAATGAGTTGTAGCTCTGGGCTCCTGAGTTTCTTTTTTTTTCCCCTCCTCTCTCCTCTCCCTCCCTCCTTCCTTGGCTTTGCATGGAGGGCGATGGGCCTCCAGTGCTGCGATGTCCCTTTTAGTGCATGCAAGTGTCTGTTTTGACTACACGGCGAGGCAGAGGGGACTGCCACTAAGAAACATGCATTAGAATAACACCCATTCCCTCATGTATAATGCAGGTCCAGTCAGCATATTCATTCCAGATAATGGGAATGCAACAGAAGCTTGCTCACATGGAAGGCCTGTTTTGCATGTGCAGTCAGTGCAGTTTAGGGGATCATGTTCAGCATGCCTATAAGATGGAAAACTACAAATGCTTCTAATTCAACCGAACTGCAGCACATTCATCTCCCTCTGACAGCGACTTGACGAGTCAGGGACAGGCTGCCAATTTGACACGCGCACTCAGGGATGAACAGAAGTTAGGATTTTTAGGGAAGTGTGTGAAGCTGAATAGATGGAGATGAATGAGGCATATGCAGCACAGTGCGCAGGATAATAATGTTTTCAGGGTGTTTCGAGTTTTCATCATTTGGGTCTATTTCAGACCGATTGGTTCACATTCTGGCGGCCAACCTACGGGCCATCAGTGTGACTGAATCGATATCCGCGGACTGTTGCGGCATCATTTTAGATTATCCTTAGGATGTGCGCAATCTGTGCGTCTCCATCCAACAAGATGGAGCAAGCAACGCCTCTGGTTCCACACTGAGTCTCAAAAGATTGAGCTGGTTGTATCCAATTATGTCTCTGGTGTTTCTGGTGGATGCAAGTCTGGACAAGTGGATACGCTGGCAGCACTGAAACTTACTGTAACAGCATACCGCACTGTGAATATAGTGAGCTATAGTATATCTGACAAAAGTATATAAAAAAAAGCACATGATGGAAAGAGTATAACCAAAATAAATATATCCCTCAGGAAGTGCTCCATGGAAACAGTAGATCTGGGGATGAAAATATCAGTGGATAAAATATCAGTGGAGGACAGTGAAATGTCTCATGAGGCTTGAGCAATGTTTGTGGAGAGATAGACTGATCTATAGACAAACAACTGATCGAGATAGATGACGTTAGCTATCTAGATAGATAGATAGATAGATAGATAGATAGATAGATAGATAGATAGATAGATAGATAGATAGATAGATAGATAGATAGATAGATAGATAGATAGATAGATAGATAGATAGATAGATAGATAGATAGATAGATAGATAGATAGATAGATAGATAGATAGATAGATAGATAGATAGATAGATAGATAGATAGATAGATAGATAGATAGATAGATAGATAGATAGATAGATAGATAGATAGATAGATAGATAGACAGACAGATAGATAGACAGACAGCTGGCTAGCTAGACACAGCTAGCTAGCCAGACAGACAGACTGCTCCCTCTTGTGACTGCTAATAGCTGCCATGCTCTCTGTTTTCACTCTAAAGTCAAGCAAAGCATCTGCAAAACCATAGAGTAATACAACCAGAGCCTGATTGATCTGAATATGGCTGCACATCAGTGCACCCCATTTGATTCTATCTATGGTGCATGTAAAGCTCTGGGTAATCCCCCCATGTTATGTAGTACCCCCATGAGAGTGGAAACTGACTGACTAATTCAGCAAAACCAAAGGTCACAGAGTGACAGAGATGTGCCCGCTCTCCGGGGAACACTGTGAGAAGCCGAGCAGGCTGTGTCTTTGTGATGTGGCACGCCTTCAGTCACACACACATACCTGTGCTGCAGACGTGCAGTGGGTTCATATATGTGTGTGTGAAAATGGTGTGAGTGGATGTTTTTAGGTGTGTTCCTGCTGGTGCTAGGCTGCTTAAACAGCACATAGTGATTAACCTGCGGGTCAGACTGGTGGTATTAAGGCCATCACTCCAATCACCACATATTCATCACAGGCTTCAGACCTGGATTTACAATGCTGGCCCTGCCTGACAGGTTAAGGCTGGGCTTTCACTGGGCAAGAAGCCCCTGTTTTTGCCTGTAACTTATGGCCTGTGGTGCTATTTGGTGTAAAATTCATGGCCCCCATCCCTGCAATACTTCAATACTTAAGACTGATGAAAATCTGTGATCAATAATCAAATAGGAACTGAAAGGGCAGTCAGGAACTTAATTCATTGGCGTGTGAGACTTGGGGCTGAGCCGTGCTGTGATGGGACTCTGGAGCGAGGTGTTCCATCAATCCTACAGCTGGACACCAGCCGACCTACTCCCATTTGAACTGAAAAAAAACAGGGCACAGGCGGTCTTTAACACCCAATCACCATTTGTTAGAGCTCACACCCAGCCTATTTGGCCAGACATCTTGTTAACGGCTAAACAAAGACGACAATGAATTAAAATGACAAACTGGGAGAACCAGCTGAAGAAAATGACCCAAATCTCCAAAAGGAAATTCAAAATAGCTCGATTTCCTTCTCAAAATCATTGGTTCAGGCTCCATTGTTTTACATTTGAAATTAAAAAGATAAAGGCTGACTACTTCTGTGTCTCTGCAAATATACCCACTGCTCAAAACTCCATTAAAATGAATACAAAATGGAAAAGGTGAACAGTGTATTACAAAAACACTGAGACCAGAGCTACTCAAACATTTCCAGAGGACAGTGTGACTGCACAGGGATGCTGAATATAAAACAGCTCAAATCTGCCTGTTTGTCTATGAGGAGATGATTGATGAAATCAACAAATCACACCTGTCAGCGGACCGCACGATTCATGGTTACTAAATCAGAGCAGTTGGAGATCCATAACCAGGCTACAGTCCAATATCTCAAACTGGAAATCACTTGCAGAAACTGTGTCAGAGGTCTTCAGGAGAGGCGGGGAGAATATGATAAGGATGGATAAGGTTAAGATGTAGAAATTATCGCACAGCTTTCAAGTTCAGAAAACATAAGACTGGTGCAAATTTATGTAATGGCATAAGAGTGGGGGACCATCCCACATTCCCATTTATCACTAATGAGGAGTCTGTGGCTACTCAGGGGGTCCCAAAACCAACAATCCAGCAATCACAATCACTTCAAGCAGCAGCTGGAGAACACTGATGGGTTGAAAGTCTCTCAGTCACTTTCTGTTTCTACCCTTCACTGCTAACACATCCCTTTAAGTGTACACCCAGGGGCAATGAAGTGTCTCTAATCATCATTAACATGCATGTTTTTGGACTTCTCAACACACACAGAAAGGTGCCCCGGTCAAATTGGGATTAAAACTGGGATCCCTAGCACTTATCCTCTGCTGGAGAAGATCGAGGTATGAAAGTCGCTTTTGTGAGTACAAACAAGCAAAACTGCTTCACCTGCATCTGCACAAATCTTTGCTGAGTCCAGAACTTTCAGCTCTCAAGGAGGAATCATAGAGGAAGTAAGTGTTATGATGCCAAGTTTTCAACATCAGACCTGAGCAGCGCTCCTTGCCTGCTACGCACTCATACCTTTGAAGCAAGCTGCCAGTCTGTGTTCCTGCGGAGTGCGAACCGAGTTGTGCCGACTAATAATGTGGTGGGGTCATGCCGGGGTTGAGCACACATTTTATATTCATTTAGGCAACCTTGACTGAAAAAAGTGACGGCCGATTAAAAGTTTCAAAATGTCTTCTCCTGTCCTGTTTAACACGTGTGTGCTCCAAAGCAGTGGATGAGTAACTTCCTATTTGCTTCACAGCGGGATGCAGTGTAACAGGGGCCCATCTTCACCGTGACGACGCTGATGTGACAGTTTCACCCTCGCCACGGGTTTGATGTCCGTAATCTCTGTCCTGGCTGGCAGCCTTTTTGCTCCATCAGAGAAGGGGATTAAAGAGGACAAGGTGTTTTTGTGTTTTCTTAGTCACAGACTCGCAAATCTTTAAGCCACACTTTTGGAAATGACAAGCTGGCAAAGCACGAGAAAGTGAGATTTGGACACTTGGAGCGCGAGGCAAAGCACTCAAAGCCGAAGGTGACATTTGAAATGATAATGTCGCACGCTTCAGAGTTTGTGCACGATACTGTAAATGTTTGCAAATATGTTCAGGTCTGCGCACTGAAAGGTGTGAATTCCAAGCTCCAGTTAGCCTTATTTATGCTGGGTAGAAAATTAATTACAGTTAAAACAAACAGCGACAAGAAGAAATCCCTCAACACGTGACCGATGGCTTCAGGGAGAATCTGCTCCCTCTCTCTCTGCTCTCGTTAGGGCTCTAATTAATTAGCTGCTTCTGGAGATCATCGTGAATACTTTTAGAGAAATTAATCTTTCTCTCTCCATCTCTTTCGTCAAGGATAAAGTCAATCTCTGGCAGGTAGTCCCCCTCATTCGACCTTTAGTTATAACACCCCTGTTATTACACAGGTAATAACGGTGCACTCAAGTTCACTTTAATATCCGCAGGACAATTTCTGCATCAGTCTCTCCGTGACAATTCCACTGCTATAACATCTATCTGAAAGCTCAGGAATCTCGATTCCAATGTGGAGAGAAAGGCCCCGGAATAACATTAAGCTCTTAACATCAAAGAAAAAGAGTAAATGGTTTTCTGAGGGCTTTTCTCGGTGGAAAGGGAGGATAGGAGGCTGATAAGGAATGGCAGAACTGCATCGTAGACAGTGAGATTGAGATATCGACCTAATAATGTACAAAGGGGCCCTTGATGTACAATCTCCTGCTCTGCCCCTATCTCTGTCTATTCTATCTGTCCTTTCACTTCCGAATACCTCTGTTTCTTTTCCCCCTTTTTTTTAGGCCTGATTTGGCACCTCCCAGGAGGATGGAAAAACTTCTGAAAGTATACTCATTCATCCCAAGGAGCAGCTCTCAAACTCTGCTTGTCCATCAGGGGCTGACACCCTTCCAGAGTCCAAGGAGGAGATGGAAACGTAGAGACAGATGGAGGAAGAGAAATGCAATGGAAAAAAAGGGAAGAAAAGTGATGGAGTGGCAGAGCTATGAGAGAGAAGAGAGCAAAGGCAAAGTCGAGTTGAGAGCTGGAGATGTGTGACTCACCTAGCTCAGCGGGAGAGCAGAGGAAGGACGAGCAGGTGATAAATACAGCAGGATGTCGTTCCCAGCGCCCTGGAAAGCTTTTCTTACGCACTTCCTCTCAGTTCTGCAGAGCTCCACACCTCAGACACAATGTAGAGGCCCAGCAGACCCTACAGAAAATGCAAACGCACGTCAAACCTCCACCTACGCTACCTATTGTGCACCATTGTGCAGAGTGGTGAATTAGGAAAAAACGGGGGCATTTTTACCTGTCACAGTAAGTGCACTCCGCAGGCCTGCAGTGCACTCTATTAGACAAACCCAGTGAGTAAGTAAGTGAGTAAGTTAATGTTTGATTCCACTGTAATAGCTTCTAGGGCAGGAATTCAACAGCTAATGGAAACATTTTTAATGTCTGTCCACTCCGATGGTGTAGAAATGGTTATGTTGCTCAAACAGTCTAAACACCAGTGTGAAAGATTTAAGGGGACATATGTGAGGGATGCAGAATTCTGAAACCTGCACAGTTCACAAGATAGGTTCGAGTGATATTTCAAGAGGGGACAAGCTCTAAATATCTACAGAGGGAGCAGGTACTCTTCCAGAGTCTGCCACACTCGACCACCATGTTAAACCATCATCTAGAGAGGCCAAACTAACCACTGCAGAAAAAAAACAGCAGCTTTCTCCTTTCACAGCCACAGTTCTTCTCCATGCTAGCAAAGGAAGTGGTGAGATGTGGGTTGTTCGCTTGCTTTCTGAAACCTCTCTCCTCGATGCCACTAAATCTCACGCACAGGCCCTTTAAAATGATGTGAAACATTGAATTATTCAGCAGCTTGTATCCATTTCGCAAAAGGCTGCGATAAGCAGCAAAGTGTATATTTCCTGTGGCATCCAAACAATGAGTAGGAGTGCAGCAGCCGGGACCCCCTGCTAAGCTTTGAAGTTCCCTGCAACTTGGCCCTGGACCAGTAAATGAGCCTCTCCTGCACTGGCCAGCCTCTGTTTTGAGACTCAGGAAGGTCATTTTAGAAGAAGCTTCCTGCACAGTTCTTCATGCACATTATGTGTATGTACACACAAATGTTCCCACGTACAGAGGGAGGTTTCAAGCCATTCAGTTCATCTTGTTTTCATTTTGAAGTAAACTGAAGTGAACACATCTCATCTTCTCGTGCATAGTATAAGATGTGTATTAATGGCCACAGAGATAAATGTGACAGTTAATCAGGTTATTGATTTTTTGGTAATATTGTGCAGCACATCTCTGCAGCTATCGTCTGTCGACCCTGCTTTCACACTAATACAGGCTGCATTAATATAATTTCCATCATGCCCTGTATAAGTGCGTGGTGCCAGCGTAGAGAAACCCACTGCATTAAATATCTCACCCTCACAACGGAGCATAGCGATCATGTGCGATTTAATTAGTGATCGGTTATTCCTGTTGTCTACTACAGACAGGTGAAAGGCACAGCTAATGAGCTCCCCACCCTCACACCACGAGTCATCAGGGTAAAGATCAAAGCACTCACACACACACACACATACACACACACACATACACACACACTTGCAGAGACCACACAAGCGTTCACACAGGACGGATGTGAAGACTACAGGAGAAGATGGCGGGTAGCAATTAGAGCGTTGCAGACCACCTCGAAGCTCCTGGTCAGAATCAATGTTAGGATTAAGTCGCCGGTGTAACTAATGAATCTGAGGCTTACCTCTCACAAAGAATATGGTTCATGGGTCACAAACTAGAAACAATGTGATGGCGACACCAAGCATCATTCTGGAATGAAACAGAAAGCAAAAAGTACAGTACTCAAATATTAGGGACACTCACTCTTTAGGAACATAGAAAACAATAGAGAAATATTAGCATAGTATGCTGACACATTCTTATTTGGTCCATGCCACAGTTTTCTGATAAATTTCAAATTTCTAATATCATTTGGGTAGTTGAGGCAACAAAACAACATATGTGAAGTAAATATCCTACATCCTTTGTGTATGTGTTTGGCTACTAGCACTGTTAGCACTAACTACTGTACTAGCCACCTGTGTTTGACCCCTGGTGGGATTAGTGGAGTTTGCATGTTCTGTGCTTGTCTACATGGGATTTGAGACTCACATGTAAATGGTGTGGCCTGCTGATTTCCTGCCTTCACTCTAGGTTATGGTGCATCACATTGCAGGCAAGACTACAAATGAAATGAAATGATCAATTAAGTACAGCCTTTAGAGAATAACTTGATTAATATTCTTTAAACATTACAGATGAGTGTAATGGCTGAAAGAGAGACAGGCCCACAGAAAACCAAGTCAGTGTGCATGAATATGCTTTTAGGAATGGAGCCCTGCTCCTAAAGTGACCTGAAGACAGAATGGAATAGACGGGAGGATAATTAGTGCCAATACAAAGTGCAATGGACCTGAACAGACCCTAATAAAGACAGAACAACACTGCTACCAGCGGCATGACACAATAACAATTAGCGCACACACTCAGTCACAATGAGATTTTACACATGCTAACTTTCTCTGTGCCTGAGTTTACTTCATTTTCATCATCTACTCAGACCAATTCAACTCCTGGTTAGACTGGATATAATCAAACGAGACTCAGATGTGTTTTCAAATACTTAAATTAACAATTTTTATTAAGAAGCAGAAGCGCAGCTGCATGTGTATTCTCCGCTGACATTCTGCATCAGCAGCCCTAACTTCATCACAGCCATTACAGGCAGAGTCATTACTCCCCCGTCTTCGTCTTTGTTTTCAATTTTACCACCAATTTACTGCGGGGAGTCTCGTACTCGACAGCTTTTGAGAGGACAGAAAATTAGCATTCATGTGGAGGGCTCTTTCAAACACCCATGCGCCCCCCTCAGAGACGGCGCAGAGGGTCACACAATCCTGCTCCGACACATCAGCGTTAAAAGGCAGAAATCTGGCACCAACGCAGCTCCGAAGGAAATTAATTCCACACATGTTTTCTCGGGGCATTACGGAGTCTTTCCGTGCGGTCCTGCTGGATTGCGGATGCTTGGAGTTTGTCGACGGCATCCCGGTGCAGGCCGGGTCAGCGGCCGCCCACGTGAGACGACAGGTTACCCTGCTGATGTTGGCCTTTTTTAGAGGTTAGAGCGCGACGGGACTGAAGAGACTCTCCGCATCCGTCCGTTGACATGAAATATCTGCCGTGACACCCTGTTGAGGGGCGGGTGGGGGTTGGAGGGAGATTCCATAAAAAATTCTGCTGATACCTGCAGCCTACCTATCAGCAGACATCAGCAAAGTCGTTTTCATTGGATAGTCGTCCAGCGTCACCTGTTTCAACCACTCTACCTGGTTCCATCTTCTTTTGATAAGAAGGCACCCCGGCCGCAATGAACACTTTCTACGTACTCTCCTTTAGTGCATGTCCGTGTCTCCCTGCTCCGCCGCCCTCTTTGCCCCTTGTTCCTCTGCTTTGCGGATGAGGAAATTCTCAGATGCTGCTCTCGGTTCCCCCGGTGCATCGCCTGACATTGGGTGGACATGGGTCACCAGCGACCATCAATAACACTGACAACTCGCGTTTAGACAGCAGCTCCACTGGTTTATGATAAATGACAGAAGTGTCATGCAGTTTTCCAGCCCCTGAGCTGCACGCAAGCACTTTTCCTGGACGACGGTCCCGCCACTCGGGATGAATCTGAATCTCATCAAGTCATTTTGGAGTTAATCTCCCAAAAGGATTCCCCAATGCTTACTGATCCCTTCTCCTCTATCCGAAACCAACACCCTTGAAACACAACTGTTTCTGGCAGTTTGTAATTTGTGTGTACAGATCGGTGCTTCTTTGAAGGCACCACAGGAAGGATTATCTGAACGTGTGCACCATCCCCATATTTCATTGTGAAAACCGTAGGAGGCATTTCATGCAGCCCTCAAGGGCAGCTGTCGGGAGCAACTACAGCTCTGTGTGATGCGGTCAGACATCAGAGTCTTCCAAACTTGCTCTTTCAAGTGTGTCCTCACCTGAATACTTACATAGATTTTTTTTTTTTGAGAGCGACATGATGAGCTTGTGGACAGCGCTGTTACCACACACAATGAAGGTCCTTATTTCTATACCCTGTCTTGGAGTCCAAAAACATGCATGTGTAGGGCTAAATCAAGAGGAACTTGTGAGAGTGAATGGTGTGTGTGTGTGTGTGTGTGTGTGTGTGTGTGTGTGTGTGTGTGTGTGTGTGTGGACAACCAGTCTAGGATGTATCCCCTGGAAACACCTAGAAAACGTAAATATAGCAGTAATAAACCAGTAATGGAAAACACCTAAATGTCAAAAAAACATCTCCTATATCGCTAAAACGTATGTTCACATGAGGTGGGTGTCGCTGAGTCACCAAACATGACGTATTGGGTCACATGACCAGTTTCCACCAAAGAAGATGGCGTGATGTGGAGCGATGCTGGACTTATACTAAATTTAAGGAAAAATCGAACAAAATCATGGAAATCCAAAATGTAGTGACATCCATGTCTCTTTCAGTGGAGTCTTGCAGGTTGAGATTGAATAAATTTTTTTAGATGTTGCAAAACACCCTTCAATTGAGATCAATCAGAAATCTCCCTTTTTATTTATCAAAGAAACTGTGATGGGGATGCACCCACTGTTTTCGATTACATCCGTCTTACTCATGATTTACTGATTCATTACAATGATTTTGCATTTATTACAATGATTTCTTTATTACAGTGATTTATAGCTATGGATGTTATGACACCTTAAAGAAATACAGTGCTGATGTTAATTTTATTAGCTTTACCCCATCACAGTATTACAGGTCTCTTCTAAATGTTACCAGTGAGAACGGCAACATTTTCAATTTACTCCCTGGCCTCTTGTGCTCGTACTCATGGTGTCTTTCTTGTCGATGTCATGTAATAATTTAACCACGGGCTATAAAATGTCAAAATGATTTATAATCTTGAGTAAAAAGCCATGAATCAATAATTAAATGACATTTGCTCCGTCAAACTAACAAGCCGTGCTCTATAGGAGGGTCTTATTTACTTAATTACTATAATCCTAAATCACGTGAATGACAAGTAAAATGCTGATCTTAACATAATCACACAGTATTTTATACGGGTATGCTGTTGTTGTCTCTGCAGACTGATAACAAAGCCACATTAAACCGTCTCTCAGTGTGAAGATCTCCCTCCCTGCGGTCACTGCAAGGACTTTACACATACTGACAAATCACATTCTACCGAGTGAAGAGAGTTAGATCCAGGGGATCATAGCTTCCCTCCAGGTCTCTAAGGTCCTCCAGACTGCGAACACGTAACCTGACCTCAGGGAGAGGATGAGAATAAGAAAGACACATGGATAGAGAAAAGGAGGGTTGACATACAGAGCATATAGAACTAATGTGCTGTTTTGTGTATCTTCATTTAGAGCGAGAACGTAGTGTCTTTTCACCGGCAGCCATTTCTACACATGGTTTGAGATTCCATACTAAATTCCTCAAACGCTCATTAATTCAGTCTTGAGGGCCAATAAAATCAGTAAAGCAGAGACTATTAAGAGTGCTCGAAACGGTAGGAGCATAATGACTGCAGCCACAGGCCTTTGCATGTCTGGCTGTTGCTTATTTATCTTTTTAAACTTTGTGACCCCAGTTTAATAGAAGACACGGGTGCCATCCTCTCTGCTTTTGTGTCTGCTTCTACTACACAAAGTTGAATCCCTGTCCAATTACAAGAAGTTCAGATAGCTGAGAGATCATTCACCCTGCTGCCACTCCGCCAAGTGATTTATGCAAAGCATTAAAAGCAGCTATTTGGAGTCACTGCTGCTAGAATCCAGGTTAATGGTCTGGGTATCACTGTCGTACCTGTGGTCTCTGTTTCGATGCCCCTGCCCCTGCACAACCTCACCACGCCGGAGGGTCCAAGGTTGCTTTGCTCTGTAGATGCCATTTCGCCTCGTCGACTATTCTTGCTTCACACTTATTCTCTGCTTTTCTAGCCATATGGTGGTTTTAAAAAAAACGAAACAAAAAACACTGTTTTTCGCACATTGCATCTCGCCCCCATTTTAATCAAGCTGTGTCACAAATGTGAGGATAACATAAGGTTCAAAACAAAACATTTGTGCACATGGGAGCATCCAAATATTGCAGTAGAAAGTTAAGGTTTTTAGACTCAGAGCAGGGCTCGCACTGGGATTACAGAGAGGAGGATCCCAGTAGCAGCAGCAGCAGGCTCTCGGCTTCGTCCAGCTCAGCTCTCTCAGCACACATCATTAATAACCTCATAGAAGAGGAGAGGGGAACAACTGTTACCCCTTTTGATTTATGGCAGCATCTCTGTATTTAAGAGTGGACCCAGAGCTTCACAACACGGGAGCCGACCAGTGCTGAATAAACCACAGTCCCCCAGTGTGCAGGGGTCAAGGTTTGTTTTCAAAGAGTTCATCTTGTTCTGGATGGGGAGACGAAGAGAAAGAGAGAGAGGAAGGGAGAGACAGAGAGAGAGAGAGAAAGAGAGATGCATAGGGAGAGTGCAGGCAGGGGAAGGGGTGCGGTTTCCAGACTGACATTAACATCCCGCTGTTTTCCATTCGACTCCTAGCTAGGTGTTTGTCCCCAGCAGCAACTCCCTGTGCCTCTCTGTCGGTGCTATTTCAAGAGCGGCGTGCCTATGGATAGATCAATACATACCCAGAGCAAACAGTGAGCACTGAGCATATACCCTTCCTGCTGCAGTGCAGAGGCGGGGATGAGAGACGTGCTAACTCCACAGTGTTCTGGGACACGCTGTTCGAAACTCCCTCACAGAGAGATTTCCAGGTTCGTCTAGACCGAGAGAGCCGAGTCAAGGAGATGCTTTAATGATAAACAGCATGGGAGCTTTGTTTGTTCTCTCCTCTCATCTCCCCCCTCTCTCCTCTCAACAAACTTTATTGAATTTGTGCAAGTGGAGGGTGATATATTGAAATGACACTGCAGGATATCCAATCTTAGAGGGAGGGCGTTAAAAAAAGGAGAGAGAGAGAAAAGAAGCATGCAACAAGTTTGCGAAGGAAGGCGCGGGAGGTGATGGAAAGGCGTCTTTTTTGACATGGCGGGCGGCACAACGTGTTCTCGACAACAGCTTCGGCTCACAGTCGGCATCGACAGGCGAGGATGGAGGATGCCTGTCATGTTCTCGTGAGAAACCGAGCAGGGCCTGTCAGCTATCTTCCACATATAGGCTTCAGAGGCTCGGAGTCGGAGAAAGAGAGAGAGAGAGTGAGAGGGACAGAGAGGGCAAGAGAGAGAGAGATGGAAACGCAGATGCAACGGCAAAGGCAGTGAGTGAAGGAGGAGGGGAAAAAAGAATAGAATAATGCGGGAAAAAAATAGAAAAAGAAAAGCCCTGAGTCATGCGAAGATAAAGCCAGTGAATGTATAAGCATCAGCACAAGTACAAAGTTCAGAATTGTTGCAGCAGCAATTAATAATTATCTCTTTGGGCATGGGTAGGAGGAAAAGATAAAGCCAAATCATGTCAAGTTTCTGGTGGTTCTGGTGGATTTGAAAACTCGGAGAAGGAAGGGGGGAAAAAAAAAATCAGATTGCGTCATCAAAGCTTATCATTTATTCACGCACTGGAGCGTAGTTTGCTTTATGTTATCTCTGTGCATAATGCAAGGGCACCAAATCTGGTCCAGAGAGTGTGTTTTCTACCTCTGGCTCTCCTCGTCATATCCAACGAGGAGTAGGAGCTTGTGTTTAATGAGATTTTCGTTATTATGTAGAAACACCTGTGAGCTACATACTACTGAATAACACAGCTACGCCCACAAACAATGGTTTTAATAAGCTTATACTGTAATTAGGCTCTCTGAGAGGAGCAACACTTTGCTTCTGTTTTGCTGGGGGCACTATGAGCAACAGAACAGAGTTGATCCTACATTACACATATTCACTATCCTTACATCTTCTGCTTTATAGCTGTTTTAATGCAATATTAGCTTTATAGTCTATTGTTTACTCTATAGCATGTAATGCACATCCATTCATCATTTGGTCTGCTTTGGATGGATGAAAACATTTTGTTTCCAGATTTTTGTAAGATTTCAAGATTTACAAGATTTTCAGGAAAACGTTCAGTTTCTTCCTCTTCTTCAGCTCTTCCTCCAAATTCTGTGTCGACATATCTAAGAAATCAACTCATGGTAGCGTTTCAGTTATTTGTAATATTTGAGTGTTTCTTAAAATTTCAGGTGTTTCTATAACCATATGTAGGTTAGGTGCATTCAGTTGAAATGGAAAAAGCATGTTTTAGTGTCACAAAATGAGTTTTTAGTTTAAATTGAGTGTTTTGATACTTCTTTTTACATTTTCTTTGCTTGTTTTATTACTTTCTCTCTTGATTTTATAATAATATCGATCAATCTATTTGAACTGCACAAATTAACATTCGGCCAAATCTGACCTGGAGCTAAACCAGCCCATCACATAAAACTGTGTGTGACCATCAGCAGCTGGGCGGGAGCAGCAGCGCGCATCATCACCACATCTCGAGACGAGGTGTGTGCTCGACTCATCGTCACCTCAACCACTTCCTAGTCGTCTGACGCAGGCAGGGGAGGAGTTAGAGGAGGCCAACCGTCATCTTCCTCTACGGTCCACCCACTTCTGAGAAACCCAGTCAAATCCGAAAGACATAATTTAATTCCCTTGACGCACCCGAACCCTGCCCACCTATCCAATGTCATTCTGAAATGCGTCACATCGCGGGGGATATACTGTATTTCATTCAGTTCTGATGTTCTACCTGGTGTCCAGCTTCACGGCGTGACCAGTGACATGGCTTTTCAGAGGAAAAATACGCAGCACTAGGAGCTTTAAATTGGATTAAGGTGCACAGCTCTAAAATCGTATGTAATCCTCGCGACAGAAAAGAGCCTGTGGGGATTTTGGGTGGAACGGCGCTGACCTTTTTCCAGGTCACCTCAAAGACCAGGCTGCTAAATTCCCCCCCTGGTTTGAGGAAGAAATTCCCTGTTAGCCAACCATGTGATTCTCATATTCCGACGCAGTAAACAGTATGATAGATGCTTTGTCAGCACTTTTGTCACATCATACTTTATTACAAGGTTAGCTGAAATGTCAGCTGCTCTCGCTGTCGTGGCATTCAGTTTTATGGCTGCATTGTGGCTCGCACAGAAAATGTCTCTTCCCCAGAAGTGGACTTGGTATTTTATCAGCATGAACTCGGGAGAGAGGGGATAGCACCACACATCAGTGGCAACCCTGACAGGGCAAATGTGGCATAAATCTGAAAAGAGGATCGAATCGCGGTTTATATGTAGTTGAAGGTCTGCGTGGGATAATCTAATTTTTAGAAATGAAAATAAAACGGGTCACTTAAACAATTACAGAGACTGTGTCGTGAAATCTTTCCTACTCTGACACAGCCATTTAGACTGTCAAAGTCCCTTAAGGCATGAAAATTATGATAAAAAAAAAGCCTATAACTGGACTCTTTTTTTTGTCAGATTAAGTTTCTAAATAGCTCCAAAACCACAATCACTGCCTAATTGGTCCTTGATATATGAGGGTGTACAGTGTGGCAGGCGTGAAGCACCATTAACCCTCTGTATAGATCCACAGCTCACTTTATGGGTCTTGTTGGCAGAATGCTTTCTGCGAGGGCGATTTTTCAACAGCCCTATCAATATCCGATGGCAGCGTAAGCTCCGAGGGCAGGGCGGAGAGTGATGAGCGCAGCGCTGTCATCACACAGGGAGGGCTCATGGGAAAAGAGGTTCCAGCGCCTGCTCCTGCATCGCACATATGATTACAGATGCAGAGATAAGAACGAGGCTGTGTTAAAAGATAACTGAATATGAATATGAATTCCAGAGCTGTAAGGTGTGGTATCAGTACCATAAATACTGAAATCTGCAGACTTCTGGATTTCCAATGAGCTGTAAAATAGATGGGATTGAGTTACAGTGACCTGCCTGTTTCCCTGACTTGGCCTGGAGTGTGTGGGATGTGGTGTGGTGGGTGGAGGAAGACGAGTGCACATGGGGTTGAAGGAGTCAAGGTTCCCCAGAGGAGGTAGTAGGTGGGGGTGGTTTGATGGTAATGCGGAAACAGGCGTAATTAATCTCCAGATGGGTGTGGGGAGGAGAGCGTCTGCGTCGTGCCTCTCTGTGGTGGGGTGTTTCGTGATGCCCCCCTCCTCCACCCCTCCCACCCCTCCCCACACACCTTCCTCACCCTGAGCCCCTGGGGCCATCCTTCATTCTTATTTATGAGCTTCCACACGGCCTCTCAGCTCTGCTGTACCACCTCTGCATCGATCCCTCAAGGTCGACAAGGAGCTCAGCTGCTGCCGGTGAGCGGTATGCACGAACAGCTATAAGAGGAGGAGGCTGCTGTGTGTGTGTGCGTGTCTGTGTGTGTGTATGTGCGTGCATGAGTGTGGGCAGTGATGCGGCTTCCAACAGCACTTCCGTCTGTCCTGTTCAGGAGGGGGTACACCTTTGAAGAGCCATGCAGCAGAGCTCCAGGATGCCACACCCAGCGCTGCTGCTGCTGCTGCTGCTGCAGAGCCACATCAGGACAAGGTTTCCTCACAGGAAGCAAACGCACGCCACGCCTGACTCTGCACTGGATTCCTTGACGCCACCTGGAGATGTGGCGCTGGTGTGTTAGCGGAGAGGGTCCTACCAAATTTCAGCTTAAATCAGTGTATATGGGAATAGGAGGAAAATGTGTGTGGTTAGATTTTATAGCCTCGCTCCCTTTTACCCCAAAGAATTTCACTTTGTTTTCCATATGTCAGAGCTGTGGCAGCCATCAGCCTGCTGTATCTTTCTCCCCGCCTGGCTAAACAATGTGTATGATTCCTTGAAGCCACCTGGAGATGTGGCACTGTTTGAAAATATGGTGTGCTAGTGCTCCAGAAAGTGGCAGAAGGTACACACGAAAAAGAGAGAATTTCCCATCCAAGGTTTCTGTTCGCATAGAGACCCACAAGGACCCTCAAGAACTGACATCAGAGGAGTGTGGACAGATCACATGACCTTCACCTTTTCCACTTCCAGCATTTCGCCCTTCTGCCTGCCGTATCCTTCTGTAATAACCTACAAGTCATTGCACATTCCTTGAAGACTCCTGGAGAGGTGGCTCTGTCCAACAATCTGGTGTGTTAATAACTGGAAAGTTCCTTTTAGAGGTTGCTGAGACCAAAAGGACCTTAATCAGAGGATGGATACTGTACAGGAGACGTTGTGGATAGATCTCATGACCTTCGCCCCTTCCACCTCAAGCCTCTTTCTTTTCCTCAACTCCATCTCCAGAGTATAAGCAGTCTTCAGTCTGCTTCAATATCCTTTAACTCCAATGACTAATCTCCCAGAGCTCAGCTCTTCTCAGTCTCCTACCACAAACGCCCATCTGGTCCACAGTGACTCGAGCTGCAAAGTTTGTGCGTGGAGCTGTGAGCAAAAAGTCTGCGGCGTCATCCCCTCCTCTACGAGAACTTTGTGGCCTTTGTGGCATAACTGAGCAACACAAGGTCAGAGGTTAGCAGGCGGAGCAGTGGGATTCAAGTCGGAGCGCAATGTCATCGCCGAAGCCTGGCAGGGAGAGTCAAGCTGTGGGTGAGGAGCTCTCTGCCCCCCCCCCTCCAGGGTGGACAGGCACTGGGTGGGTGAGTGACGCAGAGCTCATAAAAACCCCCGCGGACCGAGGAGCAACGTTTCAGCATCTTACTCATGTTGCTCCGGAGCGTCTCCTGTGACTGTCAATCTGTGAGTCACACCTGGCTCCCGGTTCCCCGCTAACGGTGTTTTCCATTGGTCTGCGGCTTTGACTTTCATGAAGACTGATGATCATGTGGTTTCTCTCCCGGGACCAGAGGAAATACAGTATTTGCGAAGGCACGTGGAAGGAATATCGTCCCTGACTCGTCTCACACAGATAGAAATGTGACAACAGCAGAATTTACACTTCTGTGATTTTTTTTTTTTCACATGATTCAGTTTTGCTGGTTTTACCGTATGTACACTTCTGAAACCATTTTTCATTACGATGCCTGCCTGTTTGATTTACGGCACATCTGAACTGATATTGACAATATAATAGAAAAGCGTACATTTGGTGATTAGTCATCCAGCTTTACTGTGTAGAGCTGAATTATGTTGCATGTTTCTTATATTTTACTGCCTTCCAATGCACTTGTCCCACCGCTTGAGAAATTGTAGAGGCACACGGGGCTGTTTATGGTATATGCGATAAATCACCTCTAAGAAAATGTCCCCGTTGTGTACTTGGACTTTGGGTTCTGAGAGCTTTCTAAACAAAATAAAGAGAAAATGGAGTGAGTCACATCATGCAATGCTTTGGATGGTCCTTCCTGTTTCACTCACTTGGTAAACTGCAATGACATTTAACAACTGTTTGTTCAGCACAGCAGTTATGACGGAAGACTACCACACATCAGTTTCACAATCATTAATTATCTACTGCATGTTTTTCTCCTGCATAAACAGCATCTGAGCCTTGATGTACAGCACGAACGTTCGCGTCACAAAACGTTTTCCTGCTCCCATCATGGTTGTCATGGCGAGTTTTATTAAATACGCCAAACCTGAGTCATTTCACAACAACGCATTACGGTCTTGATTCACAATGTATGAGGCAGATGAAAAATGCATGGCAAAAACACGTGAGGGAAATCGTCAAACTTGAAACAGCCTCCATTCTTTTTTTCCACTCAACGGCAGTGCCAATGGGCCATGAAGCTGCGTCAACATCACTTATTAACTTCAGTGGCATTCTAATGATGTGGCCATCGCCTTAATTCCATTTGCATTGGGAAAACTATCTGGCAGGCACAGAGTCATGAATTTCATTAGGGCGCGACTCGTGAGACGCAGCCATGAGGGGCGATTCGCTATGGAATGGTTTTGGCAAGTGACAGGCACGATGTGAAAAGAACGTGCTCGATTCCTGGATGGAAAACAGTATAATGTGTTCACTCAAACAGAGACAAAAGCAGGAGCGGGACGTTTGTTGGCTGAAAACTGGCACCATGCAATTCAAAAGGTGTCAAACAGAGAGAGATATTTTGACACCCACCAAGTCGGAAAAACAGCGAGGGGATGTGTAAATGGACTAAATTTGATGGGAAATTTAATTAAACTTGCAGAGGTTATAAAAAAAGATACCACTTTAATGAGAAGACAGGGACTGGCTCGAGCAGTCACAAATAGCAAATCATTCAGTGTATTTGTGGAGGTTTTAGAAATACCAAATTTCTTACAATATCTGTTATTTGATATTGTTTGTTTTCCTTTATGCACATCTATCCTCCATCATGGCTATGTGTCCTTGGTCTTCAGCCTGCTAAATTGAGAGCTTCAGACAGATACATGACTGTCCATCCATTCATACATTATAAATGAACTGTCCATTCATACTTAATACTGTCCAAGCATGCACATATTCATTTACACTAATATCTCCTCTCAGCATTATTTGACCGGATCACAATATCCCAGCGACCCAGACTGGCTTATGGAACCAATATGGCCGTCTGGCTGCATAGGGAAAAGGCCGAGCGAGCTCGAAAAGAGCTTTGTGAGGGAAATTGAAGAATGCTGAGAATAAATGTTTGTGTTATAGGATGTGCCGGCCACAGTGTGCTGTGTTGGTGAATAAATGATGAAGAGGAAGAGGGCCCTGTCCTGCTGAGCTTGTCAGCTTTGGACAGCCTTGTGTGTGTGTGTGTGTGTGTGTGTGTGTGTGTGTGTGTGTGTGTGTGTGTGTGTGTGTGTGTGTGTGTGTGTGCATGTGGCCCAGTTGGATTTATATAAGGCATATTTCATGTCATTATCAACATTTTAGGGGGTACTGAAATAATGTCTCTGGAAGTTTCTAAAACCAAAGATCAGTAGCAGTTTCTCGGTCATGAGAATCCTACTGTGTTTCTGTAACACATAACATACACCTATGAAGACGTTACTTAATATATCAAGCCAAAACACCACATTACAAATAATTACTAATGGCACCATTAGTGACATTTCAATTTTTGGTGACTAAAAGTATGGTTGCCAGATAAACATGAAATGAATTTGTGCAGAATTGGATCGTAATATTCCTACAGCAAAAAGTGGATTTTACAAGGGCTTGTAAATGAGCATCTGAAGCTTATTTGATTAAACACATGTTTCATAGTTTCTATTGTATGCTAGGTAAGGGATTTCTGTTAATCGAACACCTCGAAGAGCATTATCCCACTGATACTGTAGTCACTTATGAAAGAAATAAATGTTGAATTAAATATTAATACTTTAATATGTTTTAGAGTTAAAATCATGACTTTTTCTCTTTTACAACTCACAGCTGAGTGGAGTTTTTAATATCTCCCGTCTCCTGGGAGCAGAACCATAGCAACTCGGCCGCAGCGGTTGATCAGTGGAGAGAAGCGAGATGATGGCTTAACCTTACTTTTCATGATAGTATCATTTCAGAAGGCCAGTACACTTCATCAAATGTTTCAAGAGGAAATCGAGCAAGTTCTCTCTTTCTCTTCTGCTGCATCCCACACATACAATAATATATATTGTACACAATACGATAACACATGCCATAGCGATAAATAAAATGTAAAAATAGCATGCGTGAAACAACGTATGTTTTCAGTCTCTGTTACCAAGGTTACCAACTATCATTTGAGACAGCACAGCACTTGACAGAACTTCTTTCTATTATCACATTTACGCAGACACCCTGCAGCCAATCAGAATCGAGTATTCAACCAGCATACCAGACCATGGTATAATACCAGTGAACAGGGGCTCCATCCAACCATTTAAGGTCACCTTTAAACTGGCCTTGCATGTCAAAACGTAGTCAACTGGTTTTCCATTTATGTATCCAAAGTGTATGGCTCCAAAGAAAATCAATTATTCCGAGCTCAGCTTTTCTGAGGAATTTCGCTGGCTACCTGTAAATCTCAAGTCATCACAATGATGCCTCGATATCGGTTACTCGTTCATGGATTTAATTATTGAACGCTGCATTAGACCCTGTCCTCCAGAGTGTGTGTGCATGCACATGCAAGTGGAAGCTGTGTTAGACTCCCATGCTGCATTCGCTGGGAGCCTAACAGCACCTCTAATGCATCAAGGCTGAAATGACTGTCAGGACATTTCTGCCTTTGTCGAGGCCACTTAACGTCCGGTCTCAGGAAGCTTCTCTCTGTTCGCTCCACACGCGTGTGACAGACTCTCCAGAGGTACTTAAAGCTATGATGCATCAGACGGTCACAGCAGTAAGATGGTGGTATGTCACCAACCATTGGGGATTTAATCTGTTGCTCCCAGTGCAAAGCCGAGATGCCGGGAAGTCAAGGACGGCATCTCGGCAGACCCGGAGTTGATGCTGATGTCATGTTTTAAAAGCACTGAGCGGATGATGTCATACACAGAGCTGACACGCACCAGAGTGGAGAGAAGTTTTGAGCGGCATTTGCACATAAAGCCGACGGGTCTTCAAGGACGTTCATGTTGGGTTTGTCGCACGCACGTCGATTTTTGAAGAAGACTCTGACAGGATGCGCTCGCACCTGCAAGGACGTCCTAACACAGAAAGGTGCATCTCTTGTGTGTGTGTGTGTGTTTGCATACGTGTGGCATTGTGATGAGGTACGGAGGTGTCACCCGCTCCAGCGTGCGGCCGCATTCCTCTGTGGTGTTGACAGGATGGAGGTGTGTGTGTGTGTGGGGGGGGGGGGTTATGGGATAGGATAGGAGCGGCGACAGAGGTCTTTCAGATTGCAGCAGGTGCTGTCTACCCACTGCGTCTGGACTCGTCATCTTTTCCTCTCCAAACACGTCGTTTCTTTTCCAAATCCAACATGGGTTGGCCTCAAATTCATATGCATGAATATGGAGGTGGAGGGTACACGACAGTATATGCTGAGTGTTTGTAAACCATTTAAACTCCAATTCAAAGAACTTCATAAACACAAAAGTAGGAAGAAAATAGTTTCCCAGGTGCAAATTTGCATTGGGTTTAAAGTGACACGCATGTGAGCTGAATGCAGCAGTGAGTAAGTGCAGGGTGAAGACTACATAATGACTAAAATGCAGCTCTTGCTGAGGTAAAACGACCGATTTACATAATCAAATTCATACGAAAGAACAAACAGAAGCTACCTCAAAATAACACGAAATACGTGAACGAAACAAAAAAAGGAAAACACTGTCAAACATGCTCCAGTCAAAGTCATGCAGTGCTATCAAGCAGCAGCTGTATGATGTTATTTCAAGTCGAGCCAGACAGCTGGAAGATTTATGGGCTCATGACTTCCAATCAACCACGGGCACTTTCCATGATGGCTCAACAGATGGAATGGCAGACCGACCGCATGTAACATGTTTAATGTCATCAGATAAGTGAACAAACATACCTAAGCCCGATTAATCTGCCGGGTCACGCATTGTGGTAAACACAACGCGAGCGGGGCACGCAATCAGTTTTGTTTATTCAAGTAAATATACATTGTGAATACACAACATAGGACAACCAACCGTACACAGAACGACAATAAATGGGAGATATTAAGATGACAGCTGTCAGTCAGTGTTTTATGCCACACGAGGGATTAGTCTGTGCATTAACAAACACCTAATTACCCTCAACTGCTTCTCATTCAGATTCTATGAATATTTAATGAACACGGTAATGAAATTGCACAGACGTATATTTAGTGCAGCGGGGTGAGACGACTACGCAGAGTGGGATGCAGGCCGTGGCGGCTCGGACCCTTTTTTAATGCAGGAGTAATTAAAACTCTGCAACATTATGGCAAGCAATAACAATAACGCCCCTCACTCACAGTTGTGGGATTTGAAACATGATGTACATGCAGTTGTTACCATAAATTTGTTTGGTAATTACGCTCCTAAACCACCAGTAATGACAGCAACAACTCAACACATATCACACGATATTTACGCTGGGCTGTTCAGTGGTTAGTGAACCCTGCGAACTTTGAAACAACTCTGAAAGCATCGGACTCGATACTCGAAGATGCTCCTTGTGTGAGCCACCAATTAGTGTCTTCTTTTTTTCTTGTGAAACCCATAAAAAAAGAGACATCAGTGGGGCTTGTTCCCTGATTTTCAGCTGCGTGTTCACATGCATTGTCCTGGACAGGTATTGATCTACAGAGAAATGAAGAGGAAGAAAAATCAATAGCTTTTACATGAATGCACAACAAGCAGTTTCAGTATGTGTGTATGTGTGTGTGTATGGGCAAGATGAGGGCCGAAAGGGTGAAGCACATGATGCTGCAGCACTGCTACTGCAGACACACAAAACACCCTCTGTAAGTGTGTCCAGTACAGTATGGTCTGTGTGGATGCATGTGTGTGAGTCCCAAGGCATGCACAGAGACAAAAATAACAATAGAGGCTGTTGGGGCCAGAACCTGTAAGAAGCTCCTACGTCCATTAACTCCAAGAAGGTGAGAAAGTTGGACCGGGCTGGCCGAGCTCCACTGGGGAGATTTAAGAGGCCTCTGGATTAAAGCCAGGGATTTTATTTCTCTGGAGAATCAAGGCTGACAGTGGCTTAGGTTCCTAGTGATACGCACATTAAAACCATCAAAATGGATCTCTCAGTTTCTGTCTCTCACCCTCTTCCCTCCCACCACTCCTCTGTTTCCTTTCTACCCTCCCTCTCCCCTAACCCACCACTCCTTCTCCCCTTCCAGTGAATTAGGAGGCACGCAGGGCAGTCGCGGGCCTGTGTGACAGATTAGGTCTAAATGACCTGTCATTATATTTGACCAATGGCCAATCTGAGCAGACAGAGACACGGAGAGACAGTCGGACGCCTGCGTAGATGTGAATCTACGAGCCAATGTGCCGCCACGGCAGAACAAACAGATCACCCCCCAACCACCCACTGTATCAGCCGTCAGCAGGTTTTGATGGAGTTAGCGTGACAGATGTTCATCCAGGGGTTTAGGTCTTGCTCTGCAGACGTGAAGCATTGAAAATTTACTCTTTGTTAGAACAAGCATATATCAGTAAGAAACTTTAGAAGTATTTGCAGAATGTAATTTAGGCAATTACCACCATTTCTCACTTTGGAAGAAATGCAGTACCCACTGCCTGAAAAAAAAAAGCCCAGTTCATAGCAAAAGACACTTCACACAACCCATGTTTGAGCTGCTGCCATCGGGGAAAAGATGTAGAACAATTTAAAGGAGGAACAGCAAATACAGAAACAGCTTCTACCGAACTACAATAGCAATACTAAACAAAAGATGTACTGCAACATGCCGTAATTCAAGTAGTGCACCACACTATATTATTACAGATGTGAATGCATGGTGGTTCTTGTCTGTATATACTTTCTACATTGGCTGGTTGTACCCTTTTTAAAGTTTCATTGTATGTCTTAAAATGAGAAATACAAAAAAATTCAATTCTATTTTCAACAAAGAACTAACCTTGTCACTAAAAACAGCAATGTTACTGGGAATGCCTCCTCTGAGAGCTATTTGTTTTCCACCTTCAGAAACTTGCATAACTGAAGCGATGTAAAATCCAAACAACATATGTCAGGGGAGTAGAAAAGAAAAAACAGTGCAGAGAAAACAGGAGACCCTTGGGACAGATTTGTGATTGAGTAATGCTGCCGGGCTGTTGAAAGAAAGCAAGAAAGTCCTGGGTTGGAATCCCGAGGGCCCTTCTGTGTGGAGTCTCCAGGTTCTCTTGGTTTCCTCCCAAAAACAGACCAAAAACATGCCTTTAGATGGTTGGAGACTGGTAGGTGTGAGTGCTGGAATGAATGTGTGCCCTGCGATGGTCTGGTGACTTGTCAAACGAGTGCACCACCAATAACAGTTGGGTATAAAGTGGGTTAAGAAACGAATATGTGCTACTGTACCTTTAAGAGATGTCTGTGTTTTCCCTCTTAAGCAACCTATTCTTGACTGAAGCGGAGAACAATCCCAACAACATATGTCGGGGGAGTAAAACACCCAGCGAGAGGAAATAGAGAGAAGCTTGTGAAGGTTTTCTGATGGCTGTCTAGCTAGCTTGCTGTCTACGTTACAACCGTACAGAATTACACATTTTCCATGTGAATTCTACATATTGTGTCAACAGTATGTATCTCATTTGTTGGCTACATCTTTGGGGGTTTAACCGTGAGACATCCGCTCCCCAGTGGGACTGCACAGATTGTCAACGAAAGCATGCACACAGCCCAAAAAATAAAAAAATAAAAAGTGGCACATCAAAAGCCTCTCTCGGTTACAGTAATCAGGAGAGAGCCTCAAATCTGCCAGAGTGTGAGGCAGTGAGTAATTAAGCCTCGCTGGCACCAAATGGGTGGACAAACGTTTGATTCCACTAATTCCTTCTTCATTTGTCAGCAGAAGCTTGTCAAAGCGCACGGTGGGCGTGCGTACGTATAATTTCCAACGCAGAGAGGAAACATTTCATCACTGTGTGAAGGTTAGACTTAGTTTTGAGGGTGAGGTTAGAATGAAGTTTGGGAGTTTTGGTGTCTTGGGGTGAAAATCTGGAGGGTGCATAAAGTCAGGGAGGGTCACAAGGACAGAGGTGCCCTGATGTCAACCACGGCTTCCTAATAACATAAAACTGTAATTATACTCGGTCTGTTTGGGTATGGTGGGTTAGTCATTCCAGTCATATTAGACACACACACACACATACTCAGACACACACACACACACATCCAACTGTCAGTGTTGGGTGTTGTCAGCGCTGCAGCTGGAACAGAGGCTGTCATCGGGAGCCAATGTCAAAGCAGATCTGAAGTCACTGTTGAACCTGAAGGCATGACCAAAGTCCCTATCAATTCCCCTCCCTCTCTGCTCTCCATCCCTTCATCCTCTCCTTTCCCTCCGCGACGTGAGCATAAAGCTTGGACTCGCTCAGCCCGATCGCGGGTCACCCTAGACCGGCATCTTTCTAAATAAGCTTTTTAACAAGCGGCCTGTCTGATAAGGGATATGACAGCGGGGGACCAGCGGTAAATGTTTGCGGGGATTGGAGTCTTTTCCTCATTTGACACGTGTCTGGAAACCCATGACCCCCCGCAGCTCAGTGCTTACAGGCACATTAGTCACAATAAAGAGCATCTTGACTCTGCTTTGTCATCTCGGGGAGCTGGATTACATAATGTGTGAATCACAATATTCTTGTGACCTTCTTATCTCATCAGGAGTAAATGTACACAAGCTCAAAAACCAAAGGTACGATTTAAAAAGTTTGACTGAACACCATCTCTACGTCTGTGTTTTTGCTTTGTTTTGGTTTTATACTGTGGAGGACAAAATTGTAAGATTGTTTTGTGAATGCACATGCAAGTATTTGTTATTGTCATGTCACCCTTAACCACTTTTCTCTTGTACTTTTCTAGTCTTTTTTTTAGACCAGTTTTGTTCATTAAAAATGGTGGAGAGCATTTAAAAACTTGGACAATATAGTGAAAGAGTGGCAAGAAGGTCCTGGAATCGACTGCTGGTCACACCAAGGGTCCTACTGTGTGGAGTATTCATGTTGTCCCCATGTCTGCATGGGTCCTTCCAGGTCCACAAACATCCCTGTTTAAGCTGGTTACAAACTCGAAACGTAACCAATGTGTGATGGTGAGAGAGCAGGTAACATAAAACCCTAACCCTAACCCATTTGCAGAACTAAATAGTTGCCCTATTTTATACCTTTAGCTCACGTGCACAGCGAAATAAGGGCCAGCACCACTCCAAACATACTCTGCTACAGGTCTTCAGCAGTAATACAGGGCAGGCAGCTGGCAGGAAGAGAGAGAGAGAGGACTTTTGTCTATAGGGTTCCTCTGTTGGTTTCGCTCTAATAAACAGGTGCAACAGCCTCCAGCTCCTCCGTAGACTGTGGACGCACAGTGCAGTGGAGAAGCATGTCCTGCTGCTGATGAATGGAAACAGGATGAGAGAGAGTGTGTTCATAACCACGCTCATCTATTTCAAAGAGACAGGAGAAAATAGAGCCATGATGAGGATGAAAGCCGCATGCATTTTTTGTGGACACTGGGCTAAGAATTTCTACGCACTGGAGCAATGTCGATCCCTTTCCCACCCCCCAAACCCAAACACGCACACACTTTGTCAGGTTATTTTTCTACTCTGGCCTCTTTCAATAACATGCTTATTTATTTATTTTCCTCATGTAGTCACACTCATACACACGAGACGGCAGACGATTAATCCCATGCAAAGCATAAAAGTCAATTAATTAGTTGCAGTATGCTGATAAATGTGAAACTAAATGGAAGTTAATGGAGTATAAAGCAAATACATCACAACATGTGTGTTCTCCCCGTTATTTCCAACACGCCGAGCAGCACGTGCCAGCAAAAGAGGAAAATTAAAAACAAACACAATTATGGCTGGTATGTGTGAGCTAGGCGCTGATGTAATCCGAGCACACAAAAGTCAAACTGCAGTTTAAGGTCAGCAGGTGATCGCTGGCTGCCCCGTGATGCTGCACTTAGATGCACTTAGAGGGATTTTAAAAAATGTTTTTTTTTAACGTCACGTTTGGTAAAATTTGACAGGGAAAAACAAATGCAAAAACCGCATTAATGACTGAGGCTGCTTCCCATTAACTTCTACAACATTATCATCACCACCCATCTCTCCTTGTCTCTGCTTCGAGTGTGTGTGTATGTGTGTGTGTGTGTGTGTGTGTGTGTGTGTGTGTGTGTGTGTGTGTGTGTGTGTGTGTGTGCACAGGCTCTCCAAGTCAAGAGTTTCCCGGGCAATGACTGAGAGAGACTGACTCATTTTTTGGAACAGTGCCGCATAAATGCCCCGACAAACACAAATCAGCGATTTCATTGTTATTTTTGGCACGTGTGGTTACGGTGTGAGCTGTGTGTGAGCTGTGGCACCGACATGATAAATCTCAAGGGGGGTGACGCATTAATGTTATGTCCACCGAAAAAAATTAATGGTAAAAAATCAGCAATCGCAGTTTTTGCTCTTTGATGATTTTATTGGATATGGTTTATCTATCTGCTGACAGTTAGATAAGCTGAGGTTGACAAAGAGATTTACAACGGTAGAGAGGAATAACTCAGTGGAGATGATAACGCCCCACTGATTCAGCGCCGCCTTAATTGAGCTGTGACATCACAGCTCCCACGCACACGCACGCGGGCGTGAGGGAGGTGGATGATCGGACGGTTGCGTCAACCTGGCGACTGTCGCCGCGCTAAATTTTTAAGTAGAAAGCAGGGGGTAGAAGGTCAGAGAGTCCTTGAACCGCTTAACAATCCCGATCTAATCCAGAGATCTAATGAGGAACAATCAGCTTACACTCGGAGGGCAAGCCTGCGGCGCCTGAACCCGTGTAGACGAAGCTGGCACGAGAGACGAACATGGCAAAGTCTGACCAAAAGACACATCACGGGGCACGCAGACGTATTAGCCACGACAGCATTGATCTGAATGTTTACAAGAGCTTATACAGTAGCATCGCTGTTTACGTACAGCCCCTCACTGAAGGTCAGACTATTAAAAAAGGACCTGGAATTCAAGCCAAGGACGCACAGTAGGTCCAAAAACATCATCACGCCCTCTTTTCTGTACAGGAGTCAGATATAGATGCAGCAGAAACTATACGTCTCCAGCCGCCGTTACATCCGAAGCATCTCTGATGCAGCCAGTGCTGCACGTCTTCAACGTAAACACCAGAGAGCAAAGGATGAATACTCCAGTGAACCTTTGTAAGACCTCTTTAAATGAGATTGGAATAATCTGTCTCAAGGCACTCCTTTGTCTCGTGCGTGGCCTCTGTGACACCTGCTCCGCTCTCCAAGTGAGAATGTGGACGTTGTCCAGCAGAGGCAATGATGCCTTGGAAGATGTCCATGATGAGGCATCGGCCAGTGACACCGACACTAGATTACACCCAGAGATACTATTTTCACCTGCCAGCCACCGGACATCACTGAATGTGTTTGTTTTATCTTTCCCCGGGTCTGGAAAATGAGCCGACAACTACTTTATGAGGTATACGGTGATTATCAGTGTAAGCGGACCCCTCCCCCCTCCAAAAAAACACATTTAAGCTCCCTCCTTACTGGAGACATTATCCTTTTCCTGCTGATTCCCTCACTCCTTCTCTCTCTCTCTCTCTTTCTGCACTATTGGTTCGTGCTCCCAGCCCCCATCAAATCAATCTCTGCTCCTCAGCAGTGTGAAGTTCCTCACTTCCCTCCACCTGCTGCTATGATTAAACGGACACAGGACACTCTCGTGTGACCTATCCATCATGGCAAGTGTGCCAGTGCCAGATACACTGTACGAACCAAGATTGTGTCTGCATTTGCCAATTAAAAATATGTTGTGCACTCGTTGGTATTTCTCTATATAGCTGTCTGTTTTATATCTATGTGTAGCGTTCTTTATGTTTAAAGTGGACCTGGAATGGTTGAATGGAGTATTTATCCTTGTTTCTCTGATGCTAACGTAGAAGCTATGGAGCACTGGCCTCGACAGAAATGCCTCAGATACTATTTCACAAACCCTTACATAATCCAATTGTTAGTTGTCCGTTTCTGACTTAATCTGGAGCCATTTCATGCTTTCCTGGCAACCATACAGTACATGGGCTTTAAGCTGATGAAGCCTCACCTGCCTACCACATGAATGATCATGTTACTTTACGTTCCTCACTAAATACTGGAGCTTTACAACCTTTTCCTGAACTAAATGGTAACTGGAGTGGCTTTGGCATGTCCAGCCTTACAGTATATGTATGTGACACGAATCAGAGGAGGAATCAGATATTGAGGAAAAACCAGGAGAGTGTTATTTCTCTGGAAACTTAACCAAATTGCTGCATTCACTGACTTGTATACCTAAAGAAGGAATTGAATATATTGGATGTGGAGGGTGGTACAGTTTGTGTCTCTGATCAGACTTCACTTTGTGCATAACTGAGGAGGTGATGCTGTTTTTGGACCATCTTTTAACAAAGCTGAGGTAGAAATGTTTATTTTTCCATTCTGGGGCCCCTTTAAATGTAACAATTAACAATTAAAATCCCTAAATATTTAATATTTTGTTGTCCAAACCTGAACAGAATGTGCACCATCATACACATTCACTAACTGTATGATGGAGGTCTGGTGCACCTTTTCCTTTGCACTTCCTCCCCTGCGATGATATATGTCACTTCGGGAGTCAGTTACGATCCACCTATTCAGCTGTTTACGAACGAGGACGTGTCGTATGTGCACATGACCGTTGTGCAACCTTCGCTCTGCAAGTCAGGCTCATCAAGGTCTCCGAGCGTGACGCCAGGTCAGTGGCCTCCAGCGTAACGTCCTACTGCCCCCCCCCCACCCCCCACCCCCACCCCCTCACCCCACCCCCGCTGGCTGTTATCCCTCAACGTTCATGTAGAAATTTCCTACTCATCAATAAAATAAATCAGCTTTCTCAATTAGACATGCGACATGAGTGCCGTAGCGTGAGGGTCCGGATGCTTCATGCATAAATGCGCTTTCTGTCTGCGAGTTGGACAGAAATAAATCTGTAATTCCCACTCCCTTCCCCGCTGTGTGTCTACCTCGCTCCCAACTCTCCCCATCTGGCTCGCTGCCTCATTTCCATTCTTTGCATCTCTTTTAATTTAGTTTCTCTATCCCCTCTGTTTTTTTTTGTTTGTTTTTTTACATACCACCTCTTCCTTTGAATCCCTCTGCCTGGTTCACCTTGAGAGGTCTCCTCCTCCTCCTTCTCCTCCTCTCCTCGTCGTCCACCCCCACCTCTTCCCGTGTGAGAGTATCAGTTTCAGAGCCAGGAACACACAGAAACGCTGCTGGTGGACTGAGAGGAAGCATCGCCACCACCCTTCCCTTCCCCTCCCCTCCCCTCCCTCCTCTGCCTCCACACACCCCCTCCTTCTCCACACAGGGATCCATGCTGTCTAGATAGATGTGAATGAAGGTCATCTCGTGGCTGACTAAGAGCCAAACACATTGCCAGTCTTCCTCAGCAATTCAAACAGTGGAGAGCTGCTCTGTTTTCTCTACTTAAGCTATGTGTACAGCTGTGTAGACAAACGGCATTGACAGGTACTGCGGTAAACAGATACGACACGATGCGTGTGTGTGTTCATTTATAACGTGCACCCTCCTGCGCTGATCTGTGTGCTTTATATGTAAATTGCAGGGAGACCTGTGGTCGCAGGGGCCGGTTATAATTAACAGCTTAATGGTGGGATGCGGGCCAATCGAGAATGTGTTTGTAGCCACAGGGTAACACTTCCGCTATTGATCTGCAGCAGGTAACACCAACCCATGGCCTGCAAAGCTGCTGTTTAAATGCCTGACACGGGCTGCATGAACGAGATGGGAGCGTATTGTGTATCCGCAGGATTTGTGGGATGTGTGACTGCGGTATCAGTGCTGCAAAGTGTTTATTTTTTTTCCTTTCTGCAATGACCAGAGTGGAAGAATAAATCCCCGAGCTCGAGCGCAGTGAATAATGCTTGCATTTTCTGCATACGCCCGTGTTCCCTCTCCACTGAAGCTGCTGGACGTCTCTACCTTAGCTTATAGGGGGAGAAAATTAAAAAGGCAAATTGGTTTTAATGAGTCTAAATCCACTAATGCAGAAAATGAGCCTTCAATCAGTCAACCAGGCGGGTTTTATTTCACCCTCTGTCTCCCAAACGCTCTGAAGTAATGTAAGAGAGGACCTTGGGGAGGACTTATGAGATTCGGTGCTCGCTGTATTCGTTCATTCAGTTTCATAATCCCTCTCACATTTCAGACATATCCGCAGAGCATCAAACAGTGCACAACGCTCTCTATGCTTTACTTTGGTCCGGCACTCAATTTTCTACATGTTCCTTAGCTTTTCCCAAAGGTCCTCACAAGTTCAGGTTTTCTAGGGGGACTTTAACTATCACATTATGGAAATTGGACTTAACAGTTAAATTGGAAATAACAGTCTTTTTCCCCTCCCATCTTGTCTCATAAAATAAACATCTGCTGACACATCAAATGGTCCCATACGCAGAGAAAGCGCAACCGAGCACTGGGCAAACCCAATTAAAATGATAAGAAGTGGTGACTATTATGCCCTTAATGCTAGTCTTAATGCTCGCTTTACTCCTCTCCGGTGCTTGAGGACCCTACAGGGGTGCTTTCATTTCATGCTCGATTAAATCATTACATGATAATAACATGGTTGCGTATCGACCTGCATTTTGGCAACAGGGTCATGTATCGATCTGCCTTTGATTATCATGAGGGTCATTTATTGACAGCCTCCAACCAAGATCAATCTGCACCCTTTAGGAGGTTCAATAGTACGCTGCCTCTAACTCAACCTCCTGCACCTCTTCATCTTAGTTACTGTGCCAAAAGCAAAGAAAGGGCAGCATCTGAAGGTTTGGAGCATGAAGGGAAGGATCTGTTGTTGAGCTGAGAAAAAGAAACAAGGACAACTATATGATCTGATGCGTGTTTGGTGGGCAAAAAACTGCCTGTCGTCCGCGTCAGAACAAAACTTAAAAAAAAAAACTAAACAAAAGCTCAGAGGGTTAAAACCAGGATAATGGAAAAATAGATGTTTTCGCACAACAAGAATCCAAAAACCACAAAGTTGATATTGGAGTGAACAGAGAGTTTAGTCAGCTCTTATGAACTACAGAGGTTTGCTACTCCGACACAGTTGTTGAACACTCTAATATTACAAGCAAACACTGAGGAGCAAAGGCCTGCACAAATCCAGAAGACAATGGGTGTGTATCGAAAGTGTGTGGGTGTGTGGGTGTGTGTGTGTGTGTGTATTGCAGCCTCAGCACCCAGATGAAGTGTCCCTAATAGGATCCCTGTGGGATTCCTCAGCAGCTTTTCGCAGTGATCCTGCACACTGTCAGCAGTGACAAGATTCTAAAACTAAAAGATGTTGAACGCTACAATCCCTGTGTTCCTGCACTCTTGCGCACTCCACTTCTACACACACACACACACACCCCACACACAAAGATTATATTTAACACACAACCAATCAGTCGTCAAACTGCCTCTGTCAGCTTCCAGTGGCGTGCTTCTGAGGGCTGAGATGAGTCAGCCAGTCATAATTATTGTATCGCGCCAAAATGTTAACACCCTTGTCTACCTTCCAGAATAATTGGATGAGTGTCTCCAACTTGCGTTGCCTCATTTTCCCTCTGACACAAACACAGAGATGGACAGCGGTGCAACAAACTCGATAACGTCGACTTGATGGCGTGACGGGGAAGACGCCGCCGCAGGTGAGGTATTAATTAGTGTTCCTCCCAGCATATGAGAGCACAGGTGACACATCGTTCGACTTCTGTAAATGTGGAATATTGCAATGCATACACTTAATCAGCCGCTACAGAGCTAAATGGTCTGTGGCCCATTAAAGCATCTAATCTGAAGTGAAATAAAGCAGGTCCAGACAGAGGGCTGCAGGAGACATTAGCTGCCAGAATCACTCTCCCAGTGCAACATTATGTATCTGGGAGCCTGAAGGACTGGCTGCTGAACATTATAAGGAGTAATTAACCAGCTCCTCTCTTTAGCTAATTGGAGATTGGAAGTGTGATAGTCATTAGCAGCTCCTATTTTCTTGTCATGGCTCGGCGGCACAAAAAAAAAAAATAATAATAAGAGAAAGGGTGTGCGTTCTCACACTTTGTGAGAGCGCATGCATTTGAACTGGAAATTTCTGGAAGTCGAAAACAGCAAATAATATGAACGCCGCTTTCCCTCTTCGTCCTGCTCGCCAGAGTTTTCCCGGCTCTGCCAGCTGGCTTTGGTCCAAGCTCGCTCTCCATTGTGCTGCTGATGTTGTGAAGACATCCAGGATAAAAGACAGATTCAGCAAATCGGCGTCTTTCAATGACTGACTGAATGTAAGATAAGCAGATAAAGGATGTTAACACATCTGTTTGACCGGAGAGTGCTCTTCCTCAAATAAAATCACATAACCCCGGTGTACTGATAAGAGCCTGACTACTCGCATTTCCTTTTGCTCTTAGACGTGCGTCTTTGCTCGTGTTCAGAGGGTCTTCGGGCATGTTAAGAAGCTTTTCTGCCCCGCTGTACGGTCAGTATCAAAACACAAGCCAAAGGTACAGATAAAGGACACGTAGTCCAGCTAAAAATGTCTTGGCAAGAGATCAGTGCTGCCCGGCTAAAATAAGCAGCCGCCGTGCCTGGAACGATTTCAATATGGTGCGAATGTTCTACTTAAGGATGACAGCTTGAAAGTACGATAAACAAGAGTTAAACCTTGCCTTGAATCTCTTTCTCTCTCTCTCTCTCTATCTCTGTCTGTTTTGTCAGTCTGGTGTGAGATTTAAACCATGAAAACAATTTCAGGGACAAACAAGAAAAAAAAACAAAGAGAGAGAAAGCGTCGCTACTAACCTGGGCATAAGATTTACGGATCAAATCCAGCTGCATTGTCTCATGATTATTTCATTAGGCAGGGAATTTTGCACTGGCCTTGGACTGGATTTTGCTCCACTATACCGTTATTTTTAAGCATCATTTGATCATTCAAATGCTATGCAAAGTACATTCATGACCTTATTAAACAATAAACTATTGTTCTTTGTTCCACAAATATCTCTATATTCAGGATTTCCTACAATTTTCTACATAGATCCACTGGTCTAAGTATTTAGGCACCAAATAATGATTTGGGTTTATTTTTAATTTATAATAAAGAGCAGTAGAACAGATACACAAGCTGGTAGAAAAGCAGTGAACCTCACTTAATGCATATCCACAGCCATCTGGCATATCCATAACAAAATGCAGGATGCCTGTCAGGCATGTGCATGAATTTACACCAGTATACACATGGTGCACGTTCAGCTGAAGCGGCAGGATGCACACGTCCATAGATGAGTGTTTTAAAGCTTGTAAAGTGAAGGAAGTGAAGTGAAGAAATTAGTGAACTCTCTGAGACATGTTAGGTACAGTCTCATAATTCCAAGCACAGCAAAATTAATAATTTATACCTGTACAACACAAATGTGGATTTGAGAATGTAATAGAAATACATACGGTACAGGAGAAAACACAAGGTAACGTTATACAAACCTGTGCTCTGGGCTGAGCCTGGAACATGAGCCCATTATTCATATTCTCTCTGTGTCTGTGTAGGTTTTCTCTCCTTCCACAGGCCAAAAACACGCACTGATTTGCTGCCCGGTATGAGACTGAATAGTGTGTGTATGTGCCCTGTGATGGTAGGATGTATTCCCTGCCTTTGCCCGGTGTGCTGTAGATAGGCTCCAGCAGAGCCCTGCAATACCAGCGGGTATAAAGATGGCGAGATAGCAGATGGATGGATAGATGGATACACGAGGTGCATTTCAATTACCAATAGAAATGTGCAAAAACTAGATATTGCAATGAAAAAAATGGGAAACAAAACCTCTCAAAAATATCGCTGAAACATTTTTATGTTCTAATGAAGCAATTTTTTAGACAACTCCCTTCAGAAAAAGACCCTTGCTGTTGCCATATGTGAAAAAATAAAAAGCCTTTGAACAATCACCCGCTGCTTTCATCTTCAGTCGAAATCACTGCTTTCACACCACAGAAACCCAAAATGTGCCAAACATCCATCTTCCTCAAAGTGGAGTCTGATTGGATGAGATTTTACATTCTATGTGATATCGAGAGGCCGGACTACTAGAATTATGGCTCATATGCAGAACAATAGAAACACATGTGAGAAGTAATTGTACTTTGTTGAAATTAAAAGTATCCGTTTTATTTTGCAGAAAAACTGAGATGAAGAAAACAACTACAGATGTGGATAAGACCATCCTCTTTATCACTGTGCAGGACACTGTCTGCCTTGCATGAGATGCCTCCTGGATGACAGAATTACTCCTCAACACCTTAAATCTTTATTTGGTGACACCCCAGGTCCTTCGCGTCTCTCAGCCTGTGTGTGTGTGTGTGTGTGTGTGCGTGCGTTTGTTTACAGCCCAAGGACACTCTGGCGACAGATGCACTACTTGTCATATGCCTGAATGTATGTGAGGGTGTGTGTGTGTGTGTGTGTGTGTGTGTGAGTGCAAGCACATACATTGTGTGTTGGATGCATGCATGTGTGTGTGTGTCTTGTGACACTCTGCCATCCACCCAACTGTGGACACATATCCTCAAGGTCACAAATCAGGCCACGTGGCCATACGGAAAGATTAAGGACACATTCCTAAAAAAAAAAAAAAGATAGAAAAAGAGAGACAACTTTGATTTATCACATCCCACCAACAGCCATGATACTGCCATAGAAGGGCAGCAGCGTGAGGCTGCGAAACTGGGACTTTGGCAGACACTGACAGAATTCAGCCTGGACTCCCAAAATTAGGATGGGTGCAGAATAGTGAGGAGGAAAAGCGGGATCGGGATGGGGAAAGAGGAAGTAAAGGCCGCGTGTAAGTGAGACAGAGACATTAAACCCCCACTAGTCCTCTCTGACAGATGCTTGCTAGGGCGGCATGCCAGGGAGGCACAGTCTTAAGGTGACAGGCTCGGCCATAGTGATCAAAATTGATAATGCCATATGGCCAGAGGAGAGCGGTTGAGGATTCCAGTCACGCAGCCACGGACGAGGAATAATCCTCCCGTCGCTGTTTGTAGGGCATGTTTTTACTGCCCTGTAAGACGAGAAGGAGAGAGAAAGAGAGAGCGGGAAAAGGAGAAAGAAGGTAGCGATGGAGATGGAGCCAACCCCGCCTCATCCTCCCTGCCTCTTCCTCTTGTTGGAGCGGGAACACACTCCGTCCTATCTCCCAACTCTGCCAACTCTGGCACTTTCCTCGACAGCTACTGAAAGGCTGCAACAGCTTTACCTCGTGGTGCTGAAATCCGATAAAAACGTGCTTGGGTTTTTACAAGAAAAGAGCGCAGGTGGTGCTGAGAATCCCCCTCTGAATACACACAAACACACACACGGACATAAACTGCAGGGAGAAGGGATTTTTGTACCGTCACCGTTTACATAGGCACATTATAGAGGGATGGGAATGATGCGAAATGCAGACTCACAGTTACCTTTTCCCCAGGTACCCGGGGGGGGACTGGAGCGGAGGGGTGGGGAGGAGGGTGTGGGGGGGCGCCTATTGTGTGGCGAGAAGCAATTAATTTGGAATGTGCAGCACCAGGGGCTGCGAGGTTAGACTTAAATGGACCACAGCCAGCTGCAGAGACCGGGCTTAATTGTTTGATTGATTGGCCGCGACTGCGAGGCATATTTCTGCGGCCCCTCTGCGCCGATCAATGAGTCAATAAGCGCCTCGCCAAACCTTGCAGCTTCCCGGCCTCGCGATTCAATTAATGTGGAGGCCTTGGTGGCCCCCGCCTGAGATCGTGTTATAGCCCTGGAGACAAGCCTCTTTCTTTCTCATTGAACTGGGAGCTTATTGCTGCAGATATGGGCTGAAAGAGAGAGAGAGAGAGGGAGGGGGGGGGGGGGGGGGTTCAGGGTGTGTGCACAGGAGGAGCAAAAGGGGGCGGGCAGGTTGGCTTTATTAGATTGGTAACAGACACTACATACTGTATCGGACACAAATCGAGTTGCCCTCCTAATCTGTCATTTAAACAAATTATCTTGGGGTGGTGATGCATCAGCAGTACCGCTCCTCTCTGGGGAGCCGAGTTGAGGGGGGAGGGGAGGATGGAAGGAGGGATGGAGGGATGAAGGGAGAGAGGGAGGGGGTCGTGATGGCGGGCTGAAGCTAATAGAGACACAGGAGAGACTGACACTTTTGTCAGGAGAGAAATGGAGGAAGGAAGAGAGGGTGAAAGGTGACTGAAGGCAACTCTTTGGAATTCAGGATGCAAGTCGGGGTCGTTTTGAGACTTCAGTCCCACGAAATCAAGAGTTGCTAGCAGCAGAAAACAATACCGCATTCACTAGAGAGCCACACAAAAAGAAACACCACAATGCAGTAGAGGATAATCAAATTATTGACAGAAGCTGAACTGAATTTTCTTTATCTAAATCGATGCAGAGATAGATTGTAGCCTGACAGGCAGTGTGGCATGTGGCGATGCGTGCTGGCTTTCAAAGACAGCTCTGCCGTGATGTTTGTTTCGGGTCAAGGCCGAAGCCACTATTAGTGAAGATTGACAGCTTCATTGAGAGAAAGACTTCCAGATAAACAGAGCAACAGAGACACCTGCTATTCACGGGCCATGGCCTAATATGCTCAGTGTGTTTCAGTGTAAACGTGAATAAAAGCAGCTGCAGTCACATCCACTCAAGTGAACTATATGATGCCTTATGACAAGGGCTACACGTATTTATATAAATATTATTATACACATCTATCATTGAGAAATTTGAGTCAGATATTTGTCTCGCTGAATCTTAGCTATTAGATTTCTTTGTCTTTTCATATATTTTTAATAATCAGTCGCAATTGAAACCAGAGCATTAACTTGTCTTGCAACCATTCAATTGTCCATTTATTATCCTTCATAGATGCTTTGTATCTGAACTGTTGTGGTGATTTAGTGTGAAGACTATCCCAGTGCAGAGGCTGGGAATACTCCCTGGACAGCTTCCTAGTCTGTGGCAAAAAAAAGATCAAATTTTAAAGAATTGGAAAATGACATATGGAAAGAGGAGTGAGTGTATGTACTTGTGTGCGTTAGTTTGTCAGACATGCTGACTGAAAAACAACTTAACATTGATTAAAGCGTTTCATCTTGTTTCCTTGAGTCGCTTAGCATCACGAGCATCATAACTGTGCTTCATGACTCACCATTACTAATAACCTTAGTTACGCTATAGTTCTTACTTACAATAAATAACATGCCAGTTTGCATTACTGTTCATACGAAACACAAATGCAGCATTGATGATCTTTTTGTGAACGAATAATTTGATGTACTGTTATCATCTCAGCCAAATTACTTTAAGTTCTTTTTGCACTTACAAGATATTAAGACTAATGCAATCCTGACCAGGCTGCAGTTATGAGGGCACAGGACAAGAACCAAGAGCAGTATAGTTCTTACATTGGCATACACATTAAGGACCGGAGCAAAGTGTCATGTTGATAATGATTTACCTCGAGGCTTCAAGCCTATTTTTCCTTATGATAAGTCCTGGCTCGATACAGAAGATGTCGAAGACACTGGGGGATTAATGGAGCTTGCCAAAGCCAACGGGCAATGTCCTAATGTGTTCAACTCAATAACACTTCAGCAAGTGCAGAAAATGTGAAAGCTCATCAGAACAGATTTAACCCTGATTAGAGATTACGCTGTACAGTTGATACAGTGTAGCAGCGGCCTAGCAGCTACAATACTGCTCGTTATTGAACATTGAGATGTCTCACATAAATCAGTGTCACAGAGGACATTGTGTCAGTCTGACGAGGTGTCATTAATGTAGCGGCTGAGCAGTAACAACCATTGTTCTAGGAGCGGGTTTCACTACAATCTATATCGTCTCCCAGGTCAATTTCTCGTGCTCACGCCACGCAGTGCATTGTAAAAATGTTAACATGAGACAAACTGCTGATCAGGGAGGCGCACACATCACAGAGAGCGACTCAGAGCAGGAGATGAAGGCAGGTCTCAGAGGCGCACTGCCTCCCATTGACCTGCGGACCTTACAGAGCTCCACTTAAAAGTCCCGGCTCCTCCCACATCTGCAGAGACGGCTACAGAGGGAGCTGTGTCTCTGGGATGCTGAGTCCACATTATCTAACCCTGCCGACTCAGAGAAAGCCACGGGTCAGAGTGCAGAGGTCAGCGTTAAATCCACGAAGCCCTGCGATTTACACATGACACCGGCTTCCTCTGTGGAGCTTTGCTTCCTGCCAGGTCCACTGGTGTTTCATTACATATTCATTCAAACATCTCCTACTGTGTTTTTCCCAGCATGCGACATTCACTGTGACCTCAGCTACCTGAGCTGTGATGTTCCCTCCTAGGAGGCAGAGGACTATATATACTGTATTTCCATAAACCCATAACTGCTAATACAGGGTAAGTAAAACTGAATAAAGTATTTCTTCTATGGAGGGCGGTGTTGGATTAATGCATTTATCTGCAGCTGCAAGTCAGAGCCGAGCTGACCTGTAAAAGCTTCAACCAGATGAGTTGTGATTCACATTTACCTTTGATCTCTGAAATTACACCTACAAGAAGAAGAAGAAGTAAAAGAAGGAGAAGAAAATGTAAATGCATGGAAATAGATCCAGATTTTCTTCTTGTATTTGCTGGATATTAATGGATATTTAATGTGAGGTTAATTCCAGGTTAATGAGCCCAAATGAGGGGAAATTAGTGGCACGTGGGATGATGGACTCTGGAATCTTTTTCCCAAAATATGTGAACCAGTCCTCCATCCTTAAAATCTGTGCTATGCTGCACTCCAATGTGTAGCAAAGTTACAAAAACTGAAGCTAGACACAATATGGTTTTACTCAATCAATCCCATGGATCTACATTACATCTGTATTCATATTTTGTCATTTCCCGGTGATAAACTGAGAAGCCAATTCTTAATTTATCACACTAGTTCCTCAACTCCATGTCAGTTATTATTATTATTGTTATTCACTTGTTATTTCTTGCTATCATTTACTTGATTTTACACTATTTACTTTTCACTATTTACTTCCTGTAATATGTGTTATATTATACTGTATTGCATTGTGAATGTGATGTTCTTTTTGGTGACTGTACAGTTTCCCATTTGGGATAAATAACGTACTTATCTTATCTTTTCTTAGCAACACAGACAGAGATGCACATATTTGTCGGCACGTTTCACAACTTTTCTCTGAATTTTTACTCTCAGTCACCTCGTAGAACACATGGTAGAGGGTTAATGAAAGTAAAAGGCTGAGCATGTTACGACACTGCTAATCCTCACAACAGGTTTACTGTAGGAGACTCAGCTCTCTATGCCAGACTTACCAAAGATATCCAACAGCACGTTAGCACCTCGGCTGACTAATAGAAAAAAAAGCAAAACAGATTATTTTTCTGAAGAAGTTTGGGTCGCAGTTTCTTTCTCTTTTCATTTTTTTCCCCTCTCTCTGCAAAGGTGCCAGTGCTCCAAAATAATTAGCTCCACAGCCACAGTAATAAACATCACCCCGAATGCAGAGATTTCATTTTCTCCTAATTGCTTCTGTGCATTGAATAAGTGAGTAGTTTCTGGGCCTGCCGCAGCAGAGTGCGTCTCAGCTCTGAATACAACATTCACTTTTTTTCCACCCTTTCATTAAGTAGGTATAAAAAAAACTGAATAAACACACTGATGCATAAAGAGAGTTGAGGACTGGATTTCTGAGTGCTTTGCCTGGCTCTTGTGTGTATGTGTGTGTACATGTGCATGACAGCGCATCCTCAGCCCAAGTGGCTGCTGAAATATGAATGCATGGTGTAACTGCCCCACTATCCCACTCCCAGTGTCTCTGCAGTCACTGTCTTATCGCAATGAGCTGTGACAAGGGAATTCAGGGGGAATGGGTGTGCTTCAGAAGCCATTTCTACTGCCACTAATTGTCTGTCAACCCGGGCTGATGGGCAGCAGGACGCTGACAGATACTGCTGATCTCTGAGGTGGGCCACGATTGGATTCCCCGGGAAGGAGCCTGTCTTAAATGGCAGAAGTGAGCGAAAGTCGGAGTCGCATTTAAATGAGATTTATATATAAGTCTGTGACTGCAGCGAGTGCAGGGAGGAGTATTTAAGGGCCAGTTCAGACTCTCCCACCACTCTATGTGGCTTTTCTGTGCCATTCTGTCAACAAACATTTTGACCGTGCCTTGCAAATACACAATGACAAGCCACGCTAACACCCACGCATGTTCACACATGCTCCTGTCATTCCCACCCCATTGTTCCCACCCTCTATATGTTATCCCAGGTATTGAAAAACAAAACAGGGCCTATGGCATGGCGAATTAACTCTGAAGCCCCAAAGTCAGTGTTATATTTACCTCGGTGACGCATGCTGGGGCATTGGATGACACTGATTCACCTGCTGTGTTGGCAGGGGCCTGGCTGAGGTGTGAGAGCGATACTGGAGAAAAAGAGGGACGGAGCAGAATGGAAAACACCTGTCTGCCTTGCCCACGTGGAGCCCAGGAGGCCGAGGCGACACACTGAGGCTCTCAGGTCAGTGGAAGGCAGCTGAGAATATCGGATAACACTTTAGATAACTCAGCAGAACATGCGGCATAATTTTATGCAATTCATGCTCTATTTTCCGGTACTGGCAGGTTATTTGGGAAGTAGGTTATTTGCCTGTCCCCGTTTTGCTATCATCTACACAACATCTTAAGACTAACTAAACAATATACCAGCATTTTGAAATAAATCGCAGGAGAGTTTTAAAAAGGCTGCACAGAACTCATTACTCTATATATCCCAAAGGTCTTGTTACTAAGCACATCTTACTTCCTATAATAGCAGGATATCTACTATATTGCTTCTGCATTAAAGATAATTTCCCAACTATGGGACTGATAAAGGGCTATTTTGACGTTTTGTGTCCCACCTCTGTAATCCTGTAGGTTAGTGCTGAGTCTTCATGAATAGGCTCTGATAGCCGTGTGATCATCAGACAGGGATGATTGCGAAAGGGTCATTTAACTTGACGACACACTCATGACAAGCCATCATATTCATAACAGTGTTCATGAACTGACTAATGGGGTTGGAAAACGTGTAGCAGGACCCAGGAGAGCCTGAGGCGACACTGAGAGTGTGGGATGAGGCCCAAGATGAGCCTGAGGTTAAGAGTGGGACATTCTAGGAGGAAGGACATGGAGGACATGGATGATCCATGCATGATCATGTCTTCCAAAAGGTCCTTTGTTTGGTGCAAATTCTTCTTTGTACTGTCTGAAGGATTTTTTTGGTTTGATAACCATATAAGATAAGGGTACGAAGATAGCGAATGTGTCAAGATTTGTTTCTCTGCAATGTGATATTGCCAACACAACACTGTTGGGTATAGCCCCTTTTCCATTGATATGGTTCCAGTGCTGGTTCTGGCCTAGTTCTTAGTTTAGAATAGTTCTTTCTGTTTCCACTCTCAAAGAGCTGACCCTGGTCCTGAAAAACTGATTCAAAACTGTTTCTGTGTCAAGCATGTCTTTGCTGGGCCAGGAGCAAGAACCAGCTTCCTCAGATGCTAGGGGTGTGGTTATTGGGACTACTGTATCTTACATAATATCTTTCCTTGGTGCTTTTTTATCTACTTGAATGTCAAATAACAGACGAGTTTAATCTCATTAAATTCTTTGATGAAAACGATAAAAACTGCGAGTGAACAGAAGTGTTCTTCAAGTGTATAAACTTCTTTCTTTGTGTTTCTCAGCATCCCTCTCCATGTATGTATGTCTTTCTTTTTCATCTCTCGTTTCATCTCTGCCTCTCTGTAGTGGTGCCCCCACGCTGAGACAGGAGCGACGACTTTCTCGCTGCCGCGTCTTTGAGGATCTGTCAGCGGGGCCCAGCGACCCGTCGGCTCAGCTGACCCGGTCCAATCTAAATCCTGAAAGCACAGGGACTCTTTTAAAGCTCGACGGAGGGGCCCAGATGACAGGGCGCCCTCCCTTTTGTCTGATCTGGAAGTCGGACCATCTCTGTTGGTTCAGCTGCACTGCAGTCAACCCGAATATGTCGGCGTTTCACTGCGAGAAGTGAGATAGATGGAGGAGGGAGAAAAGGCAGCTGAGGGCAGCTGAGGAGCAAAGACAAACAAGGAAGAGCAACACAGAAACTACGAAAAGAAATAAGAAGTAGAGAAGGAATAATGACCTTACTTGACTTCAGGCTTTTTGATATCTTATCCAGTCCTGAGTCATTATATAGTTCGACTTTTTCTTAAACACAAAGGGGGCCATGGGGGGGACAAATCAGCATGCTGCTGCACTTCAATCGGCCTTCACAAAAGAAAACAATCTTGTTTTTACATCTCCAAGCCTCTCACCAATTAGAAAACTCTTTTCTATTCATGAAGTTCAATGACTCAGAGCTGCACAGATTACTCTCCTGCAGTCCGTCAGCCGGGCGGACAGCAGGCAGTAACTTACTGTATTTCTGCGAACCGAGCTGCGGCAGGTAACTCATTTTGCTGACACCCACTGGGAGGAAATTAAAGAAGATGGACCTGAAATCGTCAGACAGTTGACCTATAAATCCACAAGTGGGCCACGGGCGGCGAGGGGGGAGCAGACAGAGAAAAACAGCTGAGGGAAGAGGAGAGATGGAGGGGTTGAGGATGAAAAGATAGGTCCAAAGAGAGACAGGGTAAAAAATAGAAAGTAAGGGAGGTTGGTTGGGGGGTGGAAGACAGACACATATAAGAATATTATGTGCTTATTCCCTTCAGCTGTCAGACAGGACAAACACACCCAGACGGTGAGGTATGACACATGGGTGTGTCCCGTTAGACCCACTTTCCCCCAGCAGCTCCTGCGAACGTCTGTTCGGCCTGGCCCTAATCCCCTCTCTGAGACTGACACCATTCCTGGCTCCCTCCCCGTGCACAAACTGCATCTTTTTTGTCCTCTCTTCTGTCTGAAATTCAACTGCTCATCAACATCACAGCAGTTAACACCCTCTGGACCCTGTGATCATGAGGACCCATTCAACCCCAACCCTTCACACATTGACACTAGTTGATGTAGTGGAAGAGCCATTTACACGTTAATGGCCCCATCTCGTCACTTGATGAGGGGTGTGGCCTCACCGCCACAGGTGTCAATGGCCCATCTTGTGACCATTCACTGCCACAGGTATTAACGTGCTAATGCTCACCCATGTGACCCCTTTTGTCACATAACGAGGGGAATGGCCCATATCCACAGTCCCACCCACCTCCGGAGAGTTTAAATCCTGGCTTCCCCCCAAACCAACCAGAACTGAAGAAGCCCTTCGGATGAAGGACGAAACGTCTTCAAACCCCAGAAAGAAGTCCAGTTGCTCGACTAACTGAACATTGGACCTCTCTTCTGTACTTTTACATGACAGGTTACAAGAGGATGTCGCGGAGAAGATGATTTTTCATGCGGATGCGACACTTTCATTCTTTTGACAGCTTTGCAGAGGTTTGCCGCCGCCGGGAGCCGCGAGATGCACCAGGGATAGTGAAACTAAAGTGCATCGTGGTGACAGGAAACGCATGATGATATCTGCGAAGCTGTGTCGAAAGACACAAATAACGGTGAGCTTATCCATGAATGTGATTAAAAAGTGAGTGTTGGGCCACGTAATGTATAACCTACATATCGTTTCTCCAGCGATATTCTACAGAGAAAGTCCCTCTTATCTGCTAATAGACCTTGGTAATCCCTTAAACACGCATGTAGTTCACACTGGCAGCTTCTAATGAATACTGAATGAGAGGCGAGCCTGCTGGAAAGAATCAGATAATTTATACTATACGTGTGGAGAGGAAAACAGGTTTGTTGAAGTCAGTCAGGAGACCAACCAAATGGTTCCTTCCATGGCTCTTTGCCATGGAGGATCAAGGTCTGCGAACTGATCTAGCGCTCAGATTGCAGGACTCTCCTAGCCAATCATATGCTTCCTTGCTCAAGATCAACCCGGCTCTTTGCAAATCAGAAGCAGAGAGGAGAGCCATGCCTCACACAGGCTGAATGCAAACACACTCCGCTCTGCTTCAGTCTTGTGTCAGTGAGATCAAAGCTGAGCGTTAAGAGTTTCTCCCTAAAAACCATCATTTAACATTTTTCCCAGCATGATCTGTCAACTGTCAACTGAAGGAAACCAGTGTCAGTCACTTTTTTTTATTTTTTTTTTAAGGAATGGGGAAGAGAAATGGGGAAAGTGCAGCCTTGGGGGATTTGAGCAGAACATCGAAGTGTGGAGAGTGAGATTGTGGAGGACCAGCAGTGAAGATCAGCAGTGTGACCACATCCAGAAAATTAGATTAACTGAATTAGAGGGATTAGATCGACTACAGCAGGATTGGACCTGATGCCTCTAAGAAAAGGGAAAAGCTATTGCGAGAGAGAGAGAGAGAGAGAGAGAGAGAGAGAGAGAGAGACAGAAATAGAGAGGGTAGGCTGGCCAAGGAAGGAAAGGATGGCCGGAAGAGTAAGATGTAAAGAAGTTTCTCTGGGAGTTGGGCGGAAAAGTCGTATTGCAGTAGAGAGGAGAGAGAGAGCAAGAGGAAGGAGAAGACAGCTCAGCAGATTTAGGTATCCTGGGCAACTTTTAGGGGCTGGCACTGAAACCAGCATCTGACGCTGGCGCTGGCTGAAGGTTCAGCTCGGGTCTTCCGGTCCAGGGGACTCAGCTTGAGCTGCAGTGCCCCTTAGTGGTGAGATAGGAGCATGACACAGTGCAAATAGGAAGACTTGGGGGCATGGAGAGGACAACAACAACACAGACCTTATTAAAAAAATGCTGGTCTCATGTGTTGGTGTAAAACTTAAAAGCAAGCTAATATGTCTTTTTGAATTATGCTCATTTCCATGTTTTTGCAGTTAAAGTTTTGCTGTTTTTTTCCACAGAGCTTCGCTTGTTTTGACACTTCCCCTGCTGCCTTACAGTGCCTTTAATAAGATGTCATTATCAGTCATTTATGCCAAATGCAATTCACTCACTGTTCAGCTGAACAGTTTACTGTGTGTGTGTGTGTGTGTGAGAGAGAGAGAGAGACAGAAAGAGAGAGGGTTATACTGTGCAGTGGAGTAAGACAGGGGCTCTAACCAGGAGGAGATGAAGAATAAATCAATGTGATTAATTCATGTTAATTGCTGCCCCCTGGTGTCAGTGCCGCAGTTGTCGTTACTTTGCTGATACACACGCTTTCGTGCGCCGCCTCTTTGCCCAGGAGATGGATCTCCCAAGTCGATTGAGAGACAGATACAAACTCCTGCTGCTTCATAGCCTCAAACACTGCGGTCTACCTTGGGCGACACACACACAGCAGAGAGAAAATACTGGATTTACAATAACCGGCCCTGCCAACCTCCCCTCCACGCCCACCCTCCACAGTCCTCTAGTGGCATTTGGAGAATGCTAACAAGGTTGTGATGATGTATCAGAGACAAACAGCAAGTGACAGATTTTGTTATGAATTCTTCCCTCTGCATATTCCACCATGATTTAGAGGCTCCACGCAGCCCGTGCTGCAAAACTGCAGGGCGTTGTCTGCATACTGATGCCCGGCTCGTACGGAGGAGCAGAGGCCATAGCTCGAGCAGCAAACAGAGACGTTGCAAGAGCTCGGAAAACGTTCACCCAAAAGACGCAACGTGTCTGCAACAAGCCAGACGACAAAAGAACCAAGCAGTGAGGCTGGGATCAACGTCAGCCATGTTTGGGCCGACAGTGGTTTCCTCCTTTCCTTTCAAAGCACACACGAGCCGCGAGGGTTTGAATCTCAATCAGCCAATGCCTCCTCTGGTCACAGATCAATGTAAACAGAGACTAACTGGAGCTGATATGTGGGGATGATTAATAGCCTGCGTTCAGCCCCAGTGACATGATATTAAGACATAAGTGTATGTGCATCCGTGCAGAGCGGGTTAGGAAAATAGATGGTGTATGTGCAACAGAATTTTAATGCTCATACAGTTAGTGTTTTGGGATGCATACATAAATATAATATGTTTTTTTTTCTATGAATATGTAAGTGATTCATAGAAATGACACACTTGAGCAGGAATCTTGAGTAGGAATCTGGAATTGAGATTTCATCCAACCGGGGATTGACATTATTAGTTTGAACCATCAGATCCCTCCTCAAACCCCGACTATGATGACACTTCCTATGCACGTCGTCCTCTTTTCATTCAAAATAAATGACTCTGTTCATGGAAACATGGTGCTGGTTAGCGGTTAGCATCACAGCCAGAAGGTCCAGGTTTTATTGTGTGGTTTGCTTGTTCTCCATGGGTTTTTCCAGGTACTCTGGTTTCCTCCCACAGTCCAAAAACATGCATGTTTAGGCTGAATGAAGTTAAGTTCACATTCGGTGAGATGGAGTGGTTAAAACACAGTTATTTCCAGCAGGACAACAGCAGGGAAAAGTATGTGACAACTTCATGCCTCTTTTATTATTTAAGGAAATTTACTAATGCAGTAATTTAGTGAAACTTAATTTATAGTGTTTTGAATTCAGAGCATGCATCTCAGGAAAGCCTCCAGACAGGAGTCCACTGAAATGAAACGACTGAAACGAAACACAAAACCAGAGAAACAGCCAGTCTGATACCTGTCCTCACATGATCGGCACGTCAGGCCCGGAGCGCTGTGAGAGCTCCCACAGCAGGCAAAGATTGCACGTCGCTGCTACTTTGAAGCCAATCTGTTTCTCCAGTCAAGTCAATAATGTAACAGCTGGATACACTGGAGGAGTGGGCCACGCGATCAATAATGATGCCACGTCGTACCATGAGACTTGCACAGGCAGGCAACTACATACAAAATACTGCCTTTTTTTCTTTTATTGTACTGTGTGTTCTCCAGGCTTAGAGGTGTTGCAGTATCTGGAGACACTTTTGTGTTTGTGTGTTGCTCTTATTTCAGAGAAATAACACAGATCTCTGATGTTTTGCACCTTGTATAACAAGAATAATCCCCTGTATGCCTGTATACTGTATTGTGAGCATAAATGGCATAAAAAGGTCCACGAGGAAGTGGGTCAATGCAGATCTTTTCCCTCCACCTCCCCCCCGTTTGTCTTCAGAAACTACTCTCATTTCCAGCAGGAGCTTTAAGGTGGTGTTTATGCTCTACGTAAGCAGAAAAGATGCCTCGCTATGTTTTTCCCTTCAGCTCAAAAATATCCCTCTGGGTTTATTAATAAACACAACAAAACTATACGAGGTGTTTTTTACACTTTCCACAAAGCCGTGCATAAGTGAAGAGGAGCACAACCAGTGAATTGAGACCCAGTTCCCTTGAAAAGAAGAAGAGTTCTGATCGAGATGAAAGTACGAGAAAGAGAGAAAGCAGGATGTGAGGTAGGTACACATCAGGATGATGACTGATGACGCCGGCATGGCTGACATTGCACTCCACAGGAACCCAAAGGCAGAGAGGAGAACGGGAGGCCCGATTTAGAGCAAGCAGCTGTTGTGCACTTCGCTTGGCTACACATCTGCCAAGTCACTGTGGGCAGGGCGCTGAGGTGACTTCCCTGGCCCCGCCACCACTCCGCCCTGCCTTCACATGCTCTCTTGCTGACGGACTAACGTCACAGACACACGGTCAGAGCGTGGATACGGCCGTAGCGTGGTCGTTTGCATAACCGAGGGGGGGGGTGGTAATATTAATTAAGCAGTCTGAGCAGCCGGTGCAGCCCCCTCTGTTATGCTGACTCTGGTACACAGCTCAGCTCAGCCACAGGAAACAGTGTCGTCACTCTGCGGAGGCAAGAAGGTCACAGAAGATTGAGCAGATCTTTGGTTTGCTGCTATTTGTCATAATATTTGGAACCAGATGGAGTTTCCTATTATGAGTGTTTGTACTGTCCCCCTGTGACCCTCAGACTACAGTACTTTTGATTGCAACCAACCAACAAACAAAAATTTCAAAGGCAATCAATTTACAATGGTGATTATAATTGTCAACATTTTGATAAATGGCTTATAATTGTGTAATGAAAATTACAGTTCATATTTTCTGATCTGAGTTTGATTTGAACCCTTATTAAACATGATTCAGCCAGTGAACTCATATATACGTACTATGTGTATACAGAGATGTGTATACCTGGCTTCTGACCAATGACATCATATTAAAGGAGATAATCCTTCCTTCTAATGAAGGAGCACACAAACTGATGTTTAAGGAGAATCTACAAAGAAAATACAGTAAATACGACACTTACCTGATGCCTTCTTGCATTATGTGATATGTTGCATGCAGTCACAACACAATGAATAAAAACAAATCTGGGCAGAAGGGAGCAGATGGAAGTAGCAAGTCGTTTCTAACAGACATTTCCAGCAGGTACCATGTGGGAGACCCGTAGGACCGCATCATTTTAACTGTAAATAATCTATCACCATCTGAGCTGAAGGACACTTTTGGGACAATGAACCAGCAATAGAGATGAGTGCCAATGAGCACGGGGTGCAATAAGTGTGTGGTGGATTTAGCAGAATTCATCCTGTGTGGGTTTGGTGGGAAAGTTCGTCCCTCATCTCTTTAAATACTTTCTTATTATGATGAGATGTTAAATGAATGGTTCATGTCAGAGAGTTGCTTCAAATACAGATTCAGTATAACCACACTGAGGTACAGTCTTTCCTAAACTGGTGAAAAAGTTTTATATTTTGCACAACTCCTGTGCAGATTTCTGTGGATCCCACCATCTAAAATCCCCGAGGGACACAGGCAATATCCTGCTGCGGTTATGAAACTTTTGACTTTGGTGTAAAATCCAGTCGAGACTAATAGGACTACCCCGGGATCATTGCAGAGATTCGTATGCGATAATGAGAAACTGAGGTGCTGTCCCAATTCATTCGGCCCTCTCACCCCTGGGTGTAACTTGTAATTACTCCTGTGGAGCTTTGGGGAGGCTGACAGATTAAAAAGGCATCGCCCCTAGGCTGTGCCGGTCGGCCGGCTAGTTAGCAGGGCAGCCGACGAGCCTCTCCTGGCCTGACACACACTACCTGGCTGACAGGAATGTCAATGCACCTCTCAAGGTGACACCTGCCTTGTGCCAAGATCCCTCAAGAAATACAGTAAGGACCTACAGCATGACACCCACACATGCACGCTGAGGGCGCTATTCTGAATGTAAAACATATTCAATGCAGAAGTAGAGTGCACCTAAGCAGCCTAGAGCAGCCTAGAGAACTTTCTATATCACAAAATTTAAGGGCGAAATATTGTACTCCTTCCATTCTTATCCACCCACCCAGTATCTAACTAGCTTGTATAGAGTAAGGTGGGGAATACACCCTGGACAGGTCACTAGTCACACCTGGTCACGCCATCCATCCTCTCCCTCGATGAGGGTCTTCAATCAACCTAGACGTGCATGCACCTGAAGGAAACCCACTCAGAGATGGGTGAAATGTGCAGACTCCAAAAAGGTCCTGAATCCAACTAGGAGATGAACCCAGATCCTTCCAGCTGAGAGGAAACGGTACTATCCACCTCAGCTCTGTGCAGCCCAGATGAAAAGAAAGTATCCCACAGGACACAACATAGACAAATTTGCCTCCACTTTGATCAGCTATATTAAAATGCTAATACAGTGTGTGACTCTTGAGTTGTCATACATTGGTTTAATAAATGTATTAAGTGTTTTTTAGTGAGCTAAAAGCTTGCCTTAATCCATGAAAGGCTCATGTAAAGCACTAAAGGAGAATTGAACATGCAATATAAGCATTATATACTATCAAACTGAGGAATCTGAGGATAGGATCACCTTCCTAAGCTACTACTGCTTCTGTAGGTTGGTAAAACCTCAGACAGCTTCACTGCCAGTTTTGTCCCCACTGTAAATCAGGACCCCATTAAAACCTTCACAGTAGCGATTACTGGTATTGAACAGTTTTCAATTGGGCCTTAATTCACTTGGCAATCAATGTATACGTTACACTGAAATTACACACTAATAATCAGCTCTAATCAATAATCTAGCAGGCAATAAAAAGCTAACAGTTTATAGGGTTTTGCACACGAGCAGTGCTCCCTCAAGTGGCCAACAAAGGTAAGGCAACTAACTGTGACTTGTGAAAGCAAGAATTTCCAGTGCTCTAATGAGGCAAGGTGTAATCCTCAACACAGGGGTCGAGGTGTAAGGTAGAGCCTGTGGGTATGTGTGTGTGTGTGTGTGTGTGTGTATGTGTGCACACTGCCTGGGAGCTCAGTGCTGCTGTAAGTGGTAGAGAAAGAGAGAAGAGCTGTACTATTAAGAGGTGGGTTTTACGAATCCAGGAAGGAGTGATTCACAGCAGCTGGCAGAGTGAGTAATGGCAGCCAAATCCTGCACCAGGGCTTTTATGAGGTACTTACTCCTCTACCTCCTCAGCAGCACTGAAAGCTATAGATCACATTTTCCAGCACTGCTGCTACACCCACTGCCCCGCTGCTCCTTGGATCGGTCCGCATCATTAATTGGAGGATTAAAATGCTATTAAAGGGTAGAAAAAGGGAAGGGAGATAACATAGATGTTTTGATAAGATTCATTCCTGCTCTTTATCAGACTCCCTCCTCTCTCCTCTCTGCCAGGGAGAACAGTGAATGTGTTTAAAGCTCTGTGGGCTTTAGTACATATACACTGTGGAACAAATGTGATGAAATTTTGATTGCGTATGCCTGGTATATCAATTGCTAGTGATGCTGGCAAAAATGAGAAAATGCATGTATACCCAGAGATGGATTAACTTGGATTTGGGTTTAAAATTCACATCTTAAAAAGCGATTAAGGTACTTGAATTCAAATGTGCTGCACCATCAACTTAAACTGCCAGGAAAATGCTATTACTGTACTGTGCCAGTGCTATGAAACAGCCCCTAGACAGGCCTCAAAAGCTCTGGAAGAAGGTTATTTAGAGCTTTGAGAGCAAACTTAAAGTTTATGGTCACAACTAAAGAGTTAGTGATGGAAAGTGTCAAAGACATTATGCCAGGGAGATGTTAACTGGGTTCTTAACATCTGTATTATAAAACTATGACCCTATAAGTGGCAATTGAAGTCCCTGAAATGTCTGCTGTCTGTATAAGCATCAATAATTACATTTTTAACAGCAACTACAGTAAATATCAGTCGATTCAGATGAGTGGCTCATCCCAGTCAGTCGATGTAGGCCTTTTGGTGAAACTTTGATTTTCTGTACTGTCTGAACTGAGGCAAGACATACATTGACAATTTTAACAAAGTCTTATTGCCTGTGAGTTGACGGTAGACTGTGTTATTGCTGCCCTCTGCAGGTGGAGCAAGACAACTGCAAGTGAATGTGCTGCACACACCCAATGTTTCTCTGCACCAGTATGGTTTCCGTGCTGGTTCCGGGCTGGGGCTAATGCCGGTTCAACAGAAAACCAGTTGAGAGACTAGATGCTTATATCACTGTATACAATATCCTACAGTCCAAAATTGTATTCGCAGGGATATGTGGAAATGGGGCAGACATACAGGGGAAGCATAAACCATGCTTGAAAAAGTGGTGCTGCTCTGGGGCTAGTTTTTCAGGGCCACAGCCACTACTCTGGCTGTGGAAACGGTTCAAATTGAAGCACTAGCCCAGAACCAGCACAAAAACCTAGTCATTGGAAAAGACCTCCCAATCTGCTTTAAATATTTGGATCCATGATTTAATATAATCCCAACCCCTTTACAGAGAAAACATATCAACCAACCGGGAAACCTTTTAAACAGCTTGAAGAAATATGACATTTATTTACTTTTCTTTTATTAATACAAAGAGTTTTATATGTAAGGTTGACAAAACAAACATAAAAACGTCCTACTGGTAAAAAAACAGTCTCTACAATAAATAATTACGATGCACATACAGTAACTGATTTTAAAGCAGGTGAAACATGACAGAAGGTGTCATAAGCATGCAGATAATACTGAGATGCTGACAGTGACTTCAGGATTATCGGTATGTGACTGTGTAGTGACCAAAGGCTTGAAACACCTTTTGAATGTGACTCATCTGAGGCAGTTATCCTAGGTTGCCCCATGAAGTGATAAAACATTGACAGTGATTTGCAAACTGAGGTGAGACGTTGACAGCAAAAGGCACTAATAAAGGACAGTTCTATTTCGAGTGTGGATCTGACTTTATTTTACACGTTACAGTCTTATAGCGAATGGTGAATCAGTGTGAATTATGAAAAACAAGAAGAAGAAGAAGAAGAAGTGAGCACTACAGACAAAGAAAAAGACCCATTTAGGCTTTTGGCAGCTTGTTGTTTGTGAGCGGAGGAAAACAATAACAATAATGATAATAAAAACAATCTGTGTGAGAAAACCACTGAAATACAACAGTAATGCAGCACACTGGACAAAATAAATGTACAACTTCTGATTCCACTATTTGATGGAACTGTTAAAGCTGGTCATAAGAAGGACACTAGTTTGTTGTGGTTTTTATTAAAATAAACATCCAAAGTGTTAGAGAGAGGAATACAAGCACAATACAGTTAGGCAAGTGGAACAGTATAGTAAGAACTCAACAGTGCTCTGCAAGATAAGGTTGTCGGTGCATTGTAACATCGTTAATTATCAAAATTGAAAATACAAAAAGAATCGCGTACATCTCCACTGTGAGGGTTTGGAAGCCAAAGTACAGTCAGTATGAGAGCAATGACACAAAAGTAAACTACACACTGCTGCTGCTGCTATTTCGGACATTTTGCCCTGTATCTACCATTATATACATCATCATAATAATAATTACCACCATCTCAACTTTAACAGAAAGCATTAGGTATGACTACTGAATGTTTAAAGTTGAAATACAGCTGGGACATAGCATCCCCCATTATTAGCTCAAATTAGCTCCACAGACACCGAGATAATATAGTACTAGAGGAATTACGGTTTGCTTAGTTTTTTCTTACAATGCAGAAGCTGGTTTACTGAGTAGCGCGCCCCTTCCCACACACACACACACACACACACACACACACACACACACACACACACACACACACACACACACACAAACATAAATTATAAGATGTAAAAATCTTGTTTATTTTTTTCTTCAAGTACACTTCCAAAAAAGATGTTGGCAACTGTATTCCGTGTAGATTTTGGTTGTTTCTCGACGGTCCACTCCACTACCCACCGGTCTATGAAATGATATGTTGAAAACATTCTGACCAACACTGAACTGACACGCTGAAATGAAAATAATGGCGGACGATGTCCAGGAATCACGCGGGAGAGAAGGAGACGTTAAATCCAACATGAACTTGTGTTGACGAGTTAATAGCAGTAAATAGCAGTAGTTAATATTGTTTTCTTCACCCCCCTCCCCCCCCTCTTAACAAGTTGTGGAAACATTTATCCCAAAGTAAAACAGAATAAGTATCAGGTCAGGAAATTGAGGCTATCATCTGATATACAGATGTCATGTTTGTGACAAGATGGGTGGGTGCACGTCACTGATAAATCAGGCCGTTATAATCACGGCTGCGCTCATGAATCACTCCCCACAATTAAAGCGCTCTGAGACAAGCTGTTCCTGGCCTCGGAGTGACTGCCGATAATGAGCTGTCAGCATGCGTGCGCTCACATTACTGTCGTGGCGGAGGAGAAGGGGGAGCGTGACCGTGGTTGTCGGGCACAGCCGTGGCTGTAGTTGTGTCAACAGGACTTTTTAGGTTTGGCAAACAGAAGCTCGGGACATTCTGCTGACGGTCTGAAGCCGTGAAGTGGTTTACACCCCCCTCCCTCCCTCCCTCCCTCCCTCCCTGTGTGTCAACAGCAGAGAACGTACTAGAAGACAACAACCCAGGACGCTAAAATGTTAACATTTGTTAACAAAGAGTAATCATATTAAAATCTTTTAAAAAGAATAAATTCTGGAATCCTTCTCCTGTACAGCGAGTGGCGACTGTGGAGGCCCCACCATCCAGTCCGTTTTGGCAGTGGTCTAACACTTGTGCTTCATGGCAAGCTGTAGAAACACATGGGTGGGGGTTGAGGGATAATACAGTGAGAATACAGTGAGAATCATCATGCTATCATAATGTCAACAAAACAATATGCAAAAAGCACTCAGTGTCGCAAAAATGAAGAAACTAAGATGTACTCCACAAATAAAGAGCTGTTACTCTACGGGGGGCTAGCAGGGAGCTTGGTGTCCAGGGGTACTTGAATTCAAGGCAAAAACTGCCCTTGTGCATTCAGCTGGGGGCTCATTAGAGCAAAGAGGAGAGCCAGAAATCGGTTTCACAAAGATATGAGATGTGAAGGAGCCCAGATGGACGATACAAACAATTACACAAGCGTGCAAAACACACACAGGACTAAACAGACTGAGTGTCGTTAGTGCAGGATGAAGTTCTGCCAGGCCAACAAGAGGGGGCAGTAGAGCATCATGCAGAAATGAGGGGCTCTGATTAAAGCAGAGCTGTCACAAAGTGAGGTGCAGAAATGTGTCTGAAGCAGCGAACTAAGAGGAACAGGAGTCAAGGTGACCCATCTGCAAGCACTCGGTAATTTGAGGATTCAAAGGAAATCAGTTCGAGACAGTTTGATCAAAGTCATCGTTGGACAGAAATCTTCAGCATTCTCAACTGAAGGCTTCAGCCAGATAGCATGAATGAGGGTTGTTAATAACATGCAAGAAAGATGACAAGCTTGGAAGAAAAAAAAAACATCAAAGCTAATGACAGCAAGTGAAATGAGAAACGCTGGAAAATGAGGGATTCTTGGTGGGGGTCCTACAGTTATTCTCTCCTGAAATTGACGGAGCCGAAGCTCCTCAATCTGCTTATCGCAGCTTTTGTAATTCATCACGGTGGGAGAGCTCATCTATGAGGACTGCGCAAGCTCCTCCAAATGTCTTTCAATTATCCCACTTGCATCGCCGGCATGTCGACATCAGATGTCACATGTCTGTCGGCACGCGGAGGAGAGCGCGTCTTCGTGCCCGGGTCTTCAAACCCAGGCACGTGTCACGCACTGCGAGCTATTAGAGAGACGCTGATGATGATCGCAATCAGGTGCGCTCGTAGAAAAGCAATTTTTTTCTTCTTGTGTCGTGCCATAAAAAAAAAGAAGAAAAAAAAATCATATTATGCTAATAGCTTCATTAAGCGGCGTGCAATTAGTTTGACAAACAAGAGACTTGGGATGGGTGGAGGATGAGGGAACGTCTTGGAAAGCCTACAAAGGAGAGTAAAATGAGGGAAGAAAGGAGAAATGTATATTATCTTCCCCGAACAGAGAGCGCCTTGGCTGAGAGTGAAGCAGCTCTGACAAACATCCTCAGGTTCAAGTAAAAATGTTTGATCTTCTGGCTCCGGCAACACGTTAAAAGTTACCACTCGGTACTCTACCCTAACGCACGCAGCGGGATTTCAGAAGTGTGAATTTCAATGCCGCATATCGTAAGGGGAGGCGGCCCTGGGGTTTCTGCATTGTGATGCATCCCGCTAACGTACTGCCTCACCTTGTGTGCGGTGACAGCGAACTGCTCGGCGCTGTTCATCATGTCGGCGGTCCTCTCCTCGGCCCGACCTAATCGCTCACCGCGCTCGTTCAGAGCCTGGCTGGCCTTCTGGACCGCGCTCGTCACGCTGTCTGCGGCTGAGTGCAGTATACTGTTACCTGCAGATAAGGGGAGGGGGGAGGAAGGGAGCGAGACAGAGCAAAGAGAATTAAAAACACCAAGAGAACGACTGATTTCTTTATGTGTGTGTGCGTGTGTGTGTGTGTGTGTGTGTGTGTGTGTGTGTGTGTGTGTGTGTGAGAGAGAGATCGGACCCTGGACACTGGTGTTAATCGTACAAAGAACAAAAACATTAAAAATAAATGTCCTCCCATCAGGTGTGACGTGGGATGGTGGCTAATGACTTCTCTTCAAAGCTGATTTACTTCAAGGAAAGATCGAGTGAAATTAACCTTTACCAACTTCAAAGTAAGCAACAACAGCCACAACACACACACACACACACACACACGCACCCACACACACACATGCACCCACACAGTCCGGCAGCTGATTTAGTGTCCCTTCCCAAGGAGCCAGGTACGTCATTCCTGGAGACGTTTCCGTGCCGTCCTTTCCTTCTAGTTTCTGGACTCGTGCTGCCAGCTCAGCTGATTACTGGCCTCTTTTTCCTGAACTACGGTTGTAATAAAGAGAGGATATGTGCTCGCCGCCACGGCCAGCCCCGGAGAACCGGTGGTGGATATAAGACAGAACACATCTCCCGATAGCTGTGGCGGCAGCCCTGCGGATGTTTCCACTGACAAGCCATTAATCTACCGCACGTCGGGAACTAGACCGGGAGCGGTAATCTTCCCGCTGCTCTCTCTTTGCCGCCTATACAGATGCCTTGTCCCTGGGGGGGGGGGGGGGGGGGGGGGGGGGGGGGGGGTAAATCTGTCATCTTATGCAGATGTATCTGATGGCAAGAGGAATTAGAACCAGCAAAAAAAACGTGGCAACGTCCTGACAAGTTCTTTTAATTACGGCACCACAGGGTGAACAGCGGGACAAAAAGACGGGAGTGACTCAGGGCACAATCATCCGCCTATTGTAATATATCTCATTGAGACCTTGGTGAGGAGCCTCTACTACTAGGAAGGTCAACAAAAAAGTGTACTGGGTAATACACTCACCCCAAAGTACAAATATAAGATAGATTGAATTCCCCAAGTTCTACAGTATATCCTCAGGTGCAATAAATACGTTTCAGGGGTTGGATAAAAGAGACCGAGCGAAGCTTGAAGGTACCGGAGGTATTAAGACTTGACAAGCTGGATTCCATCTACTCCCGAAGGAAAATCGCAATATAGCGTGTGTGTGTGTGTGTGTGTGTGTGTCCCGTGGCACGGAGGCTGGGTGCGCTGAGTGACAGTTAATTGGGACGGCTCTACCGCGGCGGGTGATGTGACGACCCAAAAGCAGACGGCGGGGCCAGCTGGCGTTCCCTCAAAAAGAAGTAAACTTGATAAGTCGAAAGCAGTTTATGTAGAGAAATGAGCCGCCGAGATGTTCGAACCGCTACCTGCACACTCAAAAGGAGACTTCAGGCCACAGTGACAGATGAAAAACACATCCCTCCTCGTTTCATCTGAGCAAATGAGATATCAGAGTTTACTGAACACGCTAGACTGCACAGTCTGGAGCTGCAATTAGTAGTGACACAGCACAAAGCATTGATCGCGTTTCTACTTATTATTCCTCTTCCGTACCTTTTTTTTTTACCATTAACTGCAACATAAAAACATCAAAACATGCAGCTCGATCAGACTTTTCTCAATGGAATGAGAATATATCAAAACATAATTTGTGAAAAACTGAACATTTTCTGATAAGAAACGAATAGGACAGCATTGCAAAACTATAGAAGTCGGTTTTCACTCCAATTTCTCACAGTTTTTTGTGAGATTTTCGCAACATTTCCCAAGAGGCGGATGTTCTAGTGGTACTTTTTTTCGGGAACTGATGCCCATTAACAAATCGACCCTTTTGTGTAATTTTCAGAAATTACATGAGTGGTTTCTGGTTTAGATTGGTTTATAAACCATCTCTGCACTGCCTCTATGTGAAGAGAAGCGGGGAAAAAATCCCCTTATCTGAGAAGCTTCACTGGAAAAGATAAGACCTTTTCACCTTCAGACAGATTCCTCTTAATCCTCTCCTTCTCCGGAGGAGCCCGGAGAGTAATACGCCTACCATCCTCGATATAACCCCTGCTCTCACAGCCACTCCACTCCGCGCACTCAAAGAACATCAACCTTTATTTGTCCGTTGGTCGTGTTCCTTTTCTCCGGTGCCTTTCTTGCCCTCCACTCCCTTTTCTCGGGGCTGGGTGGCGGGCAGCATGGCGTGGGCTACCCCAGCGGAGAATGTAATTACAGAGAAGGCAGGGTGGAGTCGTCCTGGAGGAGCAGCACCAGGAGCTGAATGAAACATGTGTAGGAGTGGATTATGTTATGTGGCGCTGTTGTTACCGTCCGAGTGGCTCTTCACTTAAAGTGGGAGCTGACCAGACTCATCAATGGGAACAAGCGCATGCCTTTTGTGTCCCTCAGAGCTGCCTGGTTCCATTCCAGGCATTCGCCATATTAATCTGGCATTAACATTGTGCTTGTTAATCTAAAAGCGGAGGGTTTTCCGTCGCTTTGGAAGTACAGCACCGAACCCTGTATATCCAAGACACGCCTCCCTCAACAATGCGGGAGGAATTTTGTTGCTTTACCCCATGATATCATCACGAGCCAGCGTTTCTCAAACAGCCGAGGCCGAACAAAGAGGCAGAGCTGTTTTTCTGGCGACGAGGGTATTCCAGAAAAGAGGAGCGACGAGCGCAGATGAACATAACAAGGAAGCGGAAAGATCATTCCCAGTCAACCCCTCCCCTTTCCAGCCTCTAGATTAGAGGCCACGGTGCAGCGGCACCGAAGAAAAATAAGCTGATGCTTATCAAAAGGAACACGTCAAAACACACTTCGCAACATCCTGACAGCCGAGGCACGTTTTTTTCCCCCTCTCGGAGCATATGGGATTGATTACACCGGATGCGTGATGTCAAGAACAAAACACACCTACACACACACACACACAAAAAAAGGATCCGTGCTACAGCGAGTTTACAATTTTCACTCTGACAGCCAACACGATCATACGATGGCCGCGCCAGCGTGATGCTGTGGGGTATAATACGTGTGGGTGTTTGACGGGGAGCGAGTCTTACAGTGATTTCTTTTAAGTATTAGGGAGCGCACACTTATCTGCACTTCAACAAGTACCATCAGAAATACTCCTTATTACTCAGATATTACCAGAGGGCTTTAGGCTGCGTTATTTCTCCCCAGATACGTATTATCACATTGTGTCAAGGATTTGTGTAATTCGGGTCCATTCAAGTGGCGGCCAACGGCCCCTGTAAGTTTTCATTCGTCTCCACTGGCTACAGATCTGACAGGAATAAACCGGGGACACTGTGTGAAATGTGAACTTAAGAATGAAAGCAGTTACAAACACGCTGTACTTGCAGATAAACCACAATGGACAAGGCTCCAGTGGTGTACAAGTGAGTAAGTGGAGGATTTTTTTTTCCCATGGCTGCACATATAATAAATCAGCCCCGAGGCCGAGGCAGGAAAAAGTAAAATATGTCTTCTTTATTGCTCCGGGGACCGAGAATTTTGACAAGTTTTCTCATTAAAAAGATTAGAGCAGGAACAATGGGAATGTCTTAGGAAAACTGAAAATAATTCACATGCCTCTTATTGTGCTTGCCTCTTTTTTGTTTGACTGTTATTTATTAAAAGTTTTCTCTCAGACTAGGTCACAGATTAATTACCAAGCCAAACTATCTTCCAAAGTGTTGTTTTCACTCCAAAAAAAGTTTTATAATATATTATTGCACTGGAAGAAAATACTGGTGAATTTTTGGGGGCTTTTTGACAGGACTATACTCATTCTTGATTTGTCACATGCAGTGTAATTAATGCATTAGAAGCTGATACCGCTCAACTACATATGAGGGGCAAAACTGATCCCCCAAAACATTCCCCAGACCTTTAGTTACAGTAAAGCCTGTTATCCAATTACTTTTCTACACAGTCTCACTTCCTCTTGTTTTTCATGAATCCTCTGACCATCTGTTCATTTCCTTATTTTTCCAGTACCACTCCCTTTCCACGAAATACAGACTGAACATACGCAGCTCTGTATCCTCATGGATTCTTATTTTGATTAGCAGCGACAGCGAGAAGGCAAATTTCATTTCAACCTACACGATCTCAAACGCGGACATGATCACAGCCTGAGAAGTGCTGGGCTGAACTTTCTGCATGGAGTCTGGGACTGTCCTCCCCCAAAACTGCAGATATCCACGTTTGCTTTGAACTGAGATGGACGCGTAGCCTGTGTGACTCCCTCAACCCGTTGCTTAAGTGCTCAGATAAAAGCAAAGAGATCACTCCCTGCTTGACGTTTTTTCATGTGGGGAGAGCCCTGACCTTGCTTGCCTCAGCCAGCCTTTAGTTTCAGTCACAGCACCTTCGCTTAGGCCGTTCAGCCAGCACGGCAAAGATGAAAGAATAGGGGAGCAAATGATGGGAAAAAAACACGTACATCCTGTCCTGGATGTAGCACGGTTGTGCCGACGCCGACAGAAAAATAGCTGGTAGGTATTCATGAACAGCCTCCACGCTGGGAATTTAATCAGCAGATAAATGTCAGCATCACACAATGCATGAAAAAGCAATAATTCCCCATCATTATGGTCTTGACTGAGCTTAAATGTTAATTTCTGGAACCGCTATATAGAAGAGCAGAATACTGAGGGAACCATTAGGGAGGGAGCCCTCACTGTGCTGCCCTCGTAACGTCAAAATGTGATTTAACTCTGTGCGGGATTAGTCAGTGACTCTGCACACACAGCCTGACAGTGAGGAGCAAGGACAGCCAACATAACTCACATAACCTTTGGATGTAAACCTAAAATCCCTTTCAGCGTGTACTGTACTCACCCCCTCACATTGTGACAATGCAAAGCCAGAGAAATCCTGACCTTATGTTCAGGAGGAGCAAGGAGAGCAAAGCAGCGTGCTTGTGACTGTTAGCCACAGTATGGCCCCAACAATAGAAACTTAAGAAGAGTCCACTAGTAGAGTCGTCATCTCATAAGGGAAGCACAGCTTTTCATATTTTAAGACTCTAAATCCACCTTAAGAGGGGCCTATTTGATGTAACAAGAATTTTAAGAATAAAGAAGACTCTAGGGCCCGATGCTGGAAACCACAATGTGAAAATTAGCTTGAAGTTGTGTAGTCTGATCCCAGCGTTAATAAGGCCTCTTATAAAAACCTAATTACAGTGGAGAGCCTCATTTGTTCAAGTCATCGTTATCCAAGGACCTGTAGAGTTGTGGCAGCTGGACTCCGAGCTGAAGAAGCCTCCTGGGTGAGAGGACTTTAAGGATCTACAGTCTCGAGTTAACATGACTCTAAAACACCTTGAAAAAACCTGAAACAATCACTTTTTGGAAGCATGTCACCTGGTTGAAGCAGTCAAAAAAAAAACATAATATATGGGGGGAAATCAACTTCAGGTAAGGGGATTTGGCCTCTTAGATTCAGTTTAAGAAGTTTTACATGGCGTAGCACTGTCTTACCTTGTCTTAGCAGACGTTCTTGGTGTGCAACAAATTCTTTCCTCTTTTTGTTCAAATAGACCTTGCAACGGAATAAGACTGAATCTACTTCTGGGTCTTCTGTGATGAGAAAATATTGAAGAGAATATCAACACGGCTGGTCAAAATATGGCTTTAGTTTTGAGATTGATTAAGATAGGTTACCAGGTTTCGATTAGATCTTGGGTTAAGTGTTGAGGGGTTCACTCTTTTGTAAATGTCATGCAAATAAAACTGTGAAAGTGATCAGGGTTAGGAGGAATCCACTCATCCACTCATGGATTGTAATCTTCAAACTGAGAATTTAGTGTAAAAAATGAGGCAATAAGACAAGTTTGTCTGTCTGTTTGCTGAGGATTTGGAGGCCTCCACTCTAATTCACACTCTGAGCATTTTGTTTTCATTCAAGTCATAATTACAGGTTGAAAAAGCTCAGGTGGGAACAGGGCAATAACAGGGTGCCCCGCAGCCCAAGTCTGCACTGATAGCAAGACGATGCCGCAAATTAGCAAACGCATTAGCTGTTTTTATTGGCAGATCAATTAAAACACCCCATGAAGAGCGTGTGACTATACAGCTCTGCTGGATCAGTTCACCCAGTACACACTCTGAAAGCACACATGGGTGTAGACAGTGGTGCAAAGAATATGTACAAGGCAGTCTGAGATAACATTTACAAAAAATGCATCAAAATATCATAACCTCCAATCATAATTATGAGACTGCTGGGTGATTAAATACTGAGGTTGACCCAGACTGGAGTGTTCATTTCTGTTCTCTAGTGCTAATGCAGAAGCTGTGGAGAAATGTCTGACATACTACTTTATAAAGCCTTTTACATATCCTGTTTTGGTTTCAGCTTCTGCACAGACCGGTTTCATATTTATTTGGCAACCCCAGTAGTGACTTTAGACTTTTGCCTGCCACTCACCTGAATGAGCACATGGCTGTACAGTCATGACTTTACAGCATGACTTTAAAGTCATGCAAAACAACAGAGTTTAGCAACTTTTTTCTTGATACAGCAGCACATACTGTGCACTTCCAGCCTTTGGGGCCAGAATCAGAGGAAGAATCTCATAATACATAGCTGAACTGATTTTGGAGGTTGAGGCCAGCATGGTTTACGAAACACTCATTCTATTGTCATTTAATTGGTCAGATTTGACTGTTTTCTACTGTAGCTGCCACTTCTATGGCCAAAATGTATGTATGAATGTGATGATGTTTTTGGACCTGCCACTCCCCAACATAGCCAAGGTAGAAATGTTTTTTTTTTTTTTTTTAATTATAGCCACCACCTGGACTTTATATCATACATGGTGAACAAGCACGACTGAACTTCGAAGTGATCCTCTATAAACCTGCTCCTGGAGTCCACCTACCAATGATTACAATGGCATCCAATTGCCTTTAACGGTAAAACGTGCTTCATCTTCTAGATTTATCCATGATGGCATTGATGTGGTTTTGCCTCTGTGTGATAACGATCTACCTTCTGGTTTTCCTGGTGTCTGTAGACTTCTGTAGACTGAGTCTGCCACAGTTATGGTCCCACACCTGAGCAGCGTCATGATTTTTGTTTTGCACTGGTGTGAGACTTAAACTGGAGTGGACAGAGTTGGCAGCTGGCTGGCATCCCCTCTGTTCCTTCTGCCACAATGTGCGTGGTAAGCTGTCGACTTTTCTTCGTTTAGCACACGCAGCATCTTCTACAGCCCGGGGGCTCGATATCACATCATCCGGTCAGATGGAGGTCCATCGCGGTGTCAATACACCTGGATCAGTGCTGACCGGCGTCCACAAAACCACAGGCTCTTCAAAGACGGGACGGTTTTAGAGGGGGATTCATTCATACACACGTTGGGATCTTGGGTAGTTCGATGTGTCTGAGTGTTTCTCAGCGCTTAAACGCATCAGGGCCTCTGAGAGTAATTTTCAGATGCACCGGAGGCGTGCGGTTGATGCAACATTAGCATTCCATAATCCATCCTACTCGGACGCCCAAGTTCCCTGCTCCCCGGGACACCACCGCCTCACCACCCACACTCACACAGACGATAGTATGCACCGGGGGTCAGCTCGAGCGAGTTAAATATGGACAAGGTTGCTCCGAGTGGGAGGGAGGTCAGAGCAACGCAACGGTGTGCTGAGCAGAATGGGCAGCCATGTCATTGATGAGCTGAGAGTGGGTTCCCACACCGAGGGAGGGAAAAATGAAGTGATATGACAGCAACTACAGCCTATTTATACACGGCGTGCTTCTCCTCACTGCAGTGTAAGATATGCTGATGCTTTCCTACGCATCACCCAAAAGTCCGACAAAAATCTCTTTTGAATCTCGAGTAAAAGCTTTTACAAAAACAGCGCTTTTCGCTAGCTGGATCTGTAGTGGAGCTGTGAGGTTACAAACCAGTAACATTACTTCTATTTATTTCTATTTTTTAAAGGTAATTGCGCTGTTTTAGTAGGACAGATGGACGCGCTGCAGGAGGCATATTTGGGATGTGTTTCCATGAATAATACCATGAATAATGCAACAGGTTGAATGATGCTCAAAGATGAGGCTTGAAGGTAAACAGATCAATAACTGATTAGAGCGCTCAGCCTTTCTCTGCTGTGTTTCAACTGCAGAGCACAGCATCGACCAGCAGCTTTCCACCTCCCGAGTATCAAACGCACTATTTGCAGGCAGGAAATGACCAATTATACGGCCTTATATTTACATTTATTTTCCCGGGGCTAAAACAATTGGGAATTGGTTGCGCTTTGATCCGAGCGGCCTGACATCACTTGTTAGTCGGGCATGAAATGGATATTATTTTCAAAGGCTCGAGGTTAGGCTCGTCACAGACTCTACTTCCACTGTCTCGCGGATATCAGTAATCGATAATTAAGGGACTGCTACAGCTCTGACTGTCATGTTTGCCGTCATTACTTACCGAGAGTGGAAACGGATTAAAAGTAAAGACTTTACAGTCCAGGCGCGCGATGTGAGAGGTGTCACTTACTTCACACGAGCGAGAGGAAATTACGAGTTTAGTGCTGAATCGAGCGCGTCTGCTGTGCTTTAAACCAGCCGATCCGCGTCAGACGCTCCCAGTCGCGCCTGACGCATTCTGTTGGACATCCTCATTGACCTCGCCTCGGCAAAGCGGCTGAGCAGATGCAGGGAACGAGGGGTAAGCGTGCATTTTCAAACACGCCAGGTGCCGGTTGTCAGCATCCATAATCAGACGCAGCCTGGCTTAGAGCACAGCGTGACAGCGGTGAGTCTGGCACTACACAGACACACTATTAAAAAAAAAACAGAAGAAGAAGAAGAAAAAAGTGTTTACAAAGGAGGGTTAGTGCTGCTAATTTGTTTTCAGACCGTCTTACCCCCCAGCAGTTTGGACTGGCAGTTGACGAACTCGGGTTTCCGCGCTGGGCTGTAGCGCTGGCAGGTGTGGTGAAGGACCTGGATGAAGGTGCACTTTTCTCCTGCTGAACCAGCAACCCACTGATCAAAGGCGTTCTCGAACATCAGGTCGAACTCCGGACAGTCCTTGGAGAGGATAACCGGAGGGGAGAGCAAAGCGTGAGTCATATCCGGGTTCGCCTAAAAAAAGGCCTCCGGGTCACACTCAAAAGCACATAAAAAGCAGCTGTTGAGGAAGACGTACTTTGTTTGGGTCAATGCCGTTGACTTGCCGTAGCTGATCCATTGTCCACTGTGACCTTTTGATGAAGGCAGAGGATCCTGGGAACTGCTTCACCTTCGTGATGGACACGGAAGACGGTTTCTTATTTGTCACTGTGGAAAAACAAAGACAATAAAACAAACTCAGTGAGATTGTTGCTACGAGATTAAATTCCATAACGGCTAGCAACGAAAGTCGTATCCCTTATTTTCCTTTTGATTAAGGATAAATGGACAGTCCGGGTCACGAGATGAGGGATAGCGAGGAGTCGAGCAGAAGTGCACGCTTCCTTACGTGGGCGGCAGAAACAAAGGGATTCATTAACAATGGACGTTTGCAGTTTCGGGGCCAAGAGCAACAAAGACCATGACAGAATTTCCGATGAGGAGACAAGTCTAACCAGAAGGATCCTGAGAATCTGTGCTTTCAAAAGCATCCTGCCAAATGTTACAGCATTTTTACCGTTCAGTGACTTTCTCCTCTGCAACATAAGGAACAGTTTTTCCGCGACGCCGGTTTGCAGAACGCGGACCGTCTGCTTACATTGTTCCTGTCAAGGCATAAATTGAGCGACGTTGCTTCACACAACTCATTTCTCCCGACGAAAGTGATGCATCTCTTGCAGGGCGCCGCTGACTTGATCTTTCACTGGTTACAAATGACATTACGTTCAAGCATGACGGCATTGGCTTTAAAGCAAGAGAATAATGGAGATCACGCAATCCGATCATGTCACTACATTGTGCTCCTGTTAAAAATATTAGATGCTTTGGAGTTTTATCAGCTGCTCCTTACTCGGAACGTAAACCGTTTCATGCGTAATCTTTGAGTCATTTTCTTTGTACTCTGGACTGTTGAGCTTTATGAATGATTAACAGAGGTGTTTTCACAGAAGGTACTGAAAACACTGGCTTTTCATATCACGGTGACATCAGCGCTGTGTCCTCAGTTTGGCCCCACTTGCATCAGTGTGACAGCCCCTCTACATCCATTCCCATGCATATCTTTGACTCGTACACCAGTGCGTGTTTACAGATCATCGAAGCGCGCCGTTCTCCAATGCGTCTGGCCTTCTCGGAGGCAACGTGCTCCCATGAGTGCTTTTTTAACCCTAGCAAGCGACCCGTCGCTTCCTCTCTCCCACCACTCGCCATCGTCATCTCGAAAAAAGAGGGAAAACGCTCGGGGGAGCCGCAGTGGCTCTTTTAATCTGTTTCTCATCCCTCCCAGAACGTCTAGAGTCCCTGCAGGTTGGCGCATTCACTGTACAGTACAAGCGGATCGCTTTGCGAGCGCTCTGCCACACCTTCCTCCTGGAATGATTTTAGGTGGGGCTGAATGTTGCATCAGGTGAAACAAGCTCTCCAGACAGCAGGGATGTTTGGATACCTTGTGTATCCATTTTAACAGCTGTGGCTAATACTTGAGGTGCCGGTCCGAGGTTGAAGGGTGTGACAGACAGGCAGAGATGGGTGGAATACAGGCAGACTACAGGCAATTTCGTTCTAATCTTTTCTTTCTCGATTTATCTCAACTCGGGACTCACGACCGTGACACACAGATGAAGTGATTGATCCGATCAGTCCCGGGTCACATACAAGGCTAATAGAAGATCCAGAAGCTGGAAAATTTGATAAACAAGGCGGCAGCCAGATGTAATGAACCGGTTTGTAGAAGAGTAGTCTAGAAACTCGGGTCATCCAATTTGCAGCAAGAATAATTTGTCTCCCACTATAACACAGAACCAGCACTTTCCGCTGACTGATTAAATAGAAATGGGGTTTTATTGCTCTCACTTGGTAAGAAGAGGACTGGTAGCCGAGAGATAAAAGACCGCCACTAGACGAGTTTGAGTTCAGCGAGAAACCATTTTCCCACGAGCCTCGCCTTCATCTTATCCGACCGAAACGTGCAATACTGAGAGAGCCTCGGCCGGCTTCTATTATCAGAGAGCACAACGTGCCGCTAACATTTTCTATTGACTGGGAATGGTCGGCCGATAAAATGTCACAAAATGAGAAAAATTACTATTACAAGATCCCAAAGAGTGGGTTTACGTTTTGCAGAGACTGCAGGGATTTTCCTCTTATTAACCTACATATGTATTTTTGTACCGGTGCTAAAAAGATCATATCACCCCAGTCCTGGCACAGTTATATTGATTTTAAATGGATGGGTATTACCTGCTAAAGTCAAGCATTTGTCAAAGTACTTTTTATGTCCTTGATCAGCTATTTACCTCGTTTACCACCTCTCTGTTCTCCACTGATTCATTAAAACTAGAGGTTAATGTGCCTTCTCTGTCTTGAATATTCAATCCAGTATATTAAAGTCTATCATCACTGAAAGTTTTAAATCCACTATAAACTCCTACTGTATTACTGTATGTAGCTTTTGATATTGGCTCACTCTGGGCCTCCACCACCTTAAAGTGTCTTTTTATTCAGTTTTTAATATTGCGGTGATACACATTTATTTCTTGTTTCTAAAATCAGTTTATTTTTACTAATTGTTCTTATTTTGTCCTTTTTACGTCTCACAGGTGTAAAGCCCTTTGGGTAAACGATGCTTAGATTATTTTATAAAGACTTTATACAAACCATTTTCTATCCCCCATGGGCATTATTTACCCTTATTGTAACGTCACGTGTCTATTTCTTAATTATCATGTTGTACTCTGGAACCTGAATTTCCCTGAAGGAAAATCCCCAGGGGATCAATAAAGGCTCTATCTACTCATCTTTATAGCTAGATATTGTACTCACAGGATACTGAGCAGAGAAAGCAGAATTTTATCAGAACTTAAGATGTCACAAATCTAGTAGCACTACTTACTTGAGCAAATCCAAAAATGTGCTCAGAATAATACAAAAAAAACACGTTTAAAACAGTTTTACAATTTACTATTCACGTCCCCCAGAGCACACTGTGCAGCATAAAAGATGAAAGAAAAAAACCCCGATCACAATGTGCTCAGTCCCCGAGGCTTTGACGCTCCCGCATTAGCATATCCACTTGTCATATCACAAGCATTGTGGTGAGGCTTCTTTCAAAACAATCACACTGACTCCGGCATGATTGTTGAAACAGTTGCGTAACACTGGGGAAATGGCGCTAGGCGCGTGAGAGAGCCGCTCTCGAAACGAGCCACCGATCGCATGGGAAGGAGGAGGATTTACTGCGCGACCTGCCGCAGCCTGGGAGTGACGATGCTCATCTGCTCTGAGGGATGAAACCATGCCATAGCACGGCGTCGACTGAAGCCCACTGACGGCTGATGCTAGGGAGACCTGTCGCCGAGTACAAACACCAACACGTCAGCACGGAGGAGTTAATCAAGCTGCCAGACACCACTGAGCCTCTCAAATCAATTTCATATTCAGCTGTTGACTCCCGCCTTGTCTGAGTTGCTCCCCTGCATATTAACCAATTACTGAAAGTTAGAGGGGCAGGATTTATTTAGCTGGCAATCAACAGAGAGAAAATCTATACTTGGAGCTCCTCTAATGAAGCAAAACCCACAAGTCTCTCTTATGAATGAGGCTGTGAATGTTGGGGGGGGGGGTAACGTAGAGGTGACTCCGAGGCAAAATAATTACAGAGGCAAGCTGTGATTTTTAGAGCTGGTTGTAAAAGGGAGTAGAGCATTTGTTTCACTTCACTGGGCATGTTGACACACCTCGTTTTTATCATTTTGTATTCAGTGTTGCCGTTAGCTCCTCATCAGGGTTGTAGCTGTTGCTCAAGGTTGAACCTGTCCATGGGAGCACTGAGGAATTCACTGGCAGCAACAAGAATACAGCCATGATACTGGGGGTGCCTTCTCTAATAGTGTTTACTCGGTTTTATTGCAATAACAACACATCCTCTGCCTTGTTACACACTGAACAGGGATCATGACGAGGGCAACGGGGGGAAAGTGTTTCTGGTCCACAAATTCCCCGATTAGATATCAACATTCAGTACTATGTGTTCAGGGACTTTCCAAGGACATTTTCAGGTGCTACACTATAATGGACAAGTTGTCATGGTTCATGTTTCATTTTCAACTGTTGTCTTTGTTTTTTTTTTAATCAGGGACAATGCAGCGAAACATAGGGGACATCTGATGCCCAAAAACTATGTAGCATTTTGCTAACTTGCAGCTCCTATCCATGTCTGGCCTTGTCTTGTCTCAAGTCATGTTCTTGTAAATCAAGTTAAGATTCATATCTAAAAACTCTCTCTTCACTGTCTGCTTTGCTGCTGCATCATATTCCTGTTGTGGAGCTTAAAATCATATTCTGATCTTACATTTATTCTTCTCTCACCATCAGATGTTGGTCACCAGTTTTCTTTTGTTTTTCCAAGATTTTCCAGGACCTGTTGGAGCCCTGGATATCCAAACCCAGCTTCATTTATGGGAACTTCTGTAACTCACCAGCCAAAGTGAACTATTAAAACTCATGACAAAACAGAAACCCCCCCTCCCCGCCCCCACCGTTCCTATATGTACATGAGTGAATGTGAAACTGGAACAACAAACCAAAAGCAAACACGATAATGGCAATCACACACCCTGGACACAATGTAACAGGGTAATATACTTTACGACAATGGGTAAAGTCCACGAGGCTGGAAACGAGAACAGAAAGCAGTGAGACGCAGCCAAAGCCATTGTTTCCATGTAGGAAGGCCACGCTGGGGTTCCTGCCCCGGCTCCTTTCTCATGCTCTGACGGTGACACGCTCTCACTTCCTCCACTGGATCAGTCCCTTGTTGTGCTTGGCCAGGAAGGGAAACCCGTACTGTACCCTTTGCAGAGTGCGGACATCACAGAGGAAATGTTCCCAGGATCGGCTTTCCTTTAATGAAATATTATCATAGCTGTGGTTGTTACGAGAGAAATGGGAGTGCTGGGAAGGGGTTTGGGCAAAGGCAGCAATGACACAAGCGATCACAGGACAACCACGCCAGTTGTTGATTATGAAGGAACACAAAGCATTTTGTGGGGATGCGATTATGAAAACAAATGTGATCTGGTACTAAAATGCCGTGGCCGAAAGTATGGAACAAGAATCGATTTTCGTGCCCAGCTACGAAATTCATATCATAGCCCGGACCACCCACGTGAAAATAACATTTAATACTTCCTCCCCTTTATATAATACAACTTAATCCTCATGTCAACACTGATGCTTCTCAGAAATTTCATTCCACCATCCAGAAATGATAAGAATCAGCATTTTGGACATCCAAGGAGACGATGTGAAAATCCGAATCCACAGAATAACAAGAGATCACATCAGATATGGAAGATAGTGTGTAACTGTACAGCCAATGTGTTGTCTTTGGAGGGATAAAAAGCTTCACCCACCAAGAAGTGAAGCAATTGATTTACAAGCTAAAAAATGCTGAACAGAGGTCACTAACAGGCGGACCGTAGTCCAGAGCTGTAACTAACATATCACAGAATACTTTTCAATTTCGCGGAGTTTAAGTTTTAACCGGCCCCTCTTTTCTCACCATAAACCTGCTTTCCACATGAGAACCGTCTACCAATGAATAGAAATATCATTTAAATGGCACTGAATGAAAGCTGTCTACTAAAACCCTGTCAAAAAGTTGTTGTTCTCCACACGAATTTGAACTTTAACGATTAAAACCCAGAAATTACCATAAAAATATCATGTCCAGCGCAGAGAAATGTTTTAGAGGGACGATACGAGTTCCAGGTGTGTGTATACAGTTGTTCTTGCGTACGATAACAGTTGTGTAAGTGTACACCGTGTTATCAGTCAGGCTCTGTTTACACAGCAGTTACGGCTGCTTTGCATTAGAAGCTGCACGTGGTTTTAAAGTAGTCTCACCACAAAGCCACTTCTGAATGACAACTTCACTAAACTTTGCAATCTGTCGCTGTGTTTACCTCTAGAAATACACAAAAACCTGACAAAAAGTTGGTAATGGAAACACCAAATTTCAAAGGAAGCACTTTTTAGTTTTCATGTATACACACAACCAGACAGTTTGCTTTAAACAAGATGGAGCAAGCACTTTGCCTTCGTCTACTGCTGAAAACAACAGAGGAAGCAGCAGTCAAAATCACGGTTCTGTAACCATGGAAACAGGATGGGAATTATGGGATGTATCCTGGCTAGACTTAAAAGAGAATTTCAGTTCATACGAAAAACAGTGTGATGGAAACACCTGCAAGTCTCGACAGTACTTTGTCGAGATCTTTTAGAAATATCGCTTTTACTTTGTGAAACACTGCAATGGAAAAGCAGCTCGTGATTGTGCTACTAAACAGATTCAAACCACACGTTCTGCTTGGAGTTTAATGACACCCCTGGCCCCGTCAACGAAGCGCAAAGGATAAAAGTATGTTTCTAGTCATCCAACTAGAGCACCATCTGTCTGGACTACAAAGATGCAATTTGCAGCCTCCGTCTCAACCAGGTGGGCTGAGTAGCTCTTGACTATTCAGACCTCTTCAGTTTGCAGTCAAGCGGCTCGGCGCTCTGACACTAAGCAGACACTGTTGCCATGGCGATCTCATCTGCATGGCACGAAAAGACACCTGAGTAGCGAGGGCCAGGCTGGCACCTGGCCACGGATCACACGGGGCCAGCAGCACGCCAGGATCGCTGCCTGGACGCTAGGCGGGTCTCGCAGCTGACAGAAATGCATTTTGATAGCATCACGGAAGAGGGGAAACGCTGATGAACAAAGTGCTGGGCTGGAGTGTATTGTGTATCATTTGTTTGTATGACTTGGCTGAGGCCCAGCCGTTGAATGGATGGATTCTGTGCTCTATGGATAAGCAAAACAAATTGAATCCAGCTCGGTCATTCTCAGAGCAAGTGAAGAGGCTGCTGAAGTGCGAAACACGGAGGAGCGCTAGCACTGCTCCTTTCGAGAATCCAAAGACAGTTCATTTACTCTCATTAATGGGAGAGGAAAGCAATGAATCCTTGCTTAAGAGGCTGGAAAATGCTACTGGAAAACACGAGACATTTCTGCCCGACAATCGTTTATCAAGAGTTTCAATCGGCTAATCAGGATCAGATGTATACAGGAGAGCATGCGGCATTTACGGGCAAGAAAACTCTTTAGTATCTTGCAAGGTAAACAGTGAAACAGTTTGCCTCGCAGGTCGAATTTTGCGGCGTGTTATTAGAGCTGTCGTCTGAGGGCACGTCTAACTCTTTTTCCTCTGTCTGGGTCTGTGATTACAGGTCTATTTTGGAGCTGCCCCCCCCCCACTCTGCTTGAGCTGGAACACACTGTTATCTTCAGAAAGAAGCTGTCACTGGAATGAACCACGGCGCTGGCTAGACTAGCAACACCAGCCCCCCGGAACAAAGGCCTGCATAGTCTATTCATGGGCTGGAAAACATAGCGACTGCTGCTTGTGTACAAGGACTCCTCAGACGGGATGGCGAGCATGCAGTGGCAAGGCACCGGTAGTGAAAAAGGGAGTGCATATAGCATGGCATCAGCTTCATTCAGCCCTTGAGACGGACACGTTACTCGCACGCCAGATACAGACACCATAAGTTCATACGAGACAGCACGGGAACAGCAGAGCATTGTGCAGCCGCTCTGGTACAGTGCAACAACAACAACATTCAGGAGAGACTGGGACAAAGCAGCTGCATTGACTCTGAGTTACGCCAAGACTTGGATGAACTTTTGGTTTGATTTCCGTCAGAAGAAAAGATTTCCAATCAATCCGACTTAATCAGCGTGCAGCAGACGGTAACTATCTGTCACTTTAATCAAAACCAAATTGCAGCGAGCCCTAAAATGACATTTTGAAAAGTCGTGTGGAAAAAAAACGTAATGGTCTGAATAAAATTTTAAAGGCTTATGTGATTAGTCTTTAGAAAAGCCACGGGCCTTTCTGTGTGGAGTTTTCATGTTCTTCCCAAGTTTTCTGCAGGTATTTTCCTGTAGATTTTCCTGTAGATTGTAAAATTGCCCCTAGGTGAGTGAAATGTATGTGTGTAATCATAAATATAATGGATGGCTGGAAGTTGTGGTAAAGTCAAGATTTAAGACTTTTATTTATCATGTACAATGGACAAGATACTAGCAGTAAAATGCAGTTGCAACATACCCAGCTGTGCAAAATATTAAAGTTAAAAATCAAACATATCATCTAAGAATCCCCCCAAAAATACATTAATCAGAATACATTCCCTGACATTATCTCACATAACACATTATTCTCTCACATTATCTCTATACATCATGGTTTCAAAAATGATAAATGAATGGACCGGTTCTTCAATCATACATTTCTGGTACACGTTCTGAAGTTTGTCATCTCATGTTATCTCTGGTGGTCCCTCTTGTTTTGCTCTTTTTCATATGCTTTGTAAGCAGCCTGACTTAGTATGTTTGAACTTTTTTTTTTTAAAGAGACTAATAACCCTTAAAAACAACAGTCAAGCCCCACAGTGAATAGCTGTAATCTGTCACAGTGGGAGTATGCATGCGTTACTGCTAATGGATATTAGAATGACTATACCAGCAGGAGACAGCGGGTCATTGACAAATGTTTTTTTCACTTTTAAATAACACTGAATTTGTATGGCTGCGTCTTGTGTTTAAACTCTATGTTCTCGTCATATTCAATCTGGCGAGTGGGTATATGAGGACTCTTTAAAAGCCCTTTTATAACAAGAATTTAAACACCGAATGAGACTTTAAAAAATAAAAAACTAAGCTCTGCTGCCTTTCGCCTCCAGTCACATCTGTTATCCATCCAATTATAGCACTCACCCAAGGACAACACATTAAAAGTATTCTGGAGGCTTGACAAATCATACGCGTCAGCCATTCAAAATGAAAACTCTCATTTGAGGGATCAGAGCTTCTTAAAGTTCACTTCGAATCAAAACAACTTGGAAAATAATTAATGTGAGAACGTGGCTCAAACTCAACACGAGTGTCGTTTTTTTTGTCGTCCACCTCGTGTCAAAACGAGACAAGTTCTCGTGCGTTCCCGCTCGAGATTTGAGGCTCTGCCATAACAAATGAATTCAACTGTGACCTACCCTCGCCAGGTTCCCAGACTGCCTAATTTCCCTGCTCATCATCTCCATCCCCTCTGCTGAGATCACTGCTGCGCTAAACTTGACTCAGCTTAATGTCAATTAACATCACGCAAACTTCAGTCCGAACTGTAACGTGGCTGGACAGCAACACTCTTGATTATGGGCTGATGAAACGCCCCGCTGACAGGTTGTGATAGAGTGCAAACACATTGCTGATCGCTCTGACAGACTCCCTTGATGTCTGAAGTGTTGAGAGCGGCTCGAGGAGCTGATTGATGAAGTAACATGAAGAGCGGAGTTATCACAAAGTAGAAATAATCAGAGGAGCGGTCAAGAGAGCAAAGATGAAAAGGGGGGGAAATAGTCCAGGTAGGAGATCAGGGTAAAAAAAAAAAGGCAATTGGAATTGATCTCCGAGTTCGCTCGATGAAGTCTTCATTCACCGAAGCCGTTGTTAAGGTCAACACTTGCTGCTTCATGACAAACACATAGTTATTGAATTATGTCAGTCGGGAATCAGAATTAAAACTAACCCCGAGACCACACAAATGGTTTGTTTTTGTGTGAGGTAGATTGCTTTGGCCTTGCTGTACTAATCACGACGAAGGACGAGCAACACGTCTCGGGAGTCCTTTGAGGGAGAAAAAAAAAAAGAAAAAAGAAAAACCTGAGAAAGTTTATTAAACGCAGAGGCAAAGAAAGAAACCAATCACACGTTCCACAGAGGCAGGGTCACCTCATCTCGGCTGCTGCTTCTGCGTACATCCAGGGAAAAGGGAAAAAAAAACCAAAAACAACAAAAACGATAAAACAAGAGCTCTTTTGAGGGCCTGTGTACTCCACAGTAGGACCCCTCGAGCTCGTCCATCACGCTGAGCTCCCTGGGCCACTTAATCACCCAGCTATTCAAGGCTAGGCCCCAGACCGCATAGTAGACATTCCTCCAGAGCCAGAGTGCACGGATACAAGGAAATATTTAATTACACTGGGGCGCCGACCTGAGGCTTCTCCCCCGCTGGGACGCTATAGGCTGAATTTCGCGGCCGCCAGCCAATCGCTGGCTCCTATAGGCCGAGCAATAGCAAAACTAATTGCGTTTTCCGCGCGCCTCCACTGGTGAAGTTCCAAGCTAGAGCGTCACAGACTTTCGGAAATATTTGTTTAACAGCTGTACGACACGAACACCGGGATATGAAAATAGAGCTCTGTGCAGATGAAAGAGAGACAATAAAGAAAAGAAGAAAAAAGGAAAACACAGTAAAGAGGTGCTGTCAGGCCATTACATGGCGCAGTAGACCTTCTCAGCCTGTGTGTTGGAGCGAGATAAAATGCATATAAAAGGCGCGGCGTGTGCCAAACCTCTGCTGTTAATACACGACGACCTCATAACATCCTAATCTGGATACCATCACGCAATAGCACGTGTCGGCGTTTCAAACGGAATAAAAGAGTGCATTCCTCTACACTTACCGCCGCGGGATGAGCTAAACTCATGTGCCTGGAACAGAGATCTTTCGACCAAAAACAACTTCTGTGTCAAGCCCGGGTCACGTAGTATTAGCGGGGCGAGGGAAAAAAAAAAAAGGTTATTGACAGGCTGTTTTGTGAGCCCGAGATGGATAGTGGCTTTTAGGTAATTCAGATGAGATCGAAAATGTGGTGTTCATCACAGAAGCATCCCCTGCCCTGCCGTAATCCTGAAACATCTGTTTAGGAAATACTTCAAAATTGCTCGTTTATCATGTCACTCTCCCTCCAGCTTTCTGTAACTCTATCCCCTCAAATACACTCCATCATTCATGGTCACTTTGGAGGAAAGTGGGGATTTATCTCTGGTCTGGTTGCTCTGGCTTTCGGTTTTAAACCTATTATTCTGTTACTTCCTCTGTTATTTCCCCAATATCGGAAATTGTTCGCAGCTCTTGCTTAGAGTGGTGGACTTGGAGCACGTACTATTCTACCTGAAGCTCGTGGATGTGAAATGAAATGATGAGTCAAATCATCAGAGTTCAGGCCTGTGTCCAGATCTCATTTCCTGGCCCATCTGTTCTCCCTTAGACAAGGTTTATCAAAGGCCCGTCTTAATATGGAGGGAGAGACGCGGTGATTAATATTGCACAACTCCCTTCAACTGCCCAAACTATGGACATGTGCTTATAGAGCACCAGAAAACCTTGAGAACCGCTTCGTTGGTTCAGATAAACTCGGAGAGAAGATAGGACACCAATAAAAGACATTTTTTGAATAGCAAGGAAAGTGCCTGCGTCATGCTCGATGCCGCAGGGCACTTTGTTCTTTCAGCCTTGATAACACTGTCTCCTTCTCATGAGAGGAGGCACTGGCATTTATTTGTTATTTCTATTTCAAAGGACATGATTTAGCTTTTGTCGAAAGGCGGAAGAAGTGTATCTCCTATCTTTGTGCCGCCGTTTGCGTGTTTTTATTTCATATGCCAGGAATTTGGTTTAAGTTGTGTTTACAATAGCTACCATGTACTGTATCAGACAGGATTAGAGAGCTACCTCAAATGTTTTCCCAAGATTACAGAGTGGGGTCAACACTTGATAAGTAGATACTGTAGATATGAACATAGTGTGTGAGTGTGTGTATAAAAATGTCGCTGTCTTATTATCCAATTTATGAATCTTGTGTATGATGAACTGTTTGCTTGTAACTCAGCTTTTGAGTTTAGACCAAATGACAACGCTAAAGCTCGCCTTTACCAGCAGGGGTGGTTAAAATTCTGACTTAAGCACAGTTTTCGGGCGCATGATAGATGTGGAGTGTCATCAAAGAGGGTCGGACAGTAAAGAGCATCCATCAGTCTTGCTAAATGCTGACAGCGGCCAATGGCAACCTCGGCAGGAGTCTCCTCCAGGAATCTAAACCAAGGTCATGAAGACTTCAAACTTCCATCCATCCATCCATTATCTCAGCCCTCCTTGTGCGGTAATGGTGTTGCGGGGCTCTGCCGCATCATAACTCCAGCACACACAGGGTGGAGGCAGGGATCACGCCCCACACAGGTGGCCTGTACATCACAGAGACACACACCATACACTCTCTCACTCACACCTTTAGAGGGCAATTTAAAGTCCCCGATCTACCTACATATACCTGGAGAAAACCCACACTCAATCATTTGTCTCTCCCGCAAATGTATTGTTTCGTAAACTCAGCATTAAGAAATGTGAAATACTGTAAAATAAGTTTTGTTTGGACCAACTCTTCAGCTGTTGTCTCGTCTGCGTCAGCTCTGCTTACTCAGCACGTCTCAGCACTCCTGCCACTGACATATGTCTGTAGACAGTTTTTCATTATTATTTCTATCCAATTATTTTTTCGTAAATTTGATGAATGTGAGGACTAACACCAGAAAATCAACAACAGATGTGGTTTGAAGCAAAAAGCAAAACAATAATACTGTTGATGTTTTACCTAAAACACATTTTGCCAAAAACAGAAGCCTTCACTCTCGATGCCCCTAAAAGAATAAATATACGTAACTAGACAGTTGCACAGCTAAAATTATGACTATAACATAGGCCCAAGGGATGTAACTGTATGCTTCTGCTGTCTGCCATTTGCTGTCCACATTTCCAATAGTTACCTAACAGATAAGTCGGATGACATAAGGAAACTCAAAACTGACGCAATGGGGACATATGTGTGCAATTTAAGGGGTGTCTTTCAAAGATACAGGTGCAACTGATTAAAGGGGATATTGATTATTTGTGCAGTTGCCAAAATGATTTATTCAGTTGTAAAAGTTAGCCCAAGCTCAGGGGTCACAATATTCAACACACTTTGGAAATGTTCGAAACACTTTGGCGCACTCTTGTCTCGTGCTTGGGTTAAATCCATTAATCCTCTGAAATATTCGGTCAAATCAGGAGAGGACAGGTGCATGAATAATTCACAACTCATTAACAAGCAGTTTTTAGGGAAAGAGGGAGGCCGGGCTCTGGCTGCGTACACAGAAACAACTGTAGGTTGGGAACACATTTGCGCAGTGATATATTAAACAAGTGTTCAGTGTGATGCATGGCTCCCAAACACCGTCTGGACCGGCCTGGTGGACTTTATGATCACTGTCAGAGCAAGTGAATCTGAAGACTAAATGAAGTCTGGGGCCTGTGTCGGAGAACAAACAGTAAATCTGCAAAAAATACAAATCTGGTAAACTCTTTACCTGTACATTGATTAATGTGCCATGTGTGAATCACAATGATTAACGCAGAAATAAAGAGGATAATTAGTTTTGTCGGTTCACTCCCTGGATGTTTATGTTGGTTTCCAGTCACTCCCCAAACAGCTAATTAATCTACAAAAACTTTGTCAGAGTGAACCAGGCGAAAAATTGATGTAATTTTGCAGAGTCCCAAATAAAACAACCAACTGCACACTGAAGTCCGACTGCAAGCCTTTTTTTCATGTGAATTAGGTTTTTCCCAGAAGAAGAAGGCCAAGCCTAATTCTCTCTGTGCACATCTAGCACAGCAGTATTATACACTGGAGATGAGATAACGTAGCCTTACCCTCGGGCTGGAAACTGCCTGTCTTCCTGACGCAACATTTACTGAAAAATAAAATTGTTGTTTTGAGAGGAAAAAGATCAACTGAGTACAGCTTGACCAAAAAAGACAAAAAGTCACAACCCATGTTCTCCAGATTGTGTCGCAGGCTTGTTTGTTTTCGATAAGACGGGACATAACAAAATCCTGAAATAAACGTAATTGTCGCAGTTTGTTTATTTCCAGCAATAAAAGAAAATAATGTCCCTCTGAGTGGCGGCTGATAATGTCCCGTCAGTGCATTATGGCAACTGTTGAGACAACAGAAGCAGATGCTAGATGTCTGAAAGGAAGTGAACATATTTGCTATCCTGTTTAATGAGGAACCAGCTGATGTGCGTGACAACCGGCAGCATGCATGACCGAGCCGCGGAGCAACAGCTCAGGACTGTTGAAAAGTTCCTTTCAGGACCCAAACCTGGAAAAACCAAAAGCAGCTGCAGACAGTGATATATGCATTTAAAAATTAAACACGGCTCTGGGAGGGAAAACACACCAACCGAAATTGTTCTTGTTAAGGGAAGGAACACATTCTCAAGCCTTTGGCGGTCAGCTATTTACCCTGTGCAAATGCAAACACACCCTGGACCAATCTGTGCATGACACATGAGTGATAATGACGACTTACAGGCACATTTTTCCAAAACTGGAAGCTTTCATCCACTCTGGCATTTATACCCTGAGTTTCAACCCATCTCCTGTATTGTATGATTCTGTGGAGAAAATGTGGCTGATGCATCCCCAGAGGGCTCTTCACACAACAACCACACACACACACACACAAACGGGGTCCTTGTAGTGCAGAGATTGCAACTCTACCAGGATGGATCGCCAATGTGCAGGAAAAGTTTCATTTGTTCCCTCACTCAATGAGTTTCCATCTGGTCTTCCCATGACTTATGTTCGATGCAGCAGGGAAACAGCTGGGGTAGGCTGTGACAATGATAATACACTATGATATTACTCTTCCCTTTCCCTTCAGTCCTTAGCACCGTTTTAAAAGAGCACAACAAGCATGAGGAGAACTTTTTTTTTTTTTCAAACTTTTACATAAAGGGAAGAAAACGTCTGAGAGATTTACCTTTTCCCCTGAGCGTGTATACACGCGTGTGTATGGCATCCCAGGAGTGAGCGGTGTGTGCTGATACAGAGCTGTCAAGGGAGCCTGCAGGGGTGTAAAGCCATGCCCTTAATGTGAAATACCAGAGCAGAGCCCACCCAGCGCCCGACAGAGGAAATCTCAACAGCAGCCCACCGGTGTCCCTGCGGTGCGCTGTCACCAGGCTGTTCAGCCGTACAACTGCCTGGAGAGAGTGAGATGCCAACGTGCCAGTCCGCATCCCGTCTAACCTTTAGATCCTGACAAAAGCTAGACTTCAACTTGTCCGACTGCCTGGCGCTGGCCTGAACACCTGCTATGAAAAAGTTAGGTGTTTTTACATATTATTGATAGAGCACTTTTATCAAAAAGTGTACAACCTTGATTCCCTCAAAAAAAAAGTCTTTTCAGTCCGTCGGTCTCTGCAGGGAACCAAGAACTAGAACATTTTGAGAGTGATACAGTACATTGCTGCTACAGTTATCTCGCAAAATACTGCAATAGATAACAATGACTAATAAAACTTCTTGTACTATTACTGCAATTACTACTGCTACAACTGTTATAGTAACAGCCGTGACAAATAGGCAGAAAAGTTCAAGAAGAAAGAGAAAAGTAATAGCAGACCAAGTTCGATCAAGCCACACATTTTGGTATATACATTTGCCTGGGTGCTCTCAGCACTTATGTAGGAATTAATGGTCCGAAAAAAAAGGTAGAGGGAGAGAGAGAGAGGTGGAGAGGAGAGAATAAAAAGAGAGCACTGTATCAATTCTGTATATAGAGTGCTGGACAACAGTACTGGTACAGTACAACAGATACTCTGGACAACAGAGTATTTTGTACCCTCTTCTTGTATCTTTCTTATCTGGCATCTTTTCATTTTTGATATCAGTGCACAGTGAATGCCCTTGACTCTTTGAATAAGGCAACAGAGCCGCACTCTCATTTGATCTCTATGTGTGCTCCACTTCAACAAGAATCAGGGGCTGATCTGTGGAGAAGGCAGTCTGTGGCCCATTAGACACAACAGTAACACATGAGCTAGACACGTATTAACATAAAATCTGTTGCTGGTATTTGGTAATTAAAATTTTGAGAAATGTTGAGCCCCGAGGCTGCGACCGATTAAAATATTTGAAGAGAGCTCAATCTTAATGGGTGTTTCAGATGCAGCAAACCTGCGCAGCTACCTTAGCATCTCATTACAGATATCCTGTACGAGGCTCGGCATTTCGCCGGCCATCTCTCAGCTGCTTCGATGAAAGTCCAGCACAACGGTACAACCAGCTGTCATCCATTATGCATGCATAGCGCTGCTGTCCGAGTCTCAAAGTTTCATGATTCCTGCATTTCCAGGAAGAGCTGAAGTTGAACGGGCTCCTACAACTGCTAAAATAAATCTTAAAACTGCACCTTGCTCCATAAGTTCTTGTGGGATTTGGGGTTTTTTTATGTGAAAATGTGACATTTTTAAGATGAATGGTTGCCATCAACAAGTGGCAGGGGAGTGACCTATAATCAGTGTACTACACGCACAGTGATACCCCCAGGTTGTGGTCTAATGGGACTAGCAGCATGAGATATGGATTCATCTTGAAATGAGAAAGCAAGTGTAGGTCTCTTGGTGAAGATTGACTCACTGAGCACCAGAGAAACATCCCAGCACATTACAATATTTGCAAAGGTGGTGAATGAATGGCACCAACAGGTTCCAATAAAGCAGATTTATTGAGAAATATAGCAAAATCAATACCAAGCCTGTGTTTTTGGGTTAGTTCATTGTAACAGGCACACAATTTCATGTGTGCTCTGGAGTTTTAAAGCCGCAACTGCACAGTTAATATTGGCCCTGCGATGCTTGCCAGATGTTATACAGTAGACACTGTAGTTAAGTATTAATTAAGTGTAACCAGGTTGCAGGAAAACAACTCTCAGTGTTGCAGCCACACCTCCTAGGTGACAATATGAGCATTCTTATCTGAATTAAATTACTCAAATGCACTTAGAATGTAAAAAAATTCTCAGGCATTTATAAGTTTCAGATATTGAAATGGAGCTTAAAAAAAGAGGATAACTGGAAATGATGTCAGATTAGACCCAAAGGTTGAGCAAACAAAACTATTTAAAGTCAAATCTGAGAGGATGAAGTAAGATACTGGATACTAGATACTGGATAAGATACTAAAAGGGCTCATAATGCAGCATTTAAGGCATTTCTGACTAAACCATAGCTTTTATGTTTGCAGCGGAGAACAAGTACAAATACTACAGCCAGTGTAGCTCTCCATCGAAAGTTAGGATTTCCAACACACTCAACTTTAGTCTACATTCTGTTCAGATTCATATATTTCTTTTAGCTGCATTTCAAAACCTAAAATGTATACATGAACGACTATGTGATGATGTTTTGGGACTGCGTTTTTGGAAATGGGGTTTTTTCCCCCTTCACCCTTTAAAACAACTGTTAAAAGAGAGAATTAGACTTTGTTGATCCTAAGTTTGGACAGTGGGTCTCAGAAGTGTCTCACATATCTCTTGTTGCCCCCGGGCTTGTGTGACTGAATCTCTCAGTGGCACGCCTGAGAAAAGGTGTGAGGCGGTGGGTGAGGAGCATATGGTGTTTTTCCGTGTCCTGGTGAGGTTCACGCCAGGCAGCAACTTTCCTACAGGGAGTGTTGTAGATACAGAGAAGGACTCCAGCTGCTCCTCTGGGTGACCTTCATTACCGCAATTAACATGCATGCCACTCATAGGCACAGTCCGCTGGAGTGAATGCTGCACTGGAAGCATGGGCACAGCCATGAAGGGCGAGGGGCGTGACACAGCTGGCCAGTGAGAAAACAATATCGCTCTGTACCTCCACAAAGAGATATGTCGTTTTTCTTCCTCTCACCACTTGAACTTTCAGGGCCAGTGAGTCATTGGGGTTGTCGAGTGGGTGCGTCCCTTTCTGCTCCTTTGTTGCATAAGACCCCTGAATGCCCCCAAGGCTGCTAAATTTCAGCACTGAATTGTCTTTTTTTTATGTTGTTGCAATATGACTTTCCACAATAAACATATTGCAAAGGGCGACCCTATAAATGCAGGAACTCATAAAGCTGACAGCTCCTGGTCCCACGTGCCTGCTGTACCAGCGCTGTAATAAAGTCCAGTCCTTCAATTTCACGACTTAAGTGCCAGCAAAGTACACGCTGAAAGATGTAATATCATAGATGCAGAGCAACCTTTGACGAGGAAACCCTTGTTTATTTCCGGAACAAGCCAAACAAGATACAGAGAGGTACGGCTTAAAGGATTTTGCAATCAAGCAGTCACAAGAGCACCGATGCAGTGAGTCATACAGGGTTCGTTTCAACCATGTTTGTCATTTGTCCCCATTTCAAGTTTCACTTGCATCTTATCAGCAGATAAAATGGATGAGTATGCACTTATATCCTGCAGAGCAACTTCATACACATGTTGTTTATACTCAAGCTCGAATGCCTCTTTAAAAATCTGTCACCACCACCCAGCTGTCCCACGAAATAAAAGCAAAGTCAGAGAGTGTACGATCTCACTTGCAAACACCGCTTTTTGTCAGAACGCCTGACTATAAAAAAATCAATGGAGGGAAACGATTAGTTTACTGCACAACAGCTAATGGGCACTTTATTCAGGAACCTTTGTTTGTTATTCCAAGGCCAATCGATCCAGGGACGCAAAGGCCAAGTCAGGTGAACACGGAGACCATTAGCTCCCACTTTACACCGCTACTCAACACAGACTTGTTCATTTACATGCCTGATCAGGTCCCTCAGGACGCAGGCATGGAGAACAAAAACAAAGCTTAATTGCTCAGTGGGAGGTTCCACTTTGTAATGTCAGACGAACAGAGCACAAGACCACTGGGTGTTACAACTGAAGACTTACATTATATTGTCTGATATTTAGAGATTTTCGAGGAATGTGTGCGCCTCTGTGTCGAGAAGAAGCATTTTCACCTAAGAAGGTTGCCAAGTTTAATGCAAATGTGGCTTTTCAGACTACAATGGCGGAAATTACAATTGATTTTCTAGTGGTACGCATTCTTGGAATGGTGACACAAGGTCAGACAACACTGTTAGCGTTGTTAGCGTTAGTGTGTAATAGTCATACTGCTGGTTCATTTCCAACTCCAAGCTACAAGCTTTTATTGACGTGCCACTGGCAGCTGTGGCAAAAACAGAAATGCGGCGGATTCTTCACTGACGGGACTTTGGCATCGAGTCAACAAGGCCAACAAGACCTCATGATTTTGATGTTAAACCTGTAACTTTCAGAGAATCTTGAGCCAGCGTCTTAGATCGAGCCCTTGTTAAAGAATCAGGCATCAGTCAACGCTGGATGAAAATGGAAAGAGTCTGCTCGTAAAAAAAAAAAATACAAAGGAAATACTTAAGCGATGACATATAGAGAGAAAACTGCCTGCCTGTCAAGCAGTCGGTTTCTGTACGAAACAATTCTCACTAACATCTGTTTGCCCTGATATGTATTAATCATATACATTTTCTGTGAAAGGAATCCAAGTGGAAAACATGAGGTGATAATGGGCATGTAAATGCCAAAGATAACCGTTGGACGAGGCTGTCCAGAGGGTTCTGGGGAGGGCTAGTACTTGTCTTCCTTAACTTCAAATCCATATTCTAATCTTCATTATTAAGACAGTTCTGTACGGAAAAGCTGTGGGAGGAGATGATTAACCAGATGTTGAATAGAACAAGGAGAAGGTCAAAGACATGAAAGTGAGTGAGGGTCAGCAATCAAGGGGGATGACCTAAAGGAGTAGATGAAAAAGCGTCCACAGAAAAAGGCCAAGGAGAGAAGACCAGATTAAGGTTATGAGCAAGAACAGTCATCATTTTAACACTTGTTATTGTTCACAGTTGGGAGGGAATGGGAATGGAAAGTCAACTCAATCGTAACTTTCGTCAATTTCTACAAAATCTTGAGAACAGAGAAGACGATCAGATTCAATTAAGCTTAATGACAGGTCTGAGAACTCTATCTCGGGTTGTGCTCGGAAAAATGTGTTATCGCAATTCCTAAATAAACTCTGAATAAATGAACATATCAAAAAATATATTTTGGAGAGTAGATGTCCATTTGATAGCGAACCCTCTTTTTGTCAGATTTCCTGGGATAACAATCAAACATCTTGTTATGGTTACTTTATTTTACGAACCTGATGAGTTTATCATTAAAAGGCCAAATTCAATTTCACGTACTTTCCTCTGGCAACAGCCTGTTGGTTCATACCATGACTGTCACGAAGCGCCTTGATTAAAGAACATCTTGCTCCAGAAGAGCACAACTGATTGTGTTAAGCACACATCGTAATGCCTGCCAATTATGAGGACAACAGCGACTACGATAATGTTTATCTTTTTGTATGTAAAAACAAATCCCTCAAGGTTCAATGTGATCACATAGACGATCAACTTCAGACTGTATCAAATTTACACCAATGAAATGAAATAAACACACCTTTCAACTTCACGTCCCGAAGTATTGTTTTAATCTGTTTGTGAGGAAAAACAAAAGAGGGTCAAGACTGGAGCACAGAATCAACACAAATTTGTAGCCTGAAACCTTTGAGTCGGAAAACAAAAAGCTGGGTAATTAACTACAAATACAATGCAGATTTTGTGGCTTTACCACCAAAGCAGTTCCAGTGCTGATGTTGATGCTGAATCATAGCAGGTTCAAACTGCGAACCAGCTGAGAAACAATTTGCTTTACCATGTCTCAGGATGGTTGAGGACACATCATGTCGCTGTATACATACCAGCCACCACTGGTATGACCCCCAAAGGATGAGAATTTGTATTCATCCATTGGCTTGTCCCTTGCCATGAAGTCCACTTTTGGTCCTTTTTCAGTCTTTATTTCACTGCCATGGTTTCCATCTCATAGGTTCTTACTTCTGACCCAGGTGCCACTCTGGATTAGTTTTTTTCAGGGCCAAGAGCAAGTTCTTCATCTGTACAGAACTGAAAACAATGCTTCCAAATTAAGCACTGCCCCAGAACCAGCACTGGAAGGGCTGCATTTGTGTACTCCAGCAGAAGCCCATGAAAATGAATAAGATAACAGCTGTCTGTTTTTCTGTTTCCACTCACTGGGGTCTGGGTTGACCTTCCAGCTTAGACTCATGGCAAAAACATATATACATGCAACAGAGAGCGATATTATTGCAAGTGGCGGGTGTGCTGTATGTGCGTATGAGAGCTCTGTCATAAGAAGTGTGTATTTTTCAGGAACGGGGCTGATGTTCCCCACAAGGTCCAATTACTCAAGCTCAGTAGATTCAGCGCTGTCTGTTTGCATCAGAGCTGATCCACAACTAATGGTCTAATCCCACCAAACACACGAGGCGAGAGTCATAAACAAGACAAGCACACTCACTCCACCCTAGACATGACTGTGAGCACTTAAAAGTCCATCACACGGTGGCTCACATATCGAGGATTGGTTCTGGTCTACCTGCCAGACTCGAAACCAAGCAACATGTTGGACAAGTGTCCCGCACAGCTGTGCACGTGTTGTTGACCACTGAACCGAAGGACTTCAGCAGCTCTTAGACTGTTGCTCACGCTCTCCGGGTCCTACTTCCAATGTTCGCTCACTTGTGCCTCTGAAGGGTGAAGGATTAGAAAAGGACTAAGTCAGGGATCCTGGAGACGGCTTTGGACCTGGTCCCAATCTCTAGACTAAGCACCATGCACAGTTAAGCAGTAAAGTCGGCGCCTGTAGATTTAGCCCTGGGCGGGTGTTGCTCTGGGAACACAAATCATTTGGCGCGTACACCTCCCTCCCTACCGAAGCAGGTGCGAGAACAGTCGTTTCAGATCTGTTGATTAAAACAAACCGCATGTACAGCGCCGCAGCTTCACCTCCGGTTTTACGCTGGCAAATAAAATGCAAAAACAGACGAACAGAACAATGGGCGATGCGTGGCACGAAATCAAACCCTCCTTCACCACGTCGTGGAGGCTGCGGCTGGACTCAGATCTGCTTCGAAAGCAGAAATCTTCCCCATTTCGGAGACACAGATAAATCCACGGCCCCTTTAAAGAGACCCACAGACTTAACTCCAGACGAACTGGCTCAGCAAATCCATGTGCCTCACTTCAAAATCAATACTCTGAAGTGATATAAGAATCATCAGGCTCGGCGAGCACATAACCGTGGAATCAAAAGAGACTCTGAATTCATTACATCTGACGGCATCAATCCTGTCACACCTTTATAGACCGCCCCCACCGAAAGGCTGTTCTCACTATCTAAATTGCAACTGCTCTTTCTTGGACAGAGTTTAAAACTGTAAAAACTGTAACTTTATTGATGAGATCTCACCACACAATCACCTGCAGCCAGATTGATGAAAATACAAATGAACAGACTAGATTTTTACAGTGATGTTAATACATTCAGTATGAATTTGATCACAATTTTTAGGAAAAACAGTCTATTGGATATGAGCAATCGGCGGCATCCACAATTAACTATCTTTAGCAAACGGCAGGCAATCTGTTAAACTGCTCCATTACATGTTACCTTTGCTCAAAACCTGCAGGATAAAAGGAGGATGCATCTTTAATTCATCAAGCATTGTGATGATATATGAGAGGCAACATTGAGGCATATGGTAAGAGGACTTCCTTGAGTGGCTGCTTGTTCTCAGCAAATTTACCTCTGTAAATATGTAGCAGCATATGCTGCACGGTGCATGTGCCTGTGTGTGTCTTGGTGTGTGTGTAAATATCAGCCTCAACAAGTTTGACAAGTGTCCAACAACAGAATAAAACTCTGAGACGATAAAATGCAAAATGCCTGTGACTACATTGCCAGGATATCCATTTGCGACGTGACTCATGAGTTCAGAAGAGGAGGTTAAACAGTCAACAGACTTGAAATGCATATATAGAAGAGATGGATCAGCTTTGCTTCTCTTTATTTATGTGCTGAGGTGGGAGGGAGACTTCATTTCTGAACGTTTGCTATTCCAAAGTATAATTCAGCGTGTGCTGCCTGCATTGTTCTCCAACTTGGAGAGCGACGGAGCCAAACAAATATTTACTGCGAGAGCTGCACAGGCCTTCCTGCGAAAGCAGCCTGATCGATACTTCTCGGCTCTATTTTCAATCACTTACGGGCTTTTAACAAGTCAGTTCCTCTCCCGAAGTAATGGAAACACGCAGCAGAAAGCTGAAGTTTTGGCCAGATAGATGGGCCTGAATACTGAATACTATGGTATTCAGGCAACACTCCTTGCTCCCAGTGTTCGAATAGAAACGAACACAGACTAATATCTAATGTACGGCCACAAAGTCCTGCGGTTTACCGAGGTGATGTGGGGTCTTCCATCCGTGTTTTCTAACCCGAGATGTCTGTGCGCAGACGTGGACAAAGAAGAATCTGTCAGCTAATAAAGGTCACGTATAATTTGATTAGCTCCTCGCAGCCGGATCTTTTATTTATGCAGCAGCACTTGAGGTTTTAGACACCTTTCTGGCAATCAAAGGAATTATAAATCAAGGCACAGCGAGACGAGGGGGAGCAGAGGAAATGTGTCTCTTAACCTTAACACGATACGACTCTGGAGATAAGAGCCGGTATGAGCAGAATTACACTCTAAATAATACACTTTCAGTGCGGGTGAATGATGGGGCTAGACTCCTGATTGGGCTTTTGTTGATATTAAAAACAGAGATATAACACTGTCACTGCTTCCCATTGATCCAGTTTCCATGGTAGGGTTGTTACTGCATGACAATATATTTGTGTTTCACTTGACGTCGCAAGAGAGAAGCGCTCTCATGTTACACTTAAAAAGTCCAGCGAGTAGATCAGCTTCCCTCTAACTTTTAGTTTCCATTTCCAACCCTGAGTCTTTCCAGTAAAGACTATCAGAGCTCAGGACCCTTGAGATCGTCTCCTCCCTTTCTCGTCCTGCTCTTCCTTTTACTTTTACTGTCCACCTCCTCCTCCAGGTACATGTTGTAGATCCTACTGAAGTCGCTCTCTCCATCTGGCTGATTGTTTTCAGGCTCTCAGACAGTTTCTAATAATAAGAAGAGTCTTTGGTGGAAGGCAGATCCACAGAGGGACCCTCGACTGAAAAGATTTACTGACTGCACCTGTAGATAAACAAGAAATACATGCAGCCAAAACACACATTTATCATCTTAGCCCATTAGAATAAATCAGTTTTATTCATGGAAATTTTGGAGATTTCGAGTGTATTTTGGCTCAGATGTGCGTGGAAAGAATTACAGGGTGAAACGTCTCGCAAGTGACGAAATGTCAATGATACCAATAAATAACATGAATAAAGTTGGATAAAATATAGTGTTGGGTATCTGTTACAGAGCACTAATCATGACAAACAGATTATTTTATATATCGCCCTTTAAACAGTGTAAATTATGGTACCCGGAGTCCTAAAATATACCATCTGGGGATATTCTCTTCAACAGCTGAATGCTTTTTGCAGATGTATGAGGGTTTTGTCAGCCAAACCGATGATGAACCGCGCTGGAAGCCTCACGCCAGGATGATTGTGTAGTGTCAATTTCCACGCCAAGAGCTACTTTCGCAAGTCCCTGTATGAGGACTGCTTTCCAGCACAGGGCAGGTTGAACTGCGTCGTTAGGGTCAACAGCACATAAACTCACCTTAGCTACAAAACATTTGCAAAACTGGAGCTACTGTCAGATCGACGCTGTTAACATCAGCCCTCATTGTTCTGTCAACTTATGACTTATTCCCTACTCTGTGAAACAAACCATAATTAATTCAGCCCTCTACTTTAATGATTAGGTCTGCTGTATTAATCATCGACTTTCCCTTGATTGTAAGCAAACAAATGGCCCAATCAAGTAAACTGAGTCACTGTAGACAGGTAAATAAATTACCAGAGGACCAGAATAATTCTATTTGTGCCTTTACGGAGGCTTTGTGAAAGACAGATGCCACGAGCCATTAGACAGGACGTTACCAAGTTTTTCTTTTTCTAAGTGTTTTCATCGGGGAGTGCTCTGGCTTGTTAGACAAAATGGGCTTCTTCTGCAGCATATTCAAGAAATATGTTGCAACTGCAGCTGGCAAACACCTACGATTGAACAGCTCGACGTCTGTAAGTGAACTGCTGCCAGCAAACGCTTTGCCTCATTTGAGCAGCTGGCCTGGACATTTCAGCAAAAAACCACAAACTACAGAACAATTGAGTCCAAAACGAGTACATTAGAAAATGACTGTGGAAAGGGATACGTCTGAGCAGGAGAGGAACTCGCTTTCATTCATTCGATTTCATTCATACGGAGCAGTGGAGACAACATATGTTGGCTTCGTGGGAAGCGATACGCCTCGAGGGGATTCCATCTCGCAATCATCTCAGTGTTTTAGTGGAGATAAACACTGCTTGTGAGCAAACAGTCCGTAACAATGCCTTTAACATCACTGTTTTGGACTCAGAGTCTGTGTCAAATGTATTTGTTGAGAGAGGGCCAAGTGCTGTAAAAACCCTTCAAACAAGATCAAGGAGTTGAGATTTTGAAGACGTCCAGAACATAATCCAGCACTATTTTTTTTCTCTGTACACTCTATGAGTGTAGTGTTTCTGTATGACCTCTACAGGATATAAAATAATATATTCCCATTGGACCAATTTGTCAGGATGAAGCTACTATCATTAATCTGGCATTTCCATCACCTAAAGCACTGTTATTGCCTCAAAATTGCTGTAATGGACTCACAAAATAGCTTCAGAAAATGGCCTCAATTACAGAACATTTTGTAATAACTGAGGGATGTTAATACATTCTGTAATAGGAGAGAACTCTACCGGTGTAAGGCTTACTTTCCAAAAAGACATTATATGAACTATTTGTATTTCGAATAACCTCTGAGACAGTTGTAAACACAGCCAAATGAAATGTGCTGGAAAGTCTGTGGTATTGAGTAACTCCAGTTGATTATTAAATGTTTAGTTGCGAACTCTCTGGGTCTGACAAGAACAGAGCATCAGCTAATTAAATGGATGGCTGACTTTTAAAAGGCCTGGGCCCGTCGCGCCTTTATTACAGGCCTCTCCTCTTTCTTCCTCCCCACCCTTTTTTCCCCCCAAATTTTTCACCGCACAGATGAGAGGATGGGTCTGGTGTAGGAGCCTTTGTTTGCACAAAACAAAAAACTGAGAACACCGCAAAGATTATGTTTTCCAGGTACACTGGGAATTGTGTTGACACAGTCATTGCTCTATTAGCGAGCCAGTGCATACGGTCAGAGTACACAATATCAAAAACATGTGTGGCGTGGTCCTCTTCTCAAATAATTACCTCCTCAATGATCCCTAAGTGGCTACATCACCTCATCTCCCTCGGATGTTCCCCGCTGCCGTGTGCCATCAACACTTCCACAACATTGGGAACAACAGCAGTGCATCCCGCCAAGGGGACCCAGAGGCAAAAACCTTTTCGCTCCTCTGTCAGAACAAGACGGAACAGTAATGAAATCCTCAGGTTTAGACAGGCCACACCGAGCTCTGCTGGTATGATGACTGCCTGAGACGGAGTAGGTCCCCAAGCTGCGTTCAGGCTCTTAAAATATCAGACAAACACATTCTGGGCTCTAGAGGAGTTTCCCTTCAATTTCGCCATATATAGAGGAGAAGGACGTCCACTGGGGTGACAGTGCAGTGGTGGATGACAGTTCTTTACATTGAGAAGGTTCCCGCCTCCCAGTTCAAAACTCCACTGGGTTTCTGTGTGGCATTTGCATATGCCTGGAGTTTTCTCCAGGTTCCTTTGGTTCCCCACATGCCTGAGAGAGGTAGCATTGAGGATGCTGGATACATATTGGAATTAGACTATAAGTGGTCATATGGCTTGATTTAAAGTCAATGGTGTGTGTGTGTGTGTGCCCAGTGCTGGACCCGCAACATGACCAGGGTGTATTCCTTCCTTCCTTCCTTTGGATGGATGGATGGATCGAAATCCCTGCCTGGACCAGGACCACTAGAAACTATAGACAACAGTTCTAAATCGGCTCTAACCCAAAGCTAATGCAAATAACTCCCAGAAGTGAAACATATTCACTAGATAGGTGAAATGAAAGGATAGCCCCAGTCTCTTCATTTCTTTTATCTCCATCTCCTGTCTTCTCTGCACCTACAGCAAGGAGTACAGCAGCAGGGAGTCTTCCAAAACAACAACCATTCGCAGCCATTCGAGACAGAAAGCACCTAGCTATTTCTGCTGGGAAACAAGGCAAACAAATACGAAATGAATACACCAGCAGCTGAAATACCCATGGGCCAGTGTTGGATGTGTGAGGAGATCAGGAAGCAAAATTGTGGGTTTGGTCTGTGAACCAAAGTGCTGTTGGGACAGAAGGCGAGCAGACTGAATTAGACAAGTAAAGGACAGAGGAGCAGTTGAGAGAGGAAGAGGAGGAGGAGGAGGACAAACAATTTGGCTCCAGTATGGGAAAGCACTGTGAAGAGAGCTGTCGGAACTACTGGGGCTTTTACTGATTTTTCCCAACATGGAGACACACACACGCACGCACACACACACACACACACACACACACACACACAAACGTGCACGCTCATAAACACAGTCATTCTCTGCAGCCTGGCCGGCTCTACAGAGAGAGGCTTTTGTATGCACAACAGCACACGCGCCCCAGTCCACCTGCAGAGCACCTGAGCCTTTCATCTATCCCGCTCCATCTGCTCTAAGCATGTGTGTGTGTGTGTGTGTGTGTGTGTGTGTGTGTGTGTGTGTGTCGGTGTGCATGCGCTCTATTAGAGAGCAGGTGAAAGAGATATTAGAGTCCATGCATACCAGACTATGATCTCACTGAATGTGTTCTGGGCTTCTCTCACAAATGCTTTAGCGTTCCTCCCTTAAAGGGGTTGATTAAAGATTCTATTCAGGCACAAGCTTCAGATTATGAGGCGGGTGATGTTTCCATTGAAATGTCTCCTGGTTCTTCCTCAATGTTTGATTCTTCTTCGAGTTTTTTACTATATGTACTGTGTGTGTATGCGCTCCATGGCTGTGTTGCTCCAACTACCAACAAGGATCAGCAAGGGACGTTAAGTTGATTAAGATGATTTATGCGAGTGGCAGGAGAGACAACCAAGCCTGAGCGTGGCTGCCAGATAAATATGAAATGGATCTGTGCAGAAAACTGACCGTAATATTCACCATGATATAAAGAGTACTTTAAAGAGGCTTGCAAAATCCGACCAATGTCCCCGAGCTTGCATGTAAGCATCGGAGAAGAAAAACCTTTGTGTGCGACTGCCCAAACTTCCCCTCTTTAATCACCTCGTTTTGCCTCCTCATACCTTTTTTTACCCATCATGTCTTCAATCTGTTCCCCTCAGCTCACCCTCCGTGTAGAACAGAAGTCTTTCCCAGGACTTTTAGGGAGCCTAATCTTGGTCGGTAGGGAGAGAGGACTGGAGGCAAAGGTTTGAGGAGGAGGAGGCAGACATGATAAGAGGGGGCGAGAGTGAGGGGTGAAGACAGTTCATGTTCTGGAAAGAAGTCTGGCACAAAATAAGCCGTGCTGCTGCAAGAGCCTAATTAGTCTAGATAAAGACTGCCACAGCAGACGGATACAGAGAGGTTTTGGTATGGATGCCACACACACACATACACACACACACACACACACACACACACACACACACACTCAGAGATGCACCCGAGTGCACATACTTTTACGAGGGAATGTGGTATTAGTGTCATACTGATGGATCTGGCCCCATACGAGTGGGCTGTAGTCGTCTCTGCTGCCTCTCAGTAAATACTGGGAGGCCGGCATCACTCCGCGCCGCCGCTCCGCTAGGTCCGGCGAGAAACCCACAGAAGGCGAGCATTATTCACAACAGAAAACAGGCCACCCACACGCCCAGGCCAGGCTACTAAACCTCATTAACAAACATGTGTGCAGACTCCCCGAGACGTTTAGAAAGTTGTGTCAGTTAGACGAGACGTGGCACCGAAACAAAAACAGAAGGAAAAGAAAAACACCATCGGTACGCTGAGACCGTTTAGGCTGACACTCATAATTGCCATCTTCAGTAGCACAGGTTTAGCTGCGACTACAATCAAAATGGCTCTTATTACAACTAGCTTGGCCCTGTATGAAGGGAGACACACAAGCTGTAGATATTCTAAAAACCCATTTTACCTATTTAATCCAAATGAATACGAAGTACTTTCTATACTTTCATAATTCTCTCTCATAAAAGTCTATTTATGTCACTTTAAGTACTCAAAAGGAGAACAGCTTTTCATGTTTGGGTAAATTAGATGTCAGTATCTTTATAAACAATAAAATGAAAAAGATTTCCAAAGTTTTCTTTTTGTACATTTTTTAAGGGGATCAAGCGACACATTTGTGCAGTTTCAACAATGAAACATCTATAAATCGGTTTTATAGTGTGGAGTTAACACATACCAGAGCCTAATAAATGTTTATCCATGATTTGTTCTTTCTCATACTGTCTGTAACAATGGGCTACTCTTGCTTGATACGCCCAATCTAAGAAGCGTGAAGTAGATATAAATAACACACAGACTGACAATATATATAACTGATCTAATTGTGCTGAGCAGCCTAATATAGCAGTGAGCGACATGTTCTCCTTGGACATCCATCTCACCATGTGATTAAGAGCCTCAAAACTGTCTAGGATCAATAGAGTGCAATGAAAAGTGTGGTAGACCAAATGCTGTGACAACTGGGAAATCTATACTGTACACGGCTTTAGAGAAAACAACTGTTACTGAATATTTGATTGAAAGTATGGTATCTTTGTCCTCCAACCAACAGAGATCAATATCAATACAAGTGAAGGGATTGGAATTCAAACATCTCAATAAATCTTGTTTTCCATTGAATTAGTCTTTGTATATTCTGTATAAAGGTGTGACTTTCTAGTTAAAGTCACACTAACCGAGATACAATCCTGAGGGAACATGTCAAATGCGTTAACGGCCCACAGCTTGAATTAAACACGCAAACCAACCCACAAAATAACATGCTTGCATAAACACACACTGTGCATGAATACACCCATAAATATGGATGCCCACATGACTCCCACATGGAAATTCACGCATTTACATAAAGCAACAATGAGAGCATGTACATGCACACAAGTGTCCTGGTTATCAGTTGTTTTTTTTTTGTTTGTTTGTTGTTTTTTTGATGTAGTAACGAAGTCAGGGCCGTGGAGAAATCTGGATCTGGAAAGGCGCTACCTCTCCAGGAACGAACGCATGCAAACAATCAGGAGCTTGAATATAGTTAGGATCATGTCTAGGGCGATATAAATAACTACCTTTTTCATCTTCTCATACATGTAAACGTCGAATCGAAATAGATCAAGAGTGTCACGCCAATGCACACGAGGAAACACTCGATGCTTGGTGACAGGAAACGGCGAGGGGGACGTCGAGTTGCATCCTGGGAGCAAAGTTTGTTAGTGGAAACGATTTAAAAATGAAATAAGACATCATTCCCTACTGTGATTTAGAAACCAGCAGATGGCTTCAATTCTACCTTAAACCCACCCCCCCAAAATAAGCCGTCATCATGTGGCAGTTACATATAAAAACAGGCACACGTGTAAACAAGGGCAAACAACAAGGTGTGGCGGGAAATCGTGAGGACTGCTTAAAAAGAAAGAATGGGCAGAAAATATGTTTCCTCCCAGATGGGATGAAAAGCATGGAGACTAATGGGCTGCTCCAGCGAGCCTCCACAGTGTCTTATCTAGCTTGACTGGCCTCACATCTCTCCTGCCAAACATACTGTGGGCGGTCCAGTGTTTTCAGCCCCGAGGTCCGGCCATAAAGGCACTGCATGGAGCCCCGTGATCAAAGACAACGCTCTCTCCCTCTATCTATCTTTCTCTCTCCCTCTCTCTCTCTCTGTCTCTCGCCCAACTTGGTCCATGTGAGGCTTCTGGCTCGGCTCCAGCTCACTCCTATGTCATCTACACCCCTGATGCGGTTGCGAAAGCATGAACATAGGTTCACGCCTGCAGCCGAGCAACGCCGCATGAACGCGTATGCGCGTGAAGATCAAAGACGCGTTCGAGAGCTTGGAGCAGCTGCTTCGTCACAGAGGTGAAGCAAACCAGAGCTCCAGTCAGATACGTTTGATAATAAGTACTGGTGAAGACATAATCTGAAGCGCTAATGATGGAAAGCAGGAGAGATTACAGAGACATGTCTTCATATAGCTCCCTACACTGTATCATCCTCCTTCACAAAACTGTGTCAGTAAACTGCAAAATGTAATATATCCTGATCGTTTAATACAGGCTAGTGCTTGAAACCGTGCCCGAAAATATCACATCCGCCGCCTGTCAAGTCAAATACTATTGATATGAAGTCTCTTTATTGGTTTAAGGTTCCAATTTCAGAAATATTGTTGTTCCACTTTGCTGATTTCACCCCGGAGCCAAACAGCGGTTAGTAACGTAAGCCGAGGCTGAGTCTTGTTTTCCTGGAGCAATACTATGTAATCCTGAAACGAGGCGCGCTGCTCTTTAAAGTGGCAGCTGTCCAGGCCTCCTTGTTCCACTGATAGATGCACCTCTCCGCCGCAGACAAAAGCCATGTGTTCAACACACCGATTGAAAGACACGCTGGAGAGATAGCTCCTCCGACGGCCGCCGTGGCTATGGGCTCGATTGCATAACGTCCATATAAAGTGGCTGGCAAAACAGTGGCAGAGCGTCCGAAACCACTCAAGAGTTCACTGTATAGTGGACTATATATAGTGAGTGCGCTATTCTGCTGTCTGGATATGTACTGAGAATTATTATACCCTATATAGTAGACTCGTAGCATCTCGGTTGCTGCTGGGCAAAAGAAAAGGCAGGACAAGGAAGAGGACATTACACAATTTTTTTCACGTTTTTAAGACCAAGTTGAATATTTCATTTGTTTTTTTAAGAGCTCAAGGCTTTCCTCAGGTCCCCTAAGATCACAGTATGTGCCAATTCTGATAAACTGATCTCTAGCAAGTAAACTCCGCTCTCCAAATCAAATCAGATCGGAGCTCCAAAAACACTGAAGGAAATCAAGGACACGCGCTTCAGCATTACACGACATAATCATAAAATAACACATAATCACATAATCAGACATTCAATTCAATTAAGAGTTGTGACAGAATAGAAAACAAGACAAAAGACAGAACAAATTCAGGAATCCACATCAAAAAACTGTTATTAATGTGGGAAAATAAGCTTAGATACGCTCAGAATAATATAGAATTAGACCTCTGCTCTCCGCTGCATATTTTTCTATGAATAAGTCCTGTGATCTACGTGTTTCTTGTATTCATTCACATTTGTTTTCTTGTTTTTTTTTTCTTTTTCTGTGCCGTATTACAGTGTATGACTACAGTGTGGAATTAGAGCAGAAGTGATGGCCTGGTGCTTCATCCTGGCACCCAGCTCTCTGTCAGCTAACAAGTGAACTGCCCGTGGCTGTAGTGGTGTCTATACAGCGCAGCTCCGCATAATTCCTTTAGCTGTGACATACCACAGATTACATAACTCTGCCACTGCACGGCCCCCGGGCCTCAACTATCTGCTACTGTAAGCCGGGAGACTGTCAGCAAAACCAAGCCCCCCTTTCCTCCCCTCCCCCACCCTCACTCTTATGTACATACGCCATGTTTGCACATAGTCACACACACACACACACACACACACACACACACACACACACACAGGCTACTCAAACTCAAACACACACACCGGCTTTGTGTCTCCAATTCTCCGGGAGGCAAAGAAAATTCACAATTTTGCTATACAATGCGTGCACAGGAACATTCACACACACACACACACACACACACACACACACACACACACACACACACACACACACACTCTGAACAATGCTTGGCTGGCGTGAAGAAATGCCACATGACTGAGTGAGCTACATAACAGTGCTGGCCTTCACTACTGTGCTCCCACATGTGAAAGAGAACAGCAGCTTAGCCAGGCAGCGGTTTCAGCCGAGCAGAGAGCACAGACCTGACTCAAAGTGACTTTGGAGGTGGCCCGAAGATGTAGGAGTTCATAATTTTGTTTCAAAAGGACACTGCGAAACATTCATTCAACACGGGGAGAAAACTGCACAAAGACTAAATATTTCTCCTTTGAAAATGATAAACCCTGAATCTACAAAAGGCTTTTGAAGCAGAGGGATGAAGTAGCCTGATGTCTGCGCTCATAATAAGTAACACAAAAACAGAGAGCCTTGATTCCCACTTACAGCCCCCGCACAACCAAACAGAAGACGCACCTATTCAGCTGTTACGTAAAAAAAAAAAAGAGGTAAGATCATACGCCCACGATTCTTTTAGTCACACAGTCCGGCGTTAGACCTCTTCAGCCGCAAAGTCACTGAGTGCAGGAAACCTACCAGATGTGAGGCAGGGATGTGGGGTGAAAATCCTCCACTGATGGGAAATTTAAAGAAGCTTAATTTGGCTTTTTTTCCCCAGGAATGAATTACGGTTCCTGCTCCTGTCCTTTCTGTCTCTCTTCTGCATAGAGAGGAAACTAACCAACTTTGCAGAGTCGATAAAAGATAAGACCAGATGAGACCATAATATTCCAGGTTTTCCAGGGCATGTTGGAATCCTGCATCATCTTCTCATTTTGAGAGATGTTACTTGGTACTTCATGATAATAATAGGGCCAATCACAGATCTCTGCCAGCAGTGCAGGGAGAAGCTCAACATCCTAAAAACACGAAACGAAAAAGTAAAAGCCACAAGAAAACAATAAAAACCAGTGGACCAGCAACTGGCCTGGCACTTGAATTCCCTACCAAGGAGATGCTTAAACACCGGAATTAAGATACATGTGTAATTTACTCCTTTATTGTTATACAACTTCCGTGTTTTTCGAGGGAGTACAGACAGGAAAGACCTCAAAGGTGATAAAGTTTCTACTTCCCGCAGCCGCATTTGGGATTCAAGGCACGTCTCGTAATCTGTCATAATCATCATAAAAAAAAAATCGAAAGAAGCTACAGGATCAGATCGTTTATGCATCTCAGTTATGCTAGCAGCCTAAGCACTTATGACACCCGGCGACTTTAATAGATTTTGGAGCAGGGGAGCTCAAACAGGGCACAGGGGTGACGGCTGCTGCTGCTGCTGAGGACGTGATAAGACTGGAACGCTACAACAAGTGGATATCAACCAATGCTTATTTCCACATCAAAGCAGAAATGACTCATCAAAATAAAGAAAACCTTTCAGAAGTGAAATCAGCGTCTGTTTTCAGATACTGCTGGTTAATTTGTGACTTGTGCCTGACACAAGTGGCTTTTGCACTCAGGAGAGCAAACAGACGAGCTACAATACTGGAGGGCAACAATGAGTCTGAATCCAACACGCTCTGTTGTACCTTTTGTATCACATCAATATATCCTTAATGCCTCTTAGGCAGCATTAAGGAACTTTGAGCCTTTCCTGATGTGATCTGATCCTGCCAAAGCGGAGATTAATGCACATAAAAAAAATGATGGGATTAAGACATGTCATTGATCTTCACAAGCATTTCGGCTGGCTCTGAAATTAACAGGCTCCGGCTATTCTGCTCGTGAATAATACGCATGGCTAATTCTCTTCACGAGCAGTATTTTCAGCTGGCATTGGAATTATTTAAACCTCAGTTTCTGCTGAAACAATTATTCAATTTTGGCTTAAATCGAATCTGTTTAGAAGGGGCTGACCTAAAAGTCTGGCGGTAAATTGAGTTAGCGTGTCGCGCTATTGGCAGTGGAAATGTAAACATGCTCATCAGTGTGAACATTAGTGGGAAAATTCAAAGAGACATGTTGAAATGTGCCTTTGGGACGCATAAACAACGAGCGGGGAAGTTATTTCAACACGGATCTGAAGGGAGGAGAGATTTGTTGCCAGACCTGAGAGGCAGATGAAGGTCATGTAGTCCCCCTGTCCACCGGTGGCCAGGAAGGGGATCTTCTTCTTGGTCCTGCGCTTCACCTGCACGGCGGCGAGCATCTTCTCATCATGGGGTATGAAGACCTCCTTGTTGATGGCTGACTTGGCACTCATCTCTGAAGGAGGCAGGAGTTAACAGCTGGCAAAGAGTGTAGGCGGAGAGGATGAGAGCCAGTCTTCACTGCAGAGAGAGAGATAGGGGAAAAACATGAAGAAACAAAGACAATTAGACAGAATAGATTGATCGGGCCAATGGCTTCCTATGTTCCCTCAAAAAGGGAATCCTACAAAGTCCTTTCACACTGAATTTATATGTTTGCCCTGTTTTTGTATGAGTTTTCTCTGGGAACCCAGGTTTCCTTCTACAGTTTTAAAACCTGCGTGTCTAGGTTGAAGGGTGTATTCCCTGCCTCTCACAAAGCAGGTCAAGAAAACTGATGGAGGGATGGACGTACTTTCATGGGCACCAGTCTCCACTCCACCATTTCTTTTTTAACACTCATTAATATATAGATACTTAAATGTGTTTTTATACACTGAAAGCAAAGAACACAAAGCACATTTCCAACAATCTCAACAATTAGAACAAGATAAAGGAGAGTGTATCCACAGAACGACCATAGTCACTGACATATATATAGCACTAGAAATCCACACTTAAATGAAAACATAAAAATAAAAAGCTCTCTGCCATATATAGTGATTGATTCCTGCAGCCACACTTACTCAGTCTAGTGCAACAGACCTGACTCTGTGAGCCAACTCACTTGAAGTGAATTTACTTTACTGCTGCATGGACACCCACATTGGGTCGCATTTTCCCATGTTTAGAGATATTGAACTTTACTCTTAGCCCTGGTTCAAATCTGGTTCAAATCCTCCCTCCTGTGTCTCTCCCGCACTCCTGTCCAATAACGCCCAAAAAGCCATAAAATATACACTGAAAAGTAAGATATTCAACTCTGTCTTTTATGCCTGAATATAAAAAAGGTTCTAATTTTCCTCCACCTTTACCCTGGTGCTCAGGCCGGGAAGGAAACATTCCAGAAATCATTCCAGCGGCCCTTAAGCCTTTGGTGTGTGTGTGTGTGTGTGTGTGTGTGTGTGTGTGTGTGTGTGTGTGTGTGTGTGTGTGTGTGTGTGTGTGTGTGTGTGTGTGTGTGTGTGTGTGTGTGTGTGTGTGTGCAGAAGAACAAACTGTAAAGATGAAGAGGCATAAAGTGAGCAGGAGAAATCATTGAGCTGGACAACAATGGAAATTGTAAAGCTTACAACTCGTGTGTCTTTGCAGCCTGGGGCTAATCCCTTCTGACCGTCTCCAATAAAGACACAGACACACGCGGTCAATTTGAATTTGCTCACTTTGCTGCTCATGGTGTATGGCGTGTTTAAGTAATGACAGACTTCGACTGGCTGCCTCTCTCTGTGCCGCAGCCAGTCTCCGTGCTCCGTCTCCCTAAATGCCTTGCCAATGCTCTCGTTGGAAGCGCCGCCACTCGCCGAGATGAAATGACTTCAGCTGGGGCTGTTAACGGCGCTGGTTAAGCCTCTGCTGACACAGAGGAGCAGCGGTGCTTCTATTAATACGAACCAGCATCTACCAGTTCATTTATTTCTCGGTGACTGGGAACATGCCACAGGAGACACAGCGGTGTCAAAGAAAACAGCTCTTAGTTGGTCTTAAACGCACAATTCGGTCGTAAAGAAGTGGGTTAATTGGGTCCAAATGCTTTCAGTGAAGAGCGTGGAGCTTAATCATTTCCCGGCCACGTACTCACTTGACACACACACACACACATAAATTCACAATGCATAGGCTCCAGGCCAGGAGGATACTCAAATCAATCAGTCTCAACCAGTTGATCAACTTCTCTTCTACCAGGCAAAACAATACCTTCATTAAGCTGGTGAGCGCTAATAAACAGCAGACCTCAAAGCTGTTTTCCGACGGCGCGGCTAGTATCGAAAAAGAGCAGCCGAGGACAGGGATCGGCAAAGTTTTCAATCGCTGAATATTGTGAAAATAATAAAAGCTTTACGAGGATTATACAAAGCGTGCAAGTTTGTTGTCTCCACCCGAAAAGCACAGAGGCTGCCACCGCTGGCTGGTGGTCATCGTTGCAGCAGGATTACGTCAGGTCCGAGTGGGACGTGAAAGCTACGATTCAGCCGGGAACACTGGCAAAGCATTTACTGTGGTTCGCCGCGGCCATTCAAGGGCTGGAAGGCCGGCGGTTCGATCCCACTGTCTTGCAGCCTCAATGTCGTATCTTGTGGGCGAGAAACCGAAGCGGTCAAATGTGTATGAATGGCTAGAAGTCCTGGTTAGGACGACTGACCATGTAGGAAACCTCTGCCATCAGTGTATAAGTGGGACTGTGTCTATAAAGTGCTTTGAATGGTCATGAAGACTGGAAAACGGCTATAGTAAAACCAATCCATTTAGCATTTACCATCTGTGTGCTGGAGATAGGCTTTAAGGGTCTCCAGTCGTCACACCTGTGTATTTCTGTTTGTACCTGGAGAAAACCCATGCGGACATGCGAATTGCATATCCTACAAAGAAAGAGCCTCGGTCCAAGCGGGCTTCGAACCAGGGAACCTGTTGCTGTGTGAACCACTGTGTCATCCTGTCATGAAGACTGGAAACTCCCAGGCTAACAAACGGCTCTGCTGTGAGCAATACTTCCATAACTATGCTCCTCCTGTGGAGAACAGTGTATATGGTAACTGGTGATGAAGACAGCGGGGGTTTCAGTGGTGGTTTCATACTGAATTTCAATGCGTAATGTTTCCAGAAGGGAGTCAAACCCCACTTCCTACATTACAGCTTAGACAAAGATCTAAAATCGGGTGTATGGTAATGATTATGCTGTACAAATATGAAATGGATTGTGTATTTGTCCTTATATCTATTATCTATCTATTATATTTGTCCCACATCTTCTTGTTTTAGGCATTTTACACTCTCAGTCCGTGTCGTCTGTTTCTATCCATCTCCCCCTCCTCTCTAGCTCTCTCAGCAATGCAAGACTCCACAGTAAACAAAAACCCAGGCCAAGATTTTGTGGAGAGTAATTAGAGAGGGGTAATAAATATGCCTTTTGGAGGAATTTAAAAGATGTCCAGCATCCTGACACTTCGACTCAGAAACAAACCTAAACGTCCCTATAAAAATACAACACCCTTGATTAAAGGCGCAGGGCTGCTCTGCACTGAACCTCCTGTCAAGTGGCAGAAAAAGCTTGTTCAGTCAGAGCCTTTTCAGCGTGCCAGGCACCATGTAAAACCCATTCACAAACTGCGCTTTGAGCCGTCTGTGCATGTCAAATTGAGCTCCGATAAAAACTGCAAGACCTGTGCTGTGCCAGTCCAACCTCAAAGTGCATAGTGCAGCACCATTATCATGTTCTCTCTGAATATAAAAAGGTCGATATTCCGGTCATTTCGTCCAGTACACTTTCCCCGAGGATCATAAATCAACCAAAATAGACGTGTCTGATACTCTAGGCATCGGTGCTGTATATAAACACATAGTGCAGCCTTGGGTATCTAACCTTTTATGTCTGCTTCTCATCTTCCTTTTCCAGTTATTGAATGGTACAATAAAAGGAAACGAAAACAGTGAAAAAAAAACAAACAAACAAAAAATAACAGGGTTGATTGTTGAAAAGTCACTGGTCTTGTTGCACTCTAGTAGAAAATCAGCCCGGCGGAGTTCCTCCCTGTGGAAACCCTAATCCATAGCATCTCTCCCTGCTTTCCTCCCACTTCCTCCAGCTGTGAACGCTGCCCACATCTCCCTGCAAGCTGTCACCAGGCAAAGGGGAGCACATATCTCCCCTCAGGTGGCCCGCTGGAGCGTGACGGGAAGGAGGGATACGGGGATGGGGGATGCGAGGAAGAAAACGAGGAGGAGGAGGAGGAGGAGGCAGCAGACAGGAGCCTCTAGGCAGTGAAATGTAGCTACAGTGCATAGCTTATGGTGTGACTTTGAGCAGTCTTATGCAATGCTAACAGCTTAGCACTCCTACAGGAGAGAGGCACGGAGCTCCTGTAGTAGTGCAAACGAGGTTCATATATTTTACAACTGATTATCACCTCATTTCCAAGTGGAGCACCCATTCAGAAACACTTCATTAGTTGTGGCTGTGCCAATGCCAAGTTCCTGCCGGTTCCCCCCTTTTCGGCCCGGTGTGTTAATGTGAAAACTGTTCGGCCGGTCCGTGCTCACAGCTCCCCCGGGACCTCGTTGGACCGTGGCCTTTGAGTTTGCTGCACAGCCACTGCTGCTTTTAGCATCAACACAATGTCTGAGCTCACAAGCCCAAGGGAGCGAGGAGGAGGCGCAGCAGCACAGTGGCTCTAAAGACAGGTGGGTGATAGGAGCCTCAGCACACTGAGCTGGAGGTGTGTTTCATTTTCTTTAGAGAAAGACAGAAAAAGTCAAACCCGAACCCTCGGTTGGCCAAGGCCAAGAAAAAAAAATCAATCTGGGAAGGAATTGCTGAGTATATTTACTGTGCAGCTCATTAAAATGCTGACTGCTGGTGTGAGAATAACTCAGAAAGTGAGCCATTAGAAATCAATCAAGTGCACATAAAGTTGTGTGTTAAAAGTACGGAGAGGGACGAGTGAGCTAAGGTAGACTGAAGGACAGGGGAAAACTTGAGATTCATGCAGGCTCATTTGCACTCACTGTGAATTTGGAGGGTCAAGCACTTTTGAAAAGGTTGCTAGGGGACCTACAGTGGAAAAACTGTGAAATACTAATGGTCTATTCTAACAAACTCATTCATGTGTGACTTTGAGATGTTGAAAAGGCAGCTAAAAAGGAAGCAATCTCAACAGACAGAATGTGACGTAAAATACAAGTGTGACGTTAACTATACCGCCGTCCATTTCCAAAATAGTTTCTTCAAAAATGGACAAGTTCCCGAATTTTTTTCTGCACATTGTCTGCGTTGCAGATCCCAGCGTGAACAAGTCAAACTTGTCTTCCTATGACGTCATGTCACTCGGTCAGATCAACTGCAGATGGAGGGCAGGAGGTGATTTTCTGCCTGAGAGGCACCGTCACACACCTCCAAATTACTTCATCATTGACTTTTGCCCAGAGTTGTTAAAATGACAAATGCAAGAAGTGCTGTAGAGGGTAAGACGGGAACTCGACAAAGAATTACAATCTGAGGGGGAAATCTTAGAGACCATCACTTGCGGTTGCGCAGCAGACTAAATCAAAGCTGAAAGGACATTGAAAAATGCAGAACATAATGATATCTCTGGTAAGATAACCAACTCAAACAAATATAATCCTCCATTCGAAGCAATCACCTCCCCACCCCCCTCCTATATCCACTCCTCCCACTCACATTTGAGTGACTTTGACAACTTTCAAAGACAGAGTACTTTCTTTCATTCCAGGCCGGGCTCAAAAAGATGTTCGGTGTGAAAGAAATAAAACACTTTGCCTCATCTGCCGTCTCTCATGCGTGTCTTTTTCATGTTGGCTCCTGGGTCCGCACAAGATTTTGTAGAAAAGCCTCCCACAGCGCGCACATCTTCACTGATCACATGTTCAGACAGTGATGTAACGTGTCACTTTGAGCGAGTGGTATCCAACATCGCAACATGAACAGATGGCGATTGTTACATCTCATAAAATAATTGAGGGATTAACTGCGTCTTCCCTGCTGTTTTTTTGTGGTGTCAATGCCAGCCTGGGACTCAGTAAAATCCAATACTGCATCAGTGAAGAATCGAGCTACAAATGTAATATTTCAAATCACGCAGGGGAAAATCATTGTGGTTTTCATAAGGTGAGACAAGTCTGTCAAAGGACGACACTGTGATTGTCTAGAGTTAAACAGAGACTTCAAATTGTCTCTATGTGTGAGTGGAAGTACCCTCTTACCTACATAGAAATAGAGAGAACATGTGGTCCTGCCTTTTGGCTATGGGGCAACAGTGTCATCCACCTACTTTTTATGTTGGCCAGCCCCCAAAAATGAGACAAATCGCCTCGACAAATCAGTGACAGAGAGTCCACCTACATTTCTATAATCTACCACTGGAAAACTGCTTGGGGAGATCAAACAGCACTGCCTCCTTTAGCATCGCCCTCCCTCTTTGTCTCCCCTTGTGATAGAAATATGAAGTCAACAAATCATTTCTCTAAAATAACCTTGCAGAGTGCACAACAGACACAGCAGTCACATATTTTCTTTTTCTTTTGTTTGTTTTTGATAATAAGTCAATAACAAGCACAAGGGTAGGACAGCTTATTCAAGCTGCGTGAGACTGCGTGCCCGCTGTGGCTGTCCAAGTTTTGAGATCTGAGCGTAAATCCTCTCCATCGGAAACCAACTCTATGTGCGTGCCAGACAGCAAAGCTCATTAACACAGTTCCTCTGTCATCTCAGAAATCTTCAAATAAGCCTGGTTTAGGTGAATATGCTATGCTGTTGACGCATGTAAAGCAGGGTTGCAGGGGTACACTAGGAGGACAGTATCCTGTGATATAAAGCAGTGGTTTTCAAAGTGTGAGGCGCGCCTCCCCTGGGGGGCGCCAGAGGGCTTCAGGGGAGGCGCGGCGAGAGAAGAAGTAATAAAGGTGCTTCCACATAGATCGCGGCAAGCGCAGGCGGTGGGCGGCAAACCCATTCATTGTGTATGTGGTTGCGCGGCGCGCAGGGTCGGCGCCTGCCGCTGTTGAGAAACGTTCAACTCAGGCGCTGCGCGCCGTGACGTCATCGCGGCGCGTCCAATAGGAGAGAAGTTGTTGGGTCCTTTACAGGTGGTTCCACATAGACCGCGGCAAGCGCGGCGCACTGCGCCGGGTACAGCGCAGCGGGGCGCAGCGCTGCCGCTGTGCCGCGCGGCAAAGCGGCAAGGTTGCTAAGCTACCAGTAGCAACATTTAGCAGTTGGTTTGAGCGCGATCTTGTGAGAAGGTGTATTAAGTCCTGGCTATAGTGCTATTAAAGAGACGAGGAGACGAGCAGCACAGAAAAGGAGGATGTGGGTCCACTCAGTTCTGATAGGAAGGCAGGAACTGGGGGAATATAGACTGGGTCCGGGAGCTACAGCTCCGTAACGACCGCTTTGAGAGCTACCTCAGGCTAGTCCGGGAGCTACAGCTCCACAATGACCGCTTTGAGAGCTACCTCAGGCTGGTCCGGGAGCTACAGCTCCATAACCCCCGTTTTGAGGTCTACTTAGGCTAAGCAGTTAGCAGTTTAACCGCCTGCCAGGTAAACCTTGTGTCCCAGAGATCGGGAAACTTGATTAGCTGCCCCTCCATAGTTCTGGAGTCCACTGGAACTCGTGACCCAACAACCTCTCTCCTATTGGACGCGCCGCGATGACGTCACAGCGCGCAGCGCCCGAGTTGAACATTTCTCAACTCTTGCGCGCCGCTGAGCGCGCCGGCGCGCAAGGCTCTGCGCTCTTGCGCCGCGCAACCACATACACAATGAATGGGTTTGCCGCCCGCCGCCTGCGCTTGCCGCGGTCTATGTGGAAGCACCTTTAAGCGAGAGTGCGAGAGAGCGAGAGATTGATGAGAGAAGATGGATCGATTTTTAGTTTCTGGCTGTCTGTGGAGACCGAGTTCCCCCTCCTCACCAAAAAGGCTGTGAAGATGTTCCTCCCCTTCACCTCCACGTACTTGTGTGAGTGCGGGTTTTCCGCATTGACAATGATTAAAAGCAAGTACCGGTCACGGCTGCAGGTAGAGGATGATCTGCGTTTATTCCTTTCCACAATGCAGCCCCGCATCAACCGCCTGTGCGCATCAAAGACACAGACTCATTGTTCCCACTAAAACAGAGGTGAGCAAAATAAGGTGGCAAGATTGGCAATCGGTTTGTTGCCGTCATGGAAAGGATTTATGCATGATGTTGAGGCCGCGATATGAAAAGCAGCACTGTACATGGTGTGCAGTGATGCTAAAACTCTGACGTTGATCTGTTTATTATTTGATTTGAGGAATTGCATAAATTGAATGTATTCAAAAAGATATTAAAAAACACTGTTAAAATGTGTTTAAAACAGGTGTTAAAATGTGTTTAAAAATATGTAAAAAGCATAAAAGCATTCAGATGTTAAAATGTGTTTTAAAATGATGTTATAAATATACAGATGTTAAAATGTGTTAGAAAGAAAGATATGTAAGCACATACACAGTTAAAGATGATTGAAATGTTTTAAAAATATGTTGAAGAACATATAAACATGTTTAAGATGATTGCAAAAATAAAGATGTGTATAACATTTATTATTTAAAACCTTTCTTTAGCCTATGTGGAACATACAAAGCAACAACAATAACAGTAATAATAGTAATAATAATGGGGGTGTGGGTGGGGGGGCGGCATGCTTTTGAGTTCTCTTAGGGGAGGCTCACTACCCCACACTTTGAAAACCCCTGATATAAAGAATATCATAACGGCTTTCTAATCTACACTTAGGTACATAATATATTATACAATACGTTACGCCTCAGTATGATGTTCTGCTGTTAGCATACCGGAGAGTGTATGGGCACTAATTTACCACTTCAAGCACCGGTGCTATCAAGCACAAGTAAATTATTGGTGTTTGAGATCTCTTAGCTCCGTGGTTGCTCACTTTGTGTCTATTTTTTGTTCCTACAGCTAGTGAGTCACCTCCAATCCGCACAGCGAGAAACTGTAGAGGTAGACGGACTTCTATCACGACCCTGCAGCTGAGTGTTTAGATTCAGGTCTGGTCCATGCTTCCTAACCTTTTCCCAATCTTTCACTGAGCGCCGTAACAAATGGTAGCTTTTTAGATGTCTGACACTTACCATGCTTAAGGATGGTCCACATTCACTGACACACAATGTGACTGGATGTGAGATACATTCACTATGTCCACGACTAAATAACAGCATCAGTTTAGTGATTCACATTGACCTTAATGTCGCCGGTGGGCCTCATTAGACAACAACAACAACAAAATATGCTTGGAAAACTTTTGCTGAAGTTGGCCACTGGTGCCCAGTTGAGAGCAGTGAAAAGCACGATGCCAAATAATATCCATATTTCCTGAATGATCTCAGACTCTTCAAATAGAAATGACAATTTAACCACTCTGTTCTCTGAATTCTGCATCCAGCACGGCTTTCTTTGTTGACACTCAGACACATTAGGGTCTGATTTGCTCTCAGATGTCTTTTCATTCTTGTTTTGTTTTCCAGACAGCCGGAAAACAACCTTTTCCAAGTGATGACTCTTTTCATATGCACCTCTGCGTCCAATCATACACACATACACAGTCGAGACAGGGTTTGCAAGTCCTAAAATTATGCTTGTCTAACTGAGCACAGATTCCAGTGTTTGCATGGTTTTGTGTTCAGAATAAGGATCAAACTAATTTTCAGATAATGAAGGGTGGGGGGGGGGCATGTAAGCATCCATAATTGGGTATACTACTGCGGAAATTTGTGGACCAATTAATACTTAGGGGAAGAATTACAGCAGTTTCACTGGAATGCTCTTAGATAGGAGGCACACATTGAAAGAGGAGAGACGAGGATCAAAATCATCTTAGGGGTCTGTTGCTTTCCTCACTTCATCATTGTTCTTTCTCTGTGTGCCACATTTATTCGTGTCTTCAAAGAAGACCCAGAATGAATAACAATTTTTACCTCAGCTTTGTTGAATCTAGAAAGCCCATTCCTGCCAGAACATGTACATGAGGCCAAAACAATTATACGACCCCACCTATAAATAGGATTGTCAAATGGCAAAGTCCATAGCTTCAATGTTAACACCAGGTAACATGAAGTGCTTACTTTTCAGAAAAATACCTGAGGCATTGAATGTATATGGTATAACTTGAGGCAAAAAATGAATGAATACAAGGATAGACACTTATCCAAGACCTAGGCCTTCCAACTCCTTGGTTTTCGGTGACCTGGATTGAATGTGAACCTCCACAGACAAGTACAGACACTGCACATCGAGCTGAAGTTGTTTTTTTGTTGAAGATAATAAGGACCTGTGCGACTCAGCTGTTGGTGAGGGTTATAAAGTTCCAGGGTGCCATGAGCTAACCATGAATCAATGACATGCCAGAGCACCAAATGAGCTCATCCTTTAAAAGCCAGGTACCTGATGGCAGAGGCCAAACAGTGGTGGGCAGATAGCAGTAAAGCAAACATTGAGCGTTTAGAAATGGATGTCTTAAATACAACTGCAGGGATCACTACCACAATGCCTCAATTATATACTGGAGCGAGGGCTTGTGGCACTAACAATACAAAAGTGAATTGTTCATTCTCCACTGTGTCAGCTCACAAGCCCGATACGAAAAAAATATAAACAGAGTAACATAAGCACAAGTTCTCTAGTCAACAGATCAAAACTAATTTTACAACATCTCTCTTATACGTATTGCAAAATCGAGTTTCATTACCTCAATGATGAAAAGTGAGCGTAATTTCTATGATTCAGACTCCTGAGGGACTCCAAATCTTTGTGTCATTTTCCCAGAAATACTGCTACTTTCTGTTCCTCTTTTCATTGTGTGAGCCACTACAGAAACAAGACTTTTTTTTTTTTCTTAATGTCTGCCATCAAGGCTATCCTCTATGGCAACAAAACAAGCCAAGGTGGTAGGCACTGCAGGGGGAAGGGAACCAGTTCTCCAGTTTACGCAACACTGACTGTAACAAGAGACTGAAGTGTGGGAAGAGGTACACGCTTATCGTTTCAGTCATGCCACTGCAAATTAAACCTTGAACTCGGTATCGGAAGAAGCAATATTTTAATCTAAGAGGGTTAGTTTAATGGCATGGGGAGACACACGAGCAAGATTAGGAGCCCGATATCTTATCTGAGACAAATGGCCTTCAAGACCCCCCCTCCCCACATGCCCCACTTTCTGGTGATCACAGATATGGCATTTAAATGCAACCAGATTTCTGTCTATGGATTTAAACAAAGCATAAATCCTATAGGTTTTCCAACCTTTCCAACCTGAAAGTTATTTATATTACAATTCACTGTGATAAAACTTCAATGCAGATAAAAATGCAAGATAACATACAGGATGGAACGCATCATATCTACAGTATTTTGGTAGCTGAGACTTTGATCCTGCTCTTACTGCTTTATTGTCTTGTTTAATTGCTTGTATTGTTTATGATTTAAGACATCTGCATATGTATGCAGATATGCATAATATCACAATATATGTGATGTGAACTAATATTATTTTTACAGTGCTTTAAAAATAGATATCTTGAATTCCAGTCAGACTGGGGTTTTTTTCTGTGTGGAGATTGCATGTTCTCCCCATGTCTATGTGGGTTTCCTCCCATGACTCTAAAATGAGAAGCTGGTGTGTGTGCGTGCGTGCGTGCGTGTGTGTGTGTATGTGTTTGTCCCGTGTGGGACTGAACAGTCTTCAGGGTGGATCCCGTGTCTTCACCTTGAGTGTGATGGGGGGGAAAAAACATCAACCCCCCACATCACCATTGAGTACAAAGTGGGTAAGATAAAAGATGACCAGGCAAAGGTCTAGTCTAGACTGTCAATAGGGAGATGTGGACAACACCTCTGAGATTTCTTACAGTCAAATATTTGGAATGATGCCTTGGATCATACTATCGAAAAAGCCCATCCCCTCCACTCTATGATTTGTTTGTTTGGTGCCTTGGCTCAAGCACTACAGCCCAAACAACCTCAGTGCTGTTCTACTAAGAGAAATGCATCTGCCAATGAGACTCAAAATGGTGTGTGTGTAACATTTAAGATTTAATGTGTCGATCGATCCTACACCAGAAACACCAGCATCAAAGGGGTAATGACACACACTTACGGCTCATTAGGCACTGGCACCTAACAGCACCATCATTTTTACCATCAGTTTTAAAGTGTTACCACAAAGATATGAAGTGATGATATTTATCATCCTGTAACTGAACACCGTCCATATAAGAGATGAGAGCACGGGTGATACAAGAGACAGCCTTTCAAATTGGACAACACCCAAGCACACTTGTCTCCAGAATTCATATTTGCTCTCTCTAAGTCATATGTAATACTAGAACCATGCTTGTAAAAAGGGGGAAAAACATCAAATATTATGTACTAATAAGCCTTCAAGAAGGAGACAGCACCTCTGTTGCTCTTGCCCTCAGTTTACACAGACGGCTCCAAAACACAGGGAGGTGCGGCTCACCTCCATGAACTCACAAAACCACAATATGACACTGTTTTGCGTTACTAGAATTATCCCACTTCCACCAAAACAACACTACGGCATGACAAAAAACTCAGCAGAAACACTCAAAAACACTTTTAAGTACCACGGGAAAAAAGAAGAGAGAGAAAGAGAAATACGTTAGTTCAGCTTTGTTGACTAACACCAGCACGTGCGCTGTCAGTTAAGGAGTTAAACGTCACAGAACGCGACGGTTAAGAGAGGAATTTACTAACCGACGGGTCGGTCACGAACCAACCGACGAGTTTCACCGCTGCTGTCCACGTGCGCGGCGCGCGGGCTCCGTCTGCTTCAGGTCCCTCCAGCTGCTGCTGCTGCTGCCTCAGTCACAGGTCGTCGTCCCTCCTCGACCGCTCTCTGCCTCCTCAGCTCCGGGCTCAACGGTGGCATTCCGCGCTGAACATCGCTAACAAACCAGCTCCACTCCCACTAAAGAAAAAAAAAACAGCTGCTGAGACTTTTTGGTTTGTTTGTCTGTCTTTTTTTAAAAAAAAAAGAGCTTCTTATATTGTTTCTACTGCTGCGTGTACTATTGCTGCCTGCCTGCCTGCGCGCTGCTTCTGCTGCTCAGCTGAGACACCGTCTGCCTGACTGCGTCTAAGTAAGTGTGGAAGCCAGTAGCAGGTTCCCACACACACACACACACACTAACACACTAACACACCCTCGCGCCAATCACGTACAGTGTCCTACACACATACACGCAGTACGTGTCGTCTGTGCTTGTGTTTTGTGAGGCAGCTGGAAAAAGAAGAAGAGCTAAACCCTTATTAATGCACTTTTTAGATGGATGTTCATGACCTGAAGTGAAGTCTTTTTTTTTTGCACAATGTTCCATCTCGTTGCACGGAGCCAGGTTTATACAGGGTTCAAGAGTCAAAACGAGAAGCAGCAAGCACTAGTGGGGTTTTTTAAAGAGGATTTAAGCTTCAGGTTTGGCTTTATTTATTTTCTGTGGGAAGAAAGGGCAGAACAGCTTGATACCAGCTCTAGCAACATAAGCACAGGGGCTGAAAAGTACTTTTAATTCAGAATCAGATCAGATTTAGGCTGGTTGCCAGATAGTTATACAACTTGTTATTACAGCTATGAGTAATTTGCGATGTTGATTGGTACAGAAAACAGTCTAGATCTGTGGCATAAGCACAAGTCAATACAAAATATACATGTAGGTGTTGTGCACACGCTACAGCATATGACATATTAGTGGCACTAGCTGCTTATGGAATATGTGGCAAAAATGTTCTTCTTTATTTATCTTTTCTACCTATCCATCTGTTTATTTATCTGCTAGCAGAACATTGATGAACAGATTGATAGATACCTTAGGGAAGTTCCCTTTGGGAAATACAGGTTCCAGGGTAAACGGTTCCATGAGCTGGAAACAAAAACACATCTTACAGAGACGTACGAAGCAGTGAATATCCAAAACGGATACCAAATGATCACTGAGTCCAAAATACACAAGATAGGATAAAATTCTGCTCGAGCATCCAAGTTGAATTTCCACTCTTTATCTTTATTAGTTGGCACTATATTAGGAGTCCAGTCTTCCTCCTCACCATCCCTCTTATGCTGACCTTCCCCTCACTGCTGCTAGCATTACATTTCTTTACACCTGCTGCATCATACCTGATACACAATCTAACAATCTGGAAATGTATGAGATAGCCCACTTCTGATTGTAGTGGCCCCATAATCCACCATTGAGCAGAAAACATGCCTCACTGCATATACAACAGATTTTCTTTAAAGTGATCTTGTTATTGAGATAGGTTTCTGAAACTTGTGTAGCACATATGATACAAATGGAAATAGCGGGTCAGATTTTATTGATTAGTGGCTATCTCAAACAACTCAGTAAACGCGTGCACAAAACAGAGCAAGGAAAGGGTCACTTCCAAAGCAAACTCATGTTTCGCTCACATTTTCTCCCTCTGCTCTATAGGACGCAAGCGCAGTACTTTGACAATACTTAAGTAAATAAATACAGATGAGGTTATAGCTCTGTGAATGGGTCTAAAAGGAGCATCCTCGACAAGCTTACTACTCCACAACTCAAACAACTCGTAAACCTGGCAAACACAGGCTGTTTGCAACGTGCCTGGGTTGTGCTTCCATTTACTTTTTACACAGCGGCCCCAACATCTTGGGAGTCTTCTTCTTGGGGTTGTATCAGCCCGTCTCTGTGACTCAGACCTCAAATATCTCAGATTATAGTAGGCGTCACACAGTATGACTTAATGAACAGTGACTAGGGCATTTCCCAAGATCGCCGTAAAAAAAAAAGTAGCTTGACTTCTTTGAATGGCTTGTTTCGACAGGCCCACACTTATTCCTACTTTTTTTTTTTCCAGGCGACTCGCTGCTGGATGTGTGGGAGGTGTCAGCGAGGAAGACTGTCCTAAACTGCCGGCAGCTGTGTGCTACCATCTTTAGCGTCACACACACACACACACACACACACACACACACACACACACACACAGCCAATGCCAGCAGAAATCTGCAGCCTGGGAATTCGCACACGTGGCATCGGAACAACACGGAGGAGTGCGTCCTCGGCTGTGTGATGTTTGGCTTGGCTCGGCGCGAGTCATCCAAACTCCCCACAGAGCACTAATTCCTCTCCTGGTTGATTTGGCTCCTTTTGCAAACTCTTGTCTTCGTTTTGGAGGAGACTTGGACCCGGTCTCGGTCATCTGAGATCCTTCAAATTTTGCGCGCTTCTGTTTGTTTGTCTTCTGGGTCCCTGCAGCTGATCATCAGAGGGAAATCATGACGACATCTAAGCCATCGTTGTTTGTCAAACTAAGCAGAGGACCACTAGAGCAGATGTCCGTTGGCTTGTCGACATGGCAGCGGTATATTTAATGAATGACGGAGGATAAGCAAATCCACTTGTGGATTTACAAACAAACAGTTGTGATCAAAATATGAATGTACTCTGCAAGTGTTTTTCTGGCTTTCGCTGCAACTCTCCGTGCAAGGTGCCGCAGAAGTTCTGTCAAAGCAATGGCTGAAGTCATTCTGTCTTGTTCTTTTATATGAATAAAATTTAGTTACCAGCTAAGGGCTCTGGGGCAAATTACTCCTTAATCCATAGCTGCTGGAAAAAAATGTGACAGAATCATATTTGACAGTTGGCACGCCAATAATCAAATATGCATGTTTCTTTTCCAGCCCTCGAAGCTTCCATGGGATCATGTTACAGTTTGTCTGGCTTTGTGATTCCACGCTACAGCGAGCTGTTCACCCATCTGGTTGAGCATGTGGAAATAGTTCATTTCAAGACTTTTTAGAAGTGAAAAATATCTTCAGGGACTTTTTTTTTTTCTTCACCCGCACCTTTAGTAAATCCACTTTGATTTAAGATGCCTTGTCTGTAAGAGTGCAAATTTGGAGAGTGTTTTATGTCTGAGAGGTCGCCGGGACAGCAGCAAGAAAGTAGTGGATGCAGCTCCAGACTTTCTGTGACTGTGAAGAAACGCTGAACTGTACTGTACGTCTACATGAGGATACATTTTCTCCATAATGACTCACTCTTTCCAGGTTAGGGGGGGGGCAGAACCGGGTGGCCAGCAGGAGGAAAAATGATGCATTCACAACCAGACAGAAACACACAAGCAGAGAGGGTTAAAAGGGCACAAGACTGTTTCCTGCCTTCGTGCCTTTGGGAATTCAGGCAGCTGGGTCTCTCTAGGGAAACCCTGGCAGGCAATTTGCTCTGATGAAAGAGGCAAAACACTGAGTCCGGTCAAGTTTTGTGTGCTGGTACCGTGTATGGCACTACCAGTCTCTGTTACAGTTCAACAAACACAGCGTTTGATTGACACTGCTCGTTGCTCAATGTGCTGCTGAGGGCAGTCTGTCTTGGATACGGAGGCCGAGACATCCCTCAGGTTTTGCTCATGTGACTCGAAGTTTCCGCTGTTATGTTGTAGGACTGGAATCTGTGGTTAAGACGATGGTGGAAGTGTAACTAACAGCAGCTATTTTGGGGGAATTTGCACATAGTGGTTTTCATAGACTTCTCATATAATCGTAAGGATTTGACACAAGAAAAAGTTTGCTCAGTACTGGACCAAACGGTTAGATTTTTAAAGGTGACCAAAAATGCTTTGATCAAATACAATACAAGACAATGCAAAAACCCCTTTATTTGTATGTGGAGTAAGTTATAGAGCTTTGGTCTTCCAATCCTATTTTAATATATCGCAACTATGTCAAGCTTTAGCCTTGGCTGTCTCGTCTGGTACTTAAATGAATGATCACATGACTTTATGTCTGTCACTAAACAAAGAAGCTGGGCAACTTTATCCCAAATGTATTGGTAACACGTACAGTACCTGAACTGAGGCAAGTAAATGAGAAAGACAGTTTTGTTCTGTTCAGATTCACCCACTTTTTTACAGCTTCCATTTCAACTCAGTTTATATATGGATGAGAATATGACGATGTGGCTTCGGCTGAGAATCGAACATAATCCAACAAAGGCCAAGGTAATGTGATTTTCCATTCTACATCCCCCTTTATGCGCATTTTTACAATTTAAGAAATATTTTATTTTGTTTCCTTTGAGTCATTTTCCAGACTAGTCTCGTCTCACTGACCTGAGAGCAATTTAAAAGCTAATGTTCCTTATACTCTTCATAGGTTTCCCTTCGAGTGGCGTTTTACAATTGTTTTCATGCTGTTTAATAATAGCGTCCTCTACCTGCTTATAAATTACAGCTCTTCAGGCTCCAATGCACGAATGCATTAAAAACTTTAATGACTTGTTCATTATTTATAGACATTTTTAAACCAAATATTTCACAGTCGAGGTCGGGTTTAAATATTTATATGCGGAGAAGACTTTGTCTCACTTTCTACACATTTCCTTGCGAGTATGTTTGACGTATTTTGGCAACACAACACCTTGGAATCTTGTTTGGAATTCACAAAAAAAAAAAAAATCTTGCGTGGGCCGGGATAAAGATCTTCCGCACACCTCGACCTCGTAGCGATGGACCTGCCAAGGAATGCACGAGGTGGAGATGTTAACCGGTGTTGTGTTCCCTCGCCTTGAGTCCAATCAGTGCTTTTTAACATCAAACGCACGCCCACACAAACTGGAAGCTCTACCTGGCACTCTCTCTTCTCCCCTCCCTCTCTCTCTCTCTCCTCTTATGTCCTCCCCCTCTCTTCACACCCCTCCAGAACTCCTCCCCAAAATCTCCCCGAACGTAAACATGCCTCCAACCCGTGACGTGAGGCGAGGAGCCGAGGAGCAGACTGGATGCATTAGGGAGAACGAGGTGCCTCAGTTCCCCCGGAGGCGAGCAGGGTAAACACGGTCGGATCTGACGATAGAGGAATGGAACGGTGCGAGGGACCCTTGGCTCCGACCACCGGCTGCCTCTCGTCTTCCCCACATGGCCAGATGGCTGCTATACCCTCTCTCTCACACATACACACACACTCACTCACACACACTCTCTCTCTCTTTTTCTCTCCCACTCCCAGCCACACTGTGTGTGTCAGTCTGCGTGTTCTGCTTTCTTTTGCTGACTGCTGCACTAATCAAACACTGAATTCATGTGGTTTGTTGTTTACTCCTCGCAGTGTGGGGTATGAAACACACTCTTCAGACGCTGACTACAGAGCAGTTTTGTCAGAGAGGGAAAAACATCTCATATTGTGGCCAAGCTCACATGCATATGTCGCATGAGAAGTGTGAGCGTGTGTGTGGATGTGTGTGAGATCAGGCCAGTTGTCATTTGAGGAAGATTGGGACCAACTTGGATAGATAAAGACTAAATAAGAAATACAGTGTGTAGTTTTGTGCAGTCACATGACATTTTCTGACTTTGCTCAAGTGGAGAACATCAAACATTGGATGTTTGACTCTCCTTCTTTGCATTTCTCAGTGACTTCGTGGAATTCGTCCTATTCAGGGAGCCGGGCTGCGTGTGTGTTTACATGAGGAGGGACGGGGGGGGGGGGGGGGGGGGGGGGGGGGGGGGGGTCGTCCGAGAACCTCTTGTTTAGGTTTCACTTGTTAAATTAGGAAGAAAGAATGTGTATAAGAGGGCTCCATGCTGAATATTTCACATTATCGAACCTAGCTGAGTGTAACAATCTGCTCTGATAATCTTTAACCAGTGTGAAATAAGAAAATATTCAGACCAAGGATCTGGTATTGATTCTACCTGGCACGAGCCTGATAGAGTATCTCTGACATGTGGGGCCTGACCAATCACATTAGACACAGACCACTGCGACCTATAAAATGTCACAAGGCTCTGTGTTGTTTTAAAGGGGACCTAAGATGAAAAAACATTTTTATTTTACGCCGGATTTGCTGAACAACAGTCTATTGCCATTGAAAGATGAAAAAGCAGGTGCAAAAACATCATCACAGACAGAAAATTAAAAGAAAAAGAACAATAATAAGAGTTTCAGCGAATCCGTTCCACCCCTACACCTCCAAAACAGTTTACATGTACCTGCCTCCATTTACACCTATAAGTGAAAGATGACACATGACTGTGAGTTTCTGGCAAAATAGCAGGGTAGGCGCTCTTGGTTCCTCATGAATATGTGATACCACTTAGTTAGAGGTTAATTTTCCAAACTCTGCTGTTTAGCAACACACGCAGAATTCATGTGAGTGGTTGGTAAACCGATTGGCATAGATCCTGTATGCGGGTGCCAAGTATGAAACAGAAACTAACCTTAATATTGCCACAACAAAAAGGGATGTTAAAAGTGTCTGTGAGGTATCATGTGAGGCACTCTAATGGAAACCAATGGTCCATGGCTTGTATATTAATGTAAAAGAACAAGACTGAACATTCAACATTCAATCTGAGGCCTCCTTTGAATACATCGTCTTGCATTACAGTTTTGTCTTGCCGCCCGGGAACGGCCGATCTGTTTGGAGCGGAAACACTTTTTCCTCACTTACCACACAGATTTCTTTATTCTTGTCACAAAGAGTCCCAGGACGGTGGTTGTCAAAAGGCGTCTCATGATCAGTCTGGACGATCTGTCGGATTATAGGAATTATCCCTATGACCTTTCAGACGCAGCTGGAGCAGACAGACCTGTCACTTCTTTAAAAAGACTCAACGACTGTTCATAACTGGACAGTGTCGTCATCTTTTTTGGACTTTCGGGACTAATCAGAGGAATATTCTATATCCCAAAGACAGGCACGTTTAATTAGACTTGAGGCAGATATCAGCCATCCATCATCTGAATCCCTTGGCCGGCCACACGTAATGGCTCTCACACTCGGATCAATCTTAACAGCTTTGTCGCTTTATAAAACACAGAGAAGAAATGCACGTCGACTCCCGGTCCTGCATTACTTATAAAGGTAGTCTGTTCAATCAATGCCGCATTTTGTTTTAATATAAAAAAAAAAATCAATATCTTGTTTAATTCAGGCTGCTGTTTGATGAAGGGAAAGAGGGAGGTCTCACCAATCTTGTTATGTTTTTTTTTCTATTTCCTTCCAATAAAACTAGTCAGACAGGACATTTTTTAACCAACAGTGAGGTGACTTTTCTTTATCTTGTGTCAGAGAGTTTCTCCTTCTTCTCTTTTCAATTCATAGAACAAGAGACAGACACTGTATCACCTCAACTGTGAAGCCCCTGAAGATCAGTGGACTCTGTGGAAGATGTGCCAGAGATACCAGAGGACGTGTGAGGGGTGGAAATATCCTCATTTAGCATTTTTTAATTCAGGTTGGCATTTTAATTTCGAAGCTGAGTCGATGCAGGTAACATTGCATCAGTATTAGTCAGATTCTGCCTCTGCTGTGATGAATAACAAGATCGATGTCTTAGTTATTGCATAACAAGCCAAGAAAACACTTGTGATAACGCCACTGAATACAAAGGACATGCAAAATGGAATACAAAACGCTTCATAGCTGTGAGGAGTGTTTCACTGAGTCTTCCCTGTTTGTGATCATCATACCAACACTGGAAAAAAACAAACATCTAATCTCCCTTTGCCCACAGGCAGCAGCTTAACATGGGAGTGGAAGCCGGATTTCCAGGAGGAGAACTCATCCCGAATCAAAGTCGATCCTCTGGGGTGGGCTGAAGTCAGATTTCTCAGCTATTTGCTGGACAAAAGACTCTGTGAAGGAGCCACACACCATTAAACACCACAAACTATATTCATCTCCATCAGTGCTATCAGGCAGATGAATGATGGCGGGGTGTGACGTGCGTGCGGCTCATGTGGTTGTGTGTGGCGCTCTCCTGGGCAATAAGTCGCCTCTGCCGTCATTAGGAATGAATCGAGCACCTGAACGCCTCTCTGGGGATGCTCAGTCAGGAGTCCTTCAACGTGACCCTTTATTCACCTTGTACGCTCATCTGTAAAACTAACACAGCGAGAGGAGGCATTAGTGAAAAACCATGTTAAAACCAAGGCTTTGTTGAATAACGACAGTCGTCAAGGTGATTGAAGATGTACCGCAGGTCTCAAAACATCAGCATGTACTTATGCCTACAGAAATTCTGAGTATTGGAAAAAATGGTAGAATCTGAACAGAGCCAAAATCTGAACAAAAATTGTGGCATAAAATAGACCCTCACCTACAAAACAGATAGATAGATATATAGATGGATGGATGGATGGATGGATGGACGGACGGACGGACGGACGGACGGACGGACGGACGGATAGATAGATAGATAGATAGATAGATAGATAGATAGATAGATAGATAGATGGATGGATGGATGGATGGATGGATGGATGGATGGATGGATGGATGGATGGATGGATGGATGGATAGATAGATAGATAGATAGATAGATAGATAGATAGATAGATAGATAGATAGATAGATAGATAGATAGATAGATAGATAGATAGATAGATAGATAGATAGATAGATAGATAGATAGATAGATAGATAGATAGATAGGACACACTCTAAAACTCTTTGCTAATAAGTTTATCTAATACGATCAGGCAAAAGCAAACAATATGGTGGTAGGGAAGGTCGGATGGGTTGTTGTTCCTAATGATTATGGGGATGATGATGTTTGGATGATTTGGGAAACTCAGTTAGTGAAGAACATGAAGTCACTTGATCATTCATGCAAGTGACAGGCAAGACAACCAATCAGTGTGGCTTCCAGAAAAACATTAAATGCAGGATCTGACTGCAATATTTCCCCACCTACACAATAGATGTTTCATAGCTTCCAGAGAGCAAGAACAAAGTATTAAATCTCCCCATCAAATCTCACTTTTGCTGTTGTTATCGTAACCCAACCATTAGGTGCATTAATATAGTGATTTTAGGTTTCATTCAGCCCTTCCCAACCACAAGCCTCCTCTGGCCCTGACACTCAGCCACTCGCACTCTGCACCACATCATTCTGTTGCCAGGAAACATATCAAAATCAGCTAATTTAGCCGATCAATGAGCACAGCCCTCTGGGTAACACAAAGAGCCAAGGATCCAATTTCATTTTGCAAGTTTCATTTGGTCTCTTTATCGTCGGCAGGGCAAGTGGTGTCACTCGGAAATGCTCTGGTGGCTTTAACAGCGCAGGGGAGAAGGACAGGGAGTGCAGTTAGGCTGCAAGTAACACTTCTTATTATATCTGTATGTGGGAAGAATTGATGGTAAACAGGTAATAAAAACCCGAGTGAAATAAGTTTGGCAGAGTTCATATGAAAAAAAAAGAAATGTCTCTGTGGTGATCGATCTGAGCTTTCCCAATTTCCATAAATATTGTCTTGAGCTGCGTTTCTCTTTTCCACAGACATGGACAAAATATCTCCCGGCATACATCTGTTTCTCCTTTTTCAGACTAGTCAACAGACCTACGCACCCATCCATGCCCCGGGAAAAGACAGGTTCGAACCACAGAGGTAAAAAAAGGCAACCCGACACTTGTCTCTTTGTTCCAACCCTATTCCCCGACGACAGCTCTCTAAATTGCATTAACTCATCTGAAAAACTCGACGTAGCCAAACAAAACAGGTTTGTCATGAGCGAGACGATGCAAATTACCCAATTTTGTGCAACAGTGCTTAAAGCCTAGAGGTCCCCGGAGCGACAGGCGAATTGGGTTAGAAAAGACTCCCAGCCGAGCAAATAGCCCGAGAGAGGATTCGGCTTGAAACGTGACGTGAGTGACAGTGCCCGGCATCTGTAACTGCCCAAACAGAGACCGTTTACACATTCCCGTGTGCTCGTACTGGATGTATGCATGACCATAAAAGTCTCGCGTGCTGTCGAAAGTGATGATGCAAGCGTCTTGGCTCACGCCAGGCCCCATCTCATCTCTATAAACACCATGTGACATGACCTCATCAAGCTGAGAGGACACCCTCCGGATCAGCTCTGAGACCTTAATGACATGCCTGTAATTTCTGCAAAGTGCACGCGTGATGATGTCCCCGGACTGGAAGGCGCAGCGAGGAAGGTGGATAACCAAAAGCTCCCAGTAATCACCACCAAGCCGCCGGGACGCCATCCTGGGCCGTTATTTATGGGGGAGACCGTTTGTCGTGTTTGCCTTGAGACGGGAACAAGAGATGGATCCTTTTTTTTTTTTTTTTGCCCATAGTAATAAATGAGACGGTTCCTAGAGTGTGAGTCAGCCACAATGACCGATATGTAAACTTCCCCTCGTAAAATCGCCCTGAAAAAAAAAAAAAAGAAAAGGAAAGAAAAATCCCTCTGAGGTATCGGGGAGCCCTGTTGCATCTCCAAACAGCCCGAACACGCCAGTCCTCATCGGAGAGATTTAATGCGGAGGTGACCGAGATTTAATGAGCTAATCGAGCTGATTTAATATTAAAACCTCAAAGAGCTTCGGCCCAAACATGTGTTTTCTAGAGCCTTTAAACTCAACTTAGCAGCTCCACACTGTAATTGATGACATCAAGATAAGAGTCCTGGCGCTCCTCAGTGTTTAGCGCAGACACAGTGGTTTTCCATGGAAACGCATCTAGAGTGAGCTTTCCAAGATAATGGGAACAACATATGTGAGCTCCTTCTTGGATGGATTTTTTTTCTCTCTCTCTCTTTTTTTTTTAATGCTTTAATGTGTGAATCCAAGGCCACGTTACATCTGTACACTAAAACCTGGAAAGAGAATGAAGGAAACAGCCGATCCTTAGTTGTTTATAAGGTTTTTGCCATTTTAATGAGGAGGATCTATCAGAATGCAGAGTGTTATTGCTGTCGCTTTTCCAGCGAAAAGGAGGGGGAAAAAACACTGTTGCTGAGCAGTGCAGCCTTCAAAAATGGCTTGAATGCAGAAATGACATAAGGGAATTAATGCGGCACACACACTGGACACACATCACAACACTTTGTGATTAAAGTTTATGACACAAGGTTTTTGATCCACCAGCCCAAACACCCAAGACTCTCAATTATGTTGAACAATTATTTACTTTGAAAAAGAAAGTCATGGGATGGATTAGCTAAAACATGTCATCAAACAATTACTTTGCATACAACGGGATTAAAGAGCAGGGGTGCATAGGAGTGATGGTGCACAAAAGACATTTGAAGGGGTCATTCAAAGACTTAGAGGGGGGCTAGAGTGAAAAACCTCTTTTACTGTACCTTGTCTTTAAATAACAACAGTCTACTCCTAGACAAAGTTGTACGACAGGTCCATAAATATAATCTGATCCTCATTCATGTTCAGATTTTGTATTTTGCAACAAGAAGACAAGTAAATGTGATGTGTGCTACCAGTGTTACCACCCCCTCTCAGGTATGTGAGTAAATAAAAACATGTGATTTCAAGTTTCCATTGGATTCTCTGGTTCTTCCTCAATATATGATTCTTCTTCTGATTCTGGCTAAAACATACAAGACTGGATGCATTCACAGTCCATAGCTGTGTCGAAGCAGTAACCCTTAAGTTTGGGAAACGCATTGTAGCAAAGTCACATGATGGTTCATGTAAGTGGCAGGTGAGAAGCTGAAGTGGTTGCCAAATAAACATGAAATAGATCTGTACAGAAATGGGCTGTGAGATTCAAACACCAAAACTGGGACCTTTACTGGAAAATATCATCTTTGGGAATTTTGATGAAACCACTGTTCGATAGCTTCTATCGTAGCATCTATGCTAAAGGAAATACAGAGAAGTATAGAAGTATAGAGTGTGCAAGGATAAAAGGATAAATGCTCCTTTCAACCATGCGTAGGTTACCCTTAATAACAAGACAGGTCAAGAACATTTCCATAAAAGAAGCAAAAACCTGCAGGTTGAGAAGACAAACTGCCATCATCAGCTGGATTCAGCACTCAGGGGCCACTGAGGGCCATTACCTGCCAGATCACCGTCTGTCACTATCCGCCACAAAACTCACTTATCTCCTGGCAGTTGGCAGCTGCATTTTCAAGAGGGAAACAAAGCGACTGATTTGGACAAGGTCAGAAACCCTGGCGTGGGGGAGAGAAGACGGAAATCTGGAGGTTTACCTGAGACCAGCTAATCAGCATACTGTCTGTCTCGCCTGAGATTATCTAAAGCGCTCCGCTCACTGCAGGCGAAAAGGGGTAAATGTCAGAAACACTTTTCCTGGAGAGCGACGCCCGTGACATTAACAATGACTCTAACCGGCTGTGAACTTCAGGAATGAGGAAAGCCGAGCGCCGCTTCCTTGAAAGCGAGCTACGCTGCAGCCCCGAGCAGGAAGCTGCAAGGCTGCAGCAGGTGCCGCTCCACTCGGGCCGCATTGTGTGCGCTTTTTCTTTTATGTCCCGACTTCCTCGGCTTTAATTGTTTGCGAGCGGCGCAATCTATAAATGCCATCCTCGGGCCTCCTCCCACCTTTTCTTCTCTGTCACATCAAGGCCCACTCCCTGCTCCCAAACGAACGGTCCAAGAGGAATTCCACGTCATTCATCCACAGCTGAGACGTCTTCGCTTCCCCTCACAAACACAGTGTCGAGACAATGGGAGACAGGTTGTGTTAAAGGACAGAAACGTAGGCGTCGGATACACTGGGGACACTGACTGGAGACGTGTCCCCACCACTTTTTATCATAGGCGTCAGACAGGCTGGGGACATGTCCCCATCATTTTTTATCATTAACAAATTCCCCCCACCTCCTTTTAGAACGTTAAGTACCTATTAACTGGACCAATTTAATTAATTAATGGAGGGATAATGTAACGGTCATGAGAGGGATGTACCATTAGAAACACGAGGTGAGTTCAGGTACCATCGGATAATCTGACATTTACTCCAGGTCCAAACTACGGCATGGGACAAATGGCTGCATGTGACCCAATATGAAATATGATGATAATAGTATTCTAGTATAGAGTGGCATCATTCAGTCTCTGTGGTGTAGTGCTTCTTAAAAGAAACCTTCCTAGTGTAACAGTATCCACAAATGAGTCCTGATGTGCGCTGTGCTTCGGGAGCTTTCTTGGGAGTTGCTGCTGTCAAAGATGTCAGTTCCAGTGTTGGATTGAGACCCATCATCCCCGAAAAAGAAGAAGGAGAAGAAGAAGCAGAAGAAAAAAAAGACACTTCTCTTTTCCCAAACTGAGCTCATCGCTCCCAAAGTGACGCTCCACACCTGATCTCATCTCACACACAGTGTTGAAATGCAACATTTCAGGTTTGTGTTTGCTGTCAGACAGAAACCATTTGATGAGATGATCCTAGAAACATGGCTGTGTAAAATGTGACTCCAAGGTTTTAGAGGGTAGAATCTAAAACCTCCTTTTACCTTGGGTTTGTTGAATGAACAACAGCTTGTTTCACATAGTTGAAATACCATTGTTTACCAAACTGTTTGCAAGTAAGTGAAGGCCCCTTGAGAAGTTACCAGTAAAACGGAAGTACATTCCTCGATATCTGATATCGAGATCTGAGATCTCTTCTGATTCTGGTTCAAACATACAATATAAGGCTGGATAGGTACACACTTGTAAACTGAAAGGACAGTGTCCTTAGCATCACTACTAGGATGTGAGGAAATGTCAGCTAAAGCTCTTTTGTTCCCTTCCAGTCGGTTTATCTGATCTCACACTGGTAACCTTTGAGTTGTCACCTGTGCCTCACAATCAGCAGCATCTTTTTTCTCAGACACTTCCTCATTTAACCCGGGCTGTCCACCTGCTGCCGCCCTGCACCGCCCTGGACCCCTGCACGTCCAGGACGTCAGGCGGTGTCACCCTCACCACCACCACAGACGCCTTCATGTCCCACCTGACGGGAGGACGCGTGACTGTGGGCAGAAAACAAAACCCTGCAAATAGACAGTGAGTGTGCAGGCGTCCTGGGATCTAATCCCCGACTCAATCTGCTGCTCGGCTCTTCTTGCTGAGATGCCAGGTAAACATGTCGGGTTTGGGCAAAGAGACCTTTGGAGAAGTTTGGAGTGCCCTTGTTGGTATGGGGCAGTAGTGAGGAGGAAGGGGGCCAGCAGAATTAGTTGTAGACTGCCCCCTACTGGAGAAACACAACCAGCACACCTGTAGTACCTGTTTTTAAGTGCTGCTAAACCTTACTCAGTGATATAAACACACGAAAACAAATGTTATTTCTCCAAAACTGTCTTTCCCCTGTTTCTTTTTTTTTTTAAACATCGCCTTGGAAAACAACAAACCCTGAAAATCTAAATCCTGAAAAAAAAACTGCATTCCTCAGTCATCCGTAATCTTAAGTGATGAAAACAAAGGCAGCTGGACTTTGTCTTCAGGTTCTCCAAGACATTTAGTGTCTCATCCAAGAGGTTTCTTCAGCTCTGGATTTGGTTCAGGTTTTTAAATCATTGGAGGCTCCTCTGGGTCATTAGCATTACAATCCTAAGAATAAAATTATGAATTTTCCCCTTCGGTAAATCTGATGAAGCAGCCAGGAAAGTGAGTGGAGTTTCCAGAAGTTTCTGCTGCTTCATATTAAAACAGAAAACTTTTAGTTTACATATTCAGTGTTGTTCTATTACCATTTCTATTACAAATGACCATTTTACATAGATATGGACACTCCAGAGGTCTGCATGTATGTTCCCGTTTATCCTGCTGTTTCTATCTGTAATGCATCAATCTATCAATTGAAGATCAGAAGACTTTGTTTTTTTAAATAAAAATTACTTTATTTTTTTAAAATAAATGCATTTTTTACAGTCAGAAAACAGAGCAGCAGGACATGCACTGCTGCTCCCGACACTGGAGGCAAACAAAAACAAACATCAGAGAAAATAAACACACACTGGGCTTGGCTTTTCTCTTACCTCTGTTCACTTTTGTGGATTTGTCTCAAACTCCAGGGTCTGAACAATGTGAGTCTCCTTCATACGGACATTATTAAAATGGCACACTTCAGCTGTGACAAATAAGTGAAGTATTAAAAAAAAAGAGGCTAAAGAACGATCTAAAAACACGAGACTCTGAACCACGAATGGATGCTGTGATCCACGAGTGGTAGAAGATCGAGAGAGAGAGAAATCAATAAGATGCAAGAAAAAAAAGAGCACATTGAGAAGGCATACGTATCTGCATTTAAAAAACAATTATAATATGTACTCGACAAATATCTTAATCAAACCTGGAGTTTGAGACTAGTGTTATCTTCATATATATTCATATATATCTTCATCTGAAAACTCAGTAAGACCACAACATAAGCAGGCACAATATTCTGAATACTACACATGATGACTGATGGCTTCCCCCCCTCTCGGTTCCCCACAAGAAAAAAAAAAAAGCAGAAAAAAAGAAAAAAAAAAACAACTGTACAATTCTATAAAACGTTTGTGTTTTTACATTAGTTACAAAAAAGAAAAATAATACTTCATTTGCTGATCCTTCATACTGAGGACAGGAACAAAAAGGAAAAAGTTGCATATTCATTCTTCAAACTCGGCGTGACCTCTTGCTGGTGTGTAATGATAATAATAAAATAAAAGATGCTAATAATACTATATGGTGTGAGAAACAGAGAGAAAGCAACAGGTGGAGCAAGCTGAGCCCTCTGAAGGCTCCAAAACTCTGGTTTTGTGGAGGTTTTTCATCCTGCGGGTACATCCAGGTGAAAAAAAAAAGTCTGATGATGAGTTTTTCTAACATTTTATAAAGGGGACCGATTCAGAATATTTCAGACACTTTAACGTCAAGATTTTCAAACCTGCAGACTCGTCTCGTCACACTGAGCTGTGATGAGTTTTCAGACGAGCTCGTTACTCGTTATTCGCCGTCTATTAAATACAACAAAAAAACAAACTCAGACTCCTCTTTATCATCGGAGACGAGCGACGACAAGACTTCAAAAAGCAAAAGGAAAACAAAAAAGGAACTTGGAACAACAGCTTATTCATAGACAGGACCGTATAGTATGGAAGTGCTTACAAGTGACTTCAGAAAAGAAACCCTTCGTAGAGTGGATAGGATGGACACGTAGTGCTGAGATCTGAGGCTGCTGCTGTCGCCAGACGCCTCTGCAGATCCATCTTTTAGGATAAATAGTTTAGATAGAGCTCTAGGTATCTGCGGCACCACTGGTACAACTCATTATAATAACGACAGTTTGACGTCGGCTCCTTCAGTCCAGTTCCAGAAGAGAGAGCGACAGTGAGAGAGTAAAGAGAGGAAAAAAAGAAACAGGTAAAGAGATTCTTTGGGATTAAATCTGGTGTTTGATTGTTTTTTTAAGGGTTGTCGTGGACGTAAATTGATGGCCGTCAGTCCAGGAGGAGGAGGAGGAGGAGGAGGAGGAGGAGGAGGGGGAGGAGGCAGGCGGAAACAGAGAAGTTTCCCGGTTCAGAGGTGTGTGTGTGTGTGTGTGTGTGTGTGTGTGTGTGTGTGTGTGTGTGTGTGTGTGTGTGTGTGTGTGTGGAGGCGTCCGGGGGTTCAAGAGTTCGTCTGGACTGCGCTCGCCTCCATGTTAGTGTTGCAACAAATGTAACCATGTCAACGTTAATGCATGAAAACAAAAACAAACAAAAACTACAACAACAATAAAAACGGTTTCAGCCTTGGCGATAGTAGCGCTGCTGTGGACTCTGCAGCGCAGAAACAAAATAACAAGATTTAATGCACAGAATAAAATAAACCCACCCCCATACACTGTGGTCCCCCCCTCCCCCTCCCTGACCCCCTCCCTCCCTGCAGCCCTGGGCTTCAGACCCAGCCGCTGGTCAGCTTATAGAACATCTCCTCGTCTAGAGACTCGTTCTGGTCCTTGGCGCGTGTGGACAGGAAGATGTAGCCGCCGATGAACTCGTGCACCACCTTGCAGTCCACCTCGGCACAGATGAACGACAGGCTGGGCTCGTCTGCAAACTCCACCGTGACCTGAGCACAACAGAGCAGAGCGCCCCAGTCAGCGGCCGTACTTCGGTAACGCCACTGTCACATTTTACACTGGCTTTGGATTAAAAAAGCAAACATGTCAATTCAGCAGAATTCGGTACGAGTCAAGCTCCAGTCCTCTGTGATGTCACCCATTGGTTTGTAAAGGGTTACATGTCAATCAAATAGACACGCCCCTTATTATGAAGTTATTTTTTAAAGGATCTAATATCTCATTAATCATGGAATTATTTACAAACTTCGCACCTGACTGCACTCTGGCATGAGAACATTTAGTTGTTGAAACTGTTAGGAGTTGTGAAAAAAAACGTATCTCTCGATTGAAAATGACGTTTTTTGACTGAGTGTGTATTAGAGCCAGAGGTTGTTTGGAGCCCTAGTGGAGCTCTGTGGTACTGCAAGTAAAGTGAATAAAGTGAATTTCCACTTTTCAGACCGGAGGACTATGTCCATATTTTACAGTTTATAGTATGAGTAGAAAAGGGAGTAACAAACAAAATTAAAAGCATCTGATTATTTTCTGAATAAAAGCACTCATGGACACCATATCACATTTCACTAAGAAGCACAAAAAAAACCTGAAGCTCTTTCAAATTCTGCATTTCCTCTTCACTGGTTAAGTTGATCTGCTTCTCGTCTTTACATGCACATTTATTGTATTCCAGGTCATAAATTAGTGCAAGAAATTACAATCTTGCAGCTCCAGCCTCCAGTCAATCCGAACCCTACGTGTCATTGGCTCTCATCCCTTTGATTATCTACTGTTACACTATGGTAGAGAATGTGTTTTGAGTTGCTTTGTTTAACTATGTGAAAATAGGGACATACTGCAGACTTGAATATAGGAATATACTTGTTACTGATAGTTGCCTTTGAGTCTCAGAACTCCTGTAAAGCGACATGGAGTATCCTACATTACCCAGAATGCACCTCTCGGCCATGTGTCGACTGGCGGTTATGTCAAAAGCTTCTCCAACATTTTTAGTTTTCCTGACTGAGCGACATGACCCGAAGCAGTTTATGAGATTTCACGCAGCTTCCTCAACAACGACGCAGTAGCGGTATCAACCATCTGCAGATAGATACTGATATGCAAGATGGGCAGAGCTCCACTTGGATTCGGTTCAGGTATCCTTAGCTTCCAAAATGACAAAACAAACAAAAAAAATGTCCGTACCATCTTGATCTCCCAGTTGACGTTCCACTGTTTCATGTTGCTGAAGCGCCAGGTCTTGATGGCGTCCCCGGTGCTCGCGTCCATCCGGATCAGACGGTTGTAAGTGATACCGATCAGCTCCTCCCGCTTCCCGCCCTGGAACCTGCAGAGAGGAGGAAAAAGGAGACGGTCCAAAAACTGAAGGCCGGACCAGAGTCGCTGCAAGCCTTAAAAACATCTCTATTCAACGTCTTCTTCTTCTTTCCCCCCCTCTATTTTTCTTCCACCGCAGCTGTGACCGAACTTACTTGGCGAGGAAGTGAGTGATTCCGAACTCAGGCAGCGACTGCCACGCCTGGATGAAACGCATCTTGGCCTCGATGAGGCTCATCTGGGCCACGTTCTGGTGGGCTTCTAGGATCCGGGCTGAAATCTGGCCGGCACACAATCATCGCTCACGTTAGACCAGACAAAGCAAGGCACGCGCTGTCAACACACAACAGCCCCCGTCACCACCACTCAAACCTCCCCGATGAACCCAAGTCCCCACACACGCCCAGTGTAAACAAGCTGTGGCCAGCTCCCTAAAATCATCAGCGCTCACACACACACACACACACACACACACACACACACACACACACACACACACACACACACACACACACACACACACACACACACACACACACACACACACACACACACACACACACTGAGGCAACGACCAGAGAGCTGTCACAGAGAAACGTCTGACACACACTGCGCAGACAAACAAATGAACACCTATTAGCCCTGTGAGGAGACAGACTATGGTTAATAAGCCCACAAAGCCTCCCATCTGTGAGAGTTTGCATGCAGGTGTGCCTGGTCCCTTTAACCCCCCCCCCCCCCAATATAAAGGATGGAACTGTCTCTCTGTCGCCACTGTTCAGTATGAAAATCCAATAAGAGATTTCCTGAAAGACGCAATCCATCACGGTGAACTTCATTTTGCATCACACGTTACAGCCAGGAGCTCCGATGGCACTCTAGAGTGGCAAAAGGGATGAAGAAAATACTAAAAATGTAGAAATGGCTGTCAGGAACTGACAGATGAGGGAGCGGCTGATCATTTCCTTGCGGTTCAGAATCGACTGAGCTGACTAAATCGACAAATCAGCAGCCCCTGTCAAACGCTAAGATGACTAGAATGTAAAAAACACTTAACCGTGATGGATCGTTTACTTTCAGCGTGTCTCTGCTTTTCATACTGAACAGGCAGAGAGAGTGAAACACATTATCCAAAAACACATTAAAGCGTTCCTCCATCGAAAAACTGATGGTGCGATGTTAAGTATATGGAATTTATGTTAAATGGGTGTAAAAACGGCACCATTCTTTTATTTTTCTTGCGTGTTGAAGTTTGGATGTGTACGTTCATTAAAACAAAACAAAACAGAACTGATCCAGCAACTAGAACCATCTATTCTACTGGGATTACTGGTCTACGTCAGGTTAGGTGGCGCAAGCCGGACACAAAAAGCGCTTAAGAGTTAAAAACAGTCATGCACAAAAAATATGCGTCTAAGGCTTTAAAAAGGCACCCAGTGGACACGTAACTCGACTTACCAAGTCCCTGATATAGCCTGGCTGAAGGTGGGAGGAGGAGGATGGAAGAGGGGGTGAAAAAAACAGGAAAAGAGAGAGGGGGAAAAAAGGGAAAGAAAGATTGGACAAAGATAAAACAAGCAGGTGAGATCAATATCAGAGGGGGGAGGTAGGAAAGGTCCAAGTCCCTATAATATATAATGAGAAAACAAAAAGTGGGCAGAATGTGGAGTCATGCAGTGTTCAGCCACAAGAGGGAGAGAGAGAGCAGCAGCCATCAGACACGGTCATTTATGAAGGAAGAGAAGGAGATGCAACATTTTGTGTGTGTGGGTTTTTTTTTTTATATCAAGCAGATGGGTCTGTGATGGTTTTCAGGCATTAACAGTATCTATTATAACAGACTTTTTAAAATGAGACTAAAATAAATAGTCACTGGTCTCTGTTTTGTCCACCAGGTGGCAGCATGTTCCAACAGATACGCCATGTCTTCATGCAGAGGGACTAAATCACGTCTTTAATGTTTGAGTCTCTGATCTGAATGCACAGATCTGGCAGCAGACCACACTGGTCCGAGTAATCTATAAAATCCTCTGTGTGTGCGTTTGTGTGTGTCCCCGCTGGGAACAGCAGAACGGAAGTCTTCTCAGACCACTCGCTGCAACAGGAAGTCCACTTTAGAGGAGGTGGGGAGGGGTCGCGGATGACGAGGGGGCGAGCGGGCTTTTCCCAGACAGTTTTCCCGCGCAGCATTCCCGGGCACGACTCATTTCCTGCTGCCCCACGCCCACCACGCAGACTACACACACACGCGCGTGTGTGGTGTGTGAGGGGTACGTACATACACCTACTGTACATTATGCCAGCTCTCTTTCATGTAGAGCCTGGGGGATACCCAGCCCAGCCCACCCCACCCCTCCTCTATCGAGTCTGGGATTATGAGCGTGTCTGGAGCCGGACCAGAGAGAACCACAGCCCCAGACGGGCCAGCGAGCACCCCGCCGGGATAACAGTCCTAAAATGTCCAAGTCCTGCCCAGCTAGCTCGCATCTGTGCCAGGCGGCCAGTTATGTCACATGTGGGGGGAGTTTGCTTTTTCTTTTTTCCTTTTTCCATTCGTCTTTGTGAAGCGACTGCAACAGGATACAGGATTTGTCTGTCCGCATTCTTAAAGAGGACGGTTCGGCCGAGAGCAAACATCTGAGAGTTCAGTAAAACAGAGATCGTGTCGGAATCCAGAAGCTACGGCTCCCTCGAGGTTCCCATCGGATCAGCCCTTCAGCGAGCAGAGTTGCATCAGCTGGGTTCAGATGTCATGTGACTCATGAGGCCTTCAGCTCAGTTCTAGGAGGGACTTTTAAACCCCTACACACTGAGAAGCAGAAACAGTGATCTTTTGGCTCATTAATAGTCAACAAATTGATTGATTGACTGAAGATACTTTAGAGGGAGTATAATCTGGTACATTTTGAAAGCAACATTTCAGGCGAACTGTACCCTGGTTCAACATTATGTTGCTGTCGGGAAAGGGAAACAATGATTCACTATCCAAACTTTCTAACATACCTTTGATTCATTATGCTTTTCAGTAAATCTGTGGTGACTAATAGTTCAGTAATGTTATGAAACATTTAGGGATTATTTCAGCTCTTTTCCTTATAGGTTACTGCTCAGCTAAATACTTACTCATAATATCCTACACAATCAGGTTGTAGTGATGATTCTAACCATGTTACAATAATGCTACTAATACTAGTGTCATATTCTGATGTTATGTTTAACATCCTCTACGCTACAAAAAAGTAAATAAAATGAGTAAAAAAACTGTACAAGTCTCCACAACGGATGAAATGATATTATGGATATATGATATGATATGATATGATATGATGTGATGTTTAGTGTTGCTAATTTTAACCATTATTTTCCCATGTTAAAAATGCACATACATACTTTAATGCACTGGTTCATTTAATTCAGATACAAGAATGAATAATATGATTCTTCTTGGTGTTTAACCTTTAAATGCCAATCACCAAAAGCCGCTCTGCTGAGCTGCTGGCGTTGGCGCTAACTTCCAGGAGTCATCGTGTGCTCTCATTGTTAAAGTGTCTGGATTTGATAACACACGTGATTCATGGCAGCTCTGAAACACCAGTGGCATGATTCACAGTTCCTCTCTATTTCAGACCAGCACCGACACAATGACACGGGTTAAATCCACTGCTCGGAGCAGGTCACCGGGCTTCACTCTCGGAGATTTAAGGGATTTCCTGACTCAAAAAGAAAGAGGGAGAGAGAGAACCAGGAACCGAAAGCTTTTATGACTTCTGTAATTTTGGGTCGACGCGGAGCGTTTCGACACTTCAGAGCGGTGACGTCGTGGGATTAGGCTGTGACAAGCCGTCCCACGCGGCAAAGCAAATCGTTGTTTAGCGGAATTGCTTTCACACTCGTGTTTCCTGTGTTCAAGGCGGATCGAGGAGATGAAAAGGTCGCCTGCAGCGAGCTAACGGCGCTAACAGCTACAACATCTACTTCTGTAGATGTGCAGCACTCAGGCGGCTTCTATGACTTAAACAAAACCAGACTGAATGAGCGGGCCAACGTGGAGGTGGCCCCGCCCTCCCTCCCTCACTCGCCCATCCCCGACTTAACACAGCCATGGCAGCCGTGTGCTCAGCTGTTCCATTGTACACACACACACACACAAACTAGCCTGTAGCTTACATGCAAATCTGCTGCGTACACTGTCGACTTTTCCTGACGCTTGTGAGAAAGCCGATTTATTCCCATCGAGTTGAAAAGGTGGACAAACTTATCCTGATTTCTCGGTCATTAGACAAGAAGAGATTTTCACTCGTTCCTTTACACGTTAACAGAAGGCCAAGAGGAGAGGGGAAGGTATCAATTACGGTCCGACACCATGGACTCTACTGTATGTCTGGGGCGTTGGGCGGCTTGGACGTCTGCTGTCCTGATTTCCCCTCCTCGGACGGAGGCGGGTGTTGGCAGTGGGGGAGTGGGGGGTGGGAATGGAGGAGGAGAGGAGGAGGAGGAGAGTTGAAAGGAGGGGGAGTGAAGGGAGGCTACATTCCAACGCGAGATGAGCCCGATGCCAGGAGGCGCCCATCTGGGAAGCATCAGACGCTGCTCCGTCTAAACCGCTCGACCGACTCATCAAACAAGTAAACAACCTCCCACAGAATACACATCGAGGCTGAAGCTACCTTCCTCTTTGTGTCCCTCGGTAACTATGGCTCTACGCTCTCCGCTAACCACAGAGCCCGTCCCTCTTTACCTGCTTGTTCTTGTACTTCTTCAGGTAGCGCGGCGACACCAGGCACTCCGGGTTGATGTCGGTGGTGATGGGCTCGATGAACTGCGGGTCGGGGTTCATGTGCTGCATCTTGAGGAAGGACAGAATGTTCTGCACCTCCAGGTTGTAGGAGCTGTCGGCCATGGTCTTGCCCTTGGAGGCCAGGCGACACGCAGCCATCCAGTGGGCGTACTGTTTCTCCTGGAGAAGAGAGGAAAACTGGTATTTAAAAAAAGCTACCAAAAGGGAGAAGGAATGATTATTCGTTGGACTGAGAGTCTTACCGTGTCGCACCGGAGCCAGATCTCGTTCATGCCATCGGCCACAGGGATTAGCAACTTGATGTTGAATTTCTGACCCGAGATGTTAACATCTGGAGTTACCTCACAACCTACACACAAACAGCCGAGGAGCGGAAGAGTAGGTCAAAGGTCACACTCACTCTTTAAAACACACTGGCACCAGCTGACCACAGGCACGTCTCCATTACAGCTTTACAAAATAAAAGCAGCGTGTGGACATTTCAAGTAGTATTACTACATATAGGTAATGCCATTCTAGTCATCTACTCCCATTCAATTGTTCTATAAAGTAGTCGACAGATTTATTGATTACAAAAATCATTTGTTGCAGCCCAAATCTCAAAATCTGCAAAATAATATTTGAGAGGCTTTGAACAATTAGGTGTTTTTTCTGTGTCTCTATACGTACTGGAAAAGCACCCAATGTTCCCCTTTTAGCTGCAGTAATACAAAAGCATTAAATTCTTGCATGAGAACATGAAATAACATGTTTTGTGTTTTCGCACCTCTAAGATTCATTTGGTGAGCAGGTGTGCCGTGGGACTCCTCTTTACTCTTGTAACAGGAAATGGTGATATCCTTGAACGTGCACCAGTACTGCTTGTAGCCCTTGAGTGTCAGTTTCTTGGGCCTGGAAAACATGCAACAAATGGAGACAGACAGATCAGATGGGGCGGGGGGGGGGGGGGGGGGGGGGGGGGGGGGGGGTGCAACACAACACACACAATCTTTTTATTAGTGGTCAAGAGGGAGAGTGGAGGAGACCATAAGTCAGTATAGAGGGGAAAGGAAGCGCATAGTCATCAAGGTGGGTAGGAACGGAGCCAGCGCTGGAAGACCATTAAAGAGGAAATGCCTCTTGATATCACCCTCCCACCGTCCCAGTGGTCTACACACTTTATGAGGCAACCATCCCAGGGACCACCTGCCCTGTAAGCACCGGCTTCGAGCCAAAACGAATTAATGTGGTTAAAAAAAAAATGCTTTGTCCAACTATAATCACTTCCAAAGGCTAAACTGAAAGCTCAGCCTACAAATGTCCTCTGGCAACACACTGGAATCTATTAGAGTGATGCGAAGCAGACAACAACTCTCATTTATTGTGAATTTTTCATCACAGACGCAATATTTGAATGGAATATTTTACAGTGTCTGGTTAACAGGCTTTCCTCTCGGATCAGAACGCTCGGTTGGGAACTTACTTGAAGACTTTGACGTAGTCTGCTAGCTCGGGAATAGATGTGATGTCCCCCTGGGGAAAGGAGAAAGAGATACCTCTGAGTGAGCACAAACGTGCACGACTTCAAGGTAAAAGAGCGAGTCAGTGGTGGAGTGGGAGCAGCAGAGTGACCTCTGGTTTAACTCTGCACGTCTCTCGATGTCGCCGCTCTGCAGAATGAGCTTAGCAAAACATTTCTTACGCAATTTCTCAAAGCTCGGTTTCCTCTGATAAGCTGTATAAACTTCACAAGTTGGCAGGGGCGGGGCTGGCGCTAATGAACACACACACACATGCACACACACACACACACACACAGTTGAGTTTGTTTGTTTCTGAGTCCCTGATGTCGCACCCTTGGCCTTTTGTCCGATGGAGGGCATGTTAATGAGAGAGCTGATAAAATATCTTTGTTTATAAATATCTTTCCTCTCAGCTCGACCTCTCTTCATTCGCAAACACCGTCGGGCGACTCTTGACGGACAGCAGCCACTTTGGTGCTGAAAAAAATGCTTTCCCTGAACACCAGTTGTATGATCGCGTTCAGAATATTGACAATCCTGTCAATAAGAGTGAAATTTCGTGCGGCCATTGTGATTTCCTCCCCTCACAATGGCCACATTGTGTTTCCGCCCCTGTTTAATACTGTTGATGACAGGGGACGTCATCGGGATACAGTAGTCAAACAAAAGGCCAAACGCGCTGCCAATATGCTGCCACAATGGGGGAAAATAAATTCACTCCACGCAAAGAGAAAGCGTGGACCCGCCCAGCGGCTTCGCACCAGTGTGTTGGACGTCTTCCCTCCCTCCAGGGTGATCTCCAGGTCCGACAGGGCTGCGTCCACCTCGTCCACTTCCTTCTCACTGTTGTTCATGTGGTTGTCTGAAGACATGATCGACAGCTTGTTGATGTGGTACTGAGGAAGAGAGAGACAGACACGTGTGTTTTGAGATCTCTGTTGTCCTCCTGACACATTTTGAGATGAAGCAACTAAAGCAGAATAACTACAAGAATCCTTTAGTTCATTCCAAAAGCTTTTAAAAACTTCTCTAAGAACGTAAAACATTTTTAACTTAGCAACAAGTTTGCATTTAAATCTATAAAGCGTGACCATACGATAGAACTCATATCAGCTGGGAAGGAACAAAGCTCCAAAGAATAAATTAAATAAACTAAAAATATATAAAACTAAGTATAAATGTAGTCCTCTTAAAATCGTGAGACTTTTTAATACATTCTAGGGCCTTCATTTTCCCAAAACTTATTTGTCAACTTCTACTACTTTTTAGGACCCCCATTGACTCTGTACATGAAATACGCAAGACAAGTGACCGTGTTTTTGTATGTGACACCTCAGCCAGACTAAACACCTTGGTGCTGTGTAATTTAACATGGCTCAGTTACAGATAGATGGAAGAATGTTGTTTGGAGTCTGTGCTTCCGAGAACCGAGTCTTATCTTCTGCTCAAATGTACAATCTTCCCGTTGCAGAGACCTGTTTCTATCCAACAGGTTTCCCTGAAGCCTCGCTGGCGTGAGACCAGCAGTTCCAGCGATTGATTAAAGAAAGCTGAGCGGGGACGAACAAAAGCTGCGGCTCACTAGTTTTGCTGATTTCTCACTTTGTGTGCTACTGGCGCTCCGAGGCCTCCAACACGGCCGTATAAAAGTGAACCGGTCTGTGATAATTGCCACATGAAGACTTTAAGATGTGTTGGAATTCGGGCGACTGCTGCCAAACACTTGCATTACCTTCAGCAGTGATGAATGACTTCGAACTTTAAAAAAACAAAAAAAAAGGACAAAGGATGAGAGCTGGTGCTGCTGGTTGAGACGAGGAGGCAGTGATAAATGATGACGAGCGCGGGGCGGCTTTGGACATCGTGTTCTCAGCCGCTCTTTGAACTGTAACAGGAACGTAGCTGTGGTGGTTTTACTGGGAACATATGTGAGGCCGGGCCGACATGACGGGACTACAGACGCTGTAAAACTGGAAAACGACGATGTTTCTCGATGGGGGCCCATTACTGAAAAACCTGACTGTGTTTTCCTCTTAGCGTGAGTCACGGATACTAAATACAACCTGTTGACAAATGGTATTTATAATGTCAACCCCATCAATGACCCCCCCCTCCTTCTCCCCAGCCCTCCCCACAGATATATGAATGAACAGCTGTCAAGAGAGGGAGAGATGCGGAGGCAGAGTTCGAGACAGACATGCGAGGCTTCAGGTTACAGAATATGGGACAAAGGGCTTCGCCACTCCTCCACCCCTCCACTCCTCCACCTCCGACGGCCCTTTAAAAGCTTGCAGTTTCCTGTTTATGTGCTGCGAGTGGCCGCGCACATGCTGATCTGCTGACGTGCCCGCTTGCATTTCTCTACACCCGGTTACCTCACTTCTGAGCGCTGCCAAAGCCAAGGGGCCAGGTGACGCGCTGCCAGCGTGCTAACACAAGTCAGCAACATGCTGGAAGTGGACAATCACCGCTCTGTATTTAGACCCGCTGTGTCCGACACTGGCCGGTGAAACCTTAGTCAGGAGCCCTCTGAGCTCATCCGGCAGCCAGCCGGGGCCCGGGGGCTGTAGTAGCTAGCGGAGCGCTAACAGACAGGTAGCGACAGAGTGGATACACCCCGGCTCAGATTAGCATCACTCTCGGGGAGAGTAATGGGACACCGGTTGAAGTGTCATTAAAAGCCAGTGTGAGGCTACGCATCTAGCACCTCGGAGGTGCGGGAGCAGATTCTGCAGGTTGATGAGACCGGTGTCGTTCTCGGGGGTGGTTGGATGGGTGGTCCGGGCTGAAGATGCTCTATAATTACCCCGGGGGTGAGGACAGGGTGGCGTCCTCAGGTCTTGGCACCCACAGTTTATGAGGCTCAGAAATAGAAGGGGCTACAGGGAGCTACCTGAGGGGGTTTAAGGTTGTGACATCTGTATATCACTTCCACTGCGCCCCTATTTTAACATGTCTGAGAGGAGAGAACCGGGAAGCTCTGACTGAGTAGCTCCAGTGAGTCGCCTCAAAGTTTGGAAAGATATTATGAATCTGAGGTAAGTTGGATTCTGGGAGCGTCTATTCATGAGGTCCAGAAAAATATCTATAATAATTTTAATCTTCATAAGAATTTTATTTATTTAGTTATTTAAAAGTGACATTACCTCACAAACAGAGTGACAAGGATTACTGGATTCAAAGCTCTTTGTTCAAAATCCCAATGACTTATTCATGAAATATGAACCCAAAATAAAGGCAATCACTTAAGAATCAATGAGTCAATATTGATTTAAATGTACAAAATGTTGCTCACAGCGCCCCCTCTGGCCAGGGGTTGAATCAATTGAGAGGACTTTCTCAATATAAATCGAATAGGGAAAAAAAAAATATTGCTATGTGTTCATAAATCGATGTTTTTTTTACACACTTGTACTTCAGATGGAAGGGCACTGTGAAGACAATAGGGGAAAGTGGGTGATAATCTTCCGCATCGACGTGCAACAGCCAGGTTTTAGTATGCACGCTGCAGCAGGACTGGCAGCCATATGGCTCAGATCTGGGCTGGAGGCCCATCTAATTCATTAGCTTGTGGTTGCAAAGGCATTGTGCCCGTTGCCAATGAAAGGAGGAACTGCAGGTCGTCAAATTTTAGACCCTGATAAACAATGCTGAAACAGGAAAATTGGGATCAGACACACACACACACACACACACACACACACACACACACACACACACACACACACACACACACACACACACACACACACACACACACACACACACACACACACACACACACACACACACACACACACACACACACAAACACACACACAAACACACACATTCTTTTTCTCCGTTTCTCTCTTTACCTGCAGGGCAGCAAACATCATCATTTCCTCCTCTGTGCACTCAATTTCCTCCAGCAGGATGGCCCACTTGGACTGTTCGTAGAGCTGGTTCACACGGATGGCATCATACTGCGGAGAGGTTTGTCACAGATGTTCACATCCAAACAAACAGTCAATATTACACAGACTCCTGCAGACGCAGGTGAAGCACTCGCTAAAACTCATAGGTGGTTGGTATCGTGGCTGATAGCCTCATCCTTGTAAAAACATGAGACGCAGATGGATGATGTTATTTATATATCAGTAGAGACTGCTGTCGCCCTGAGGCTCTAGCCTCAAGCTGAGACGAGGAGTTCTGGTAATCTCACTGTCGTTCCAGCTCCAGATGTTTTTTATTTTCCGGCTGACGGCGAAAGCGTTCTGATAAAGTGACTCGAGTGATGCCTGGTTGTGCTCACGGAGGACACTTGATGGCTATTACGCGTCTCTCCGGCGCACCATGACCCCCACAAATGTCTACTAAGACTCCATTTATAAGCTGGAAATGTACAGTAAAGTCGACGGTACATACCTTGGGGTTGAGGTCAAAGAAACTGTGGTACTTAAACCTCAGCAGCAGCACCTCGTTCTCCTTCACATCCTGCTCCATCAGAGACCTGGACGAGTCCAACCACCTGCACGCAGACGATAAACAGATCGATGTCTGACGCAATCTCTTTTCTTTGGGGCCCAGCAAGTATTTTCGTCAGCTGTTCTTGGCTCTAAATAAACTGCAACCTCGCCGCAGCATATCTGAGCGGTTGAAGCAAACCACCGAGCAAAGTTCATCTCACCCCTGGTTGATTTTGGCTTTATCCAGCAGAGACTGGGGCTTGTAGAGTTTGACCAGGATGTCGGGCGAGGAGATGGGCTGGCTGACGGCGAGGATGCTGGGATTGCCCTCGGAGAGGGGGCTGTCCCCAAACCAAGCAGAGGTGGGAGAGAGCGGGCTGCCGTCTCTGGAGTCATAGGTGGGGGTCATGGTCTTGCTGTACAAGCCCGGACTGGAGTAGATGCTCCCTGGAAACCAGTAATCTGCTGTTAATGGGTCATTCAAACACAAGACAATCCTCAAATCTAATGAATGCTCATATTCCAAACCAACAAGTGCACATCCACAAATACTGTAAAAACCAAAACAGCGACATGGGAATAAAGGGGGTGAACACTTTCCAAACGGCACACACACTTGCAGCCTAGCCAGGCCAGCCAGGGAGCGCTGCACAACGCCACGTGACGAGCCAGCCCGCACTCTGCAGATGAGTGGCTTCAACAATGTCGCTCCTGCTGATGGCGGGACTGATGTGGATCAGCATGCAGATGTAGCAGAACGCGTTAAGGGTCACCTACTTATTCATGGTCGAAAAACCTGCAGGAATGCACCACACACACACACGCACACGGCAAAGACGCCGCAGATAGGAGAGAGGGAGCGTAACAAGAATTCAGGAGTAATAACTGAACCTCGATTGAAATCTGCTATAGGATTTTCTGAGTCAAGTATCTGTTAAATAACAGGGTTAAATGAGCTGAATCTGTATATTTTGCTTTAGGTCCGCTAATAGTTTTTAAATTAGTCACAACTCCGGCTGCCAAGTCAACAAAATGAGGTGCATTTCCTGTCGGCTGGCCGCGTGGGAGTATTTTTGGCCCAGAGTGTCCCCGTCCTCTCTCTCTCCCTCTGTAAGGTCTAGGTCAAGAAGCAACACTGGCTAAACCGCTAAATCCCTTTTGAGATCAGGAAGTTGGCTTGGTTCTGTGTTTGCGAGTGTGCACGTGTGTGTTTGTGTTTGTGAGCTGAGGTCATGAGAAGAGGGTACAGCCTATGGGCCACCCATTCCTCGTGGGGAGGGGGGGTGTGCTACTGAGCACATCTTTCAAGGTTTTTCCTCTAAACACCGAGTTCATCGGGTCAGGGAGAGTACTTCCATCTCCCACTGGGTCTCTAGAGGAATCCCAAATATCCACAGAGTCTGTGTATAAGGTGAGAAACTGGCAGCCCATTAAAAACACGACTGGGCCTCCCTCCATCCTGTTTACGAACTCTCCAACGGAGGCAAAAGGCACAAAGAATGTTGCCATGACTCGACTCCCTAATGCTCCCACACTGGGGATTCATTGCAGGCTTGGATGGAGGGAGCTGGACCACCAGGACTTGAAGTAAACCATGAGAGGGTTGTCAATAAATGAATGTGTCTCTAGTGGCTTTGATTTGTAGACAAAGCTCCTGTGTGGCCTTCATGTAAAAACTCGGATTAGCTAAAAGAAGAAAAAAAGTTGGAAAACCGTGTAAAATGAAAGTAAACACAGAAGGCCTGGTGAAAAGGATTGAGGTCGCAACTTATTTAGGAGGCAAAATCTGAAAAGCATCAACTAGTCATGTTTGCTTGACAGACTCAGGAACCACTTCCAGCAGGCGCAGTGAGCAGGTCTGGATTAGCTGTAAGAGAGAGTGAGTGCTGAACTAATTTCTAACGAGAGGCGAAGCTTTTATCATGTGACCACCCGAATCAGCTGACTTCCTCCAGAAGACGGAGGGAGCGGGCGGCAGTCAGGTGACTCGGCGGCTTAAGTCCCAAAGGTTACACATGTCATGTGACCTCAACACTCCAGCCGTGAGGAGGTGGGGGAAGGGGGGGGGGGGGGGCAGGTGGTTGGGAAGGGTGATGGAGGGTCGGGGGGAAGGAAGGGGAAGGCGAGGATGAGGAAGCAGTACTGAAGAGTAAAAAAAAAAAAAAGGACAGAAAGGAAGAGGAGAGCTTACCTTTGACAGGTCCGATGTATATTATCTCAGAGGCTAGGATGAAAAGAGAAAGGATAAGAAAGGGAAAGAGGGAAAAGAGGTTGGAGGGAGGGAGAGGCGGAACGGAAAGAAACAACATCAAGTGGACAGATTTGAGATGCTGAAAAACTGGACGGGGGTAAGAAAAGAAGGCAGAGGAGGAAACACAAAAGTCAAAAGTAGAGCAGTACAAAAAAACAAAAAACGGGGAGATCGGCGGCGTTTCCACTGGCACTGCCAGCTGCCCGGCCTCAGAGCGGTGGGATGAGTCAGTTCGCCCTCTTTTGCAGAGGGAGATCGCCCTGGAACGACCAGTGAGGTTTCTGTCCTTTCCATCCACCCACTGAGGGCCATCACAGCCGCGGCGCGGCAGGGCGGCGTGACTGATTGAAAAGGCAGGCGGAGGCATCGGACGGCGTGAGCCGGCCCTGCGCACACCCTATGAGCTGTAGCACAAATAGAGCGCTGCGCTGTCCGAGGCCTGTCATCCCCCACGCTGACAGCCAGCAGGATTAGAAACGACGGGGAGGGACATCGAGATGTGGCCGGGGCCCCCCGGCAGTGTCCAGCTCGGGATGAGTAACGCGGTTTTTCTGACAGAATGACTAACTCCAGGGAGTATCTGACACCGATGTGCAAACAGGACACAGAGTTTCCTAAATAGTACACTGAGGTTTTGGAAAAAAAGGGGTTGCCAGTCTTTAAGTAGAACTAACTGGTCATCTACACTCAACATCCACCCATCTCATCTGTCTCTCAACTCACTCATAACATACTACACCATACTTTAGTAACTTTTTTTAAAAAAATCTGAATCTTTAATTTAATCAGAGTTCATATTTTTAAGAATAAAGTGAGTTTGAATCCTGGTTCGGACCAAGGAGTTTGAATTGGTACTCATTTTACGATTCAAAAACATACATGTTTAGGTTGACTGGAGACTGGAGAGACTGGAGTGTGCAAGTGAATGCTATGAGTGTGTGTGTGTGTGTGTGTGTGTGTGTGTGTGTGTGTGTGTGTGTGTGTGTGTGTGTCCTGAAATGGTCTGACAAGCTGTCCAGGGAGTATTCTCTGCCTTCGCCTTAAATGTATTGGATGCATCTTCAATTCGTTATGGACAACAAACAAGGTATCGGCATGTCTCCTTAGCTTCCAGGAGACGTTACAGTAGCCAATGAGAGATTAGAGTTGCAAATAACAGCAACCTTCATTCTCAATGGGCTAATCATATGCCTTTCATTTTCCCAATGTGATGTCTTAAAGCGTCTTTGTTCGCCCCAAATCCCCAAGATATTCAGACATCAAAGACATCTATGAAATCAAAATTCACATTTCACAAGCTGGATTCCATCAATTCTTGCCTTTTCATGCTCGGAAAGTGACTCTTGATCGACTAATGGATGAACCGCCCGCTCTAAATGTGATTAGAGTAATTCTAAAGAATTTGCTTTGCTCGCTCAATGAGAGCATGGTGAGGCTGCGAGGAGCCCTCCTTTATTTAATCTCCATGGCGGTGTCGAGTGTACACAAGCCGTCGCTGCACAAGAGGAGACTGTGGTTCTCCACTGAGTCGCTGCCTCTTTCGCAAAAAACCCCCCACAAAAAACAAAAAACAAAACCTTGTGATTCCTATCAGGAGACCTGAGTGGAGGGGTCAGCCCTTCTGCACCAGAGGTGGAATAACGCCTTACAACTTGGCCATGAAATACACTGTGTAGCATGTGACCTAGGAGGGAGGATGAGGAAACCGTGTGTGTGTGTACACACACACAAAAGGAGTGGTGACAGTAAACAGATTTTACACATTCCACCCAACAGTGCGATCACTGGGATCCTCTGAGAACTGAATGCATCATAACTTGACACACCCTCACAATGTAACGCTACAACTTTGGGCGTGATCATCATGTAAAGCGTGAGCACAGAAACACTGCTCCATTACTCAGTACTTGGGTCAGATGGTAGATGAGTGGTTTACTCTGTCTTTAAGTGTGGAGGTAGGATGTTCTCCACAGTCTAAAAGACAGCCGTGTTTAGGCCAATTGGAGGATCTGAAGTGTGAGGTATGACTCTCAGACTGAAAAGTGAGAGTAAAAGAGTGTGTGTGTGTGTGTCCTGCGATTAGAGACCTTGGTCCAGGGTGTATTCGCCCTATCCCTACGACATTAACCCCTAACCCTAACCCATTACGGTACTGAGCATGTAAGATAATGACTGCATGTTCATACATGTAAAAGTACTTTAAAGCTTAATGCATTGGTTTTTATTATTATCCTCCACTGTGACAGTTATGAGGCTTCACCGGGCTCATAATGATGACAATGTACTGTATATGCAGACACTGGAGGGACGTCTGAAGAGCCAGAGGACGGACGAGAGGAGACTCAGACCATACAAAGGCACCCATTCACCCTGTCCCATAGGGTTAGCAGTTTTGCTTAATGCTAACTCTGTGACACGAGCACAGGCTGTTTTGTTCTGCTCCTCCTCGCTCACATGGTTGTAACTCTCCCATCAGGGGCAGGAGGAGGGAAGGAGGGAGGGAGGGAGAGAGGAGGGCCAGTAAAAGTGCAGTCGCGTAGCCTGGTTTGGGTTTAAAATGGCAGCGTGACCAACTATGCGTGGAATCTCAACCATTCTTCGTTCTCCCTGCCAAGGAACCGGGGAAGCTGTAGATCCCATACAGGCCTCAAACTCACACATTCATATTTGGTCACCAGGAGCAGGGTGCAGCAATCTGGATTTAACTTAATGGTTTTTGAACCGCAGGCACAGACCAACCAGACACTAAAAAAAGAGTGGATAGATAGCAGGTCACAGACCTGCTATTCAACCTGCTGCTGAGGTAAACCAGATGATTACTTTTCACAATGAAAATACAAAAATAAAGCCAAACACTCTGCAATTACATCAAAGTCTATACACACTCTACAATAACAAATGCACCAAGTTAAGTGAGGCTTGTGAGGAGCATGACGTACTACATCTTCCCTGTTTAGTTGAATCTGATATTTGTCGAGGTGTTCCACCATAGCCTCACCTGATCCAGGGGTTAACAGTGGACCCTCCATCTCAAGGTCATCCTCCTCCGTCTCCTCCAGCTTTTTCTTCTTCTTCTTAGGATCACGGGGCTTGCGCAGTAGAGAGAGCTCCTCTGGGTGGCGGATGTCTGGAGAAAGAGGAAACGTTCAAAAAGGTTCATTCGATGCCACATAAAGGACACGGGACACCAATGAATAATTGAATAGAAAAACCAGGATTTAAACAGCATGTGACCCTTCCGTGTGCTGTTCAGACAATTTGCAGACAAAGTATAGTACTGTGGCGCTACTCCTGATTTGGGAAAGTTTAGGGTAGAAATGGGGAAGAGCGGGAGAGTGCAGACTTGGAGGAGACGGGGAAGAACTGCAGACAGCTGCACACACGAGGGGTGGAAAATTGCAAATCCCTTCTCTCTGGGCTCCAACAAATCTTTCTTAAACTGAAATCCCCAACTGAGACGGGACAGACTCAACCTCCATCTCCTTCTTAACCTCCATCCTCCAGCTTTTCTCCCATTTCTGAGCATTCAGGCACGACTGGCTTTCACAAGAACACACACACACACACACTCCTCAAAGAGATAGAGATGTCAGTGATGAAATAAACAACTTGAGCCCAACTGTGCGATTTTCTGTGCAAACTGCACCACGCCGCATATAATGGCTAAAACAGAGCAGCCTCTCTCCCCCCTCGTCTCCCTCCCTCCCCCTGAGCTTGGAAGCCAGGGAATCATCACTCAACGGCGCAGTGATGTTTTAAGATGGACTTGGGATGGCTCTCGTGTAGTAGCGAGGCGGCCAGAATGTGTCAGGACGAGAATAAATGGTGCTAGCGAAGGAGCAGAGCACATCTGGGTTCTCAGCTGGATATGCTTTTCTCCAAAATTCCTTATAAATTAATTAACCTGAGTTGATATTTCAGAGTGTTATTTCACCCTTTTTTTCTCTTCATATCTCGTGCGGGATTTTTTTTTGGGGGGAACGTCGACTTGGGAAACATTCCTGAACATTTCTAAAAGATGAAGGCCTGGAAAGGTGCTAAGAGACGGGAGGGGGGGCGTGGTGTTGGTTGAAAGCACGACGCAGACCAGAAGGGAGAAGGTCTCGGGCCTGGTGCGAGAGCTTGTTTGGTTTGTGTAACTAAAGCAAAAGCATTCCAGGAGTTTTAAGAACTACCAGAGGGGTGCTCACCCTCTCTCCCTCTAGCTCTCTCCCTCTGCCTCCCTCCTCCTTCATTCCCGCTCTGCTGCAGCAGTGAAGCACAATCCCTGTGCCCTTATACAGCCATGTGAGTTGCAGGCGTGCTGCCGAGCTTCGGCCCCAGTGAGCTGTGCAAAGGGGGCCAGACACACACACACACACACACACACACACACACACACACACACACACACACACACACACACACACACACACACACACACACACACACACACACACACACACACACACACACACACACACACACACACACACACACACACACACACACACACACACACACACACACACACACACACACACACACACACAGGGAGGGTTGTATCCCGCTGTTTACGAGGCCTGCCTGCATCTCTCTCGTACGACGACATAGCTTTTCTCCATTTGTGCTCATGATCTCAACGTCACGTCACCTGGTGTGAAGGCGTGGAGGATTTCTGGACCTTTACAGGGACCACCGGAGGAAACAAGCCATGGTATGGGTGTCCAAGGGACTGACCTCGAACGGATGAGCGCAGATGCTGCTGCAGCTTCCGTTTTATCGTCACTGAAAGAGCGGCAATGATCTGTGCTCACAACCATGTATTTTACACACTTCTATCTTTGCTTATAATCATACGGTGGATGAGTGGTCACAGCAAAAAGTCCCTGGTTCTAATCTGGGTCGGTCCAAGAGCCTTTCTTAGCAGAGTTTCCATTTCCATCTTTCTCTTCTTGTGCGCGTAGAATCTCTCCAAAACTAAATGTTGTTAAAAGCTGCCAGGAGACATTATGGTGGTCCACGGGAGAGTCACCTCACGATCCCGGTTCAGTCTGAGGGTCTTACAATGTGGAGCTGGCATTTTCGCTCTGGGTCTGCATGGGCTTCCTTCAGTTTCCTCCCACACTCCCAAAATGTGTTTATTTAGGTTGATTAGAGACCTTAAATTACCCCTAGGTGTGAGTGTAAGCATGTATGGACTTGTAAACCCGCCTTCGCCCTGAGTGAGCTACAGACGGAGACAGAGTTGTACCCTGTGAGATAATCGATGCATGGACTTCCATATGTCAGAGGTGCGGTTCAATATCTGGACAAAACCGGAAAAATCTTCCAAAGATCCCTGATCGGAGGAGAGAGTGAAAATCCAGACGTCTGTTGAAGTAATATCCGAGGAACCCTAAAGGGACTGGAAGACAAGAGAAGTGGGAAATAGGTGGGTGGGGTAAATAAATCGACAGATTGCATTTTTCATCACTCCCTTGAAGGGAGTGGAGGCGTAGTCAGTGTGATGGAGATTTCAGGTCCGCTGGAGTTTGAATACCAACACAAACAGAGGTGAAGATGACCAAATCAGGCAAAAGATTAAATGGGCTCCACTCGTATTTCCTCCAGACCAGGCGAGCGCTGCGGTCGATTTCTGCTGACAGACTGAAGTTGAACTGTGTGTTTACGGTGATAATACAAGAATCACGATCCGGTGGGAGAGAGCAACTCTGTCAAATAGTTGCGGCCGGCGTCGGCAGGAGGCGGGATGAGTGATGGATGCTTACAAAAGCTTGGTCAGTTTCCATTAGCAGAAATGACACCTTAGACAATAAGACCCCAAACTTCCATCTTGCAGACATGTGGCAGTAACCGGGCCTGGGGCCAGAGGAAGGGGGGGGTGGTGGTTGACTGCGAGCCAGCTGCGAGATCTACTCCTTGGAACACATGATTCACTGCAGTGAGTAAGGCCAGCCACAGAAGAATCACAAACACCGTCACAGTCTAATTTTACAGCGCTAAACTTTACCGTGCTAACAGCTTTAAGACCCTACATGGCCAAAAACTGAAAATTAAAAGACGAGTGAGTGATTTCCACTGATTTCCACTTGTGATTTCACCCCACGCCCTCCTTCATGTCGTGCTCGGGGAGCTGCGAGGCCGAGTGATCGATAATCAAATCAAGAGGTCGTTCCACAGAAACATCGCTGGCATAACGTCTCAGTCCGACACGAGATAATCAGATACTGAGACTGTGGATAAGCTATCAGGGTTTCCACTCTTTACTTGAAATCCTTCTCATTTGTTTCTACAGCTTCACCTTCTATTTTGTGCATAAAGACTGATCGAATATAGACTGGAGTGTGATCAAAAAAATGTCCGGTCTATGGCAATGAATAACCTCTTCCATGCTTTGAGAGTTATGGCTAATTTATAATGCACAATCTAAATTGCCTTTGTTCACTAACAGGGAAGAAAGAAGCTGAGAGAGGAGAAATTATTTAAGGACAGCTTGTATTTTTTCCCTTAGTTTCCATCTATTAACTACTTTTCCAGGACATGTGGGAATCCTGTTTGTGCTCTACCATTTTGCAGACACAAACACAAACAGTGAAGATAGATTTTTGGCATCTAGACCGAGTCGAACGACGCCATAATTCGGCATAATTGCAAGTAATTATACCGCATTAGTAATTTATTTTGCATAAGTTGACATGAATTGGCCTCAAAATCCTTTCGAGTGTTCTCCATCGACCAGACAAGTGGCTGAAAAGGTGCTAAAAGACGATTCAAAGAGGGATAACAATGTGCTTTAATTTAGGGGCTGGTGCTGAGGCCAAACCGCACTCCTCCTGTGTTATGACAACAGTGGCCAGCAGACTCCGGCCCAGTTGAGCAGACCACAGGTTGATGGTCCAGAAATCCGCTGGACCAGGACGGACGATGAAGCAACAAGTCCCACACGCATGTGAACAAAAAAGGTTCCTGGAGGACACGTCTCTCACTGCAACGCTCCTTCCTAACTCAGTCTGATTGTGCTCTTTTCCTGGTACTGGCATTCTTGCCTCCCTGCTCATCCCATTTCTCTGGTGGAGTTTCAAGAGCGTAATGCAGGATTGCTGCTGCCTCTACTCCGTTTCCCACACATGGTAGCAAAAGAGTGCTGACTTGGAAAAAAAACAAAAAAAAAGAAAATGCAGCGGTTAAGTGGAACAGCCTGACTCTTGTTACCTAGAAGTGGTGCTTCGCAGAGAGAAGTTTTTTTTCTTTTTCTTCTTCTTCTACCACCTCAGGCTCCCAAGTCCTCAGTCATGTGTTAGTCAGTTGTGAAGAGTACATTTTGTGTGCTGGCTCCCTGGAATAGCAAAAGCAGCCTCCTGTTAAGAGGGAGAGAGAAGGTGGACGTGCATGCTTAATGAGTCGGAAGTGAGTCCAGGGGCGTCTAGACGGGACGAGCTCATGTCTCAGTGTGACTCTACGCTGGGGAAATGAAGCTGGAAGAGCCAGGTCAGAGCTGTCTGAGGTCTTCAAAAAAGCGCAGACAGCTCCTTTCTCATTGCTTTTTTGGTCCTCTTTTTCAGTTATGACTTGGCTCCAGTCAGAACTCACTCAGAAACCTCTTGGATAAGAGGCGATACGTCTCCAAGAATCTACAAATCAAGCTGCCACAACTCTTGAACTCTTTGGATCACAGTGATCTGGACGAATGGCAATCTTCACAGTCCTCGGCCACTGAACTGATAATGAAAATGAGTAGTTGTTGTAGTGCATGTACACTGTTCCAGCCAGTGTTACGTGACAATAAACACTTCAAAACTGAAACGATGACAGAGTTCAAAAATGTTATCTTGAAACTAAAAATGGAAAATCCCTGTTGCATTTGCTTCATCATCAAGTGACCGGAGCGGGACCGGATGCAAGAGCTGCCAAATAGAAACAGAGGTCAAAACGGGAGTGGAACTGAGTGATTTTCATGTATTACAGTACATCAAGCTTTCGCTGAGCCCTCTCAGTTTGCAGCCAAAGGCCAGATGGACTGTGTCTGTGTCGGAGCACAGTTGTCCTGGACATGGGAGAGGTACAGCGGGGATAATTGGTTTTAGACGTCTAACTGGGAGTGTTATGTTGATTATCTATGCTTCTCCAATGTATAGGGTGGGCACAGTCGTGATCGGAGTTGTTCTGAGTGGAGATTAAAAAAAAAGAGAAGAAAAAAAAAGTACATAGTTTGATGTAAAATCCAGCCAAACGACTGAATGCTGACTGAGTGGTTATCGCTGCCGGACTGTAAAGTGTGATAAGGAAAACAAAACACAGAGGGGCTGGGGGGAAAAACACCAGATACTACAATTGTTTTGCAACAGGAAATAGTTTTTGTGGGACACACCAGGGCGAGAAAATACCCTTCAAAATGAGCTGGAGGAGTCCACTGTGAGCCGAGTTTCTGGGTCTGTTTTTATCCTCAGTATCTCTGTCCCTGTCTCTCTGCTGCATGGGATCCAAGGCCAAGTTGGACAGGCTTCCTCTCTTCCTGTCTCCTCTGATTCCCGATGCCGCACATCTCACGAGGAGTCCGAAGAAATATTCACAGGAAATTGTAAAAGTCAAAGTTGCCACCGATAACAAAAAGAAAAGAGAAAATGAAATGCTCCCAGGCCAGTCCAGCTGTGCGTCAGTCACAGCTACAGCTGTACCTTTTGTTTGAGTTCTGCTTTCTGCAAAGCTGTAATGGACAGCTCGACAAACAGAGGCACGTCCCTGTAAAACATCTTGCAACATCCTGGCACATGCAACGTCAGCCAAATTCTATTTGCTCTGAACTTCTGCGGAGCTGAAATAGATTTATTACTGAAGCTGCAGACAAATTCCTCACTGGGTCTTGGTTGGTAGACCAGAGACGAGAGGCTCTATTTCTAGTATGTCCTGAACAAAAAATGACATGTGCATGATCAAAGGTTTTATAGAAGGTGGGGGGAGAGTAGGGGTCTCCAACCCTAAAAAGTCTGGTGGAGACAGTGACTGAATCGGGGGCACAGGGTGAGGTCTGCGCTGAGGAAAAAGAGGGCGTCGACAAGTCAGAGGTCACGGAGGTCCAGTGTGTGACCTCTGACACGTATATGACAGGCCAGTGATGGAGGACTGGGTGGAGACTTCTGGGTGCCACACTATGGGGGACGGTTAAATATAGTTAAGGTAGTGTTCAATTAGATATTTAAAGCTCATATCAGTTGTATCACTCAGGGCTGTGCAAATCATAAGACCCAAGGACTGTTTTGAAAGACCAGAGTCGCAAGATAACCTCAATTCTTCTCAATATTAATGACATTGTTATTCAAAGCAGTTGATTGTGGCTTTGATCAGCTGCTACTAACAAGAGTGAGTGTGGTGAGTTGGCTGTAAGAGGTGGCACAGCAAAAACATTATCCCTATTGTCTATTATTATAGACTGAATTTGAAAAATGGTTATATAATCTCCTGAATGCTTTATCATTTCTAGGTTAATAAAGTGTTTAATATTTCTGTGACTGTGTACTATGACTGTTTTTTTTTCATTTTCACATTGTATGAATACTTAATACATTGTATGAGTCCTTATACTGTGCCATGCCTTTATGTTGAAAAGCCAGCTTTTATTTTGACAAGGTCTGCATGTGATTGCTTTGTACTGAGCACTAAAGGTAACGCTGTACCCTGACATAAGCAACGTAAAGTAGGTTGTGCAATATTCAGTTTCTTAAGGAGTTGGTGGTATAAGTTACATGACCTAAAGGAAAACAATGTGGCAAACAATGTGTTTGTCAGCCTCAAACGAGAAGGGGGAAAAGGAAGCAAAACCTGTTCCTTTCTTCAAGAACTTTCTGACCAAAGAAGCAAAAATATTTATGAGCTGATCTTGAACGAACATGCGAATCACTAATTTGAACCCTTGTGTTGGTCTGTGTTGTAAATCTGAAGGAGACTGATAATCCTTGTTTAGTAAACACGGCCGCGAGACTGATGGAGCCTCGGCCCCAAGGACGTGACTGGGGCCGGAGCCGACAGCCGAGTGCCAGTCTGGAGACGTGACTCCAGCATGCCGAGCTCACAGCGTGTTTAATAAACACAACAAACAGCCAGGGATGAAAACAAAGTGAGAGGAAGGACATGATTAACCGAGTCTGACGTGGAACCTTTTCCAGCACCTTTCCAAAAATAGTCGTGGTGGGGGGGAGAACATTTTAGTCTGAGCAGCAGCAGCGAGAGGTCCGGTTGGACTTTTACCCGTCACAGCTCGTCGGCTCCTAGAGCGTTTTCCAGAGCCGCACTAAAACCGTCAGTCACTCCACTTACTGAAGGTTTTGCAGATGTCCGACACGGCCTTGAAGACGCGGTCTGAGAAGTTGACCTTGACCTTCATGTGCTTCATGTTGGGCAGCTGGAGGCGCAGCAGCTTGTGCTGCGGCGTGAAGAGCAGCCGGGCGTCCGCCTGGATGCCGTACTTGTCCAGCGTCCAGTGGGTCTTCAGCAGCCACGTCTTCTTCTTCTCCCACCACAGAGCGTGGTCTGACCAGTCCTTCTTCACGTCTGTGGGGGGGGAAAAATGTTGAGAGGAGGTGAGTTTTGTAGGAACAAAAGATGCAAAGATAACACTAGAAGGGGGAAAAGCACAAGCACGTCAATCCAGACTTTTCTCATCTTCCACCATGACCAAACTCTTCAGAGCATCTCTATTCATTTTATTGAGTCAGTCTACTCAGAGATGTGAATTGAAACTATAGATACCTTTAGCTGTATTTCCTTGATCTTAATCTAAGGCATCAGCGCTACCGCCAATGAATGCTAACTGCGCTAAGTATTTAATCACTCTGCCAGTCGCTACATGATTAGCACAGGCGCTGAACAATAACATTTTGCAGTGGCTAAATGTTTTTCTTATCAATTATGTGAAATTAGATGAAGCCTAAGACGACTCAGACAACTGTTCTCATTCTTCGATCGTCTGAAGGATGCAGAGCCATATGTGCCGCTACCCTATAGTCTCTTCTGTGCTGCTAAATGACTATAAATGTGAATTGTACAGCTAGGTGGAGATACTGTCGGTGTTAAGAAAGCACATCCCAGGCACCCACTCTGCAAACACAGGACTGTAACTGACTTGAGCTCACCAAATATGTCCCCCTCCAGGGCAGAGGGGTCAGATTTGGGGTGAGGAGAGAGAGAGAGAGAGAGAGAGAGAGAGAGAGAGAGAGAGAGAGGGGGGGGCCCATTGAAAAGGTCTGCATGGAGGCGGTGAAGTCAAAGTGAGAGGGAGGAGAACGGCCGAGCGAGTGTGTGAAAGACGTGGCTGTTTGCGTGACACGGCGGGGATATCAGGTTCATACCTCCCCCCTCTTTGTTCCCCGGTCGCACCGTGATCCCTCTGAAGCAGACACAAGCCAGCCCACAACCCCGCGTAGCTCCTGGGCTTTCGCTCCGCGGGGGGATCAACACGACGGGGACCAGAGCTGGGCTCGCATATGTGTGTGTATGTCCATGTGCGACTTTGAGAAAGTGTGGAGAAAACTGCAGGGATTTAGGGTTAAACTCCAAGCAGCTGTGCGTGCTGATCACCTGGCTGGGGCTGCTGTAGGTAGAGCCAAGTGATGCAAAGCTCGCTTCAAAGTGTGAGATCACATCTGGGAGCTCCTTCGCATTCTACTTATCACCTTAGTTGGGTATATTCATAAAAATGGACGTAATTTGTTAAGAAGGTCGTAATGAATACCAGGCCGGCTGCCTATGAACTGTTTACGTAACCCGCACTGTGGCTGATACGTTACTCTACGCTCGGGTTTAAAAGGTCGCAGGGCTCTTTGATTGTTAAGATGGAGGAAAGCGTCTGAAGTTTTAGCCTACTATACTGAGATCTTCCCCCGCACAGTGATGTCATTACTCCGGCATTAGTCCAGGAAGGCACTTCCCAAAGCGGTGTCTCATTTCCTCCATCCACATACCTCATCAATGCTTCTCCAGCCTATCCTGTGTCCCACTGTGGCTCTCTCCCTCTCTCTCTCTCTCTCTCTCTCCTTCTTCTCTCCTCTCAGAGTCACTGTGTCCAGACACAGACGTCACTTTGCTCAGTCATCCTTTAAATCAAAGCAGTCGATCTGATCTGGCCTAACTTATATAGAGCCAGCGTTTCGGAGAAACATATTGTCATCAAGTTATAAATAATAAACACAGTGTGTATTATTATATTCTTATATGCATGTGATCGCAAATATAATATTCAGACTAGCTGCTTTTAGTGTTTAGATAAGGGTTGTTTACATGTGTCAGCTGCTGAGCACTTTGCTGCTCTATCTCCTGATGTTTGTCAATTGCATTAGCCAACCCTGACTGTAATTAAAACGGATGCAAAAGTTACATGACTGAGGGATGGACCATGCAACTTTGCAGGGGGTTTTTATTCATAATTGACTTAAACGTAGAGCTGCAACAACTCATCCATTATTCGACCAATAAGAGCTTAATGGTCAATTTGAGCACTTAGTATTTTTTCAAAATATATAAACAAAATCCCATGGTACCAGCATCTTAAATGTGGATATTTCCCTGCCTCTTTGGCTCTCTGTGATCACATCCCTATATCACAGTTACACAGCTACTTATATAGAAACTGTTGCCATCAACAAGTACGTGATGAAGGCCAAGCAAACGGCAGAGTGTGCGTTGACCTGAGGTTGCATCGACATGCACGTTGTTTCTGCAGACTCTCAAAAGGACATGGCAACGACATTAAAGGACAATGACACAATGTTCAATGTTAGTCCGCTCTGACCTCCTCCATGTGTCAAACAGCTTGATGTCATGGTAACCTAAACCTTGAGTGGCCTTCTGTTTCCTTGCGCCTGCCATTGTCTCCTCCTGACCTTAACTTTACATAGGGGGCACTCATTTGCATTGTTGACACTCTCCCGCTGATCCCGTCTCAAAGCTGAATGATCGGGATTAGAGGGTGAATGGGTGACACAACACACTGGCTGCTTAGAAGAGGGAAGTAGGACTGCTGAGATCTGAGGAAGACTAACTGGAATGAGGAAGAGATTGCACTGGTTGTTTCAAGGACCCTATCCTAATTTGCATAGGCACCACTCATTCAGTTCACTGAGGTGACATCATGTGTCCCATCTGCCAATGGTGGCTAAAGCCTGTAGTTGTCTATGTGCTTTGACAAAAAGAGGCCATTCATGGCTTCTATTCTGCTACAAAGTATTTCCTCCAAGGCAGGAACTAAAAAGGTTCCTCAAGCTCTGGGACAACTCCCACAGTATGAGCATGCTCAAAAAGAGGAGGTGTTTATTTTCCTTGCTATCTTCAAGCACTGATCATCTACATGCCTAGTAGACTGACTATCTCGTACAAATTACTGTGAGCTTCTGTTTTTCCAACCAGACTTTTTCAGCCCCTCCTGACCTCTTCCCAACCCTTCCCCGCTATAGCACTGCCACCATAGGAAACTTTTAAGAAGACCTCTGATACGGCTCCAACCAACACTTGACTAATTTAGTGAGGGCGCGGGAGACCTCCTTAAGTAGGTACAACCCATCTGATCTGCTATCATTGCATCAGGGGTCAGAAACAGGTCACATTTTAAAGACCGAGCAAACAGGGAAAACAAAAAAAAAATCGAAATTGAGCGCCAAGGCCCGCAGTGTAAACGCAGTCCGGGACAGTGAGAGAATGGGTGGTTTCAGATGCAGCCATTGTGAAGGCCTAGGAGTGTGTGAATTGATTTGGGGAGGGGGTGTGGGTTGTTTGTGAAGCTGTTGGGGTTTTAAACCGTTTACTCCGGTGGGGGGAAAACACTCGAGTGAAAACATTCCAGGCTTTCTTTCAGAGACCTCGTGTGAAGTACTCCAGCAGCAGGGGGTCTCGCTGTCATCGCTGCGCCCTGATGCCTCAGCTGTGCAGAACAACTTCATTGCTGGCATCAAGAAGACGCTGACCCCCCCCCACCCCGCCTCCCTTCCTTTAAGTGCTCTGCAGCTATTAAAGGCCGAAATAATGACAGGGAGCAGAGAGGAGAGGAAAATTGAAAATAGACCTGCATGTATTTTCATAACTCCGCTCACAGCCCCCCCCCCTCTCTTACAACCTTGTAATTTCTGGTGTCTGGGAGCGATGCAGAATGGCGAGCATTAACAGCTGGCGCTCGGGTCTTCGCCACAGACCACGCTCTATAGAAACGTCCTCATGCTCGGCCTCCGTGACCTGCATAAGGTCTGTGGCGAGGCGTGACTGTGCAGCTGGGCTGGTCCCCGTTGCCCTCAGCGGCCTCTCAGTGGCTCCTGTGCCACCGTTTTCCTGTCGCCCGCACACTGGCAAAACCTTTGACGGACAAGGTCTTTCCCTCCTCGCCCGCTTGTGTCGTCGCGAGGGTGGTTCGATGTGTTGCGATTGGACGGGTGGGGGCGGGCCGGGGTCGGTAGGCGTCCGCCGGGGTTTTTTCAGCAACAAGACGGTAACTCGATCCACAGAGAGAGGGCGGGAGAGAGGGGCCAATGGCATCTCCATGCTAAAAATACAGCCTGCCAAGCCTGACGTAATGCAGCAGCCAGTGGAGCTGGGGCCTAAGTAATTGGGTGCATTAAATGTGGACCCACAGCTCCTTAGTAGAGTGTGTATGTGTGTGTGTGGGGGGGGGTGTGTGTGTGTGTGCCCAAGGAGAGCTTGAAAGACATGGGGATTGGACAGAAGCATGTTTTATGGCCTCTGCAGGATGTGAAAGATGATCCAGAGATATATGTGTGGCGGCGCATGCGGGGGGATTAATCAACCGGGTAGGTGTTCTTATCCATCCATTAACTGCATTAGCTCGGTGTGTTTGTGCGCGTGTGTGCCTTAACAAGCTAAATTAATCCATAAATTCTGTCAAACTGAGTTATTTTCATTCGCCACCAGCACCACGACTGCCCCCGACCCCAGAGCACTCCGGCTGCCTGGTGCGTCCCGACGCCACAGAGAGCAGAAATACTGCTAATCCTGATGCTGCAAAGCACAGGGCGCAAATGCACCCGGCTCACCTCGCACGTCAGTGATACAGGAAAGTGATTTGTCTCTCTTTGCCTCTCCTCCCCATCACTCTTTGCTCTCCGCATCCCTCCCCTTTTCTACTCAGAGTATCCGTGTGTGTGTGTGTTTACATTAGGAGGCAGCTATGTTTATGGAGGCCTGTCTGTGAAGGGGGGAGGGGACAGGACAACACAAAAGAGGATGAGAAAGGAGGAAGGAATGAGAGAAAGGACAGGAGAAGGATGAGCGGAGGACGAGGGAGGAGCTCCAACTGCGGACGCAGTAATGTCGGTGAAAAGCCTGAAAGTCAAAAGTCCAGTCTCCCAGACACAAAACGTATAAAACAGCATCTCAAATTTTGCATAAAAACTAAAAAGAATGTCTGAAAGAAAGATTTCAGCTTCCATAAAGTTTTTATATTCACTCTAGAACAGAAAGATTTAAAGATGATGGGAGAAGTTATATCCATTTCTCAAAAGTCTAATCAAGTTGAGTACACACTCACTCGGGAGTTAATGTTCCAATTAGGTGAAATGCACACCTTGCAGTCTGGCCGTTTTAAAGGTGGAACTGTGAAATGGGATGACAAGGTGATTTGGTGAATAGCAGTGTCGTCTCACACCAAGAAGGTCCCAGATAGGCCCACAGTGTTTCTGTGCAGTTTGCATGTTCTCCCTACATATGCATGTATTTTTCCCAGGTTTCATCCAACAGTCCAAAAACATGCATATAGGCTGAATGAAGACTCAAAGTTGACCCTAGATGTGAACTAAGGTACAAAACAGTTAAGATAATGGGTGATAAATTCATTCAACATGTTTTAAGAGGAATCATTTGTCTTTAAACGTGGGTTTAAAGCCAGATTGAGACACATCACAATAGTCTTTTAACCATTCAAAGTATTGAGAAAGGCATTTCTAATCCAACAAATATGAACAAATACTGTAAAATAAGCCCTGTGTGCAAAACAAGAGAAGATAATGGATTGACAAAACTGTTAAATGTCTTACATTGGGCCTCAAATTGTTTGGAAAAGAAGCTTTACTTGAAAGTCTGGGCTTTTATAATGGAAGGAGAAGGAAATCTCAACTGTCACCTGCGTTACACTGAGTGACACACACTGCTAACCTTCACCCAGCGAGATAACGCCAAAGCCAAAACACTGATGGCAACTGAAGTCGCAACTTGCTCCACTGTGTCTGCACAGTCCCTTTCTTTTTTTCTTATCCCCTTCTGAAAATGTTTTGTCATGAGCGGCCAGAGTCAAGCTGGCAGCGATCGGGGGTGGGGGGGCAACCGAGGCTGTGCACTGCCGGGCCTTTGTCATTTTAAGCCATCAGCTGATAAAAACAGAGCAGCGGGGTGAGGCCGGTCATGCTGTTTCCTTGGTGACGCCGCGGGGGCAGCGGTGTGAGGCAACAACTTGTTTTCATACAAACAGAGACTCAGAGCTGCGAGATGTCAGTCATATCCCCCTCATACGCCTCTCTTCACTCTACACACACAGTGTACCCCCCCCTCCTCTGCAGCACGAAAGCCCTCCTATCTAAATATATTCCATGTCAGACGCAGGGTGAAGGTCGGTATTGACGAGCAAAAGATACAGGAGGCAACTGGTTCAGCGCCGGCCTTAAATTAGATCTACTGTAAATGGCCCCTGGGCGCCCGCCGGGGCACTAACGCAGGCCGCTGCTAGCGTCGGGCGGCGTGCACGTGCGCCACCAGCACAATGGACGCAGGTGACGACCATATCTGCCACGGCAGACGGGCGACAAGGAGTCAGCCAGAGATTACAGTGGAGATGGGAGAGATTAGAGAGACGCGACCGACACAGACGGACAAACTCGTTTCTGACGAATGATCAACAAACAAGTGCAAGTGCAGAAGTCACAATGCTTCAGCTCCATCCGAGCTCAGACGTGCCAAAACAATGAGGTCCCAATGCTTCACCAACCAATGGAACATTTGGTAGAAAGAAGAAAGAACAAGCCTTTTTCAGGCACTTGTTTTAGTTGCAGTTTTATTTCATGCAGTAGTGGTAATAAGCATAAGTAAATGATAGAAAAACTCAAATAAATTAAACTCATTGGCTGCATTCAAAGCCAAACTGGTAGTTTTAGGCAATTTTCATGGTGGAGTTAAAACATTCATTCATACGTCTAGGTGCGAGATCCTTAGATTGCCACAAGAGATTGGAAAACCACGCTTTTGTCCTTGAAATCCTTTCTTTGTGAAGCAGGGTGATGCAAGGTAATGGGATTGAGGAGCAGACAGGACACAAAGACCACTCTCCCAGGGGACAATAAGAGATCATGTATTATATATGATAATATCACATCCTGTGATGGGCTGGCGACCTGTCCAGGGTGTGTTCCCTGCCATGTTGGCTGGAACCAGACGCCAGCAGAACAGCAGGTAAGATAAAACTGATGGATTGAAAGATGGTCTTGTATAATGCTGTTCTGTGCAGCAAAAAAAAGGTTGGAGACTGTGATCTAGTGCACAACCCTGAGTGAGTAATACCGCTAAGACGTCAGTCGGCTGTGACGCCCATAAAGATGAAGTCACCCACCAACGTATTTCAATCCAGCCCAGCTGTGTCCCTTCAACATCGACACAAACCAATATCGTTAAAAAAAAAACGCTCCACCACAGCTGAGCGAGGGTTAGCTGTCACTTATTTAACAGCGGTGCCGCTTCACACCCATGCCCAATCAATCCAGGCTGTTTATCACGGGCAATATGCACAATATGCAACATCCAGGCGCCTGGGAGACGCTACCTGACGGAGCAATTAGGGGACGGACATTAGGGCTTTTGTAAGGCTGCAGAAATAAGAGAGAAAGCGGCTCGATGGGGTTGCGCCCCGCGACACTGATACACAGAGATCATTTAAAGGTCACGGCCGGCTTAAAAGGTGTCGGGGGACAGATATTGATTCAATTGAGCCAGTGTTGTGCTGCCACTAATACTCTCCCACACACAAACACAAAAAAAGGACCATGAGTAGCCAAAATAAAAGCAGAGACTTCTTGATTTAAATCCATTTTAAAACCCTATTTTTATGACGCTTTTAGCTCAGTCTGGACCGCTTGATCGTTCACTTTTTAATCATGCATTTTTATCTTGTTTTTATTGTCCAGATATGTTTTATAAATCATTTTATTGTCCCTAAATCTGTTTTTAATCATTTTTCTTGTCTTATCGTTTTTGTCTGCCGCGACTGTCAAGCACTTTGTTTTTAATATGCGCTATACAAACAATGTGACTTGACTTATGAGACTGTAAACTGATCTGAGATCTGCATGTGATGGAGGCAGATACAGGCCCTGCACACACACACACCAAAATGCAATCAGGACATTTGCTTGGAGCCCTAACAGGAGCATGCAGCCTTTTTACAGTAAGAGGGGGAGTGCAACACAGCTCAGGCTTTGATGCATTAGGAGAGGCCAGCAGGGCTATTAGAGGAAACCTCCTTAGAGACGTATAGTTTGTATTCATTTGTGTCATTTTCCAAACACAGAGCAAAACACTGGGGGTACTCTCTCTCCGCCCCGACACAGCTTTATGCAATTAAAGTGTTCGGGGACCTGGAGGAACAATGATGTTAGAGAGAAACTCAGGGACACAGATCAGTGGAGCCGAATAAACAATATTCATCTGTCTTTCCATCCGTGCGAGCATCCTGCCAGACATCCCAAAAGAACTGCGGATGCTCAGACGCCTCCGAGTTCATCAAAACTGCATATATGTACAAACTAAGAAGAGAGGACAATTCTGCATTCTTGAGAGCAGCTGGTCAAAGCCGCTTCCACCAGCATCAGCACTGGAAGAATTAGCTGATTAGCAAAACTTTGATGCCTTCCTCATTCTCAGAATTGACTTATCGCATCTTTGGACCAAAATGGGCAATGTGTAAGATGTTTCCTTTGTTTTGGCAGATTTGTCCGGCACGTTTTGATTTGGCTTTGTAGCAAAACAGAGAGGGAGTGATGGGTTTACGTGAATGAATGTGGGCTGAAGACCTAGACAAAGAGTGTGGATCAGTTTACTGTGCCGACACACAGGTGTGCGGTGTTAGGACAACAATGTGCAGCTCTAAAATTTCCTTCCATTCTGTCCTCCTTGCTTCTGTTTGGCCCTACAGGAAGGTGAAAGGGACAAAAAAGGAGGATGAGATTCCCAGGGGAGGCATAAAGGGATGGTTCCACTGCGTGTTTAAGATACCAAGCTAGCAGAGAGAGCTAAAACTCAGCTCATTGCTGCCTCGTATTTACGGTTATTGATCTATTTTTAATCACACTCCACTTATCATAAACTTATCTGAGACTTAATCATTCACTCTTGTCCCTTTTGTCCCTGTATTGTGTATGTGGTGGTTCCACTGACCCTGTTGTTGCCAATGGTTTTTATCATATGGATGCTTTAATTTCCTCTCTAGGATCCATAAAGTAATCCATTCTATCTCTCTCTGATATTTAAAAAAGCGCTTTTAGATGGGCTTTCTTGGGTACTGTGACCCATTTATTCCATATTTCTATTGTTCTATGGTTTTATTGCCTTTGTTTCATGGCTTGTTTTGAATGTTGTGAAGCTCAATTTTATTTCTGTGAGAGCAGTGACACAAATAAATGTATTATAATTATCAGTAAGCAGCTGATACTACTCCCACGTGAGCCTTCATCGAGGGACTGAAATGAACAGCTGCCCCACAGAAGCTCGGCTTAGTCCTAAACTAACTATTCCCTGTGTAATGTGTAAGCAATTAACTGGACACCATAACACAGGTCCGCTGCTATATCGTCTTTCTATCCTCAACGACGGGTCCTTCAAATTCACTGTCATGACCTTGAAGGACTTTTCAGTCCCTAACTATAATGTCTGATGAAATGATGTTTATTCAGGCGTTTTGAAGCATTTCTGCATCATACACGCCCATTAAGGAGTAGGAAGAATCTGTGAAGCAATTGGGTATCATAAAATCTATACCCTTATGTTAGTGGAATGCTACTCATACCAATCGAGCAAAATGTAAAGCTCTTCAGGTCAGCTGTTTTGAACCCAACCAGGTCTTCAAACTGTACTGCTTTTAATTTCTCACCTATGACGGATGAAGATGAGATTGATCTCGTCAGTACGTACAGTATATATATATAAACCAGGCATTAATATATGAGCTCTGAGCGAGGAGCGGTAGCACAATCGCTGCAGCATCTCGCTGGTGGAACAGGAAAGCTCTGGCCTGGGCAGGACCACTACTTAGGCTAACTACTTCCTGTCACAGAGATTAGAAAGGGAGGACGATCACACGCGCAGCTGGGCCCATATCTCACTCCACAGAGCCGGACATTTTAGAGGAGCTCCACAGTTACAATCAATGATTCTCATTAGCGATGGGGATATATCACACCTTGACCAGCTATAACAGCCAATTAAAAGGAATCTCCCGCTGTCTTTGTGCGAGATATAGAATGTTAAAAAAAATATGAAATCTCAGCAGTTTTAGCGTGCACATGAGGCAGGGAGTGAAGGACCCACCCTCCCACCCCCCCACGACAAAGAGGGGGGACACTGGGAGGGCAGGAAGGCAGGAATGCTAGGAAGGCACAAGGGAGAAGGCTGCATAAAAAAAGCCCAGAGGAAGTTCAGCATCCTGTGTTAAATCGCGTCTGTTTCCTTATGAAACCCGCGCTCGATTGTCAAAGCAAAACTGCGGCCTCCAAGAGAGTGGTGCTGCTGCTGCTGGTGGTGGTGCTGGCATCGCAAAAAAGGAGCAGGGAATGAGGAATGGCTGCAAAATGGAGTAGGAAACTGAGTCGCAACTGGAACAATAACTGGTGTTTGAAAAGAGGGAAAAAAATCATTAATTACTAACATGATACCTTCATGGTTTCAAGTATGTAGGTCACTGCTAAATACAAAACACACATTTTCTCTGACATGCAGGGAAAGTTCCGCGGGTCTGGTTTGTGGTACAGCGGCCAAAAAAGTGCAGGCAGCCCACCCCCAATACTCCCCCGCCCCCCACCCCTGCCGTCCTCATTGGAAACAACCGCATGAACTATGGGAGTCACACTGGACCAATTAGTTTAGCTGCAGATCTATTTATGGAACCTTTTAACATGAACCTGGGTCAGAAAGCATGAGAAAGTGAACAATATGCGCCGTCAAGTTGATTATTAGGAGCTTTGCTAGACTTGCAAGATCATAAAAAGGTGGGAAGGAGGGGGGGTCATTTTCCACGAAGCGTATTTGGATGGGGGTGGGGGTGGGGGGTTAGAGATGACGAGAGGGAGAGGGGGGAAAGGAAAAGAGGGAGGGTTGGACAGAGAGAATCCAGCAATGACGGCAGCGACCAGGGAACAAAATGCCAAACCCTGGAAGTCATTTCCTGCTCCATCGAAGACTTTTATGGAATTCTAGCAGCGTGGCTCACGTCACGAGCAGGGGAAGAGACGAGACAGGGAGAGAGAAGGACTACACGCACCTCCCTCCCTTCCTCCCCCTGCCAGCTCCTTCCCTCCCATTTTCTTCCGTGTCCAGTCCCTCAACCCTCACAGCTGTCTCTCTGTGAGGCTGAGCAGAGCCAGCAGCCGAGCCACCTCCAGTGCTTTGAATCATTATCAGAGATGTGCAGAACTGTTTGGACATACGCAAATGTTGCAGGATGGCTAACGGATGGAAATAAAAGGAGTGAAACTATGAACGACTTAAAAAAAAGAAAAGAAATTGGGGCAGCAGCTCCACCCTCATCCAGTTTCCCAGATTTGGTGCCGTGATAAACATGTCAACATCAAAACGCTGTCAACCACAGCCGAGGATCAGAGTGCTCCAAGCAACACACGCAACTGGGAGTTAGTGGGATTTAGCACTGAGGAACTCTAAGAAACTAACTGGAATACTTTAAGTCTTGGAATGATGTCAAATAAAGGTATTTTATGCATATAAATGTAGTCATTTAAGTATTCTGGGTAATATAACTTGCTCAAAACCTCTTTCATATTATGCAACGTGGGGTCTTGGCGGACGCCTCAGAGCTCAAAGGTCACCGGTCTGAATCCTACAGCTGTAGTGCCCTTGAGCAAGGCACCTCATAAGTCAATTGGGAGAAAAGCATCTGTCAAACGAGAAAATGTGTGTGGAGATTGCATCTGGAATTCATCTTTTCTCATATTTAGGTTTAAGAGAGACACTAAATGTGAAAATGTGGCAATGAGTGACAGATAATGGATTGTTGCTATTCTTATCTGCAAATCCGACTCGACTGGAGCCCTGAGGAAAGGATATGGGGCGCACCGTCCACCATTAGTGCTTGAAAAGTCACAGGACGTCTGTGATAAACACTGTTAGTTTGAGCACTTACAGTAAGCGATGGATCGTCAGATCTAAAACGCCGGCGTAACCCGGGAACCATCCCCTTTAAATCCAATAAAAAGCCCCCACCGGCTAATGTTGTTTGCGCAGTATTTGTTTTCTCCATCCTAAATGGCACGATATTTGCTTTTAAAGGGGCGGACGACACATTTGGAAAACATCAACAAAGTCGGAGAAAGCGGCGATGATGGCAAGCAACGGAAGGATGAAAGGATGACTGGAAGGGGGAGGATGGAGGGGGGGGTTCAGGGGGAACCAGGAGGGGGCCCGGTCAATCAGCTGGCTTTAAATACTGCTCTCGGGAAATGGACGCAGCAGCGTTCGCATGCTGTGATCAATGGCTAAGTGCCTTCCTGGCATTTGTCTATTTAATCCATTACCCAAGGCCATCTGAGCCTGCGATGTGGACCAGAGCGAGGCCCGAGAAGACGTGGAGAGGCAGGATGCATGTGGCCGGGGCACACCCACCCGACACCAGCACACGGCCCCCGCTCACGCGCTGCAACACATGTACATTACTACTAATGAGAACACTGGCTATTGTAAGACCGTGGACGTCAGCAATTTTTTTCCCCCCTGCTTCTGAGAGCTACTACAAGCAACGCTACGGAGAAAAACAGCACTGCCGGCCTTGTGGAAAGCAATTACTGAATCACAGAAGGTCCTTCATTTGGTTTTATAAGGGTGAGAGGCTGAGAGGAGGAGGAGGAGGAGGAGTAGAGAGAGCGCTGAGGTGTCCTTTCAATGTGAAACCAGCGGTATCTACATGTCCCTTCTCACAGCACCGGCTATAGGCGTGTGCACATTCGCACATGTACAGTATCTATGTATAACCGCCACATCTGAGCAATCAGCAGGTCCGACACAGAGTGTGTGATAGCATGTAAGGAGGTGTGCGGTGAGGACTGTCACAGCAGTGAGAACCGGGACACACCACAACAGGTTAAAGACAGAAAGACCGCGAGGACCCACAGGGCAGGGGGGTGTTTTTCTTTGACGTAACTCATTAACTTGGATGAATTTCAACACATGCGGCGGCGTTTCGAAGGTTTAGAACTTGTTTGAGCTTCTTTGACACTGAATTGAAATCGTACGAAACGCAGGTGTTTTTGCCTTTTCACAACACAAACATATTCCATATCATTTGTGTAATATGCAAATGTTGTGTCTGCCTCCTATAACTTATGTGCCATGTGGAAACCCCACGTTGCAGACCGGTTAATGATTACAATGCAAAACAACCTGTTGACTCAGGGTAGGAGTGCAACGGCAAATGAAAAGGGATGGTGGGGGGGGCAGTCAAGAGGAACACAAATGCACATTTTGCACACCCACAGTGCAATTAAATGTCACTGCTATTACCTTTTTAACCCTAACCAAGCAGAGGCAATCCAAATCCGTTTGAAGATAGTAACAGATAGTAGTAATGTTTAAAGACTTGTCCTGTTATTGCAAAAATCAATAGATAACACACAAACCCATCACCCAACAGCCCAGACAGTTACATCCTTAGGAAAGGGAATACAAATACACACATCGGCACGTCTCCAAAATAAGGCATGATACGAGTGTACACACACACACACACGCAGAACAAGTGGATTTTAACAACCGCGACCCTACAATAAGTCAGTGCTCTGTTATGCTTCCCCCAAAGTCATACCCTCCAACCAGACTCCAACACAACTCAAACAATGGATAAGGCAGTGCCTTGAGAGCAGTTGGGAGTGGGAGGACAGATGAATTCATGGTGACCCACGCTCAGAAGCAGCAGCGGCGGCGGCAGAGGCAGTGACGGCAAAACTCTTTCTCGCCTTGCATAGATGCAGCGCACACACACACACACACACATAACCACAGAGAGAACAAAGACCTCAATTATGCGCAGCTCCAACAGGAGAGCTAAAAACAGGGACCGGGGGGGCCGGGAATCAGAACCTAGGGAGCGCTACGGGAATGCAGAACATTCGGACGCCGTTGACACACAACGCACTGTCACTCCCCAAGTCGCTGCCGCCACCAGTAGCGCTGAACTTTCTCTGGCGTGAAACAGAGCAGTGTTCAGGCAGCTGGAACAGAGGGCTCTTGTGGCGACTCGCACCCAAAACCTGTCGGAGTGCGTAACTGCGGTTGCAGAACAGTGAATGTGAATGAATGGGGCGTATGGTTCCTTTATGGCTTAGGTTACTGACCCATATACGCTACAGAGTAAAAAGGAGGAATATTAACCCCTGATGGCGCAGGCGACCAGAAAGAGATCGACTTGGGCTGTGTCCACAGTGCTGCTCCCCACTGCCTATCGAGGAGATTCTATACAGAGCATTATATATTGTCATTACATCACAAAAAAGCTACACTGGTTTATGGCTGTTTCCAAGGCTAATTAAAAGGAGTAGTCTCATATTTGTGTTTGCCAGAAGTTTCCTTCATTACTTCATCCAACCATTTAGTCATTTAGTAGATGCTTTTATCCAAAAGACCCCGATGACACAGCATAGGAGTTCAGTATCTCAGTAGGAGTTCAGTAGTAGTTCAGTATCTCAAGGATCAAAATGCCTCTGAGGCAAAAGTCCTCCTCAGAGTTGCTCAAATCCAAGCCTTTCAAAATGTTTAATGAGGCAATATCTGTCCTTATGACCATAGATGCAGATTTTTTTCTTCTCCTTCAAATAATTAGCAATAAAAAACACAGATACAAAAAAGTCACAAAAGTCTCCTAATTTGATTAATATTCCATTGGTGATTTGCAGAAAACACATTTTTGAGTTGCTGCAGAACCTCTCTTCTTAACAGTTTTGTTTATTAACATTCAAGAGTGCTGTGGAATGTGGAATGAGGCATTTCTAGCCCAACAAACATGAACAGATACTGTAAAACAAGCCAGCCATTGACACACATACAGATCTTTCGCTATGGGGAGGATGTTACGGGGTCAGAGGTCAGAGGAGAGGACTTTCATCACTGCCAACCACATCCACTCTATTACTAAAGGAATGCATCTAAAATCTACAGTCTCATGGTAGATTGCTGTCATTCCTATCAAAAGACGTCCAGGACGATTAATTACACGTGTCTACATAGATAAGCTGCTTTGAAAAGCTGCAATCAACCCACTCTGCCCTAGCGCAGAGGGGCGTGCATATGCATGCATGCATGCGTGTGCTCTTACCTAGTTTCTCCACGAGTTTGAGCATGACTCCGCCAATGTGGATTTCTCCAGTGACCCTCAGCGACACGTCCCTGTGGAGGTCAGTGACATGCATCTTCAGTTCCCACGTCCCGTCGGCGTAACAGCCATCGGGCATCCTGATCCCGTCCAGCGCCATCCTGGTAAACACAGCCACAAGTCAGGAGGAGTTCAGAGAACCTTCTGACTGACACACACACACACACACACACACACACACACACACACACACACACACACACACACACACACACACACACACACACACACACACACACACACACACACACACACACACACACACACACAAGCACTAGTGAAAAGAAAACCTTTATCCCTGTTGGAATGGAGCAAATAGAGTGCAAAGTGCACGCAAAGTCTCGAGATACTACTATATTAACAGAGATCCTTCAAAGCAAGCATCAGCTGATACTTCTGAACACGTGCTACTTCAAGTAGTATAAATGGATTCGTAGAAGTTGGATGAGCACAAGCGTACAGCATGCCTCAGGGTGGAAAGCACTGTCACCTCACAGCAAAGGAAGGTCCCAGGTTCAAGCCCTGGGTGGCACTGAGGTCCTTCCTGTGCAGGGTTTGCCCGTCTACTCCGATTTCCTCCCACAGTCCAGAAAAGGCATGCAAGTTTAGGTCAGCTGGAAGCCCTAAATCGCCCCTAGGTGCGAGTAGTATGGACTGGTGACCAGCCCAGGCAGTATTCGCTGACCTCACCCTATGTGCAATGGAGATAGACTCCAGTAGATGCCTGTAACACGATGAAGTACAGAATAGATGGATGGTTGGTTCTCCAAAGTCTGCTGACTAGTCACAGTTGCCACCACATGGTCTGAAACCACAGCAACAGTTGCATAAATATATTCTGTTCTAATCCTCTGGAAGATCTTTGCAAACCTGGAAACAGTGATGACCATGTTGTCATAGTGATGTCATCAAGGTTAGCATATGTGATCTTGGACTGGGAACAGATCTATCATAGAGGACCTACATCATCCACTATATCTGGGTCTGAGCTACGTTCAGTGTCAAGTCTAAGTCGTTGAGAACACAAGTCCAGATTCCTTCATTTTTTTGCACCTAAAGACTGAGTATTATCACAGAGACATAGTTAATAATACACTGAAGAGTCTTAAAGTTGTTAGCACTCAACAGAGTACTTGTGGCAAACTTTCCCACCTGGTAAACTCATCAGCAACATCGTTTTCCTGTTGATTCCTGGTTGATATATTGATGAAGATTCCTATATGGTATCTCACCTTCAACAGCCTTCATTCATCATTGAGAATACTTTAAAATACCAGAATACATTCTGCAGCCAGGGTTTCAACACAGTTTTAAGCACTTGTACTATGGCAATTCTACTTGATCACATCACAAGGTAGTATATCACAAAATGCTTCCTCCATAATGGCAGTTTTTCCAATTGGTTTCCCATTGATATATTGATAATGCTTCTTACGGACAATGCCCACTTGATTGAATACTTCCAGGTACCAGAACACACTCTGCCACCTAGCTCTGAGCTCTATGGCTATTTCTACTATACAAAGGTATAAAAGCAAAATAAACGATGCTTCCTGGAACATCGACAGCAGATGAAGAACATCTGACCATCGGTGTGTGGAGACGGTTGCAAATCAAACCGACCGAGTTTCGCCCATCTCTGAAGCCAAGGGGGGGAAAAAGTTCAAAACGCGAGGTTGTCCGGTACAGATTCAAGAAAGCCAGCCGTCTGATCGATAACCGAGCAGCAGAACAAAGCAAGTTCAGCGATTGTCAGCCCGTCGGGTCCGGGCCAACGTGAGAAGGTCCGTTGGTTCACCTGTTAAAAATAACGGTAGAGCAGCTCCTCACCATTAGACAGGCTGGTCATTATGTAAGCCCTGAACGCACCACGGTCCCGCCTGCTACACGCACACCGGTCCGCTCGCTATCTCTACGAGTTAGTTCGGCTCAAAGTAACCCCGTCAAAAACAACACCAAGTGGCTTTCATTAAACCCTGTTTTATTTACAGTCGGGGGAAACTGCCGCGTTGGCTCCACGCAGCGACAGGCGGATTTTTTCCCTTCTTCTTCTTCTGAAATTCACAGCAGCGATCGAGCAACATTTAACTCACCTTCACACGAAAGACGAAAACAACACTACTAAAAAAAAAGAGTCGACTACACGGTGCAAGGACAAGTCCCCCTCCTTTAAATCATGTAGAGGGTGTTTTTTTTCTTTCTTCCAGGCTGTGAAAAAACCCCAGAGAGAAATCCCACAACGAGGACAAGTCGCCGGAGAAGTGAAGTATCCCAAACAGTTTTCCTGCTGCAGGCTCGGGATTAATGGAGTCCAGTCCCTCTGTTCTCTGACTCCCTCCCTCTCCCAGCGGCCGAGCACGTCACTGCTCCCATCCCACTTTTCCTTTCATACTGGGAGCTGCTCTGGCCGCTTACTGGTCCCCACCACCTACACACACACACATTCACACATAGGTGTGTGTGTGTGGGAGTGATATGTGTGGCTTAATTTTCCCCTTTTAACCTTGTATGTTCACTGAAGTTCCGCTTAAGGAAGACGCCTATTTTCTCTTAATATTACATTCTTTTTTTCCATTAGTGACTTCGGTCTGACAGAGCTCCCTATGTCTAATAAGGTGAAATATTTTCAATCTTTAGATGAGATAAAAACTTGTTCTTGAACATGCTGATGACGTGCGTACAAGATGAACAAATATTTATGGGGACTTAAGGGTTTGTTATGAAAACAGTTATGATGAATCTTTCAGTACTCTCAACAGTAATCTGACTTTCTCGCTATTGTAATTCACATTTAAACAAGGTACCATCATGTGCCCAGAGAATATTCTGTTGCGCGCACAAGCTGAAAAAGCAAATTGTGCGCACTAAATAAAAAAAACTATCCCCTGATCAAGCGCTCTGTATGTTCTGATATGTCTTATGATAAATGTTTTAATACTCTCATGAATCTCTCTATCACTTTTTTCTTATCTTGAACACGTTGCTATCATGGCACACAACCAATTCTCTTGTGTGCATCAGATATTTTCTGGTGCGCTGGATGAATGATAACAATGATAAAGTAACTTGTGCGTACCAAATGACAAATATCTCCTATTGGGACTTTAGGAGCTCCAAATGACAAAGATAGTCAAAACTTCCTGCCAAAATTTACTTGATATGCAGTTTAGACAAAAAAACAAACAATAAACAGTGTCAATATAATTTTCCTGCCCCCAGAAATTTAAGTAAAAATGACTCAGGACTCCAGTAAGTTAATGCAACCACTGTTAGGCATTCTTAACAGTGTCTGCTTGTTTTATCACAGATTTTGTCAGACTTCAATCGTCCACGGTGCAAATTTCAATGGTTTGTGGCAGGGCTAATGGACATGCAGTTAAGATCTCAAGCTGCCTTTTATGGCAATAGTGCTGCGGAGCCTTTGCAGCAGTTATCCAGGGACCTTTGGGTCTTTATCCCCAGAAGTAGGAGCTCAGAATAACAAGATATTTTGATTTTTTGTCACTCCTGCAGTTTTAATATCTCCCTTGATGTTTATCCTGATGTCTCCCAGCAGACTAGGCTGTTTCCTTAAGGCTAAAAGGCTGACCGTGAAAAAAAAAAAGAAAGCAAATACACAGATATCTGTTATTTCGATACACTTAAATTGTATTCATGAAAGCTTGAATACTTCACATGCTGTTCAGTTATCCACCATTTAACAGGGTCGTGGGGGCAGTGACCTCAGAAGACAGACCCAGGCACTCCTCTCCCCTTCTCCCAGGAGGGTCCCAAGAGAGATGTAATCTCCATAGTGTATCCTGCATGTCTTCCCATATGGATATGCCCACATCACCTCTCCGCCAGGCATAATGGCCAGATGCCTGAACCACCTCGACCGGGTCCTCTCGATGCAAGAGGAGCAGCACCTCTACTTTGAGCCTCTCTTGAATGTCCGTGCCTGACTGTCATTTATTGAAGAGGTCTATGAACACGTGCAAATCCAGATGCAAAAAGGTTTCATGTGCTGAAGTCTGCAGGAAATGTGCATACACCCAAATTTTTGTCATAACAAAAAGTTTTTACTTTATTTATCATATAAATGGCAACAAAACAAAATGAAGCATTGATTCCAAGAACATTAAATTCATAAATAACTTATTGTTACATCATCTATTTATGAGACTTCCCTCCCCCATTGCAAACACAAACCATATTTAGCTGTCACCCAAGGTCAGTTATTATATTGATCAGAAACTCATTAAATTACAGAAACTCAATAACAGCTCGGTTTTTGATTTGCTAATGGACCTTCGACATGTAAAACGTTGCGTGTGGCAACAGTTCCCTGATATAACCCGGGAGAAAGATAACACTGTGCAGGCTGACAATCATGTGTTTCATGTTTTCTTCTCAAAACATGGCAATGTGGCGTCGCCATCAGCATCCGCCATCAGCCTTCATGGGGGATCGGTGTTACACAATGCAATGGCATGTTGTCACTGTGTGAGGACTGGAGATTATTTCATCACCCCAGCGCAAAAATATGCAGAAGACATTCTGCCATTACATCCTCAGAGCTGAGGTTGACATATAGCATGACTTGCATGTGCATTCAATTGCACAAGACAAGAGGAGGAGAGGAAGAAAGACAGATCCGATTTCTCCTTTCTTTCCAACTCGGCAGCACAACACGCACCCACACATACATGCACGCTCCAAGTGATCTGCAGCAGTAAAGACCAATGAATCATCATTGTTTTCTAGCCCGGGTTTCTCCCCTCGGTGAACTCGCTCAGCTCAGGAATCTTCAGACTACAGTCGGCATCAAAGCGATTTATAAACTTCTCCCTGCTGCTCTGACCCCCCTCCGTCGGCGTCTGGCACCCGACCCGTTGCCTTTTATAGGCTGTGTTTTAATTGCAGAGTAAACATCTTAGTCAGTCAGATGCAGAGCAGGAGAGGCAAAAAGAGGAGAGAGAGGGAGGGAGAGAGAGAGAGAAATTGGCTTGGTTTGGATTGGCCTGGCTGCTGCTGATGTGGATGAGGAGGGAGGAGGTGAAGCAGAGAGAGGGAGAGAGAGGAGGCGCAGAGGTGGAGGATGAGAGGAGAGGCCTTCGAGAGGTTTACACTGTCTGCTGGAACAAAAGGGTTTTTTTTATTGGAGTTGGATATTCAATTGAATCGAGAGCATAGAGCAGCTGTGCAATCAGCAGACAAGTAAGAATAAAAGAATAAAAGAAAAAAGGAACATAAAAGAAAAGAATGAAAAGGACAGCGTGTATGTAGAATGCAAATTTGCATTGGGTATAAAGAAAAATGGATCAAAGTGCAGCAACTTAACCTTTACATGCAATAACACACTGAGCACTTTATGGATTTTATTTCATGGAAAACACCATGTTTGTGTCGTGTTTTATCGTAAGTCTAGAGTTTTATACCTTTATATTTATATATTTTAGGGAGTGGATCTTAATTTACCTAATTTTGCTGTATGTTCACATGCAGTGACAAAGAATGTTGAATGCTGAGCGTGCACGTTGACACTTCATGCCTTTCTAACATATTTTACCAAACTGAAACACAATCAGTCAAGTCACACGGCTGCAAATGAGAGCATTGACGACTGTCAAAACAGCTCAATTAGTCCATGGTAGTAAATGGAAGTTGGAATGGAAAGAGGGAGAGAAGGAGACACTGAACAACAGATGGTCAATGGGGTCTTTGTTCCTCCATTACCTATAGATGAGTGACCCCTCCTGGCCAAATGCAGAACAGCAGGGCCACATGCATCATTTATGAGAATCACCTCTGTACTAACTGCTCCCATCTGTGCGCCTTGCCTCTGCAGATGTTACTTAACAGCATTAACCCCCCCCCTCCCACACACACACACACACCACCACCATCTCCCCCACCTCTCCCCTCCCCTAGTAACTCATGTGGAAGCTGTGGCCACTCGCAGATCACAATGTGTCCCATTCACAATCTATAAGTCAGCCTTGTTGTTCACATCAGGGGGCTGCCTCGGAAAGAATCTGATCTGAGTTCTGGACGAACAAACGCGTCTATTGTCCTCCAGCTTCGGGCCTGGAAATGAGCAATGAGACCATCTTCCTCTGGAATTATCAACCACCTCCTCCTCCTCCTCCATATCTGACTGGAAACTCTGTGGGATGTGACAGATTGACAGAGAGGGAGAAAAAAGGAAGAAGCATGTGTCGTATCCAAAAAAAGGAAATGCTTTTAATAAAAGGAAATAAATACAGTGCTTTGGATGGCAGTTAGAATCCATTACAGGCATGGGTTATTGCACAGCTCTAAGGACAGACAAAAAAACAACAAAAAAAACACGTTTCCAGACATCCATTCAAAGTTAGAGCGACGGCGGCACCCGACACAAACCGAACACACTGAACGCCCATTTCTTCTTCTTTATTGTATCATCCTCATTCAGTGACTGACATGCGGCTCCTGCTTATTCACCTCTGAGCCTCCTCACAGACCGACAACACACCCGTCACAGCGCTGAATTGATATTTCCTCCTTTAGAATGGCTTGGGGTCAACAAGACACGCAACAGCAGACATTTCCCTGATGCTCACGGCGCCCTTTGAACGATAAACAACGAACACGTCGCTCCAGATGCTGTGCATCGAATGCGCATACACATAACAGTCTGATGCACCTCCGTCACGTTTTTGTTTCGCTTTTTGCTTCTTATTCTTGCCGAGTGTGCAGTTGAAAACCTGTGCTTGAAACACGAGTGGGTAGGACGTAGAAAGGGACGTACAAACACAGCCAGATCACAAACCCCAGCAGGGACGCTGTTATTATTGCGACACTCCCCACAACGATGTGTACGCCGTGTCAGAGCCTGCACAGTGTGATTTGTAGTTGTTTTTTTTTTGTTGTCGTTTTGTTTTGTTTTTTTTTGTTTCCAAGATAGGAGAAGAGGCAACAGTGGGACTGTCCTTGTGTCCTACATTTCACGTCAAAGGTCTCCAACGTATAAAAGTTCCACGCCTGCCATCCGGTAAAAAACAAAACTTGCTTTTAGCGTCTCAAAGTAAAACAAAGCCCTGGGAAAAAAAAAAGTAAATAAAACTCGATCAACGGGCCCATTCCTGTGTCTCACCTCTGTGCAATTAAAAGCTGACGAACGGGCCAGATCCACCAGGTCGACTGTAGAAACACCTTCACGTCACATCTCACACCATTCTCCCTCATTAGTCCCTGCATCCAGACTCGTTCCCGGTGAACTGGCTGCACCCGGGCCGGGTGCAGCCAGTTCACCCGGCCTGGCTGCAGCCAGGAGGCCTTTTGCATAAGAGAGCACAGACATTAAACACCGATAAATGGATTCCATTCAGCGCTGCAACCCGTCGACAACAGCCCTTTGATTGTGTGGGACAGCAAAAAAAAAGAAGAAAAACAGCAGCTTGCACCATAGCTAATTCGTAATAATAATAATAATAATAATAATAATAAGCTCTGGGATAACTACGCAACAAGCAGGACACATGGAAAGTTTGACACTGACGACGATCAAGTCTGTCACACGTGACAGAGTCCACAAACATGAATCCGAGGGTACATCTCCACTCCAGACGTCTGCTACGTAGACGCCTGCCGGCCGGGAGTTTGCTACTCGATGGGGCACACCAAGCCGTCGTGTTGGGTGTGTGTTGGCACTCTGCAGCGTCTCCTCAAGAGCTTCAACGCCCACTCCGGTCTGAAGCCCATGCAAAGCGAGTCTGGCCGTCCGCGTAATAGCTACTGGGTGTGTTTCTGAAAGGACCACGTTGGGCCAGGCAAACGCCACTGCTGAGCGGCGTGTTCCTCTCATAAACTGCTCTCACAAACCTAAGGCAAGAGTCATGATAAGCAGCAGGTATACTTAGAAAACAAAAACAACATACACGTGGAGATATCACGATTTGATGCCTCTGGTAATCCACAGTTTCTGCTCTTTTTGTGGAGTAAATCTGCACGCTGTGTCAACTTAGGCAGGTTGAAAAATACACATCTTTCAAGGATGAGGAAACCCTTTTTTCACAGGATGGTAAGATGACATTAATGACATGCCCGCCTAGCTGTTGCTCAAAAGGGGGAAGATGTGAGTTGGTCACAAAATAAAAAGGCAAATGAGATACAAGTAAATGTTGTGCACCATGTATCACAAAAACCACCAAAAGAAAAAGTACTTTTAGAGTCTCTGATAACTAATTGTACAGTCAGATTTAGTCGTGTTGCTACTGAAGCCGAGCTGCTAATCAAACTAATAAACTAGACACGTGAATGTTATTTGGCCGCGTGTTTGATCCCACTCTCCCGGGGTTTACTAGCCTGAAAGTCGCTAAGAAAAATATTTCTTTCAGCAAAAATACATCTATCGCCAGTGCTTTCAACTGGATATAATATAAAGATATAACATAGAGAATTCTCTCTGTAGCGTCCGCTAGATATGGAACCAGGGGGTGTGTGGGTTGAATGTTCCCGGGACGTGTGGGAGACCTCGTCTTGTAAGTGACATCATCCAGAGGTTTTTGGAGGTTAATTTAGTGAAAAGGAAGGAGGAGGAAATGACGACACGTGCGGCCCCTGTCCAGATATGCAGGTCATACAGCCTCGCCGTCCTGTCAGGTGTGGCTGTGGTGTTGCTAACAGACATCCCGTCCTGGTATCTAAATAAAGAAATCGCATCGTTTAGGTGCGGGTAATTAAAGGGCAGAGTGTGTAAAGGTGTGGAGGAGTGTTTGCGGTGTTACTTTGTTCAACGAAAGAAAAACAGAACGGGGAAAAAAACATAGCGGAAAATAGTGTTTTCGTCATGTCTTTCTTCATGCCTCAAAACGTTAAGAGGATAATGCCCCAAGTAGGTTTTTTTTCTTTTTTTAGAAAAACTAAAGAGAAATACTCCCGTCTAATTTGGCTAATTTTGAAAGGCATTGCATGTGCTTGTTAGCATTCAGTTTCTTGTTGTTTTTTCTGTTGATGTAGCAAACGTAAGGTGAACATACTTTGTCTAGTTTTGAAACAATGATCTCGCCTTCATGTAAAACAGAAGGTTTACAAGAACAAAAAAAAAAGACACAAACACAGACACAAACTCAAGGCCTCGGTGACCTGAGGGTCAGGCAAGTCAGTCACGAGAGGCCGGAGTGGGAGGCCGGAGTGAAGCACTGGTTAACAGGAAACGTACTGGGTGGGGTGGGGGTGGGGGGGTGGGGGGGCGTATGGACACTTTGAGGTTAGGACTCTCTGCCTCCGGGTGCAACAAACTCACGAGTCTCACGTTCCATGTTTACATGGAGCTTGCAGTTTTAGTGGAAAAGGGTGCACCTCCTTAGGGGTTCCTAGTCCAACAATGTCACCCTTAGGGTGCACAATTGTGTACAAACTACACGGTAAAGAGACAAAAAAAAGAAATGCACGTCTTGGGATTTAGTTTTGTCATGGTCGGCCCCCCCCTACGAGAGTTCGATGAACAGGATGACGGGGAAGTCTAGGAAAACATTTGTGTATTTGAACAGTTTTGTGCGTGTGAGTAGGAGATGAGTTAAGTTTATTTTCCTGTTTTTTATTTTGTCCAGGAGTCGATCCTCTCAGGTTTTATCATTCAAGTGTTTTCTTGTTGCTGTTTTTTTTACGTGCTGTGCTGCCTCAGTCCGGCTCGGGCGTGTCTTCCTCCGGCTCGGGCGGCGGCTTCTTCTGCTTGTATATGAAGGTGAGCAGGAACAGAGCGATGTCGTGGGAGCACCAGTAGCCCGTGTGCGAGGTCACCGCCGACCAGTAGCGGCTCTCCACCAGGCCCTCGCGCAGCTCGAAGTCGATGCGCCGCTCCAGCTCCACTGTGGGACACACACACACACACACACAGTTGCGCGGTTAGCACCATGTGACCTGGCGGCGGAGGCCGGAGGTGCTCCGGGGCGGCTGCGGGCGGGCGGGCGGACTGACGTGACGTGTCGGCCGTGGGGGAGGTGGGCCGGGTCATGGTGGACAGGCCGTACGCCGACTGGCTCTCTGTGCGCTTCTGCTCCTCCTCCTCGGCGTTGGCGCCTCCCTCCAGGCCCAGGGACACCGAGGGCTGGCTGTTGGAGCGCGAGAAGCGGGAGAAGAGGATGCCGCCGATGCCCTTCCCGATGCTAGCCGCTCCTACGTAGGGAGAAGAGGGGAGGAAAAAAAGCATAAGAGATGAATATACCGAGCTAGGGTTGGTTCAGACCAAGATGACAAGCGAGATGCAGTGGAAGCTTGACTTACGAACGCGCTATCATGCGATAAATTCAGAATACGAACTGGCCTTAAAGGAAAAAGTTTTCGTATTTTCATAATACAAAAAATTCTAGGACACGAAAGCATCTCGAGGTTCCACTGTACTGAATTTCACAGTGTAGTGTCAGGTGTCAGCCACCTATATGTCCACATGGTGGCACTGTTGGCAAGCTGCTGTAATCAAAATAAGCGTGTCACTGTGACTGGAAATGCAGAAATCACAGGGGAAGCTGTGGGTTTTAGCTACAGAATAAAACCCCCAGGGTGAAATTAATTCATCGCTGTGACTGGAGACCGTACCGTTTCCCTGTGCTGCCTATAAAAGCAAATACCGTGGAGATAAAAAGAGAACATTTACTCTTTTATTCTCAGCCCCCAGACACTTCTCCGTGGGAGCTCTGGAGTCGGTACTTAAAGGGGCGTCTCACCCAGAATGCTGGCCTTGCCCAGGCTGGTGATGGACTCTCCGTAGTGCCTGCGGGGGAGGACGGGGGACGTGCTCGGGCTGGGGATGCTCTCGGTGTCAGACGTCGGGTCTTTGACGGGGTTCAGGAATGTGGGTCGGATCTCGTCGTACGATGTGGGGTTCGTGGCGCTGCACCTGGGAGGGAAGAAAAACACATACCACAAATACTCAGAACACGTGTGCAAAACAAGTGGGCGGACGGGTCTGAGATGCGGGGTCCTTACCAGTGTATCTGTACAGGTGCAATATTGCTGTAATGCTTGAGGATGAGTGGCTCCAGTCTGTACGCCTGGAGAGAAAGAGAAAAGAAAGAAGTGGTCAAATGACATCTCGACTGAGCGAGTCACATAGCTGTATTACTATTAACACAGGCAGAGAGAGAAAGGGAAGTCCGGTCAAGGGTACTTCTGCTTTAACCACACCCCAGCTGTGTGTGTGGGCTACAAATGACAGGACTGGACTTGCTGCATGCGAGTGCGTGAGAGAGACAGAGAGACAGCGAGAGAGAGAGAGAGACAGCAAGAGAGACAGAGACAGCGAAAGAGACAGAGACAGCGAGAGAGACAGAGACAGAGAGAGAGAGAGAGAGAGAGAGAGTGAGAGTGACAGAGAGAGAGAGAGTGAGAGTGACAGAGAGAGAGAGAGTGACAGAGAGAGAGAGAGAGACAGAGACAGCGAGAGAGACAGAGACAGCGAGAGAGACAGAGAAACAGAGAGAGAGAGAGAGTGACAGAGAGAGAGAGAGCGAGAGAGAGAGAGAGCACATCTGAGCCGGAGCCGTCACGGCACACTGACCACAGGGTCCGTGGGGTGGAAGACATTGAAGAGCCTGCTGCAGATGGTGGTGGGCAGGATGTGGTCCTGGTGGCAGCTGGAACCAGGGCGGATCCCCCTCAGAGCCAAGAACACGGCCAGGGGAGAACCCATGCAGAAGAAGTTCTCCACCTGAGAAAGAGAGAGGGGGAGAGAGAGAGAGAGAGAGAGTGAGACAGAGACAGAGAGAGAGAGAGGGAGAGAGTTGTCCTGAAGGGCATCTTTGGTGGCATGTGCTTGATGGCGTGTGCAGCAGTGTAATTATTTCTGTTCCTGTAAATTATAATGAAGGGCACATGAACACGTCATGGTTTGCTGGTTTAAGCCCTTAAGTCTCGGTAATGAATATCCCTGCTTAACTCACCATTATACGCTTCTTTTAGGTTATTGTGGACATACAATAGGCTCACACAATGGGCTGGACGGTACCTTGAATTTGAGGGCTGGAGGTGCTGAGGGTTTCGAGGCTTCCAGTGTGCGGAGTTGAGTTTCCAGTTCTCGTAACCTGTCACAGGCAGACATAGACATTAGTTGTGTTTCCATCACAGTTCTCTTTTTTGCAAAATAAAAAACCTTTAGACAGTTTTGACAAAGTTATTCAAGTTTTTCCCAATACAGTTGTTATTTTAAATCACAATAGTTAGGTTTTGTGCATGTCTAGTGGTGGTGGCAACATGTCTTCATAAAAACATTTTGCCCATCCCATTATGGACTACTGCACCCTGAGGCTGAACACTGAGGATGTGGGTGTCTCTACCTGGTCCGGGTGTTGCGTAGCTGCTCCAGAAGGTGCCTCTCCTCGTAGGACATCCAGCGCAGGTCCAGCTCCTCCTCCACGGCGTGATGCTCCTGGAGGCAGAAGCGCACCGGGTCCCAGCCCGTTATGATGTCGTAGGTGATGACGCAGCCCAGGGAGTGGGACACGATGGACACTTTGCCTCCTCGCTCCTCAAAGTCGGGGTTGCGGGAGCAGAACAGCGTGTAGAGTCTGTTCAGCTCCTGCGTCAGGCCCTTGGTGATCTGTAGAGACAGGCGGAGGAGGAAACGGTGTGACCACGTCTTCGAGTGGAAGAAAAGAACTTCCAGGCGAGTGGAAAAGTGCAGCTCTCACCTCATCCCGGTAAAGCGGGCTGTTGTAGTACATGATGTCCATGGCACTGCTGTTGAGCAGATCTCTCAGTCCTCTCACCTTGTCTGGCGTTATGGAGTCCACCGTGTCTGCAGACATAAAACAGCAATGCTACAATATTGAAAACACACAACACAATTCCTGTATTCACACACCAGAGTTTATGTGCTACATCTACAAATATCCAATCTAATATAATCAATCTATCACTGTAAAATGGAACCTTACACTTTCAACCACAATGGGACATTATTATTGCATTATATATTATGGCAGCGCTGTTATAGAGGACGGCATTGGGTTTTCAGAGATAATGAGGTGGATAATATTGTGGTCATGTATTAATTAAATCCTTTTGAAAGTTTTATTTACTCAGCCAACAGCCTGCGCTTCATTACCTCTGTGCAGCAGCAGGAAGGCTGACACATGAGAACCCAAACACACCCACAGCGTGGCCACCTTCAGCGATGCGGGCCGGTTCAGGCCGCTCACACCTGACGGCTATAAACAGGAGACAACCTGCACGCACAGGTGCAGTCCCAGCACACACACTGACCTCCATCCAGAGCGAGTTTGGAGCGCCACTCGACGGGCAGGAACTCCACGTGCTCATCGTTGTGCTCCGAAAAGTGCTTCTCCTCCATCTTCCTCACGCCCTCCCGCAGCCTGAAAACACACGACAGTCCCCGTGTAGAGCATGACATCACGACAATGCATCCCACGAGGAACATTCAAGTATGTTCACGACCATAAAAACAGTGAGGAGACAAGGCATTTTCCAAACTTTTCCAGACTCTGTAAATGACTGTGACGCTGCTCAGTGTCACAGCACCTGCCCTCCTCCCTCCCTCTCTCTCACACACACATACACATATACAAAACATACACACGCACAGACACAATGGCCACAATGCCACTGGTCCTTTGTGGGGCAACATTAGCTCGCATGAGAAAGCTAAACACACAAAGAGAGAGCGAGTGAGTGAGGGTGGTGCAGGATGTTGACATGGGGCGATATAAATGGAGGCTGAGAGAGAGGTTTGCAGCGAGTGGAGGCACCTAATGCAGGTTTGCACGGGGCCGTCTGCAGGCTAAACGTGTCTGCTGGGAATGTGAAATGCTTGGAGACTTACACAGTTGCACCACAGCAGCTGGAGAAGTGGCCCTGACCGGGTTGGCATTGATTACACAGAGAGCAATTACAACACCCATCCAGTCACTGGGTGTAGCCGAAACAGGTTCATAAAAAAGAATAAAATAAAAGACACTCCCTGCCCATGGCATCACCAGTGATGTAGAAGACATAGGGGTAATTTCTGAGAAGACACCCGCAGTTTAAAATAGACCTTTTGTGTTGCTCAGTGAGTGTAGGCGTCGATGAGGTGATCAGTTTGGTGTTTTAAGAAGAAGAGCTTTATTTAGCCCCAGAGGGAAACTGTTGAATGATAACGTCATAATAACAATATGGAAACCAGGCTCCATTTTGGAAGCAGACGTCTGGAGGCAGTTTGCATGCTATCTTGTCCCATGTTTTCCAAAAACACGCATGTCTAGGCTGATTGGAGACTCTAAATGACCCTTAGGTGTGAGAGTGAGAGTGTGTGTGCCTTCCCCTGACACACTGGGACCCTTTGACGCCATTAACAGCTCAAAGCGGAACAGGATGCAGACTCAAGAGGCCATTTGAGGCACTACAACCTTTTTTTTTTGGGCTTTGATTTGTCGATTTGCCTGGATGACACTCGGGGAGGCACGTAACTGAAATCCTGGAGGATGTCAGTGAAGCAGCAAAACAAGGCGGCGGGCTAGACGAGCTTGATCTTTCCTCTTTCCTCTTGGCCGAGGAAAGTGTGCGACGGCGTAATCCACGGCGAGCTTGGTAGTGAGGCTCGAGGCTTAACGTACTCCGGGGCTTGACTTGGTCTACTTTACCTGCTTAGCTGGCCTAAGCTGGGGGCAGCAGCCAGCCCACGCCTTCGTAACACACACACACACACACACACACACACACACACACACACACACACACACACACACACACACACACACACACACACACACACACACACACACACACACACACACACACACACACACACACACACAGACACACAGACACACACACACACACACACACGCGGCTCTGCTTGTGCGGCTGCCTGTAAGGGTCACGGTTCACGGCCGGTGCCCTGCGACCAGCTACACAGCAACTTCACTGCTCTATCACTGTCACATGGGCGAGGACGCTGTGATTTCCCCATTGCAGGCTTCACACGGTTATCTGCTGTTGACTGGGTTCCTCATTACAACAGTCAGGTCAACGGATCTGGTGGCGGTTGTGTCACTTATGCCAACGTTCTCATAAAACGGGAGAACAATGAAGTTTGTCAAACGCCTTTGTCAAACGTGCCAAGAAGGCTTCGGAGGCGGAGCGAGGATGGGTTTCAGGTGAATGGGACGTGCAATTACGTTGCTGTACTTCTCTGGGTTGCAGAGCAACAAGCTTTTGTCATCTATTGCATGACGAGTTAAAACGCAATGATGTCATTCAAATGGCATATGTGTGCTTTCTATGACTGCTTTCTATGACTCTACTGGTGGTTCAGTGGTGTGGAACAAACACGCATTTGGACTCTGCAGAATCCAGTCAGACAGGTCCACATCTGAAGACCTCCTCCATCCGGTGTTGAAAGACTCAAGCGTGAGATTCACGCTGAGTCAAAGGAGGCCGGGCAGCGTCGGAAAAGCCTGTTGCACAACTCCTGACCACGAGCGGGAGGGTGTCGTTAAAGATAGACAGCCGGGCTGAGAAAAGGGACAACGAAACTAGACGATCGTGCCTCGCTTCGTCCGACTGAGATGTTTCACAACTGACAACCTGCTGACGATACTGACTCAGAGTGGAGTGCACTTAGATGAAATACTGCTGTTATGTAAACAAGTGTCACAAAATTTGGACAAAACAAAAACTGTTTTTTTTTGGAGGATACAATAATAAATTCAAATTATAATACAGCAGCGGGGTATGGATGTGGAGTTTGCATGTCCGCTTTGTTGGACTGATTGTGTATTTGTGATGACAGGGTTGAAGATGGATCAAACCACTGGAGTTGGTTTGCTGGGAATGAAATTCCACCCTAATGGAAGAAACGTGAAATCCTGAATGGAATATATCCTTTCCCACACTCACATTCCGGTGTTTTTAATAATGCGGCCCTGGTCCATCTTCTGTCCGATGCCATGGACGACAAAGACGACGTGCGTGGTCTGAGGCGGTCTGTCCTCTGGAGACGCCTCCTCGACATAACCCCGATGGAGCCGTGTCCCACTGCTGGAGGCTGCAGGAGGACAGACCGTGAGATGTCACCATTTTTGTCTGTTACAATGAACCATAATGATTTCCACTCTGTTCACTACGAGGCTATAAATATCACAGTGACGGCATTTCAGTGGCATGCTGTGCCCGGTCCAAAGAGGCTAGTAGGTGAGACACAAAGTCCTGCTGTGAGCTGAGAATCTGTTGTTGTAATGTGCCTTAAAGCGGCTGAGCGTGTTTCCTGATTTAGAACGTATAGTCGAGTCCAGTCATGTGCTTTACAGTGCAGCGAGGTTATAGGCGCCAGCGGACTTTGCTGTTGTCTGGATAGCGCTAAGAAGATTCCCCCTGGCCGAGCATCTGTTTGTCAGGGGAGGAGGAGGGGGTGTGGGTAGGCTGAGATAACCAGACCTTACACCATCCCCTCGTAATCTGGAGGCAGGAGGTGAGAATGAACCGTGGGGCCGTGAGACCGCAGGTCAGATTAGAGCCACAACCTGATCAAACATCATGCTAAACCGCAGTTTCCAGTTACACTCGAGGCCACTTGATCAAAGGCAGCGCCCGATAATAACAGATGGACACTGAGTGATTTTCTGGGCTAATCCAGTTAAGGGACTGAACTGTAGCCAGCCGCGTTTTAACAACTGTTGAATAATGGCAAATAGCTGCGAGCTATATGCAGCTATGTGTGGTGTGCTGGGACCAAGCGAAGCGGAGGACAAATTAATTCAGCGCTGAAAGAAGCGGAGGAACGCACGTGTCCTCGTATGAATAAGGGATGTGACGGTGTTAACGCTTCTCACCGTGATAATAGTGACTAAAAGTATCACGCTTAATGGTGTGTCGTGGTTTTGTAAAAAATATGTTACAAACTTTTGTTATTTGTTATGCATTAGAAGCCAAAAGGAAAACTTTAATAAAACAACGCAAATTCAACACTACTACACTCATACTCGTATAAAAACAAGTGTAAAACAATGTATCAAAACAGTGCAAAATAAACATTAAAAACTGTTAAAAAATGTTCACAATAATCACAGTGCAAATGTATCAATGTAATGTGTATGTAGCTGTACACAGACAGAATTATAATGTGATTATTATTGTGAGAGACACATTACCCCAAACAATGAAAAACTACGATAAAAACATAGTTCTTAGTTCCTAACCCTAACCCTGCTTCAGTTGGACACTGTTTGGTCGTTACCGGGCGCGGTTGCCATGGCGACTAAAACGTTTTAATCGCCATGGTAACCGCCGTGGACGCCGGTCATTGTTACACGCCTCCGTGTGAGTTCATGGGAGTAAGCGGGGAATAAACAGACCTTTGGAGAAGCCCAGCTTCTGGGTGACGGTGCGGGCGATTTTGGAGGTGGTGGCGTCGCTGTAGAGGTAGACCTCGTCCACGCTGTGCCAGTCCACATGGCTCCGGCTCAGCTTCAGACTGTGGATGGCTGTGGGGGGGGGGGGGGGGGGGGGGGGGGGGGGGGGGGGGCAAGTGAGAGAGGAGTGAGCCAATGAACGGACAGAGAGGAGGAAAGTGAGGAGGGCAGATGGTGTGGAAAATTGGGCGAAGAGAAGAGGGGGGAAGAAAAGTTGACAATACAAAGTGTCCTGATGACATTTTCTGAGCAGAGAAGAAGGCAGATTGATTACATTGGGTGATGATCTTAAATTACGAAAATAGCTGGAGTCTAGGATCAATCTATTCACACAGCCCAATCAAATGCACTCCGGAGCATTGATCTGCAGTCGGAAAGAAAAGAAACAAAAAAATCTCATACCATGACTGCACATATTTCAGTTCTTGCTTGTCTGTCCTGCCTTCTTTTTTTTTCTTTTTTTTTAATGGCTGCTAATCTGAATTCACAGCACTTTCCATTCAATTGGTCTCCGTGTTCTTACTTTTAAGACTAATGCAGTGACAAGAGCAAGTAAGAGTAATGGTATGGCTAGAGAGAAGACACCACTTGCCACAGAAGCTACGAGCGATAAAAGAGAGTGACTGAGTGGTTGAAGGTTATTTATGTCTGCGCAGCGTGTCCTCTGAATCTACCCAACACAAAGTGGAACTCTTTGGCAAAGCCCCCAGAAGCACAGTCATGGCTCTGCTCTGGCCCAATCCCTGGATTAAAACCCCTTAAGAATGTGGCGAAATAAAAAAAAATCATCCTGCTCGCTTGAAACTTGACGTCTGAGGTGAAGTGCCTCAAGAAACGTTAATATTTTACGACTGTGATGCTCCAATGAGCAAATGAGAAACTAAGACTTACTGATGACCTCTTTCACCAAGAAGTGGTTGTTCCAATCCCAGGTAAGTGTTAATTCTGTTTCCATTTGTTGTACAGTAATTAGGTGAGATGTGTATCATGTGTGTTTTAGTTTATCATCATGGCGCTGATACGGACTTCATTTCCTCCTTGCGCTGAGCGGAAATGTGAGGCAGAGCACTAATTGCGCCTCTTCCCTCTGAGGGAAACCAGTGTGAGAAGCAATTCATGCTTTTAAAGAGGTGGGACAAGAAAAAAAAATCTGTTGGACTTAAGGCTCTTAAAGCTAGTTAGCAAAATAGGATGACCCTCATTTTATTCCAGGCTGGGGAGAACAATAAAGCTCCTCGGCGCACAGAGAGGCCGTGTTTACATTTGTCTTTGCAGGTCTGCAAATGGAACCCTTCGACAGCAAAGCAAACAGGTGACTAATCTCTACCACCACAAAGAGTATCACTACACATTTCTATGACAGCGGCAGTAAAAGAGAACAATCAACTCTTCTGTGAGGAGAGGACCTTCCACCATCTAGTGTGGTTTAATCTCCAACAGTTTAGAGTGGCCTCGTTTCCTCATCCACCTCACGGTCAAGCGAGGACAATAGCTGCCATGAGACGTAATGCGCAATCTAATCATATAATATCAAAGGTGTGTGAGGCCACTTCAGACTGTTGAGCTTCATTCACAGCCGAGTCCAGTGTAAAACAGGAGGATCGCTCCGGTCCAGATAGTTTGTTGGGTTTATACCATACATTTGGCTGGTCGGATGATTGTTACAGGTTATGAAGTGAAGCTTCAGGGTTGCTGGGAGCGGTTTGGACGAGGACACTTCCTGTTTTACAATGAAGGCAGATGCATTGTGAAGGAAAGCAAAAGCATGGGGATCAGAGAGCACAGAGGAGCTGGCAGTCAACCAAGAGAGGTTAAAGAGTTTACTCAGGGAGCTCTCGAACAGTGCTCTGAATTACTGAGGGACACAGGAGGAGGAGGAGGAGGAAGAGGGAGGATATAGTCAGGGATGAGGGGCAAAGAACTGCTGGAAAAGAGGACGAGAAACATTTTGTGGGGGGGGGGCATGACTAGAAAGGCTCTCAAGCGAATTGCATGGAATATTATGTTGGTCTGGGGCTGGCAGGAAACCATGACAAACGCATCAACGACAATCCTGATTCATAGAGGAAAAGTTGAGACGCTGTGTAAAACGTATGACACAGATCGTTGTAATTAGCCGCACGCCAGTAACATGTTTCATGTGAGCGAGCTGGCGAGTGGAGGAACGGCGAAGACTGAGGGGGGGAAAGTTGTGGAAACACCCGGCTTCCTGTGGGTCTTTGCACAGGAACCCGGGTTCATGGGTGACGGTCGATGGTGTCATGACTGGGTTTGGAAGGGAGCGTCCTGGAAGCGAGGGTGGAGCAGGGGTTCAGCACTTCACATGACTGTATCAAGGGGAGGATTGTTTGAAGGATCTGGAACACTCTGTCGCTAGAGCAGATGATGCTTTGGTCTAGGTCTTACACAGCATCACAGCTTTCTTGGAATCTGGGTTGTACTTTCTCTTCTTGGGTGATTTCCCACCTTTTTTTTGGCATGGAGAGACAAAACAGAACACCAGGGTAATGTCAATGTAATGCCGGAATAAATGAGTACGATTTGCAATTCTGTACTGTTAAACTGCAGGCCTGCTCAGGTCAAACACACTTTATGGTTAAGGGCCGATTAGGGTTTACTATACAATGAGGACAATGACCCCGAGACCTCTGTGTTTAGCATTTTTGATGAGGGTCAATACACCCAGAACTAGGACAGTGATGGACCCCTAAGAGGACGACTCCACACACCATGTTAAGGGGCTATAGTAAGAGGCCACAATAGCTTCTCTGTTCTCTGCTCGTCACTTGCGCTTGGCTCTCAACAGAGACCTTTGTTCACTGCCCTTACAGCGAGAAGGGCTAGTGACGGTGGTTCATTAATGATGGTCATACTGCCAGAAGGGATGAGAGAGAAAGAAAGCAATGAGAGGGAGAGATCGAGAGAACGTGGGAGACGGGAGCCGGAGAGATAAAAAGGGAGGAGTAGAAGAAGGGGCGGCTTTTTGAGGACCAGCTCATTCGGTTCACATCCACCGGTTTTGACCCAGCAGCTGAGCAAACCATGACTGTCCACTGCTCACTATCCCAGCAAGCAGATGAGTGACAGCTGCACAGATTTCCTCAAAAAGCGGTGACAGCGGAAGTACCAAACTCTGGGTCACAGCACAAAGGAGGGAGGGTGGGAGGGGGGTGTTCTAGCAACTAGGCCCAGTTAAGGCTGCAATGGAGAACTGAGGGAGAGCAGCCTGAATCCATTTTAAAACAACCGTGTCTAACTGAGCCTAGGTCTAGCTCTAGATATTAGACTGAACAGGTTCTGAACCACAACGGAAAGGAAAAATAAAAAGCTAGCCCCATGAGGACCTAGGATCTACCAGGAGAGAGGATACAAGCTAGCAGATCTAATACAGCAGAATAAATCAAAAAAAGAAAAGAACTTGGCATTTTACAGTACCTTGGCAACGTTTGCGCTTGAGACATGTAGTTTTAGCACTCGTCTGATATCCACTCCATTTGAACAGAAAGGGGAGGTAAAAGGGGGGCAGGTGGGAGAGAACTAACAACCAAGAGAGAGTGAGTAACGGCCCTGGGTGTCAGTCACCCACACACATACACACAGGTGGCTACTTCTGTCATCAGTGTTCCACAGGCCCGTCTATCAAGCAGCGCTGCGATCCCGTTAGCACTTGAGGCTCCTTACGGACTGAGACCGGCGGCGGGGGGGCGGATATCGTGGACAAAAGCACCTCAGCCTCGAGCACACAGACCGCAGCGCTGCTCCAGACGGAGCCCGGGATGACTGAGGTAGCACCTGCTGCACACTCATCACAACAATCTGCTATCGTCACTGGAAACACTTCTGGTTCATCAACACATCAGAGGCCACATTTCCAAGAAACAACAACACACGTTTTAGCTTACATTTTACACATTAGAACAGTTGCAGGGAATTAACCTTACAGAGGGAGAAACCGTCTGACTACAAACGTAAAGAGGCCTCTGAGTTTGAGGGGTGGAGAATAAAAGAAAGCAGATTAATACAAGAACTTTGAAGACAGAAGTCTAAAAATAAACATTCAAGAGTCATGAATTAGTTTATTAATGATGTAGCGACTGAGAAGATGCTGTGTATTGTGCAAACTGAAAATAAAAGATATTTATATTAACATATAAGATTGGATGGGAATCAAATCATAAGAAACCTGGCTAGATAACCACAAACTGGACCTTAGCACATTATAAACATTATAAAAAGGCAGATGTTTTCTAAATATTTCAGTTATCTCATAAGAAAACACATTTGTTCCTAATGATGGGCCTAAAGTATCGCCGTCCCCGGGTCGATTAAAATCGGAAAATCACTTCTTTGTCGATGTCCTGATCTGACATTTCAGAGAAAACGACCTCGTCGGCATTTGTTAAGCAAATTGGCTAAGTCCAGCAGCCTCAGATCTGACTGAAGCAATCCTTCGGCGATAGCGCCGACATCAGACTTGCAAATGTCAGCAGCGTCTCCCGCGGCAGAGGTGAAAGGCTGAGGCGGAGGAGAGCCCTGCTGAGTGCACCAGAGCTCGTTTGCTGCGCCATCCATTAGCAGGCTCCATCTGTAGCTGGCAAACACTAATGGAGCCGTCCACATACAGTACAGGTGCTCCCTGACGACCGGGGTATCTGCTCCGAGCAGAATCCTCATGCGGCCGTCTGAGGATCAATCAGCCTGTGCTGTAATTTCCATGGTAAAAGCTTTTGTTTTTATTTTAAATTGGGCTAATTTCAAAGAAGGAATATACAGATCATACTGTTTTTCTAGGTGATATTGCAGCACTAGTTGTTCAGTTGGCCAGGTAGTCGAAGCAAGTCACCAGTGACTTCTGGGCCTCCTGTGCTTATTGTATAAATATGCAGCCGAGCATGTGGTGTATGCAAACAGACGTGGGCCCTCCACGCCTCAGACATACCGAGAGTGTTATGCTGACAAGCAAGCCGGTGTCCGGCTCTGATTTTCCCTGACGTCTGAGACGCGTGTTGGACTGGGAACACGCCCTACAGTTTCCAACAGTCTAAACGCTCCACACCAGGGCTGGCCAACCTCTTCAGGGAGGCCCACAATCCATGGCAGAGGAACAGAAATGTTGGATGAAAAACCTCATTTTCTTCGAGAAATGTATGTGTACGTGACTGTAAAAGCGTAAATAAGAAAGAAACAAATTCTAATCATATAATTATAATATGTAATTATTAGAATTTATTATATATTTAGGCTACATCAGAATTTGAAGTAGGTTAGATTTCTAAAACGTGTTTTTCTGGTCTGTGAATCTCATGTTGAGACATGTGCTGAATACCTGAAACCTATAGCGGCAGAAAAAAGAGAGAACCCTATAGAGTCATAAACGTTAACATGCTTGGGGTCAGACTTTGAGCACCCTGCTCCCAAACCCACAGACAAATCTGTGAAGCTTAAGGAGAAAAGACAGATTCTTTCTCACTTTTACTCTTCTGTATCCGATTATCCTTGCATTAAAAACATGTCTTTGGACGCAGTTTGGATGTATTCCTCTGGCGCCACTACGCTTATTTGCTGATCAGAGCAGGCCGGCAGAGATCGATACGAGTGTACAAAATACATCAGCTGCGTGGCCATTTTCTGCATTAGCTCAGCGTTCACCTCTCATAATATATAACTCGGCTACTCATATTGATCCGTCTTTACCCGAGGATGCTCGGCCGAGCATAAGCGGTCTGATTTGACCTTTGCAATTTATGAGGCACGCGCAGAAACGGGCATGTGTATCGTGACTGAACAGGACGCTCAGGTATGGGACTGCTTGTGCCAGGCTGTAGTCCTGCCCACACTGTGATGTAACCTGTGTGCATGGCACGCTAGTATACCTACCATATGTCTGCAGCCTGAATAACCTTTGTTCTCACACAGGCACAAGAAGAGAGAGAGAGGAAGGGTAGGGATAGCGAGGAGGAGAGAAATGTGTGTACCGCAGCAGTAATGTGCAGCTCCCTGGGCTTTACGATCTATACGTCAACTGCGATGCGGTTCCAGGTATAGCCGACTTATGGGTCCAATTCCGTCTGATTATTAGCTTTCAGAGATAAAATACTCCACCGTAAAAGAAAAAGGCTCCCTCAGATAACAGGATGAATTAGCAGAGTTATCATTCCTTTTAATGTGCTGCTAAATATAGGAGTGGGGAGCGATCTGCCAGGAGCGGCAGGAGGACAGTTTTCAGACAGATGTTTGACAATATTTCAAGTTCTGTGGGTTTTAAATAGAGCATGCGGGATGCATCTATCGTGACAGACATGTACGCGTTCCTCATGAGATTTATAGAGAATTATTTGCCTGCAGTAATACCCAGCTGGACGGGCTGAGGTCACGGGATCTTTGGGCTGTGAAACCGAGGGACCTCTAAATGTCACACGCGACCGATCCACACGTCCTCACACTACACTTCACACGCTCGGCCTGTAGATGATCCATTACCCCGGCCCCTGTCACCGTCTGTCATCTGTTTCCACCTACACGTTCACGGCGAATGTGTACATGTACACAGTCATGGTGAGTGTGTTTCCACACTGCTAGGGAAAGCGCTGGGAGCTGTGTGACGTGAGGAGTGACGAGCCACTGTAATCACTTTCCTCTGCCCTGTTGACATCTCTATTAATAGGCCTTAATTTATTCTGACTAGACGGCGTCCTGACATATCAGCTACGGGGCCCATTGTGTGCTGATATTATACAGGAAATGAGGCTAATGCGATAAATCAAAGGCTATTTGACGACGTGACGCTCTGCAGAAGTGTTTCTAGCGTCCCTCGTTCTTTGAAAGTTGTTTTTTTCCATTATTTAAAATCATTTTCTCACCCTCGGCTGCGTCTATTCGCTCTCCACATTCACACACCCCCACACATTCATCCTCGGCTAGGGTCCTGTGGATCTGGCTGCCTTAAGGAGACTGCTGAATCAAAAGACCTCTTTCTTATTGCCTTTCTCAGCTAAAGCCTGCCGCATTCGGCCCGTGCCAGGCCCCTGTGACAAGGACGTGCCAGAATATACAAGCTGCACCTGCTTTACATGACACGACAAAACACCCCCACGCGCGCATGAATGGAGGCACCTGCGCCATTCATTTCTCTTGACTGCGCGTCGATAGCACGGCAGGGCAGGCCGGTCACGTAACTCACAGTTTACGACCCAAAGTTGCTTTCGCCCGGCTTTATTGCCAGGCCGGCGGCTTCAGTTTTTAATAGAGTTTATAACTAAGAATGAACGATGGGACCGTCTCTGCTCCTCTCTGACCCGGCGCAGCACCATAAAGGTGGTCTTTCATAAGAGAGAGACAAATGCAGGGGTGAAACATACAATTTTTAGTGGGTGAGCTATAACGCTGATTCTTTGACAACAAATCGCCCTCATATCTAGATATAATGTACTCATTAACTGTATCTAGATCACCAGAGTGGAGTTAGCACACATACATACAGTCATGCCCTTGTATTTCTCCTCATCTGCCCAGTCCCTGTGCTCTCACCGTCTTTGCTGTCCACGGTCCTGACCACCAGGTCCGTCTCGAAGGTGTCCTGCATTTGCTCGCCGCGGAAGTGCTTCAGGTGCTCCTGCTCGATGAGGTCGCTCTCCTCTTCCTCCAGCGGCAGCCAGGTGCCGTCGATGAACCACTGGCCTCTCATGACTGGAATGTGGTCTTGTTCTGGAAAAAAAACAAAAAGAAAACACAGGCTTTATCACAATGCAGAGACTGAAGGGGTGGACATCTTGTTTGTCTGGTTATGTCAATGCGACAGGATCCCTGTGGACGTTTTTGGCCCCTAAGCAGCGTTTTGGATAAGCGGGAGCCATCCGCGACACATGTACGCGCACGTGTGAGTGACGCAGGGAACAATGTCATCTAGTGCTGGAGGAGGACGTGCCAAGATATGCGGCGGTGCACTAACACAGGCCAGCAGGAGCAACGCTGCAGGTTTCCCCTTCAGAGCGGCACCGGGCAGGCGAATAAAACAGGGCTGCCGTTAAGTAGAAATGCTCCACTTCTGGAGCAGCGCACCGCTGAGTCTTAAAGAATGAGTTTGGGGTCAGGTAAGCCGACCTCATCGAGGCTCATCGAGGCTGGCGAGTCCAGGAGGAGCGGGTCTCGGAGGCTCGAGGAGCTAGGCCAGGTTTAAGTACAGTCTTGAGGAACATTAATGGATGGTGGTGGTGGTGAATTAGGGTGTGAACGGCGAACCAGCTCATCTGAGCGAAAACAACACGTGAGCGAGGCTGACAGAGGCCCGACCAGAACGTTCAGATAGACACACAGCGGAGACATGACTGATAGTGAATCGGGGAAGATACTCTCCACGCGTTTGTTTAAGTCTGCTCTGGAAAGATAAGCCTGAAGATAAATCTCCACGTGAAAGAAAAAAATGCCCTTTTCACCTTGCTTACTGCATTTTGCATACCAGAACACAGTGTTATTGCAGATATGTACTAAAGGACCTTCGAGAACCTTTATTTTTCTGTATTTTTTGGATGCTTCTCAATAGAAACCCCTCCACTCCATATCTGCAGTTACGTAAGACGACCTCTCACATCTCTGACTGATATGCTTCTGATTCCATGCTAAACAAACGTCCTCTTGCATGAGTTCCCATCTCAGTCGTGGGTGCACGGACCGAGGTCTTCAGCGTTCACATGACACTATGCTAACAGTGGCACAGGTCAGAGCTGAAAAGGCACGGCCGGGGTCTGAGCGGACTACAAAGGGGCTTACGTCCACAAGCATGAACATTCAGGAAAGTAACGGCTTCTCTAAATGTCACTTGGTGTTAACCTTCAAAAGAACCAGCTACCCATGAACCCTTTTCATCGAGGTCAGGTTTTCCGTGGCTTCTACATAGACCGTGCCTTCATTTGATGGCTGGCTTTTCCTGGAAATGTCCATGAATTAGTTAGCAGAGATCAGCTGAGCCCAATAGGCCGGCTTCCTGGGCTCCCAAAAGACCAGCCTAAGTAATTACTTGGCTAGTAGAAGAATGAAACTGCAAAATAATCAGCTGTGGATCATTAATCTGAATAAGTATGACTGTCCTAACACCTTGTGTGAGGTGCGAGTCAGGAACCGGGGCTGCATGATTTATTATCTTCTATTCTTTGGAGGAAAAAAATATTGTATAGACTCTATTTGATTATGCCCAACCTTACCAAAAGATGTAGGATTTGAGAGAAAACAATAAGAGATTAAAAACACAAAATATCACCATGTTGTAGTCAAAGAAGTCACCTAATAATCACCTAATAATCAGTCAAACAGTCAAAATAAAGTCAAGGAGCGGGATGCAAACGGTAAGTGGTCCTGTTGTTGTTGATGTTGTTGTTGAGGTACAGCTTCTGTGTAATAGATGGATTTATAAGCTGTGTTTGACTAAATAACACAAACGCCCGCACGCATGCACGCACACACGCACACTCACACACACACACACACACACACACACACACACACACACACACACACACACACACACACACAAAACCAAGGGCGGTAGGACTCAGTAGGTTGATACGTCCATCCTTCTCCTTTTCGAACATGAATTATGTATTATCCAAAGAGCTCTTGTTGTTTTCTTGTTAATCGTTTTGTGAATTCATGATTTGTAGTTTTGCTTGTTGAGTTGAAAGAAAATATATAGATATTATCTACTACTCCTTGGGCATTTATGTTCCAGGGATGTGTCAGTTGTATGCAAGCTTTTGTAGACTTTTAAGATGTCTCAATGAACATTCATTCATTTATTGTCACCTGACTCTGCTACGCTTAATTCCCTGTCATTTCCAAAGGGAAAATGGCAAAATAATGCACAACTCGGCCAGAAATTTGTGTATAATGGTCTCTGAATAACCAGCTGTGAGTTATTAATCTACATAAGGTCAACACCTAGCACTGTATGGGCTACAAAACAGGAATTGTGATGCTTCAATAATCTTTACCCCTGTAATGCTGCAAACGTAGGATTTTAAACACTTTGCTGATACTAGGCTGTGGTAAATAATGCAGATCTCAGACTGCAATTTTTTTATATGGGCTCAGCACCTATTATTAAGCACATTATGGGGAGCTTTTTTAAGCTGCAAAAACTGGATTTCACACAATTTGATGATACTCACGTTTCCAATAAACAGGACTGCAGTCCCTCTCTTTGACATCCACCTCGTACAGCCCTCCCCGGACACACACGGGCTCCACGTTGACCTCAATGCTGTCGGGGTCCCTGTCCTCGGAGGACACGGTGGACGTGTCCAATGATCCCCGGCCTCCGTGGACTATCTCCACCGGCACTGCCCCGTTCATTGCCCGGCTCTCCACCCCGTTATTGCTGCACTCCTGCTGCACCCTGGGAGCCGTGGCAGCGCCGGGGTTCAGCTCACAGTATTTCCGATACATAATCTCAATGTTCAGCGAATCGTGGCCGACGAAGGGCTTCCAGGTCTTCTTGTCCTCCTTGTAGAACCAGCGCACCTCCTCCGGACCGAGCTCCGTGACCACATCGCTGAAGCGGTGTCTGGAGCTGTTGGACCGGGACCTCTTCCTCCTCTCGAACAGGGGACCGGCTCCGTTCCCGTCGTTGTCGCTGTACTCCAGGGAGCCGCTGTCCAGGTACCCGGTCGGGGAGGTGAGCTCGGACAGCAGCCGGTCCTGGTGGTGGAGCAGCGGCTGCAGGTGGACGGAGGACATCCCCGGCTGCACCGCCTCGTCCATGGGACTCATGTCATGGCAGAAGGCGAACACATCGCGTCCCAGAGACCAGTCCTGGTTGTTGTTGTTGGCGGCCGGTGAAGCTTTCCCGTCGGGGCTCAACGTAGAGGTCGTAATGTTGAAAGTGCTCATACCTCGGCTACAAACTCCCACTTTATCGGCGCGATAGCGAAAACTGAAGCAACTCCCCCCCTGGCATCAGCTCGGTACCATGCTAGCTACCTGCTAGCTGGCTAAGCTAGCGACGCCGGGTTGGACAACTCTACCCAACGGCAACGTTGCAACCGGAAAACCTGTTCACCTTCTCTCCCCCCTCCTTCTCCTCTCCCTCCTCCCGTAACTAACACAAACCACTTCCCTGTCACCGAGTCCAGGTTGGTCCAGCCTCTTAGGGTTGTAATGCCGCGCTCGCCATACTTTAACTCCTCCGGGACATCAGGTATCTCTTGATTCATTCGTTGTCCACAAAGTCTCGGTTGGAAACAGTGTCAACGCTTCTGCGGCTGCTGTTGCTAGCGTGTGCGCGCACCCCGGCTTGACAGCTGACGCATAGATCACAGGACTCGGTCGCGGACGCGCACGTAGGCATGGCGCATACGTGACGACACGTCCTTCCCCTAGTTCTCCAGGGGCGCGTGGCGAAAATATTAAGGGGGCACGTGGGAATCAATGCGAATCAATGGAGTGGCTCACCACAAGAACACTATAGCAAACATACTTTCAGGAATTCTGTGGTCACATGACACGCCATTTGAAATCAATGACAAAATAAGAGTTACACAATTGGAATATGAATAAAATAAAATATGAATAAAATAAGATTGAGAGATGAGATTGTTGTCAAGCAGCCAAAATACACAGCATTGTACAGCAAATCTTCACAGTGAATAATAATAACAATAATAATCACAATACTAATAATCATCATCATCATCATCCCGTGGGAGTGAAAGTATAGGAATTAAATAATCGGTTGCTTTATTGATCCACAAAGGAAAATTCATTAAGCAGCTCATCCACCATTATCCAGTACCAGTATCCATAAGTATATCACAAAATACAACAAAAGCATAACAAAATAAAGGAGAGATTGAGTGAAAACTCCAACTCAAACCAGTTGTAGTGCATGCCCTAGGATTGCCTACTAATCCAAGGAGTCAATGACTCTGAGCCTCTCACCAGTCAGCTCTCTTGCAGCGACGAATGGTCCAAATTCTTTACCAAGGGTTTCAGGTTGTGGGTTAGGGTTTAGTAAAAGGGTTTAGCTTTTAGTTTTGTGTCAGGGTTATGTTTTAGGGTGAGGGTTTGGGTTATGGTTATGGTTCAGCATTAGGTTTAGTGGTTAGGGTTCAGTGTTTGGTGAGGGTAAGGGTTGAAAAGGTTAACATAGGGTAAGAAAGATTAAAGACAACCAAAAACAGTGTTCATGAACGCCAAGCTCGGTATTTAGAATATGTTACTTACAAGACTTACATTACTTACATCTAACAGAATACATTAGAAGTTAGTTAGTATTTTGTTATATATTTGAAATACATTAAAAAAGTAACACTGTACACATCTTCCTCCTATTGTTGTTGTTGTGCTTGCTGTTAGTGGTGAGCCATCCATCCTTTAAATGCATTTTTCTTGTGGTACACTAGATGGAGATACCCTCTCAATAATGCCCAGTAGCCTCATTTCAATTGTTAGCTACACGCAATGACATAACCTTCCACTAGAGAGAGACAAAGACCTACTCATTATAAAGCAGAGCCCAAGATTTCATCTGGTCAACCTCTTTCGGTTGAAGGTTTGAAGTAAACGTAACATTCTGAAAACAATATTGAAAAGATGAATTTGAAACTTTCCTGTCACAGGGATGGAAAATAAACAACAAAGTGCAACATTTGGTCAAACTTGCTGCAGTGCAGAGACAAAAAACAAAACACCTTTCAAACATCGTCTCAGTGTAAAATGTCCCTCATATGATCTGCCATCTAGAATACTGCTTACACTATGCTGCTAAAAAGAATACTTATACCCTGTGATGAAAATCAGGACCCAAGTAGCAACCCTGTTAATGCCTTGCAGTCTAAGTTCATTGGTGTCATTGAACTCCGGAGGCTATTTGTGATGTATCTGTTCTAGTGCACAGCCAGTGTGTTTACATCTTTGTGTGTGCGTGCATGATTACAGTGTGTGTTAGTGTTTGTGAATCGTGTGCGCATATGCACGCATGTGATGGTTTGTTTGTTTATGCAAGTGCATGTGTTTGCATAATGCGTGTTTTGTGTAGCGCCATTTGTGTGTGTACTTCTGGTCCAGGTGATCCTGGGGCCGTGGTGTGGTCTGTGAGGAGAGGAGGAGAGGGATAGGAGAGAGAGGCCCAGGCAGCTGTATTTGGGATAAACAGACATTACCCTGCTGTGTTCTAATTTACTGCAGAGTGGGAATTAAACTTTAAACTCGTCCCGCCCCTCTGCAGTCCAATACTCCGTGCTTCTGGCCATCAACAACCACTTGCACAATGTGCGTTATTAAAGTGTTACTCCACCCCAAATCAGTGTTTTCAGTATCAAATTTACACCCCCTGTAGGCTTTACAGGTAGCTGTAAAAAATGTGGTCTTTCATGACAAGACACCTTCAGTCCTCTCAAGGATCATTGGACACAATGAGAAACTAGCTGCTCTAGTTTTAAACTGGGTTTGTAGATGAATGCACGAGTGGTTTCAGATGTTGTAGCTGTTTAAAACTGAAGGTTCATGTTTGGAAACCACTATACCTAGTTAGTATTTGATGTTCAAAAGACAGCCAGAAAGCAGGGCAGTTTAAATGACTGCAAGTTAGTCACAATCCAGAGCCCACATAAACCCATAAACCCAGGAAATTTTTTCATCCTTCCTTGATTGGTTATAAGTTGCTCTATGAAGAATGCTCTGCAGGCTCATTCAGCTCAGCATGAACATTAGGTTATTGGTATTTGCCAGATGAAAGTCATTAAGAATTGCTCCAACGTTGCGTAATTATGAGTGGAAGACAAATTCACATTGCAGTAATATCTAATCTGTGTGGCCAAAATAATTACTGGGTTAAGTACGCCGTGAGATCTTGCCAAGAGCTTTCTCTCTCTGCAGGTTTACACCAGAGGATGACATGTGGCTTTCATATAAGAATTAGTCAAATTCCTCATTTCTGGCAGTCAAACTCAAACAGGTTGGCCTCTCTCTCTCTCTCTCTTTCTTTCTCTCTGTCTCTCTCTGTTCTGATGTTTTGCAACCGCCAGGCCCACCACCTGGATGAGTGGATGACAAACAAACTGCAAATTTTCCTTCCAGTAACTGACCAAATAGATATTTATAACCAGCTGGTCACCTCCCCCACCCACCAGGCCCCCCTCTCCTCAGCCACGGCTGTGAGAGCTCCCTTTAAAGACCAGTTGTGTCACTTCTGGCTTTGTTCTTAAACAAAGAGAACTGCCCCTCATCTGCCCGTAATTGGGCCGCTCTTGGAATGTGCTTGATGTCTCCGTGCGGGCCATTGCCGCTCCAACAGACAGGCAAGTGTTGTTGGGACATGGGAGATGAATGAGTGGAAGTTCATCCACCCATCTCTGTTCTTGGCCTTATTCTGTTTTCTTTTGCTCTCCCTTACCCCCCCTTTTCTTCCTTACCTCGCTTTCTTTCTCTATACTTCTACTTCTCTCGGTCGCCTATTTCAGGATGAAGGATCTGTCCTTTGAATAAAGAAATCCCACACTCAGGGTAAATGGAACAGTGTGCTGACTGACTTCCCTGGGTCTGTTTGGTCTCTCTAAGCCGCACCACCTTGCTAAGGTGGGGTGCTTGGACACACTACAAGGCCGATCTGCGGCACATGTCACTAGCAGTTACTGAGGTGATGTTGACCATGGGCAGATGGTTCAGAGGGGATTGGAGGGTGTTTACAGCATTGTTACTAAAGGGAAGCAATTTAGAGAGTTCAAATTCCACTTGGAAAGAAGGAAAAAATGTTGAAACAGTAGTTGGCAGGCGACCAAAAGCCTGAGCCCCTAATTGTTTTCATTAATAGCAAATAATCCCAAAGTGCTTACTCTGTATTCTGGGAAACATTATGGTGTTATGTTCAAGACGTGTACATCTGGGAAGCCTCTGAGGATTAGTTTAGAAATTTGTCTGTCGCAATCACACCGACCTCAGGTGAAACCCTTTCAGACTTTTATGCTGCAACTGCAGATACGTTTGTGTCTTTGTGGGGGGTGGGTGTGGACCTTTTGCTGTTTGAGCAACCTTGTCCTCAGAATCAAACCCTTTGGTTTTGGTCATGACTCATTTACTCCCGAGTCCTTCACCTTTGACCCAACCCCCCCCCCCCCCCCCCCCCCCCCCCCCCCCCCCCAACGCTCCACCACCACCACCACCACCACCACCACCTCCCCTCTCCATGTCACTCACTGGCTTCCCTGGATAAGTAAATACATGATGTAATGTGTGGTTTTCGCCTCCACCCCCACCCACATCCAGAGGTGATTAAACTAGAGTGCAGCAGTTTTAGGTGGGGATGGATGGGTGTGGTCAAAAGGGTCCTAAAGAGGAGGAGTTGGCTGCAGATGGGTGCCAATACAAGGGAATTTGAAAAGGCTGGTGTGGGGAAAAATATAATGGGAGGGAGGGGCAGATGCAGGTCACCAGCAGGACGGGTGAGCAGTGAGACATCACAGCCTGGGTTGCTCTGTCTCCGTCCCTGCAGCCTGTAGCCGAGGTCAGGCAGGCGGCTCCACCTCCCCCCGTCTGTCTGGGCTCCAGGTTCCAGGAGGGTGATTGGGGCTGTTGACTGCAGCACACGGCTGCCGCTGCCTGGTCCTGGTGCCCATAACGATCTCCTTCAGGGCTACCAGACCCATTGTCATTCAGACTCCCTGCTACAATTCACAAGTCTGATATCCCTCCGCACTGGAGCCTGTCCTGGGATGGGCTGCATGGCCGCTGTCCTGGGGTTTGTTTGTGTGAGAGAATGTGACCTGGTCAGGAATAATAAGCCTTTATACTGTATGTGGTGGTATTTTAATTACAATGTGTCACCTACAGGAGAGGTCTCTTAATAATCAGGTCTATTGTTTGTTGTTGTGTCTGTGTTGCTGTCTCTGTTGTCATTTAACTTTCGAACCCAAACAAAAAGGCTGGTAACAGTTGCATAGAGGTTTATCCAATGCTCAGATATTTTGGGAAATATACTTATTTGCTTTCTTGGAGAAAAGTTCAATGGCCAATACCTGTACTCTGCAAAATTACTCTTAGCTTAGCTAGCTTTAACATAAAGACTGCAACAATGTGGAAATATCTATCCAGACTTCCCCCATAGGTTACAAAGTCCACCTTCCTGCTCTCCACAAGCTCACTAATTTACACGCTGTATCTTGTCTGTTTAATCTCAGTGTTATAATGAGAAGTTGCATTTTTAAAGGAGGTTTTGTGCTAGGTTTTAGGGTCAGTAACTTCCTGGATTTTCCTCCGGTTGCCTGGAAACCTCACAGTGAGGACAGGCCTGGAGGAAGTCACTGCGATCCCCAAACACTTCTTTTAATGCAGCAAAAGAGCTCTTCTTCCTCGACAGATCTGTTTTTGGCTGCTGCTGTACAACAAAAGAACACATTGCACCTTTTTATAAGGTGGACGAGTCTGCCAGCCTGGTTTGTGTCTGCAGACTTGAAGTCGTTTACTTGAGTTGAATAACTTGGTGTGAGTGAGTGAGTCACTGCACTTCACCGCAGCCATTTTTAGATTGTGAAACTAATCAGGGAAACTCAGTATGTGAAAGTTTTGATGTGCTCTCTTCAACATGTCATAATAGACGAGTCTGTCTCCTTAACATGCCAACTTGGAGAAAGCATTTGTCCAACATTCCTTCTTAAGAGGAAAGAGCAATGCAGAAGGTATGAAAAAGCTTAGAAAACAGAATGGCATGTAAATTTTAAACTGTGTAAGTTATTACTTGTGGGTGACGTTGAACATTTTGCATTCTAATGCGTCCGTTTGGCTATCGGTCACTTTCACCTCTGCGTAAAAGTAAACTTGCTGGCAAAACAGACGGCCGCGGAGTGGAAAGTGCCAGGAAGATTAATGAGGTGTGTCTTTCCTCTCTTTCACACTATCCTTCTCTTTATCCCTCTGTTTGCCTGGGCGGGCTGTGGGTCCATGTGTGTGGGGATCCGTGTGGGGTGGCCCGATGGGCTAGCACGCTGGGGTAAACAAGTGGAGGAGACAGCAGGACGATGTTCCTCTCACTCAGCTCTATACACATCAAACAGGGAGCTAGTGTTACCTTGTTTAGACAAACACCCTCTACCACTCATTTTCTATCAATTCTGGTCTCGTCAATCCACACGTGGATCAATCATGTTTTTTCTTCAGACAAACTTGTTATTTTATGTTTCGAATTTAGCAGGAGCTTTTGTCTAAGATGTCTTAGATGGGAGAAACCTACCATAACACTCCTCTACATTCTTCAAACTACCAAGGCATGAAAGTGTGATACTGTAAGAACTAGTACAAGTTCTATTTCCCCAAGGCGACTTATAACCTAAAGCTTGTTTACTTTCCTGCTTGTTGAAACTAGGGAAAATCAAATCAGCGTTCTCATTCTCTCTTTTTTGTCCACTAATGATAATACTGTAAAGTTTTAAACAGTCAGTTTTCTAAAATGGACACAAGTTTTGTCATGTGATCAAGAAAAAGACCCAACAGAATTCCAATAAAGCTGGAAAATTGATTCTATACGAGAACAAATCAAGCAAATTAGATTTAAAATGTTGCACTATATTTACATTAGTTAAGAAACATATATACAAAAGCAGCGTTGAAGCAAAAGCAAAATCACATATGTTCATCACTGCCAAACCATACATTAATCCTGTGGTGCGCTGCCTTCCGCTCTTCCAGGAAAGATGACAGTCCTCATGTAGAGAGAGAGAGAAGAGGCCTGATATGTAGTCCATGAGTATGTTTTCTCGTTTAGATCTACTCGTCATTTACAAGGTGAGTGTCCTGCCCTCAGGACCTCTGTGGCCCTGCACGGAGACCTACATGTGTTGCGCTGATCCTCTGTGTTTTCAGATGATGTTTCACACTGTCAGGGTTGACTTATCTGAGTGGGAAAGAGTTCCCAGGGAATAGACGTATCCCACAGTCAGCCCAGGAATGTTTTTACAGAAAGGGAGCCCGGGGAGCCTCAGAGAAACGTTTGCTTGAGACAATGCAAAACTGCTGCTGTGGTAACCAGACAAAAAGTATTTTATCTGTTTGTTTTGTTGTGGGACAGCTCGGTTATTCTATGTCTATTAATCTATTATTCTCATGTAGAATGTAGGGCTTCATTGCACGATGGTTGTCAAGATAAGAAATTAGACGCTAGAGACACTTTTTAAACAGGTTGGGACAACAGACAAAACAACACCTGTTTTTTATTCAACAGGTAAACTAGTATGAACAAAGATTTTGTCAGCGTCATGGATATTTCTTAATGAGCTCAATAAGTTCTGATTCCTCACAAATGATACAAATAATTGCATTCTCCAAGTCTGACCCAATCTAGGAATCATGGTTACAGAAAAATACTGTAAAGCACGGTCAGACTTTGTGTGTTTGAGTCATTTTATGTTACTGTTCCAGCATCCCATCTGTTCAGATTTCTTTTTCACTACGTTTCCTGTTTATGTTCTCTCCTGCGTCCTAAAACGAAGTTATGTGTTATCGAATTTATTGGACAGTGTTATTATGAGAAATGAACAGAAGAGCTCTCAATGGCAGCCAAACCAAGTACAACCAAATGATGCGTGTTTAAATGGAAATATATTATGCACGTGCTAACGATGTTGGATGCTCATTTGGGCATGCGTGCATTATAAGTTTGGATCGATTTCTGGCTGTCAGAAATATCCTTTTTTTTTCAATCTCTTTTGTCCTCTCCCCTTTCCCTTCCTTTCTTTTCTAGGAGAGGAGCTGAGAGATGGGACCGCAAGTCCCCTCAGAGGCTTGGTCCTCCATCACTATCCTTAATGGATGTCAGATGTGTGTGAGAGGAGGCCGTAGCGTGAGTGTGTTTCATGTTAGTTCTCAGCGTGATGAGCAGGGAAGCAGCTGGAGATGAACAGAAACCGCCCCGGCCTCCCTTACAATACCTCCATTTTTTATTCTGTCCTTCCAAGTAATACTCTCCTGCTTTTCCCAGTGTAATATATTGGTATTAATAAAGGCAAACAAAGGCAAACATTCTGTAATGGGAGAGGAAGATATTTCGGTTTCCTGGAGAACCAGACAGCAGCCTCTTTACTTCGTCTCACTATAAATCTTGTGGCAGTTTCAATGGTTGGATGGCTGTGCCCTGTGTTAACGTTTCCCTGAGTTGATTACAAAGAAGTTCAAGGCAAACTGCTCTGTTATTGCTTACAGCCATGGTACCTAATGGTATGCTACAGTGGAGCACTTCAATCGCGTGCACTGTCATACAATATCAATTTGGACCTCTAGAGGAATTTGTTATTCGCCAAAGCTGTAGCGAGATGGTGCTTTGCTGTAAGTGGCATCTGAATGAGGGCCTATCCCCTCCTCGCAATGCAACTTGCATCCAAGTTGCTTAATAGGAATCTGAGTTTCCCACAAACGTCTGTGTTGGAACAGCATCCTCTTACCACAAGCATTAAACACTGCAGCTCACATTTCTTCTGCCCTCTCAGTAACATTTTATTTGCATCACTCAAGGGTTTTCTTTCTGCGATATTGCTCCATGGGGAGATCCGGGGATGAAGACAGCATTTGATTGCTGAGCCTAATGAGTGAATAATACAGCATGATGCTGCACATTATGATGTTGATGGCTTTTTATAAGGTGACGGAAAATAAATAACTCCAGGTGTTTCATGGAGGGGAACCAATCTAATGCATGAGTCAAAATGAGTATTTCCCACTCGGCGAAAAAATACAAGATTGCTTGTAATGAGTAAGACTCGGGGGGCTGATGTGTGGGCCAGGCCACTAAGTGGAGCAAGGGGAGTTGAAAAGAGAGAGATTATGACTATGTAAGCACAAAACAGGCGATATCCAAAAACAGCACTTGTGTGCATCCACATTGGTGTTTTAAGGGTTTTGGAGTAATCTCTGACGACGATAAGATTCCAAAACAATATGAAAACGGTAAAAGGGCCTCATCTGTGTCGTCATTCTTTTGGCAAACCGCGAAGCTGAGCATTGCAGCCAACATCTGGTATGGAAAGGGACAGGCCGCAGCAGCCAGTGAGACGCATCTTATCTTAAACTACTGCTTTACTCGCCACTGCAATCCAGGATCACCTGTATTTTTGTTTTTTATTACAGCCAAGGCAGCGATTTAGTTGCTTCCATTTACATATTTTTCTGTGATTTAATGGCAACCCAAAACACAGATGGACAGTGTTTCCTGTGCTGCTTTAGTAAGGCACACACATCAAATCACAACATTATGATTATGGGCCCATCAGTATATCTATCACAAGAGGTTGTGTTTTATGTTGCACAAACACCAGCTGCCAAGAGAAAAAATAACATTCATCTATCCATTATTTAACCTGCTTCATATGTGCAATAGATGTATTTCCATATGTCATCACTGCAGATTTTTCATACTATTCTCACAGCCAATGCAATAACAATGCAACCAAGTATATGTTCAATAATCTTACTCACATTGGGTAGTATCAAAATGTACTTTGTTATTCAAACACTGTTAAATTGTTAGATATCTGTATTTTGTGATGTTTCGTATTTATATTAGTCATTCGTATTCAAATTGTATGAGGACCTTGAAGCATCCTTTTGCAGTTTTGTTGTTCTTGCAGCATGTCGCAGCATACATTAAACAAGTTGAACGTAAAATGTCTATTCTATTCTTTCCATTTATACCTAACCAGTGTTTCACTTTTCTTCTAAAGCTCATTCACACACACACACGCACACACACACACAGGGCAGAGACTGGAAATACATAATGGACATGTCGCCAGTAAATTATTGGGCACACACACCATTCACTGTCACACTTATACCTAAGGGTAATTTAAAGTCTCTAATTGAACAGAACAGGCACATTTTTCTTTCAATGTCCACAAATTTCAGCGAAAGGAATCTACACACAGAAGCATGTAGACAAACTTGAACAGACAAATCAGGGGGTACATCTGTGACGTGGGAGCAACTGAGGATGAATCCGGTTGCCTGATAGTTAGGGAATTTGAGCGGGCAGCCAGTTGGGAGGCTTCCCTTTGCTCTGCCGGACGCGGGCGGAGGGCCTCATTATATCTCTATCCATGTCGGGTGCTTAAGCCCGTCTCCTCAGCGCCCGTTCTGTTTGTTTAGAGAGCCGCAGCCTTTTTAAGCTACGTTTGGCCTAATGAGCCCATTATCTGTCAATGATCCACAAAGAGGCCCTCCTCTTGCTCCCTCTCTCTCTCTTTCTCTCTCTAACTCCCCATGTAGTAGCTCACCCCTCGCCTCTCTGACCCCCATCCCCTCCTCTCACCCTATTTTTCTGCCACTTTCCCCCGCAGTCTGCCCTCCTCTTCTCCATCCACCTTGTTTAGCTCATTTTCTCCTCCCTGCTGCACCGCTCTTTTCCCAAACCTGTCACACACTGTGCTCATTCCTCTCCCTCGGGACAACAGTGGAACCTCCACCCTTTAGGAAAAAGAAAAAGAAATCACCCGCGTACATCTCCTTTGAGGCTGTGCGTTTTATGTCGTTGTTGGGAACCACTTTGGTCTGGTTTTAACTGCCTCACACCTGCAGACCGCATTTGCCTCTCTTCATCACAGCTGACAGTGCGCGCCGACAGTCGCAACAGAGGGCAGTTATCTCCGGGAGAGCGCAGGGGAAGATTTGCGAGGGCCCCATTAGGAGCGTGATACCAACAGGATGCTGACCTTCACTTTGGGAATAAAAACTATGCGTCTGGCTGCGTTTTTATGCGGCCTTACAGGTTTCCATCCGGGCGGGCTCATATGTCGGCGAGACTTATTGCAGGTGTTACAGGTGTGCATTTGGGAGTAGACTTTTAGACATCCGTTTTACCCAATATGTGGGAGCAACCCACCCCCCTCCCCATCTTCACTTCTCATTTCGAGGAGCAGCCACAGGAAACCATGCAGATCAGCTCTCTGTTCGGGGCCTGGTTGCCCCGTTAACACTGAAGACTTAATTATGGTGATCTGGTAATAGCGGAGAAAATGGAAGGAATGCTGTCCTCATGGCCATACTCACAGCAGGATTAACTGCACGAGCTGCACTCTCCAACCTCCACAAGCTCGACGGCCCCTCTCGCAGCTGCTTTTGTCTTGCCCTCTAAAGAAGGAGGGTGTGAGGAGGAGGAGGGAGAGGAAGAAAAGAGAAGAAAAAGACAAAGAAAATTAATCTGCTGGGTGCAGGATCTTAATTCGATTTAATGAAGGGAGCTTTAAGTCTGAGAGGCTTTGTGCTCGCACACCTCCGCAGGCACGTACACATGCACACACACTCAGCGCACACTCATGTAGGTCCTATTGATCTGTTGGAACAAACCCTATTACAGGCAATTATGTTATTCACTAGCCATGGCAAATCCATTTCTTTGCTTTCATTACTTGCTAATACATGGAAAGGAAATCTCGAACGTGATGCTTCCTGTTCGCACCGAGTGTGAGATCGGAAATCTTTGTTTCCGTCTCGCATTAGTGCTTTTGAACCTGATTCTTAGGAAGAAAAAAAGGAGACTTCAAAGAGGAAAAATGGCACAAGATTTTTTTTGTCTTGTTTTTCTTACCCATAATTGACCCTGGGAGGAGCTAACTACAAATACAAACCAAAGTGTGACTTTAATCCGCTAACTTCTACTCGCTTTCGTGGCTGTGTTTGACATGAACGTGCAGAGCTCAGACTCACGCCACAGAGAAAAAAACAAGCACAAAGACGTGCTACCTTTGCACCCGCTTATTGCCCCTTTTTCCCCTCCCTTCAAAAAAAAAAAGAACAAGCAAAACCAGTCTCTCCATCTCTCCACCAGTGCAGGAGAAGCCCATTACTATGTTCATCTTCTCAACGTTTGACAGGTGGAAGTAGAACTTTGGGGTTTATGTTTTAATTATAAAGAATTCCAGATGTGGAGGAGGGCTCATAAATTAGAAGCAGAGCTACTCAAATGTCTTTTTTCAAAGGGACCAAGCGGGTCAGCATCTGCTTCTCATTGTAGCCAATGTTATTAAGGGCCCTGACTACAGAAAGGCCCGAGTCCCCCGTCTGGCCCCACAATAATTGACACTATTAAATGTGCCTAAACAGATTTAGAGCGTCCAGAAAAGTTACATTTGTCTTGCAGAATGACTCTAATCATCTATTTTAGATTGAAGGGACCTCGAGAGGAGGAACCAACCACCTAATCTGGTACATGACAGAGAGGGAGCCAGAGAAGAGAGCAGGCAAAGCAGAAAGTGGGGAAAGCTGAAAAAAATGCACAAATACAAACAAATTAGGCCAGAATGGCTCTGCATAGGAATGTCAGGGAGGGTGGGAGAGAACCGTGGAGAGGAGGAGAGAGGTCTGAACTGTATTACCACACTCCAGACTGTGCTGCTCAGGCTGAAGCGGGTTGAGCTGAATGCACACGGATGGCTTTACAAAAGCACCAGTCATGAAAGACCATCTGCTCCACTCCTCTGGTGATCTTTTAAACCCACATTAATGCAGTTTTTTCTCCTCTTGGAATGATGTGATGCACTGAGCGATTCTCTCTGTTCTCCGGGGCTCGTTTCTGTCTGTTGGCCAGTGTTAAAGACTGGAGGTAGTTAACAAGGTATGAGTGTGATTTCAAACAGGCAAGTTTGATGCCCTTCTCCAGCAAAGACAGAGGGAGGTCCTACACACACTGATTGCGTGTATGAAGTGCACGGTTATGGTCGTATAGGAGCTTAATGTTGTCTGGTGTGTTTCTTGACAGTTGCAGGGCCCCTAAAAAGGATAACAGAGTGACAACTCCTTCATCCAAAAAGTGGAGCCAGATCAGCAGAAGTAAAGTGGGGCAGGAACTCTCAGGGGTGTGATTGAAAGGGTGAGAAGTTAATTTGGCAGCTTTTCCTCCTCGCTTTGCTAATGTTTCCTCTCAGGGCTAAACACCCTCCGCACCCCCTCCGCCACCTCACCTCTCCAAACTCTCTAACCCCCAGACACCCCACTACCCCACCACCCACTCACCCAACTTCCACTTCCAGACCCTCAGAAGCATAGATATACACACACACACACAAATTCAGCTGCCACCCTACCTATGCCATGGTTCGCCCCTTCAAACATCCACACGCTTTGTTTCCATTTCTCACTACCCCTCCTCTTCTTGGTTTTACCTCTATCCTCTCACCATAAGCCCCCCCCACCACACACACACACACACACACACACACACACACACACCCCTCGTGAAAAAGCACCCTCCATCCCAGCAGTGCACGGTGACCCGAGACGAAACCTTTTCTCCCCAGGAAACATCCTGCTCTGAAACACTTTGGCTCAAGTGTGTTTTCTCCTGGGACGTGGAGAGAGGGACGGGTGGAGGGAGGGGTGGCGATGGGGGGGGTGGGATGTCTGAGGTGATGGCGGTGTGGTACTTGAGCTAAATGGAGACCATGTTGGTGTATCTTCACGGCCTGTCAATCAGAAGTCTGCTGATGTGTAGGGGCGCTCTGCTACAGCTCAGGAGAGGATGAAGGGTCATGTGGGGCAGCTGCAGAGGTGGTGGTGGTGGGTAATGGGGTTGGTGTGTACATAAACGTGTGTGTGTGTGTGTCCATGTGTGTGTGTGCATGTGGTGTGTGTGCTGCGCAGGAGAGAACCACATGGTGTCCTTGCTCTCCTCACTCACCACATGCAGGATCACTCCCATCAACAGGAGAGTGTTGTAGGGGAGGGGAGTGTTACTGGTTACAGAGAGGAAGGGGGTGGGAGTGTGTGTGTGTGGGTGGGGGGGGTGAGGGAGAGAGGCCATGTTTCAATTAGAAATGCATCTTATTTCCTCCATATTGGCTTTGGAAAGAAGTTGTTTTTTTTCACATCACATTGCAGAGTGAAACCTTTGTTTATCTTCACTGACGTGGCCGAATTCTTCATTGAATCAGCAGTGTTATGAAACCGGTGTTCAGACCGATGTGGTAATGTTCATTTTCAGACACCTGTTTTCTTTTCCACCTTGCACATAAAAAAGCTGAGTGGAAACTTGAAAGAGCAGCAGAAACACAACAGAGAAATCCGAACAGCAGCTGAACAGATATTTCAAACACACCTCGGTTTTCCCCTTGCTTAAAATCTTTTATGGGAACTCATGCATATTAGTATAGTTTCTATTATTCAGTCTATTAAGTTGCAATTATACTCCATGTTTACTGGACCAATCCATGATTACTCTAAGAAATAGAATTTATTTGTGAAAGAATACATAAATGTTTTTAGAGAGTTTTTATCCACAGTGACGCCTTATCAAATCAAGATGTAAATACACACATACTTTTACCCAAACAGTCAGAAGGAAAGGAGAAAATAAAGACGTTCAGTTTTGCATCAGTGGTCTGAGAACAAGAGTTCATGTGTAAAAAAAACGTCAAACTTCCTCTCTTGGTTGAAGCCAAAATTTATCTCAGAACATGAAGAAGATAACGTTTAAGACAAATATCTTTGCCAGACTATGTGTGTGTGTGTATGTGTGTGTGTGTGTGTGTGTGTGTGTGTGTGTGTGTGTGTGGAGTGTGTGTGCAGTGGGTAGATGACGATATATTAAAGTAATAAATGTTCTGTGTAATGAACATGCTCATGGCATCTATGAATCATGCGAAACATAAGACTTCACACTTGGAGATATCTCTGCGGCGACTAGATAATGCCTTCATCAAGGTCAACAGCACCATTACTTTTCCGTGGAAAATTGAATTTGACATCAAATATTTTGATTTATATGTGAAATATTTAACCATGTGAAGACAGCAGTCGAGCTTTTAACACTGAGACACAATGCCCCCCTAGCAAGGGCCTGTAGCGGCTGGGTGGGGCTGTATTATTGGGTTCCAATAGGACTGACATCACCTTGTAGCTGTAACTCATTTCTCTAGACTGGACCCCGTTGCATGTAGCCAGCACTAATCAAACATACTTGTTGGCTGAGGCGAGTCGCTCGCACATACGGCCATGATCTCAGACATGTACCTATGGCCACACGTGTGCACACTTACGCACACAATCTCGAGCACCACCAAGCATGATCTCACACACACACACACACACACACACACGTATACGTACGTACGCACACGCTCACAGGCAATGTCCCGTAAATTTCTAGTCGCCTCCGTGCCCGTAAGTACCATTGGGGTCCCCATTGCGTGAGCAGCTCTTTTTAGCTGTATTATTTCTCGACATTCCCAGACAATGTCTACGGAGGGGTCGCAGGAATCTGGCCATGATGTAATCAGACATGACACGCTAGCTGCTAATATCAGGGAGATAAAGTGAGGAAGGATGTGGCGGCCATAAGACAGTGCATACTGCCTGCGCCCATTTCTCCGTACACCTGTATGATTTAATAGCACTGAAGCCACCAGCAGTGTATGTGAGATGCATCGGTGTGCACATGTCTACCCGTATGTGTGTATGTTCACACATATGTGCACATGTGTTCGCTCCCCCCCACTCCAGGACCGAGGCCGGCCGTGGGTGCCGGATAGCAGCACACGCGGCTAACACACTGCAGGTTGCAGTGTGAGACAGGCCAGGTCGGCTGGTGACAGTGTGCAGCCCCTCTCCTGCCTCATTTATCTGCTATGGCAGCGGACAGAATGCAATTTCCTGCGAGGGGGAGGCCGGGGGGACGGAGCGGTGAGGGGGCCGGGGGGGATGCAAAGAACATCAAAGGCCCCTGAAAGCTATCAGGAACTTGAGTACTGCCAGCGCTGCGTGCCAACTCGCCAGCGCTAGCTCACCCTGTGGTGCACCCGGACGTCAGCTACGGCTACACACACACACACACACACACACACACACACACACACACCATTCACAGTGTTTGTTAGTACGTTAGCGCATGTGTGTGTGTGTGTGTGTGTGAGTCGGATAAAAATACCCCTCCATTTAGAGGCTCAGACACCTTGAGCTGGAGCACTCAGAGCAGCCATTAGGCATGTTGCAGTATGAGGAGAAGGTCACAGTTTATCACCCCTGCCACCCTACCTCTCCAACACAAACACCCGGTCGCTCTACTCTCCTCTTCCTCTCTCCCTCCCTCACTCCATGTTGCTATCAGTGAGGTAAGCGGACGGGGCCGAGTGGGGAGGTTCGATTGGGAACATTTGGTGTTGTGCACGCTCTCGAGTGGAACCTCCAAATGAGAAGCAGCTTGCGGCTGTGTGTTTGTGTGTATTAGCATACATGTGTTTAGCTTCTGTGCCCATGCTGCCTCTCATGTCTTAATCCCTTCGTCTGCATGCCCAGAGATGACAAGAAAGCATCACGAGCCTCCTGCTTTCAGCCTGTTTCGATGTACGTGTTTGCGTGCACTTTGATATGTCTTAATGTACTTTTGTGTATATATGTGAACGTCTCCCTGACATATTGTCTGCGCGGGAGGAGGGATGATAGGGTTTATGACAGGAAGTAATAAGGCTGCCCCCACTGGATTTCATCTGTTCCTTCCCTACTTGGCCTCCTCCTAACTTCTTTTTTATGTGGCGTTAAACAGGCCTGCTCTACAGAGCGGAGGAAACGGTCCATCCATGTTGTCACACAGGCCGCACTCATATGTCGCCACCTGATCCATATATGTATAGATCTGAAAAAAAAGCAACTCTCTATGGAACCCCCTATGTAAAACAAATCACAAAGGCATGAATGACTCTTTATACTTTTACCGTTTTCCTTCCTGCTGTACGTACGGGGTCCATGTTGATCGTACAGTGCGATAGCAGCTGGCAGCTGGTTAAACAGTCAACAGCGCTGACCTCTGCGCACCCCGAAATGTTTGCATCCATACGACCGTGGCCGGGCCTCAGACAAACACAACATTCTCCGCATACACCCAGCCATCTGCGTGGAGAAGAGCATTGTACTGGGACCCTATCTGGAGCCTATCGCTAACAGCGCGGCTGGCATTGCCTATGGAATGCTTTTGTCTCGGTCTGTGCATTACTGTGTGTGGGGGGTCACACCGGTGACCTCCACTCGATGCCTTCCGCTTTCACTCAGTCTGCTACATTTGTGCATTTCAGCGCGGGACCACCTTACTTTGTCTTTCAATGCCGGCTCTTGGACGGATGGTTAACCTGGTTACTTGAAAGGCCTGAGCAGGAGGTCTGGTCAGGGCTGCAGGGGTTGGACACCGGGGGTGGGATATCTTATCACAGACATCAGAAATGCCTTGTCGGCAGCCATTCATTGGGCTTGGGGAAAATAAACCAAACTGCCCCCACCACCTCCACCCTCCCCCATCCCCCGCTGCCCCAAATGACTGCGTTAGACAGATAACAGCAGACCAAGGGGGTCCCCTCTCCCTTTTCCCCACCCGTCTATCACTCTTGCTCCCCTGTCTCCCTCTCTCTCTCTCTCTCTCTCTCTCTCTCTCTCTCCCGCTCCCTGGCTAGTTTTATTGGAGAGGAAACAGAAAACAGAAAGCCTCAGTGTGGGAAGCCACTTGTTATCTGAGAGTCTTGGGAATCGAGGCCTCAGCAGAGGCTTCACTCAGCGCACTAATGAAAGCAGGACGATTTGGCCGCTTTCGTTCCCAACATAGTTAGACCCCCATCCCCGTCTCGGTGCAGGTACTCCCTCTGCGTCCGTTTGTCTTCCCACTCCTGGCTTCCTCCTTCCTCTTCATCTGCTCCACACCTTGACCTCCGATTCCCATTTTTTGGGGAAGGGTGAGCCCAGTAATCCCACAAATTGCTTTTATTCGGCAAGTCTTCAGGAAGTGCTCATCATTCCAGTGCAACCTATCTGCACTTCTGTCAAATAACTAGAATTTCATTAGATATGAGCTGAACATCACATTTGAAAACAAACAGTATTTATGCAAATATGATGAACTTGCTCATAATGAATACATGCAAGAACAGGCCTGACTGTATAGTAGTTGTTTGCCATTACAGCTGCTGATGAAAATTTAGGTTTGCTTCCATTCAAACGGATCGTCATATGTTTTGGGCAGAGCCTGTTTGTCAGGCCTACCCCTATAGAAAGCATGACGGACAGGTTTTTAAAAGTCACACATGGCCCCTTGAACCGCAGAAAATCCTCCCCATTCAACAGTTCATTAAGGCTGGAAGATTTAAGTTTCCCCAACTAAACAATGCAGCAGAGATCCACTAAGTTCACCTTTGTTTGCCACATAACTGAGGTTTACCATCCCCAGGTGAGCGACTGAGAGCTCCTCTCTGTTCTGATTCCCTCCATGCTGTGCTATGCTCCCAACGGAGCCGAGGCAGGGAGGCAGCAGGGCCATGTGAATGCTGTGTAGTAAGGTAAGACTTGGCCGCCGGGCATCCGGAGAGAGGGCTCAGCTCCCTTTGTGGTGGATCCCTGACAGGTTGGGGCGAAGCACAGACCAACCCCTCCCATCCACTTTCACCTGTGATATTGTCCCAGGTGGAGGGGTGGAGGAGGAGACAGAGGGATAGGTGGAGGGGTTGCAGAGGAGGCACTGAGATGTCCCCATAGGGCACGGCTTCTGTGTAGCACGATATCCCAGTGGGCTTTGCCGGCCTCCAGAGAGAGGTTAAATGAAGCCAGGGCTGTCTGACGGACAAAGGCCGCAGGTCAGCACCCAGCCCTTTGATCCATTCCTGCCCTCTTCAGACCACAGAGCCAGACCTTTTTGTTTCACCTTGCTTTTCTATCCCTAGGGCTAGCCCCCTTTTTTCCTCTCAATCTGCCCCCGACAATGGAGTCACTTACAAAGCTCTGAGCGTTGTATGGTCTGCCAGTCACCAGAGGGGAGAGGTTTCAAAGGGAAGGTAGTGGGGCTCAGTGTCTCCCAGGTCCCCAGTGAGGAGATAGATACTGGCTCTTTCAGTCCCCAGCATTGGGCCACAACCCCACAGCTGCACCCGGCACTTTAGAGGCCTTTTCCAACAAAGGCCCGGAGAGGGAAGTTCATTTATGGGGGTAAACAGTGGAAAAAAAAGAAGGGCAGGGAACTTCATTGACACATGCTTGACTCCACCTCAGCACCTTACTGTGAGAGGATCTGTAATTTTTCACTTTTTTAAAACTTCACTTGGAAGTGTACAGTAATGACAAGCAGACCTAGTGCAAATACACAAAAGTATTTAGAGGGTTGTAACTTTGCAATTTCGGTGCCAAAAAAACAGCTTGCTGAAATATGACTTTCAGTTTTATGTTTTTTTTTCATTTCTCTCTAATGGTCAAAAAGGGAGAGGAAAGGATTTATCTTGGAGCAGCACATGCTCTTCAGCAGATGTAGAGAGACAGAGTAGAGCTAACATGTGTTGAGTTTGTCTCCAGCTTGTTCTCCAGCCAAAACACTCAGGTGGAGCCCCGCTCAGAGACCACAGTCGTATAAAAGCCCAGAAGTAGCTGACGCCCCCCCACCCCACCCCACCCGACCCCTCCTCCTCTGCTCGTCCCAGAGCGCCTGAAGACCTTGAAGTGTCAGGACATCGCCGCCTCATCAAAATGGTGAACTTCGGACGTCGGCCGAGCCCCACCAAACACAAAAAAAAATTGATGTATATTCAAGAAGAGCCAATATTCCTAGAGAAATTCAACATTCTTGCACAGCATATTTACATTTTTAGCGGCAGTATTTTACTATATCCCAGTCATAACAGCTTGACCTTCTTCATCAAACATTGATATGTCAGGTCAAGAGAGATAACAGATACTTGACATCAGCATCTACTGTACTGTAAATCACGAGGTCCGCACAGATCCTCAGACAGTATGTGATTTATGAGAAATGAAATCTGGAAACGAAACTGTTTTGACAAAATGACTCTTTGACCCTCTGCGGAGATTGACAGTACCAAAACAATGGCTGCAGCACATTGGCGAACGATATATTCTCACACAGTCATTTTTGTAATTCGGCTGCAGGTTGCGTTGCATCAATATTTCCATCTCGTGGTTCATTTTTGGGGGAAATCAACATTTTCTCCCGTCAAAACAGGTATAGGTGTGTGTGACCGTGTGTTTGTGTGTGGCGGGGGCCCTGAGCGAGGGCCACAGGGCCAGGAATGTAAAGGCTGCCCCGGGGGCCTCAGTGGTGCTAATGGATTAACAGGCCAGCTTGGCATGCTAATGGAGATTGTCTGTGATGTAATGAGCTTCTAATTAGGTCACCTCTGAGCTTGACCCTCTTGTAACGAGGAGGGCAGAAAGGAGAGGAGGGGCCGGGGCTGGTGATAGCACCCTGACCTGCAGGTGTGAACCGGCCCGGGCTGTAAACAGGGCTGGACATTCCTGGCATTCTCAGCTCAGCATCCCCTCCCGAAACTCCCCTCCTCCTGCCTGCCAATAACCCTTCTCTAGCGCTATGGGTGGATACACACACAGAGAAACAATTGGAGCCACATTTCATGCTCCAAGGTGCTTCCCGGTTTGGCTGAAAGAAAAAAAAGTTCCCTTGAGTTCAGCTATTCTTTGATTGTCGGACGCTATTTTCCTTTATGATATCCCCATCACGGGGGTGTCACAGCATTATGCCTCGACCTGGATTCAAATGCAAAGGGGATCCGCGGGAGGGGAACTATCTAATTAAATGTGCGAGTTTTGAACCGTTCTGCATTGCTGCCGCGTCTCATCCCTTCCTGACTCTGCTTGCAGGACTGTCATTAATCATTCACTTTTCCTCCGCCTCGGTCTCACTCGCTCTGACTTTCTTTTTCTCCGCCTTGGCACAAAGTGGCGCACTGATACCACCCCAAAGCCCTCTTCCGACAGAACAAAACGCCTCTTTATTTCTGACGGAGAGAATAACACCCAGTGTGCCACCGAGCGAGTCAAGAGGTAGAGAGACCAATCCATCTGCAGTTATTAGAAGTGCCATGTGAAAGGATTCCAGGACTACTGCCAGCACTTTTATTGCACTATTTATTGGCATTGCATTATTATAAGAGTTGCACGATTGGTCTAACCAGGGTTTTACAATGTGCTCTTGAGGATGGTGTTGGATAAAGTGTAAATGAGGAAGGTTTTATGTCATTTTCCTCCTCTTTTTCCACTTGTTGAATGAAGCTGAATTCACAACTTAGGAGCATCAGGATCTGATTAGTGTGATAGCTGTGTGTGTGGTTTCAGAAAGTGTGAGTTTTCGGTTTGTGCATCCAAATACTTGCGCACACTGACCACAGGTGGGTAGTAGGCATGCATATGCACACACACACACACGCACATGCACATGCACATGCACATGCACATGCACGTGTGCATCAGTTTTAAGGTGACTTTAAAGGAGCTGGTGTCAAGATGAAGCGTTTGTTGTTGCCAGAGGAGCAGATAGGATCAGTGTGGTTTATCAGTGGTGGAGGGCGGCGACCAGGATGCATGGAGCTGGAGGTGGGGGGGCTCTGATGAATGACCTATAGGAGGTCATCACTCTGTTTGTACTGTAGGAACTTATCTGATGCTGAGGGCCCTTCCACTCACTTGGTTGGAGCTCGGTTTTTGCCTCTGGGGCGAAAAAGTGTGAGTTGTTGTGCAGGCTTTTCAGAGGAATGATTTATTGAAACTGAGTGAGTGACGACAAAGTGATGACAACATGTGAAAATCGCGGGACCTTTTGCATGACTCTAGTGAGCCATCAGTGGTTTGATTTCTTCAGCAGCACCTTTAAACAGCTTCGTAATCTTGTTAAATGAGGGAGGTTTGAGTGCATTCCAACAATGGAGTGAAACAGAGGCACAGTGGACAGTGCTCCACACATAAAAAGTTTGCCTCTTTGGATTAAATGGCTCGTCATTCTGTGTAAAAATCAACCAAAGTTCTTTAAAAGAACTTGAACATCAAAACTGCAGCTAATGTGGTGGAAAGTGTGGGTGCAGTGGACTACGGCTTTTGGTATGATATTCCTCCAATTTCGTTGTCCATTCATCCATTGTCATACCTACTTGTACCTTAATGGTATTGATGGTGCCTGATTCCAGCACATATAGAGCACAGGCAGTAAATACAACCTGTTCATTGCAGGATATGGTGCAATCACACTCTCAAACTCACACCTAGAGGAGCTTTACAGTCTCCAGTCGGTCTAAATATTCATGTATTTGTTTTTGGATTTTGGGAGAAAATTGGAATAGCCGGAGAAAACTCATGCACACATGGAAAGAACATGCAAACTCTGCATAGAACGGCCTTGAATCTGAAAGGGATTTGAACAGGGGATCTTTTTGCTATGAGGCAAAAAGATCCACTTTTACCACTTCCTCTCAATTTTGTTGTACCTGTGGCATTTTCTGTACAATGACAATGAAGGCTTTCCTTTGTGTTCTACCAAAGCTTTCAGACCAATAATTTGTCCTCTGCTTTTGTAAAATACAACATCTGTGCTCTGTTTGGATTGGTCCCCTGGGGGGCGTGCGGGTGATTTTTTTTTTTTTTACCTACAGAGGCGATTGTTGTGATTTTTTTTTCTTGACTAGACCTCTGAGGGCAGGGAGGTGCAGAGACAGGAACCCCAAAGTAGTAAGTGGACACTCTCTTTATCAGTCCCTCGTTGCCTCTCTTCTTTTAGTGGCCTAGACTCATTAAGCCGTCTATAAACGGTCCAGTCTTAATGAGGAGGCTTTTATAGGGCTCTCCTTGGGCCTCCGGGGGATAATCAGACTCCAGTAGGAAGTCGTCTGTCTTGATAGCCTACCCCTTTTCTCAGCGGTGGTCCGGCCAGGCCTTAGTCCCAATCCAGCATACGGTCGCACCTCCCATCAACCTCCATCTCGGTTTCTTTCTCCCCTTTTCCATCTCTTTCCCCTCTCTCTCTCTCTCTCATTCTCCCCGCGCTGCCCCTGCATGCAGTTATTTCATGACGCGATAAAAGTCAGCTGGTGCCCAGTGCGCAGGCCGCTTGTGGGCCTTTTAATTGCCTCCTTCCTCCCCCTCGGCCTAGCCGGCTGCGGCTCTTTTACGAGGCCCAGGCCCCGGACCCACCGGCTGCTGCCCACCCTTTCAAGGGGTCTTCCTCTTTCTCCCGAGGGATATCTCCCTGTGTCCCGAGGCATTGCGGCTCCAATTGTCTCCATTTTCGGATGATACCAATAGAACAGTACAGACATGTGAAGTGCATTTGGTGGCGAGGGTTGTGGACAGATAGAGGGAGTGATAATTGCTGAGTTGGTTAGAAGTGATGAAGGAGAGTTAGGCCCAAAATAAATTAGGACAAAGATTGCCACTCTTCACCCCAGAGTAATTTGATATTCAAGACTCATAAATTAAAAACTTTGTGTAAACTTCCACGGATTAGAGACTTCACAGCAAACTAATCACAAGCCTGAAGTGTCCTTTTTGTTTGTGTCAATAAAGCCTGCTTGTGCAGCCGTACTGGTGGCTCTGGTGCTCACAAGACAGCAGTGTTTACTTAGTTGCTTAAGTAGATAATGAAGATTCATTTTATGTGTTGCTTTTAGTGATTAAAAGCGCATTCATCAGTACAATGTCAGGCGATACTCGACCGAGGGTGAAAGCCTATCCTCGAACAGATGTTTACCACAGAGGTCAGAGAGCATGCTGTGTTTACATCAGCGGGTTTAGGACGGACATGTTTAGAATTGGAAATGCTGCTGTAGGCAATGACCTTAATCAAATTACCTTTTTCCTCTCCTCGTCCTTTCCCCTTCGCTCTGGCGTTGCTCTTAAGAACTCTCTTTTTGTCTTACAAGATTCAAAACAACTGCTGCCTTGCGCCATTGAGTGTATGTCACTTCCTGCCTTAGGGTGAGTGTGGCCTCTCCACTTCCTCCCTTATTCATTCCAGAGTAGGGCTCTGAAACGCTGCTCCGTCTCAGCGAGCAGAAGGCCTCGGTTCAGCCTTGGGGCTCTCTTAAAATGCATGCAGTTTGTGATTTGGAGTAAGATATGTAAATCTGGAATGGCCTTTAGTGTGTTTCTGAGAGGAAAGTTACTCAGCAGCTGCTTTTTGTAACTGTGTCTAAAGTCATTCCTTTTAATTCTTGGCAAGAGATACAAAGAGGGGCTGAGAGGAGAGAAGGGAGAGGCATGGCTTATGGGAAATGGAATGATAGCTCAGACCAAAACAAATTGTTTCTGGTTTCACTTGGGCCCGACCCTATTATCAGGCTGAGTGTCAGATCAGACAAGTGCTGGAGCAGAGACAGTCCAGATGGGAGAGAGGCAGGGAAAAGAAGACCACTTGGAGACAGTTTGCACTTGTGTAAGTGGGAAAACTGTTTCGAATTTTAGATGCAGATCTCCCTCTCTCCCTCCCTCCCTCCCTCCCTCTCTCTCTTACACTCCCTCTCTCTTCCTCTCTCTGTGTTTGCATGTGTATACTGTGGAGGGCCAGTAGGTTGAAGGTCAGGTCTAAGGCCGCGGTCCTCGCTGGGGGGGAGGCCGCCATTACCTCTGAGTCGCGGACACGAGGGAAAAGTGAAATCCACTCTCAGATCCTAATGATGTTTTCTTTTGGAGTGCAAAATCTAAACATGCCTATTGCTCAGTAATGTGACCCAACGTGGGGTCGCAGTCTGGTCACTGCAGGAAAGGCTTGTGTTTCAATTACTGGGTTCTTGAAACAACACATGGTGACACAGTGGATGAGTGGTTATCGCTGTCGCCTCACAGCAAGAAGCTCCTCGGTTTAAGTCCCGGCTGGACTGACGGGCTTTTCTCTCTGGAGTTTGTTTTAGAACATCTAGAAATAAGGGCCACAAAGTGGTTAGTGCCCAGCAAGAGTGGTTGCAAGTCTGTGTCCCAGTCAATTTCTGTGTGGAGTTTTCATATTTTCCCTGTGTTGGCATGATTTTTTTTTCTCTGGGTACTCTGGTTTTTCCCATAGTCCAAAAACAGGTCAGTAGGATACTCTAAATTGCCCCTAGGTGTGAGTGTGAGAGTGAATAGCGCTTGTGTGTGGGCCCTGTCCAGGTTGTATTTCCTGCCTTTGGACTACGTGCACTGGGATTGGCTCCAGCAGAGCCCCATTACACTGGTTAGGTATAAAGTGGTTACAGTAAAGGATGGATGGACTGATGAAAACACATTTGCAGTGCTAAACTAAAATCATGACGGATGCATGTGTGGTGCAGGCAGAGAGGAGGAGATGACTGGAGATGACTTCAGGCCCTCTTGGACTTTAAATTACCTACAAACATGACAAGATCAGAGGTCGCCAAGCTACAGTAAAGGGAAAAAAAAGAGTTCAGTGCCCTACATTCAGATCCAGTGTGTCTGGTGCAAAGATCACGGGCATGAGTGCAAGCGATAAATCATGTCACACACGATAATGATGATAATTTATTGTGTTTTAATTGGGGGGTAAGCGGGTGTGTGGGATCCCTCTCCCAAAAAAAAAAAAAAGAAAAACCCCGTGGGTGTAAAGTGATACTTAAAGCGAGAAAAGGAACCACTTGAGATCTCTTTCTTTTTTTTTTTCGTGTTCCTCCCCTCTCCTGTTTTACTCCTGTAATTGCATCATCACACCATGTCTTCACTTCCTTCTCCCCGGCTCTCTGGTGACACCTCTGCCTGACTCACAGTGATACCTACGTGGTGTTATTATGGCTACCGAGCAGAGCATTTGGGTGAGGCCCACTCTTTGTTGTTGACAGGATAGCGGTGATTAACGTGCCTTCTCCTGACCCCAGCTGCAGCCTGCTCCCTCAGCCCTCCCTCCCAGGTCCCTGCTGCTCCCGATGCCTGAACCCGCGGCCCTGGAGACAGCCTCCGCCGTGTGTGTTTGTGCACACATGTGCGCCGCTTTGTATGTTTGGGAGGCAGTAATGATGTGTGAGAACGGTGGGGGGTTTGTTTAGGTTGCTTAATTATCAGCTAATCGCTTCCTATAACTTTATAGTGTTTCCACTGTTTTATGGCGAATGGCTTAAGCCGTTCCTTTTTTTCTTTCATATGGAATTTGCCTAAATGGTGTGATGTCACCCTTCCCCACCCCCATCCAACCCGCCTCGGGGCACCATAGACAAGGAAAATTAGAGGGGAACTTTCACATAAAAGACGAAGGCTTGGCTGGTTTCAAAATGAATCAGGTGATGCGAAGGAAAACAGGTATTCGACGGCCAGGTTCATTTCTGCCGCTCGGTAGCGACAAATTCATTTTTAATTGCAGAAAAAAAAAAGAAAACACATCCTGGAAGTTGTTTCATTTTCCAGCCAGGCGCTGTAATCAATTTCTCTTTAGCGCAGCTTGGTGGAATGGTAGGTGACCACAAAGCCTGCAAGTTAGTTAACCGCATTAAAGTTGCTGTGTTGAGAGATGGTGGATTAAAGAACAGGCCTTAGGGGAGCTCCCCATACTGGCCCTGAAACCACCCACTGTTTCTTGTGTGGTTCAACTGTACGTGGGTGGAGATGTGCATGCAAGGTGTGTGTATGTGTGCATGCGTGTGTTTCCGCGTGCATGGATGCAGACGTGTCTTGACATTAAACGTCTGCGCGCTTCTTCTGCAAAAAGCACCGCTGCCCCAGAAAAAAAAACTCGCCGCAACAGGCCGTGAGCCCGCTCAGCTTTCCTCGTCGACCTCTCTCCTCGCCGTTTGCCCGAACACAGCCTGAGCTTTATGCCGCGGCAGAAAACAAATATTAAGTGCGCAGCTTTTCTGCTTTACCTCTGCTACTACTGTGCATCTGCCCGGCTCTCGCTCGCTTCTGTTCCTTCACGTCCCAGATATAATTATAGCTGTCCGAGGGATGATTATATGTTTACTCTGGAAGCTGGCCGACTGCCTGTCCCCAGTCCCTGAGGAGCTGCCTCTCAAAGGGGTTCCTCTTGAAAAGCACCGCAAAAGTGGCTTCAGCCATGCTCAAACACATAAGGGAGCAAATAGAACAGCTTGAGACGGAGGTGTAGATGCAGCAAAAGAAGGATGAAGAGAGAAAGAAAGCGGCTTTATTGCTTTAATATCTGTAAAAAACTGGATAAAACCTCATTGTTTAGCAGAGTCAAGCCAACGAGGAGCAGGCGAGGACTGGTATGAAGGTTTTGGAAGAAAAATAAAGGCCCTTAGTAGACAACAATGCTTTTATATTTATATAGACATCGTTAAATCTAACATGTACAGCTAAGTGAGAGAACAATGAGCGAAATCTTCAAACAACACAATCATGACAAGCTTGACTGTTTCTGAGCTGTTTTAACGCTGAACAGATTTTTAAGGCAGGAAACGTGTCATTGTCAGTCACTTCAGCCCAACACGTCTCTTTGTTTAGATGGCTTTCAGTGGGTTAATTCATAGCTTTACAGTCCACACTTAAACACTGCGTGTAATTTTGGCATTGGCGAGGCCAAATGAAGTGTTTTTAATGACCTGAGACTGAATTTGCAGACCACTTGGTCATGTTGCCTAGCAATACCTATTAATCTCCCCACGGCTGCTATGCATAAAGGTCGCTTTCGGCCAGGCAAAGGTCGTCATTCCACACCTAATTAACACTCCACACACATACATACTCGCACTCTCACGTAGTCATGATTCATTTTCTGGAGAATTACTCTCGCCATAACCCAAACCATAACTGTAAAGTTTTGACTCGGAGATTTGAAGATTTACACACTCCTGCAGTCTTGCGTTCTAGCCCCAAAATGCGAGGCGAGTCCCCGCAATGTCACCATGTGAACAGATTTATGTCTCGACAACATGTGTAGTACACACACGCACACACACGCAAACATGCACACTGACACCTCGCTTCCACTCGATTGCATTTTCTTTAAATAAAACCATACAGCAGCTTCTTCGAGGGTACAGTAGAATGCAGGTTTGCAGCACAGCTGGACCAAAACATGTGCTTATGTCATGCTTTGACTTGTTTACAGTTTGGTATTTCTGAAGGCAGACTGGGCTGACCTGTAACTGTTAGTTGACTGGTAATCCTTGGGAATTTGCTACAGCTAATCACCTCGGCTCTCATAACACACTCGGAGCTGCAGAACCGAGGAAGGAGGACAAAATATTGCGCACAAAGAAGCAAAAGCAGGAAACTCAGTGTCCGCTATCAACCCCTCTCCAACTGTGTATAAACAAGTGAATAGTTTGTTGCTGGGCGCTGGGAGGACGGAAGGACAAGCCAATAGCTGACTTTGCAACATTATTTTTGTTGAACTGTGATCATCAACACAATGTTTGCCTGAGGGGTCTACAGAGTATACGTTGGCTCCAGTAAGGTTAAAAGTTGGATGTGCACAGCTTGTATATTTGTAGATGTTTGGTTGTAAACTGCTCTCGGTTTCCAGTTACCTAATTTCCTGATTGAGAACAAATAAATAAATACACACTTGCATAAAGAGACTTTAGACGACCGAGCACACTCCGGTTTTATCGCCATAATTCAGCCTACCCCTCTACCTCTTTTTTTAGTATTCAGCTAGTGGACGAGCACATGCACACAAGCGCACACACACACAGATGCTCCTTTTAGCTGCAGACATGCTGAAGCCCACGCATCCAGACTCGCCTCAGTGCTGTCCTTGTAATGGGCGGTATCAGCGCTCCCTGAGCCCGGGAAGGACGATAAAAGCCAGGATAGCTGGGTTTTATCTGCTCTGCTGAAAGTCAGCCATTGACACCATACACTTTAGAGGAAGTATCACTCAGTAGGAGGACCCATCTGTCCTCCCGTCTCCACAGCGACAGTTCCTTTTTCTGAGGGGCGAGAGCCCAATCATATTTATCCGCTAAGTTCATATAGAAAGAGTCATATTGACAGCCACGGCCATAAACGTTTTACAATCGCTACAAAATTCAATATTTGGTGTCAAATTGGATTATGGGCTCTTGGAGCTGATCAGTAGCAGTGCTTTCCTGTTTCTGTCCAGCAGATGTTGAGGGAAAATTCTTGTTTCATAAAACCTGAGCCTTGTTTTTCGTACATTTGTCTGTCATTTATATTAGCGATAACATCGCTGTACTTGTAGACGGTAAAAGCTGCGATCCAGGTCGTTGGTGGACATTGCTTTACAGGAAGGTTCAAGATAATGGTGAGGAAACGTCAGGATCTGGTAGTCGTGTAGATTTTCCTAACAACACCAGATAAGCAGGTAACACAGTAAATTGGCAGTCATCACTGTCAGTGAGTAAGAGTTTGGCAAGAAGGGTTTGATAGTCCAAAAACATGAATATTTAGGCCAGTTGGAAACTCTAAATTGTCCATAGGTGTGAGTGCGAGAGAGAATAATGTGCCTTCAAGCCCTTTAATAGACTGACAACCGGTCCAGAGTGTAATCCCTGGTTATGCCATATGTATCCCAATGATACTTGTTAAAAGGTCCTATTTGAGGTTTGAGGAATTTAAGGAATATGTTATAATAAAGACCCAGAAATGTCTATCGTTTACATAAACTGTGGTTTAAAGACCATCTTTCTGTTTCCAGTTGAATAGACAGTTATTGTAGTTGTGCATCTGCAGTTCTTCTCCCCAAAGAGAGATTAAAACCAACATGCTCTCGCCTCTGGTTTTAGATTATCCGGCGAAACTCTTTAAAAAGCCCAACAGGACATTGTCGGAGCGATGCCCGCCGTATTTCTCGGAGTCAGCAAACGTTTTGGTGACTACATTATTATCATCACCAATAGGAGAGGTGGTGAATGGGTGGGGGATAAGCCCCAAAGTTGTGATACATAAGCTCCATGCTGCTGCTTTTAGCAGGCCAGCTGTAAGTGACAGGAGGTGCAGTGAGTGTGAAAACTTGGTTGACAGGAAAGTGTGTGAAATCGGGAAGCCCGGTTTATCTACTGTAAAAGTTTCACATTGGCTCACTTAAAACCAACAATGACTCAGTGTCTCCCGTTTAGGCTCCTTATCCATCCAAGATGGTTGTGTTTTTTTTGTCAGCATTGTAGTGACTTTAATTCTTTCGCAACCACCCACTTCACCAACGGCAACCTCAACAAAACAGTCAATCACGGGCAGCGCCTGGTTTTTGCCGACAGACAAAAGGAACAAAACCGGAGTCGGTGGGTTTGTCCACCATAATTTGATTGCTGACAAGTGAGGGGAAAAACGTCTGTCAGCTTAGCGACGATACCCAACAAAGGGCAATCTCATTGTAAACGTTGTAGCACTCAATTGCTGGATGATGGGGCGCCGGACAATGGAACAGCAGGCAGCGCTGGGCATGGCGAGGACCCTCCCTGCGGCTCTCTGCTGCGGTAATGACAGCCTAAGTGCCAACAGCAGGTGTCTTCCATTCAAGGCTGGGCAGGTTAATAAAGTTTCCCCCTGAAAGTCAATAAACAAGAGCTTGTTCGCACACTGGCTAATTGTGCGTGTTCATGACTGTGCTCTCTCTCTCTCTCTCTCTCTCTCTCTCTCTCATTCTTTCTCTTTCTCATCCTCCCATTGCACGTCTGCAGCTTGTGTGAATATGTGATACTTCCAGGTTATGAGTAAGGAAATCAAACACTTTCACAGCACGACTGTTTGATTTCTAGGTCACACCATTTGTCAGCCACACTGTGTAATGTCCCTGTGATTTAATATTACTCTGTTTCCCACGAGACCAAGAATAACTGCTAACTGAAATCAGCGGCTTTTGATGGAAGACAGTCCCTGCACCTTGTTTCTCTCAAATTCAGCATCATCTTTGCTTCAGATGTGGTTCCGGCACTGGAATATGAGTGTGGGGGGATTGCCCACATGGGTGTGTGTGAGAGACGGAAAACAGTGATGATACACAATGTGTTCACAGTAATTTCTATTTAGTCAACCGGCTGTCATCGTAATTCAAAGTAAGCCCTGATCTCACCTTATCTGTAACATTCAGCCAGGAAGTCAGGAAGTAGAGTCATTGCTCCAAATCACTAAACAAACAACGAGAGAATGTTTTCTGATGAGGTTTCTTTTCCTTATCGTAACATCTTTATGAACATTACCCAGACTCCTATGCTGGTTAACCATAACCATAGCTTAGTCATAGTTTACCTGCTATGGCCACAAACTTTCCCCCAGCATGACCTGACCCTATACAGCTGCCATGTGCAGACACTACAGAGAGATTGACAAAAAAGACTTATTGTCAGGTATGCTAAGGAACTTTTTGGAGCATTTCGAGTTCAACTAAGGCCAGTCCATCCATCCATTATCCATCCATCATCCATCTTTGATCCATCCATCTGTATGCCCATCTCTCCATACACCCATCATCCATCATCCCTCCAGCCATCCATTCTTTTATACCCATCCCTCCATACACCCCTCATCCATCCATCCATTCATTCATAATCATACTCGCTCCACTGTACATATAGCATGAAGACCATTCACTCACATTTAGATTCTCCAATCGACCTAAACGTGCATGTTTTTGGACTGTGACAGGAAACCAGATTACCTGGAGAAAACCCATGCATACAAGAGGAGGACATGCAAACTCCACACAGAAAGAATCACTGTGTCACCACAACTAAATGTCAGAGAATTAAAATTGGAAATTTCCTGGAAGTTTTAAAACCAGCCATAATATGAAAAGCCCGACATATTTCCTCTGATGAGGAGCCCATCAGATCAAGAGAGTCCTCTGTGTCAGGACATCTGTCTCACACACACACACACACACACACACACACACACACACACACACACACACACACACACACACACACACACACACACACACACACACACACACACACAGTGTTGCTATTATTTCTCTGCACCACTCCAACTTACTAAAGTCTCTGAAGCTTGTGTTCCCTCTTTAACAAGAGCTAAGTAAACAGCTCCTTATGTTAAAGAAAAAAAAGGAATGAGTGGAGTGGCCAGGAAAGTTAGTGGAAAAGCTTTTTCATGGAGAAAAAGACAAAGAGAAAGGGGGGAGTTGAGAAGAAAAAAAAAAAAGAAAGAGCCTCCTGCACCACAACCATGCAGCAAATTGGTTCAGTGCAGTGAACCTGTGTTCTGTGTTTGGGCAGGCAATAAGCAAAACGGGGGAACATGAAATGATATCTCAGCGCATTCATCTTGATAAGAGCAGAGGATGTTGAGGCGTAATAGGAACAACATGGCTGGTAATGAGAGGAACACGGCATGATGGAGGAGTTGACATGGATTACCAGCATTCCTCTTGATGGGGTTTTATGGAGGAAAAAAAAAAGAATAGAGCTCCCTCGTTTATTTGATTTTAGAGGTTGTGGTTGGGGAGAAAAAAAAAAAACCTAGATAAATGCATGTTTCATCAGGGCTAAATATTTCCACCCTGTAAAAAAATGCCGGAAAGCAAACACAAGCCAGATTGTGGACTGGTGGTAGGACGATTGTGGGTATTTGTTTACATGTTGCTTTTCTGCGTGCGTGCGTGTGTGTGTGTGTGTCTCGGCAAATAAATACCGAGCCTAACCACTCTCCGTGGCATAGCAGGTGCTTCTAAAACAATGGTAGCTTAATGTTACTGTTTACCAAAGCTGCTCCCCCTGCGTTTGCCGTGAAGTGTTTAACAAATAGAAGCGAGGAGGCAGGAGGTCGAGCAGGAGCGCCGGAGAAGCGGAGAGGACAGGGTTGGATTGTTTGAGCCTGAAGGGAACACGCTCATCGCTGACAGGTTTGCTAAAAGGCTTCCATCAAAGTGAAAGATTTCTTCTTAATCTTCCCTGTCTCTTCGCATGCCAGAGAAGCCGGTAGCTTCCCTCCGTTCTGCGCCTCCTGCCCGAGCCTCAAAGAGATCTCAGCTCCTAATCCTCTCCCGGGTTCGAAATCTCCTGCTTTTCTTTCACTTATAACGTCATCTGCTGAAGGGAAAATGTACGAGTACGTGCATGTGTGCGTGTGCCTGCGGTCAGGCGGATACAGTGATGCAGCTCAGTGGCGTGTTCACAGTTCCGGGTTTTCATTTGAGTCAATGTCCAGTTGTATCCACAGAGAAAGCAGCTCCCTCGCATTTCTGGAATGACTCACATTTCTGCTCTGTCCGTCCTCTCGTTTTTTAATTATTATTGCTACTCATGACTTTCCAAAGCCAGGATGTAGCCCTCCCCTACGCCTCCACCCTGCTCCCCTCCCCTCTGCTCCATCCTGACTCCTTTCTGCCGTGTCACTGTCGGAAACTGAGGTGAGATCAAGAGAGAGAGGGAGAGAGAGCGAAGGATACTCCCGTCTCGGTCATCTGGACTCCATTTTGTTTCCTTTAGATGTTATCTTTTTGTCATAGCGCTTTGCAATCAAACAATAAAGAGGTGAGATTAAGGGAAGGAAACCCTGTTATGTTAGTGGATTAACGTGTTTAAAATAAACAAGACTTGTAAGTTGAGAACTGTTAATTTTCCCAGCGCTGCATCACCAGTGCCAAGTTTTTATTTCATAAACAAGATCGACTAGCGCTTTATGTCATCGCTCAAACATGTTTTTCCCATGCTCTCTCACAGCAGCGCTGCTACACAAAAACAGATTAATATCCAGAGATTACAGAGATGAGATTTTATCCCACAGGAGCTGGTAGTCAATTGACATACGAAGGACACACCGATGCTTATGAATTGTTTCAAAGTGTTTTAAATGTATGTTTTTTTTTGTTTAATTAAAGTTAATGCAGTTTTGAATAACAGGATTTGGAGGATGTTCATTTACATGCTAAAAGACATGTAAGTAAAGGAGAGAAACATGTCTTTCCTGAGGCATCTAATGAGCCTGAGGAGATAAATTCAGTATGTCCTCTGTCCTACAACATGCAAAAACAGGTTGCTCGGATGTACCTCACATCTTATTTTCGGATATATACTTTTTTCCATTATGGTTTCAGCAACGCAGAACTGTACAAACAACAAATAGTAAAAAGAAGTCCCAAAAAGCAGGTCAGACAATCAGACAGGCAGTAAACAAACCAGCATGTTTAGTCGACTTATCTAAATGTTTGTTAAAATTGTCTGGAAGCGCCACTAAAGCAGGAGACAGCAGGTCAAAGTTTAACAAGAACGACAGTCTGCAGCAGACCGTGCGGTGAATCATTTCACCGTTTACTTGAATGCAGTTTTGTTTTCTCTTGGAAATACGTTTGGCTAACCTGGATGTTTGTTTAAGACCTGGACGATCATATCATTATTTTTTAGTGATGCGGCCAGACTTCAAGATCTCAGCACGTAACATGGTGAGTGGCATGTTATTATTATGGAAAGAAATGATGGCAAAAACTAGGAAAATGTGATCTGGGTAGACTTAAACTAAATAAGCATTTCTGGTTTCAGGAACGTCAAACTACCAAACAATATCTACTAAAACTCCCAAATAAGTGAGTAAGAGGACAGTGAGGTTAGATTGTTTCGTCAGCCACTGTTTCCAAAGCCGATAATAAACATTTTAACAAGCGTGTCCTCTTTGAGAGCAGGTTCAGAGTTTTCTCTTGGGTTTCACTTTGATTGTCTAGCACGAAATGGCATTTGTTTAACCAATGCAACCATCCTACGGGACAGTTTACAGCTTCCAGTGATGTTTAAGGTTTCTGCTGCTGTCAGTGGGAAGCCGATCCACCATTGTGGAGCATTTCGTGCATTGTTTAGGTTTTTTGGGATGTTGTTGAGAGTCAGAAGTGAACGGACTGACTCTTATAGGTAGGTTCTCCTTCAGGCTGTCCGAAGCAACATCATCAAACGTAGCATCCCAGAGGATACACTGAGAGCTACATTACAAACACAAGAACATCTGGTTTCACTGCCCATGTGATTGCTAGCTGCCATCGACACTGAAAATCAGAAGTCACATATAGTGATTAGTTGTCGACCAATCAGGAGTCTACCATCTCTGTTCAGTACCTACTTGGCTTGATTGTAACCAGAGCCAAGGGATTACAAAAAAGTCTCACCTGGTATTGCGTACTAGATAAGAGGATTACCCAGAAAAAAAAGGTGAGTACACGTGAGGTATTGTGTCGATATTATCTGGTCAAGAGGAGGCAGAAGGAACTGGTAATTTCAAACAGATGACTGAACTGAAACTGAAACTGTTTGGATGCAACTGTGCGTGATTTGGTTCACTTACGTTGAGGTAATCTGGAGGAGCTCCAGCCAGCAGAAACTCTGAACATCCACAGCTCGACACAAATCGAGCAAACACGATCTGGTCGGAGCGAGCCAGCAACAACCTTGAACTGTGATCGTTTTATCTTTAATTCAACCTGAGCGTAAATCCTCCTCCATGTGTAATTTTCTACAAGTGTTGCTCTGACCGTATATCAGAGTTAAAGCCTGCTGCTGAGCCTGTCATGTACCGTCATCCATTATCTGCCCGAAGTTGTTAGATCTGAGCCTCTCGCCTAATGGATGCGTGTATCGTTTGCAGCGCAGGCCGATTAGCTGGAATCTCACCTGCAGATTTATTTTCTGGGAGCTGTAAGTGGGGTGACAGGATGTAACTCAATACTTTCACACATTATCCTTATCACCTCGGACTCACCGCCATAATGGCTGCCATGTTTTCCCCCAGCTCGCCACCATCACTTATCCAGTTCTCTCTCCCTCCCCTGTCCATCGCCCCCTGCTCCATGAGACTCCCAGTCGTTGCTTCTTTTTTTTCTTTTCTTTTCTTTTTTTTTTTCCCCTTTCTCCTTTTTTTCCCTTGATTTCCTCCAATCTGCCCCACGGAGACTGAGCCAGAGCACCTGCAAGTGCTCACTTTGAAAGATGTTGCAGGCCCAAGAATGCGCGCAGTAAACACATGAGAGCTGTATTTATAATAAATCAGCTTTATGGCCCTCTGATGGAGGTGATATCAGTGAAATTTATGCTGAGAGACCTCGCCGTCCTTAACAAAACAGCTGCGAGATAGCACTACACTGCCCCCCTCCCACCACCACCACCCCCTCCACCCCCTGCACCCCCACCACCACTACCACCACCTTTACCCCACCTCCCGCCACCGCCGCCCTGCCCCACCCCGCCGAACAGCCTGGTCTGACTGGGGTTAGAGCCCAACACAGTCTTCTCTATGTGGCGGGGCCTGCGGTCCCTGGAACGGTGAAGTCCAGACTGAAATAGAGTGTGGGCAGGGTGGCGGTAGTGGGTAACAGTGTGTGTGTGTGAGTGTGTGTGTGTGTGTGTGTGTGTGTGTCTGTGGTTGTGTGTATGTGCAGTCATACGTGTATTTAATGTAGGCTGGGTTGCACAAATAGCACAAGCCTCGTGGAAGAGACTGGACGGGTGTCAGAGAGTTTTAAGGTAGATCAGCGCTTTGTGACTCCATCGTCCGGGTTTCTGGGTGAACGTGACGCTCACCCACACACACACCTTACTAACACACACCTTACAGACACACACACACACACACACACACACACACACACACACACCTAGTGTTCCTCACTGTATCACAGCATCTCACAGCATCTGTATCTCAGTGTACATCAGAACAAGATACGATTGACAATGACCAAAAACAACTGTGGAAAAGTATTTTAAAAAGTATAAACTTCAGATTAAATACTGTAGGGTAGAGCAGTGGTGATTAAATGACAAGCATATATACTGAAATCTCAAAGAGGCATACAGAGCTTTGTCATAGAGGAATTGTCAGTGAATGCCAAAAATAGAACAATTTTGTTGAAGTTTGCTCAACACATTGATAACAATCACACACACACACACACACAAACACACACACACACACACACTGTACTGCAGCTCCATTGATCATCCAGCCGTTTCTTACCAGCCCAGATGGTTCCTGTCCTCGCCAGCAGAAAACAACTTTAAGAGCAGTGATGTCACAGCCACGTCCGTGTCACACAGTTTCACCCTCACAGAGCCCATTCCCATCATTCCACGATGAAAGGTGACCACCACCCACCATTATCTGGGTTTTTTTGGGGTTTTTTTACCAGATGCGGGCAGGCAGCAGCAACAACGGAGGCCGAGGTCCGCGAAGGTCAGAAGAGTTCTTAAAGCCTCCAAAATACTGCGGGAGTTACACATAATCAAGCCCCGAAAATAAAACCGCGTAAACAGCGAATTACTGTGTTTTCCCTGTGATGTCATCTCCCCCGCGTCTTGCCAAGAAGGGTGCAGCAGCTTCTGTAAATGTTTGTTGTCCTTTTTGTCAACAAGCCCGTTTGAGGAGCCCTCATGCAAACATGTTTGCCAATTTGGTATCGCGCCGAAATGACACAAAGGTGGGTGAGCGAAATCTGACAGTGAGTCACCCCCGGCTTACTGTATGTAATAGTGATTACATAGTGGATCCTTACAGCTGGGAAGGAGGAGGAGGGGGGGGGGGTAAACAGTGCTGAAGTGCCTTTGAGCACGGTGCTAAATAATAATTGCTCAGCGGTGGGCAGGAAGAGACCGCAGTCGTACACAGACTGTCCAGGTGTGAAAGCCTCCAGCTGAATGAGTGTAAGCAGACACGCTACAGGAAAAGGTCACATTATTCTGGGCACCTCTGAAGCATTGTTTAGACTAGAGAGAGAGAGAGAGAGAGAGAGAGCTTCAAAATAAAAACGTGCTCTTGAAGGTCCCCTGAAGGTTGGTCACATTGAAATACATTGAGTTTTTAACTTTTCATCTCCCTCAAAGGTGAATATTGGACCTTTTGTACAATAAATAATGGTTTCAGCCACCAAAACATTGTCTTAACTGAACTGCTCCTGAATTGTGGGAGTCTGCTGGGAGTATCTGCAGTGCACACAGGGTGCATTCAGGGAATACACATCATTCTCACACCATTTTTTTGGGATGTGTGATGAAACCGGCCCTCTGAAGAAAACCCCAGAGAGACATGGCAAGAACATACAACCTCCATGTCGCAAGACCCTAGGTTCGAGTTGAACCTCTGTCCCATAATGGTGTCCGATAATAGTATGTAAGTGCTACTCTACTCCCTGCTAATAATAGGGCGACAATTTATTGGAATATATCGACTCAACAATGCTGGTTATGGGATGTTTTATTTTTACATTGTTTCTGCTTTTACTCACTTCCTCCCTCACTGCGCAGCGGTTTTATGACTGCGCGACAGCTTCTCTGGAAAACGCTCAGTGTGACAGTCAATTCCATGTTCCCGAAGTAGAATAAAGTCTTTCACATCACAGAGCGCTCCACCGGCTCCACCGGCCACCGAGGTCACGTCCTCGGTCATATTTCTGGGAATTTCTGGGACGGAGGTTTAGTGACATGAGACTAGATTACTATTTTTTTTCAAGCTCAGTGTTGAGAAATCCCTGAAAGAAAAAAAAAGGGGTCAAATTAATTTATGTATAAAAAGGGGAATTTTCGTCTTAGTTGCTGGCTACCAGGTGCGATAAGGATAAGGGAGTATTATTTTACGCATCTTGTCATTGACTCTATGGCAGTTTTGTGGCTACTAAAGGGGAAGGAGAGGAGACCGTATCATATCCGTGGTGCGACTCTGCCAAAAGCAGCACGTAGAGAGCGATGGGGACCGCTGAGGAGTCACCGGTCTTCCCTCCTCTCCCTCCTCCTCCTCTCTCCTCGGTGTTCTCACCTCCTCTCCCCTGCTGCGAGCCAGCCTCCCCGTGGGTGAGGTAAAGCACTGGAGGGGAAAACCGGCGGAGAAACGCAACAAATTTGGCAGTGAACCCGACGCCGACCGCTGGGGCGTCTGAGGTGACCGACGGGCTCCCACAGCGGGGACCCGGCTTCCCGTTTTTCTCACCTCCAGCTCCGGGGGGGAAGAGAGAAAGCAGCTCGGGATGGAAGGTGTTTGTTACAGGAAAGAGCAAGGCGGAGAGGGAGGTTTAACTCACTTTTTTTCTTTTTTGTTTCTATAGAGCTCTGGTGAAGATCAAACTCAGCGTAATATGTTTATACACATCTTTTTTAGATCCTGCTCCCGGATATCCCCATACGTATAAATAAACAAAACGTTTCCAATGAGCCCTCAGATGCCATTAAAAGCGAGCCAAGCCACAGAGGACGACAAAAATGCAAATAACATGGACGCATGCATCATTATCCTGGCTAATATCACTTAAAGATGTGGTATTTCTACTTAACATTTTCCTCCCACTGAGCATTTACTCCACGAAAAGGATCCTGCGTCCGCACAGAGATGCTAGTATTTGTGTTTCCGGGATGATAAAGGGTTATTGACGTGAGCGTAAACACGCGGTCGCTATAGGCTGCACTTTCCGACGAGGACCGGGGCATCCCAGCGCAGATGTTGGAAAACCCAAACCCAAAACCCAAACCCATACTGAAACGCAGGATCCTTTACTACTTTATCCCAACAGGCCCAACAACGTCAGAGGTGAAGCCTGCATGCGTGTGTGTGTGTGTGTGTGTGTGTGTGTGTGTGTGTGTGTGTGTGTGTGTGTGTGTGATCTCCAGCTGCAGCCCTCAAGTATGTTCAAGCCGTAAAAAGGAAAAAACGCTCTTAATGCTCCTGACTCATTCTAGAGTCACCAGCGCTTTGTTTGTTTGTTTGTTTGTTTGCTTATTTATTTGTGTGTTTGTTTGTTTATTCATTCATTTTATTGCCAGCGGAAAATTTGTGTCACGTCAACCGGCCCCGGGGACCCGTGGCGAGGCACCGAGAAGGAGAAAAATGTGGCTCCGGTTAACTCCAACCGTTATTTACCACATCTCCGAAAAACAAAAACTACGGTGGAGAAACCCGACTGCGTTTCCCCCCATGGTTCCTCTCTTTATTTTTGTTTAAACCTTGTTTGTTTGTGGAGACCAGAGCATCTTTTACAACTCATCCGTAGTAATTCGAGCCGTCCGCCGCACAGACAGACCCCTTCTGAATCAACAGGAAGCTCGATTCGACGTGGAATTACAGGTAATGTGACTAAGCGTGCTTTCAAGAGCTTCCCAGCAGTCATTGACTCCAGGTACATCTGGCATCGTAACAATCTGATTTAGGATCTGCACTTACCCACCAGAGGGGCAGACCGTAACTTTAACAAGGGGAGGATTAAAACGAGCCCTGCACGTTAATTCACAGATCCCATTCCAGCTCGAGCACCGACGTTAAATTATAAAGCAATATCCTCGCGAGATTCTATATTTTCCTCATTGTCAACAGATCCCCACGAATAAAGCCCAAAACCAACACTTTATCTCATTTTGGTTCCAAAAAAAGCACCAACACGGGCACTGAAGTTTATTTTGAGTCCGTCCCACATACACGGCCTGCTGCTTTAAATAGGAGTCCATCGAATCCGCAGCTCAAAATAGTCCCCCAAAAATTCAGCATTTGCTGTTTGAGTAATGTTTGCTACAACCTAAAGTGCCCACTCATTTTTTTTTTTAGAAAATTATTTAAACTTTATTACCTTTTTTTTATTTATTATTTTGACCTGACCTCAATCCTACAGCAGCAGACAGGTTCGTGTAGAGACGAAATAACAATTTGCTGATCCAGACATTTTCGTGGGGGATTTGGTCACAAAAAAGGGAAATCTGGAAAAGCGCCGGCCTTATCGTTTCACGGCGTGACGTCTCCTCGCACGTGCATGCCCGGGCGCTCACATGCTTGGCGGTGTGTGCGGTGTGTTGCGTGAGCGTGCCTGCGTGAGTGTATGTGGGGTAAACTGAATCCCACCCCTGAGCTCTCAGCTCTCAAATCAAGGCCCTGAAAGTAAACAGTGCACTGCCAGAAGACCTTGTTTATCAAATCTGCAATTGCACTCATAGAGCAAAATGACCTACAATTACAAGCCCAGCTAGAAATTAAGTTTTCAGTCAGCTATCCAGAAAAAGATCATAGGATATCCTGCAATAGGGAATTCTTCAGTAGTCTGCCTCTACCTTCTTTTCCTAAAGCGCCACACTGTCACAGGCCGCTCAAGTGACTTTCCTCTCAAATACGTGCCTCCGTTTTTTTTTCTTTTTTTCTGTGATACTGTTTAAACGTATGGTGGCCGAGTGCACACTTCGTGGGGCACGTTCGAAGAAATTTTCCTTTCCAGAGCCGCGCCGCAACAGGTTCGTGCTTCCAACCGCGAGAGCTTTGTTGCCACCGGCCTCGCCGGGATATTCCAACCACTCCTAAAACGTCAACCGTTCCAGCAAGAGCAATTACATGCCCCTGCCCTGAAAGCAAAGTGGAGAGGTTCTCTCTTTAAACTGTGTAAAATTCCCTCCTAGTTTAATTATGTGGTGCTGGGTGGAACCTGGAGGCTACTCTCTCCACTCCGCTCCGACATAGGAGCATTTTCCATGGCACAAGCATGCAACATATTGGTTCCCACAGAGAGATCGGAAGCACGGCGGATCCCAAAAACCTGGGTTACAGCATTCCTGGATCTCTGAGCAGTGTGGTGATCTAATCGCCTGACCACCTACCGCTCCGTGCCAAATCCCAAGCAGCAGGCCAGACACCCCTGAGAGCAACATCCGACTGCACCATGAAATATTACGTCAGGAGTGAGTCATCGGATGCCGAGGCCTCGCTTAGAACAGCTTTACATACTCACAAACACAGGAGCTTTACTCAGACTGGATTAAGCCGGAGAATAAACCGTATCGCTGGACGGAAATTTGTCATTTCTGGCAGCGGTGTTATTCCGTTTATAAGGTTGCAGTGCGTTTAATAGGGAGTGTTAAAAACCAAAAAGGTTACCTGGAGGGTTTCTTTTTCTCACATGTGGAAGGAAAACAAAAAATCAAAAACGTAACAGTCGCAACACTGAATACTTTTAAGCTCTTTTATGGTTTTGCAGTGGGTCGAAGTATTTCGAAACATCTGTTTCATTGGCTTCGACTGGGGGACGAAGCATCCACCGACGCCCTCAGATCAGCTGCAACTGCACTTCTCCTGCACTGCGACAAACGTGTCCCCTCCATTCTGCATCCAGCTGTTGTCCGATGTTGACTCTACAAACAAATTCGCTCTGACAAATATTACGAGCTGCAGACCCCGATTTTCATAAACAAATCGGGCTCTCCTGATAAATCATTTCGCGTTGCTTTTATTAATGTTTTGACGTTCCCAGACAAGCACATAATCCCTCAGTGAGCTGACTTCACAGCATGTGTTACACACAACACGAGCTAGAAATCACGGACAGTAGTCCCGACCGTGACCAGCGTTGGGCGCGTCATCTGAACCAAGCTTTGCCCGGGGCTGCAACCAATTAGCTCACTGGTGCTGGTGACGAAATTTCTATTAGCTTGCTTATCAACATTCTTTGGATTAGGATTTTGCACTCCTAAAGCCTTTTTGTCTTGTATACGAAACGTGAATTTAGTTTAAATCACTTGTCTGATTGCATGGGTATTGTCATCCTGCCTTAAACTCTACTGAAGTCTTCACAGGGGTCTGCTGATAGCCTATCTCCAGGACAAGAAGGACGAAGGCAGGAAATACATCCTGGACTGGTCTCCAGTCCATCACAGAGCACAGACACCGTTCACTCTCAAACTCACACCCAAAGGTCAATTTAGAGTTTCTTAAACATGCATGTTTTTGGACTGTGGGAGGCAGAACACTTGACACAATACAAGGGTCACATTGTTCAGCCTTCATCTACATATTTGCCCTGTTCATAATAAACCAGCTGAGCCTTCGTCTGTGTGTCCGCCAAGTCATAGAAACTGCAGTTCCTTGCACGGCCACTTGGGCACAGATACAGACACGAGTCGACCCCCTCTGCTGTTTTAAAATGCAAAACCTGAATGTTTACGGCCAAAAATGAGAAGATTATTGAGGCCTCTATAGCAAGAATTCATAAATTGTACCTCTAAAATGACGTGCAGTCGATGATATTAAGGTCAAGATGACGTACTGTAGCTGCTCTCAGGACATGGCTGGTTCTCCTTGGCCTTGTTCACACTCACACTAGATTATCGAGCATATCAAGTGACAACTTAAAGTGGAACAGTATAATTTTTTTCTTTTAGCTTTAGATTTTTACTTGTCAAATATTTTGTTCCCCCCCTTTTTTTTTCCTGTTTCAACACTCGCCTTCTCCTGTTGCCCATGGTTCGCCCACACAGGGATGTTAGCATATTCCAACTGCTTGGAATTCCTCCCTGCCGTCTTGGGAGCACACTCTGCATTTTAAAACTTGTTGGACCCTTTCAAGTTTTATTTGAAAGTATGTAATTACATTCTTGAAGGAATAACTGGTCCCTGGAGTGATTTACATGCTGTATTGAATATCACGGTGCAGAGAGACACTTCAGATGATAACACAGCTATGGGAAATGGAGATGCAGTGAAAACATAGATCTTCTGGAATATAGAGGTGTGATGGGCTTGGAGGGAAGGCTGTGCAGACTCTTGTTGATGTCTCACTTGGACTGATCATATGACCCATTTATGGATGAATCAGACACTCATGTTGACATGCATTTTGATGCATGGGCCGATTAATAATTTTGACACTTTTTTTTCAGGGTCAGGGTCACTTAAGGTGGTGCATGACTTAAAATCGGATTAGGAAGATTTTGGAAAACACCTTTATATTATTGTGGCTAGCGAGAGTAGAATATGCAGAGGGCTGGCCGCTGAATAGCAACTTTGTACAGTAACTTCATAACCTGATTTTGAGAATATTACATAGTTTGATTGACCCAAAAAGAATTCCAGACATTCAATTTTCTCAAGCTCTGGTCACAGGACTTTGTAGGGCACTGCATCAGAGTCTACCGCATTGCATTTTATTTAATTACGTTCTATTTTGGTCAATTTCCATCTATTCATGTCTAATCTATTTTTCTCTCAAGCACCAGAACATCACACTTGTGAGGTTTTCTATCACAAAGCAGCGCCACCGCTGGAGAATTTATTTGGCTGCCTCTTAGCTTTGGCCTCTTAGGGACTTTGGTGTGGGCAAAGTCAATTCCCCTCTCAGATTAAAGGAGTGCGCTCAAGTGCCAATCCAAATGGTGATAAAAAAGCTTTTTAATCCATTGAGAAAGTTTCCTGGTCTAACCCCCGCCCCCCCCCCACCACCCCCCCACCCCCCAGAGTCCCGGCATCAGGCGTTGCCCCACTCACTCAGGCTGCGTCTGGACAGTGTTGCAGGCCGAGTGTGTCTGCCTGCAGCCTGACAGAGGCGGAGGAAGGCCTAAAAAAGGCCCCCGCCGCCACTCACTTGACCAGCTCGCCTTTGATAACATCTGGAGGGGTGGGGGGGGCAGGTTTCGCAGCAGCGACAGCGGGAGACGGAGGGGACATTAAAGTCCAGTCACTCACTTGTCAGGAAGGCGGTCGGCAACGTCGGAAACCTCAATCCCCCACGCCGGAGTGTCACTGATGATCTCTCTTTCTAATGGCTCTGATGATATTCCCCCGGCAGGAGTGTTATATGAGATGATGGCTCGGCGGGGCTGCTTTTTATTCCCAACTCAAATCCTTTTATCTTATCATTCGAATAACTTTGCGTGCTGATAGCCTGCCCCGCTATTCAGGCCAAACCTTTTTGGTAACGCATGTATTTTTGACCGTGGAACAAAAAGAAAACCTGGCGAAAATCTACGACTTGAACCCTAAACGTTCTTTATAGCATGGAACTCGTGGCGTTTAGATAAACAGCGATGGGCCGGAAAAGACTTGGACCTGTCTTTGTTCTGGAGAAAGAGGAGGGAGCAGTTCAGTGGGGGCGTAACGTGAGTTTCGACACAGCTTTCCCCCCGGAAAGGCTCAGACCGATTCAACATCCATCCCTCTCCATTTTCTTTGTGTTTACTTCTAGGTTCATGAGTTTACATGCCAATTCCATTACAGGGATTAAAATAGTTTGTCCAATCCTTCCTAAAACTCCACTTCCCTTGTCCTTCTCCCTCCCTTAACCCCTCACTCCACTTACAGGGCTTTCAGGTCCCAGGGCCGGGGTTATGGGATTACAGGACAGGCGCTCGACCGGCCCGAGCACCCCGCACGAGGAACACAAGGCGGCCCGCGCTGAAGAATGTCCCAGCGAGGCGTGCGAGCGTTTCTTCAGGTTGATCAATGGCCGCGGCGCGTGTCTGCACTAGTGAACACTTGACGGAGCGTCTGAAAGAGAAGAAAGAGAAAATGAAGGTGTGTTGTGACATCGGGCTCGGGGTCTGGGCGGCCGGGTCACCTTTGAGCTGCTGCTGATTAAGGGCTGGCGTTCACAGGTGAGCGGCTCCGAGCAGGATTTAGTGACACAGGCACAGAGGTGAAATCACCCCGCACTCCCCGGGAACGTCAAAGCAACAAAAAAAAACACCCCCCCCCCCCCCTCCCCTCAACCCCCACCCCCTCCCTCATTTGGCCACAGGCAAAATGTCAGAATATTAGTGAGCTCCACGACTTTGCTTTAGCTCAAAGAAAAGGCACGGGGAACTTTCCACATGTCGCTTTTTTTTTTTTTCTTTAAACAAATTACGCACACTCACACGTGAAAAATAAAACAGAAAGGAAAAGAAAGAAGTAGGTGGACGGTGAGAGGAATGAAATACTTGGCAGTTTTTATTCAGGTATTTTTACAACCTTGCCTCATCTGCACACACAGAGTACCAGACTGTGAGATCAGAGGTTCATGAAAGTCAGACAGTCGCTGTCTGTGGGTCTGAGCCACCCACGCTCCGTAAGCTGAGGAACTAGAGGGGCTCAGGGGGGGCTAAGCCCGGTCAGCACCTCGGAGGGGACGTCCGCTGCCTATCTCTAAGTGCTCCCAGCCGCCTGGATGGTGAGACACAGCTGAAGCTTCCTCCTGAAGGTGTGGAAGGAGCTCAGCAAGACACCGAGGCGATCACCAGTGGACAAAGTAAACTATTCCACCTGCAGTGGAGTGCTACAAACAGAGCACACACAAATGACATTGTAACTCAATAATGACATAGCAAAATAACAAGAGCGTAATATAATAAGACATGTCGGTGTGCAGCTGACCCCCCACCCCCCCCCCACAAAAAAAGAAAAAAAATCCAACAGAGACCAAGGACTGTTTCTAAACGAATAAAACGTATTCAAAATTATTTGTCTTGACGACAAAAAATACGAGGGTCTGTCACATTGTTTGCATGCTGAATCACTGCACAAGATGAAATCTATTTTTGCTGAGAAATCAGAGTAATCTCATAATAGTGAGAGAGAGAGAGAGAGAGAGAGAGAGAGAGAGAGAGAGAGAGAGAGAGAGAGAGAGAGAGAGAGAGAGAGAGAGAGAGAGAGAGAGGAAAATAGTCTATGGGTCAAAGTCGGGAAATTAAGTCATCAACAGTGAGTCATCATAGAGTGTAAGACATACAGTTAACACAGATCAATGTGTGCTTTAGCCTGCTTATCCCCAATGCACATACAATTCACCGGGTGTCTAGTCAGGTCTCTAGTACATCACAGGACACACACATACAAACACACACACACACACACTTACACACAATGGTGATTTCAGAGTCTCCAACTGACTTAAACCTGCATGTTGTTGGACCGTGAGAGGAAATGAACAAGACAACCTGTGCAGACGTAACCTCTCATCTATTGCTTGGCCAAAGTCAATAACAACATTGGTATAGTTCTGTCCATATCTGTCCATAAAACTTCACACGTCACAAGTCTCTTTGTTTTGGTTCTACAGCATGACGTGTGACACTGCAATTACTCAATAGCTATAAAGAAGAGCATGTTATCAAGTCAGTGTTGGAGCGGACGAGATAAACTGATCGACAGCTCCATTTACTCGCGGACAGCACTTCATCAATGTGGCAGTAATGTCATGTATGGATGAAAAAATATTGCATTAAGTAGCGGTTTCTGGTGTCAGGTGTCACGAGGAGGGACACTTGTTGTTTCCTGTGAAACCGGAGCTACAGGAATCCTGCAATATCACGCAGTGACGCTGACAAAAAAAAGGAGCGCGTCATGTATTTTTAATGCGCCGGAGCAACGCCGGGTCATCGGCAATAATTAGTCCCAGTCACTGGAACTTGAAAGTGAAAACGTGACATATGGATACCACAAGAAGGGTTGGAGGTTGGGCCGGAAAATAAATTGCGCTCGACGGGGTCACCATCAAAGAGGCGAGACGCGGATGGTTTTCGGTAACTGCGTCACAGAGGAGACAATCGCGGCGTGGGATCCAGCATGGCGACTCATGTCGATGGCATGCGCAGGAAGGTGAGGAATAGCGAGAGGCCTGAATCACGGGGAACATCGCAAATGCCACGCACACATAAAAACACGTGAACGCACACATGCACGCGAGCACTCTGTTTTAAGACTCGTTGGGCTTGAGAGTTGAGCAATTGAGCGAGCAGCACGTGTAAAACAAATAAAACGAAATAGCAGGGACGATTAATGGAAAGATGTTCTCAAATTTAGGGCAATACAGTGGTGGATGGGAAGCACCTGGCTCGAATCAGGTGTGGTGTCCTCCCATAGTCCAAAAACGTCTCCAATTTGAGACTCTAAACTGCCCCTAAATGTGAGTGTGAAGGTAAATGGTGTGTGCCCGTCCCTCTCTCTCTCTCTCTCTCTCTCTCTCTCTCTCTGTCTCTCTCTCTCAGCCCTGTGATGGACTGGCATGTGTGCCGGAGAGATAGGCACCGTCAGACCCCCACGACAACAGTACAAAGCAGGTGAGATAATGGATGGATCCTCTGATCTCAAAGAGATCAAAAGTGCCAACAAAGTAAGTAACGCGATAATGTCAGATTATTCATCCCAGATCTCCTGACGTGCACAGATTACTGTGCAGTCCAAACCAGCATGTCAAGGTGAGTTTTATCTCAGGGTCGTAGATTTAAAGCATGGACAAATCCCCCCCCACCCCCCATTTATCTTTGTGTTTCAGTGGTAAATAACGGTGTGCCGGGCATGTCATCCTTCGTTAGGACTGCTTTGTGGCGATGGATTTCTGGTTGGAAAACTCAATTGACTTGAATTTGCCTAAACATTTTCGGTCCAACCTGGCTGATGATATCGCTCCGCTCTCTTGTTGTCTTGTCATTGGGCATGAAATGAGCGAAAATGTCGGAAGAAAACTCAATCACTACCTGAGGGTAAATCCTCACGCTATGACAAAGACAGCACTGAGATATGCATCTTATCAGATAGCTAATCCACTTCAGGAGTCGCCGGCCGTTATGAGTACGGAAATTTCCAAGAACCTGGACACTTGACAAAGATTGCCCCATATTTCACCTCGAGACAATAAAAAAACAGCTCACTTCAAATAAACAGCTGTGGGTAAACTGCTGACAAACACGGTGAGAAAACGTCTAAGGGAGTACGTTAAAAAGAAGTATTTGATGATAAAAACATATATCTCTCCAACAACTGTACACCAGAGTTGGTCCATTATCAGTTCTTTAGCGCAGCTTTTGATCTGGTTTCAACAAGATTGAACAGATGATATGATTGCTCTGTTGTGTAATCATGAAATTTTACAGCCTCTTCCATTACACTGTGGGGCACCAGGTCGAAAGTTTTATGCAGCTTCTTCTTCGTCTGCTTTTGCTATAATATTTGTTAACGATCCAAAGAGATAGACAGATAGATAGATAGAAGATTAAATAGTGTGGGTTTTAGTTTCAAAAGAGCTGATATTTCCCTTTAAAGTGTCTGATAATATCATTGTTTTACAATGTGTACAATGGGAGTCATGCCAAACATAGAGCAGGACACAGGTGGAGGGATGTTAAATCCCAATGGGCATCAGAACCACTGTGGGGATTCAGATACTGACAAGTCAAGGCAATGGCTTCTCAGATGTTTTTTTTTGTTAGTTTTTTTCACAAGGAATAACCCTGATTTAACCGGATGGGAAGAAGATTTAGCTCAGGATCCTCTAAAAATGGACTTTGGAGTTCATGAACAGAGAATCTGTGGAGAGAAAGTGTCTCTCCCGACCTTCAGAGCAGCAACGTTCACATGCATAGGAGTAATCTCCCTTTTTTTCATGACTTTTTCTGGACAGGGCACTTAGGTCAGCCTGCCAAGCTGCTGAACCAGACTGAAGACCACAGGAGAACAAGTCCTGACCCCCTCCGCTTAGGAACAGCCATATCTGCCTTGACCCTGGAGACTTTTAAATCTTCTTTGAAAACCTATACTTGTTCCTCTTTTTCTCCATGGCTTTTAATTCAGGTTGAGCCGGTCTCCCAATCTGTGCACATAGTCAGAGGCGTTGTAGTGCTGTTAGCAACTGACCCAAACAGTCAGACCCAAACAATGGGCCAAACGAGGCTGTCACACTATAGATGGCATTGATCTTATTTCATGAAAAAATGTAATAGTTATGAACATATAAAGACAAAAAAAGGTCCTTTAACTAGTTATTCAACCAACTGTCAATTCTGACAAAGTGTAATTACTGTTATTGTTAGTAATTCACACCTTTGTGGTTTACATTTGTTTATTACTACAAACTGCTGAATGTAAGATGGCGTTTTCTCTATGTTCTTATTTCTATGTGTCCAAATGTATGTGCACATCTTTGAATGTATGTGCATGAGAGACTGTTTTTAAATATTTGTTTGTTTGTTTGTTTGTTTGTTTGTTTGTTTGTTTGTTTGTTTGTTTGTTTGTTTGTGTGAAGCACTTTGGGCAGCTTCCCCTACATGAAACGTGCTATATAACTAAAGTTTGGATTGATTGATTTGGCAAGGAACCAGTTTATTGTGTTCTCAATAAAATATCTCTTAAAGAAAAAAAAAGGTAATTTTATCAAACATTTTCTCAGCATTGGCTCTAAACATCGATGTTGTGCGCCCTCGTCCTATAATGCAACAGGTATAATTTTATTGTATATCAACTCTGTTATGTTGCTTTTTTGCTGCGTACCTTTGTCGTGCAGCGCTTTTGGTGTGCTGTATAAGTGAAGGTTGAGTGTGGATGATTTAGAGCACCGGGGCTTTAACTTGTCTTACCTCAACCAGTTTACTGTCTGGATCCGAGCATTTAAATGCAAATCCAAAGCGTTGGGCATGTGACCCCGTCGGCTGTTATTCACAGTCAAATTACAAAGTTTCGCATCATGAAAAAGAAAAAAAAATGCTGCATGCAATGAGCCGCCTTTATTTAAAGTGGAGGAGGAGGAGGAGGAGAGAAGGGGGGTTATCCAAGGTGTTTGAGACAGATGAGGGAGGTGGGGGTCGAGGAGGGGAGGGAGGAGGAGGAGGAGGAGGGGAGGGAGGAGGAGGAGGAGGGAGGACGAGAAGGAGGAGGAGGCTGGGAGGGTAAATTGGGCGGACACATAAAAACTGCAAGGGGCCATAGATGCTGGATCACTTTGGGAAAAGTCTGCCTGCTCCTCGCACCGGAGACGGATTGGATCCCGGCTGCACAGCTCCGAGCCCCGGCTAAAAAATAAAGGATTAATGCAGCGTCTCCTTCTCCTCTTCCTCCTCCTCTGAAGCTCAGTTTGGGCGTTTTTCGGCTGGACTGCCTTACACCTTTCATATTCGTTTCACTCGCGGATACCTGGACCTCTACTGATGGTAAGCGCTCCCTCCGCAGACGCACAGAGACCCCGCAGCGCAGCGTTTTACGCGCACTTAAACCTGTTGAATAAAAGTTATACTTTGCGGCTCGTTTGGTGCCAGAGAAAAGTGCACGAGGACGTGTCTGCAGAAGGTAGAAAAGGAAAGGGGATAAACCAGTGTTTCGGGCGCAGGAATCTTGCAGGAATCTCCTCTGTCTCCCAAGTCCGTGTCCATGTTTTTACATTAGGCGACAATTTCCCGACGTCTGGTTCACATTAAACACCTGTGTGCGCGCAAACGTGGGAGATGGAGAAACAGCTCAGAGTTTGTGCCAAAAAAAAGTTCTGCATATCCCCAAGGCTGGATTTTCATTTCTCTTACTTTTAGTTTCTCGTGTTGGTTTTTGGTGCGTAATTCGTGCGTCATGGACCACGAAACCAAACCAGTTCGATTATGATAAAGTAAAAGAAGGAAGGGAAAAAAGAAAGAAAGACACACACACATACACACAAAACAGCAGCAGCTGTGATTCCGGTTTGTAATTGCTGCAGGGTCGTGTAATTCAAAAGTGTCGCATGTTTTCACTTGTTTTGCAACAAAACCTGCTTCGTAACAAATGATTATTCCGGGGAATCGCGTTATTTAATACAGCAGAAGTTGCAGCACAGAGAGGGTTTTGCGGCCTGCAGGCGCATGGCGTCCTTGGCACACTCTCTCTTGACTGGCCAACAGCGTTTTATATTTACATAATTATAGATTTATTGAAACAAAATGTGCGTCTGGCACAAAAGCAGCACAATTTCCTAGGATTTTTTTTGGGGGGGGTGCCGAGAAGTACTGGCCCAGGTGTTGATGCTCTTTAATATCTTTCCCTCTTCTTGTGTCACAGTGTTACCTAATGCTTCTCAATCTGCTCCATAAATCACCTCAGGGGCATTTCCCATGGTCACACTTTTTGTAATTACTTCCTCCAGAGCTGGAAAGCAGCATCTGAAATCCCATAAAAGTGATGCAGCGCATATCTGAGAGACTCCGAGTGAGCACCACAGCTAACAAAACCATTAACCTGTGTTGTGTGATCTCACTGACTGTGAATGTTCTCACTGTAGAGCTGCTCAACGAGAGCAAATAAAACCCCCCCAAAAGCTGCAGGAACAACAACAACAACATTACAAAGATCTGTGTTTTATTCCTGTCAGCACACACGAGGACATTCTGCGTTTTCGTTGGACAGTGTGACTCAACGTGAAGCCACAGTTTGTGTTTCAAATACTTCAGTTACAACCCCATTGTTACCAGGACGGTAAACAGAGCATTTAAATGCCTCGGTTTTATAAAAAGACACGCATTGTTTTGAATACGTCTCTGCAACTTTTTGGCCATGATTTGCAGCTAAAAGGTCACAGGTACCATATGTATAAGAGTATGTATGATCTAAACACTAGTATCAATCGCCTTTTGAGGACATTTTAAATAGAAAGAAAACTGTGAGAGATGTGTATATAAAGTGATCAGAAATGATAAAATCAGGCCAGAGATCTTGCTGTTCCCGTGGTAACCTGTTGCCCTCCTCCCTCCTCTCCCTCCCTCCCTCCCTCCCTCCCTCCCTCCCTCCCTCCCTCACTTCTTCCCTCCCACCATCACTGTCAAATTCCTCAGGAAACACATCTGAAGAGCCATGTGCATAGTCTGATCACATTATCTCTGGTCAGAGAGAGAGAGAGAGAGAGAGGGAGAGCAAGAGAGAGAGGCCAAGGGGGATCGAGCAAAGCCAAGGGCAGTTGACTGCTCCGGCCTAATTGCACCCTGCTCTGCATTTGTTGTTGCAGAATGTGTATCTGTCTGTGTGTATGTCGCTCCGTTCAAAAGTATTCAGCAGTGTGTGTGTGTGTGTGTGTGTGTGTGTGTGTGTGTGTGTGTGTGTGTGTGTGTGTGTGAGGCTTCTTATAACACGCCGGTGTCTGGAAAAAGCTGCTCGGCTGCAGTTGTGTGATGATGAAGAGGGGTGAATTGCAGCAACGCTGATAAAACGTGATGGAAAGAAAATAGTTGAAATATGAACAAACTTTGGCTTTGCTGCTTTTTTTTCTCTTTCTCTCTTTTTTTTTGTGTAATCGCCAGTGGCGAAAACAGGCCAGCGGAGTGAACGCAGTGACTCTCTCCGGGGTTGAAAGTTACTCCCTGTCTGTCTTACATCTTCTTTCATCATCATCGCACCACTCTGAGTGTCTGTCTGTTTTAGCCCGCAGCTTTGTCAGTGGCTGGTTACAGTTACAAGATGTTCTGTATGGTCAGTGTTTTTGAGTGCTATGAATCCCTGTAATCATGGGAGAGGCCCTCGCTGTACAATGAACGTTTGTTGTAAGAGATGTGCACACACACACACACACACATACACACACACACAGACATTCGCTCTCATACACACACGTTATCCCCCACCCCATGGGTAATGGAGCCGATCATGTTCTGAACCCTGCTCTGCCTTTGCCACAGTTCTCACGAACATGGCACACACTTGTGCACGCGCTTGTGCTTAAGCTCATGCACACGTACACACTGGCCCGTTGCCCTTTCCTCACACACATGCATGCAAACGCACACACACACACACACACAGGATCTAGTGTCATGACCGAGAGAGGAGGGTCAGTCGGAGGTCAAAGTCTAATGCTGTTAGGAAAAAGATCCTTGATTGCATGTACAGTGAGCCATGCAGGGGCCGAGATAATCGCAGAGATACAAACCCAGACATGCTCACGCACACACAAACATGCACCCACACGCATACACACACTGTATGCTGCATGCACACATACACAATGTTCCTGTTAATGTGCATCCTCGCTGTGTAGTAATGCTTGGGTGCTCTCCAGTGGAACGGGGTCCAAATGATGACCAAAGACCTACTTCTCTCTGGAGCACCAAGCAGGAACGCGCTGCGGTTCTGCTCTCGCTGTGGTCGAAGAATTTGGTAATTTTATTAGCGTGATTCAACGGCATTTAAAGTGACGTGTAAAAGGAATGAATCATTAGTCTTCCGTGAACCCACAAGAAGAGAAAATAAACTCTCAGAGAAGCCGAGGCCCAGAAGAATCTCTCTGGAAGGATATTTTCAGGATTTTGTGCCTAGAAAACTGCATCCTGTTACTCTCAGGTGACGTTGTGGTAACATCAAGATTAAGAGGGCTCTCACACACACACACACTCACACACACACGCACTCTGGGGGTGAACGTGCGACCCCTCCGCCGATGACAGTGATGTCAAAGAGCAGAAGGCCTGTCATCAGCGTCACTACAACCTGTGTGATCCCTCAAGTGGGGCAGCGTTACTAAGAGATGAGCCCCCTTTTGAGAGGTTGTATTTAGTTCCTGGTGTGTGGAGGGATGAAGGTCGACTGGGTGCACTTGGAGACGGTTTGTGTAAGCAAACAAGCCCCTGTGTTTTGGATATAGATTTGGCCACTCCTGGCCAAAGCCTTGCTATCAGCTCTTTGAGCTGTGTGAACATGAGGGGAGACTTTTCTTTTCTTTTATTTTTTAGTTTTATTTTCCACTGTTTCTCTTGGAGACTGAACTTGCCATCGCAGCAAAATTGCTGCTTTTGAAGTCGATTTCTTAATGAATTTCTGAAGCAGATGTAATGATATAATGAGGTGTGTTTTCGGTCTTTAGGTGAGTGTTTTAAGTGCTAGGGATCTGCTGTCTGTGTTGTGGCACATACCTCCTTACATTCCAGTTACAGTAAATAGCTAGCTTAGCCCACGAGCCAAAATGATAAGCCTTAAAGAGACACAGGGTCTCTCCTGCCCACATACACACACACACACACACACACATGCTGACACAGAAAGAGAGACACACAGAAAATAACATGTAACAGCCTGGGGGTGTATGTAACCGTATTCCCTGTGTTTTTATCTGTATCTTTCAGGAACAGGGTCACTCCAACGTTCTCCTGCAGCCGCCCAACACCACCTAACATTTCCTGGAAGAACGTGTCCATCGACTGCTCCCAACAAACATGGACAGTTTTCCCATGCTTTATTTTCTGTCGGTAAGTAAAGCGGGCCATGCCATTTCAATTTGCGGCATGTGATACACATCTCGTCATTACCTCCCCTCTTTCCTCTTTGTCCACTGAATCGCTGATTTATGTGGCCCTCGCCAGACTTGTACTGGAAGTTGCTATGGGGGTGTGGGGCAAGGCACTTGTTTGAGGAAGAGCTTTTCCAGTTAAATGTGTAGCACGCAGCCCTGGGTTTGCCCCGTGGCCTGTCAGCGGAGACTGTGAGGGACCATGGCTCCTTTATCAAGTTAAGAATTTGCTCTGACCCCAGGGCTGCCTCTTTTATTTGTCTAATCATAGTGGAGGAGGGAGGAGACGAGGGCGAGGAGGAGGAGGGGGAGGAAGGGGGTGAAGAGGAATGGCCTCAGATTCCATTCAAAAAAGTTGGGTTCTTGAACCAGCTGTTTACCTTTGGAGGATGTCGCCAAAGATAAACTGTGAGTGGTCTATCTGATTTGCGACCGCTTTACTGTAAACAAGGCAGGCTTGACTATATAACCGGTCATATAGTCAAGCCTTGAGAGGGTCACAGTTAAAGAGCTGACAAATACTCGAAGGAAAAGGAAAGATAAATCTTTCATGTCAGTCAGAATTGAGACGTTTCTCCCTGTGCATTTTCCACCCGTGTTGTGTTCCTCCTCTCTCTCTCTCTCTCTCTCTCTCTCTCTCTCTCTCTCTCGCTCTGCCTAGCGCTTCCCTAATCTGTTATCTCCCTGTGCCATCTCCCTGCTCCCCTCAGAGACATCATGATTCCTGGTAATCGAATGCTGATGGTCATTTTAATATGCCAAGTCCTGCTGGGAGAGAGCAACCATGCTAGTCTGATACCTGAAGAAGGGAAAAAGAAAGTACCGGGCCTGCAGGGTCGTTCGGCCGCTCAGAGCCATGAACTGCTGCGGGACTTCGAGGCCACGCTGCTGCACATGTTCGGCCTCAAGAGGCGGCCACGGCCCAGCCGCTCGGCCACCGTGCCGCGCTACCTGCTGGACCTCTACCGGCTGCAGTCGGGGGAGGCCGAGGAGGCCGGAGCGCACGACATCGCTTTTGAGTACCCAGAGAGGTCAGCCAGCCGGGCCAACACTGTGAGGGGCTTCCACCATGAAGGTACGTGGAGTGAATTGAAAAAAAAAAAAGAAAAGAGGAAGTGGTGGAGTGGAGGAAGGAAAAAAAACTCATCAACTGGATCATGTCAGCATAGAAACATTACACCCAATTCGAGGTCATTGTTGCCAGGCAGTCCAATAATTTTGGTAGTAATGTATTTCATTAGCATGGGCGAGGACGGCTAAGTATTCGGGGTAAAAAAACAAAACATTTCCTACATCCCTTGAAACACGATTGTGAGGCAGTTCCACCCATCTCACCATAACCAAGGAATCTGAGGATGTGGTCACCGAACCTCGTCGACAGAGGGGCAAAAAAAAAAAAAAAAAGAAATCTGCAAGACAAGCTCTCAGGAGCCTCATTTGACAAAACTCTGCATGTTTGGTTAGCAGCTGAAGGAGAAGCATACCTCCATATTACTGACTTACACTTCTCACCCCACCCAGCAGAACACAGCTTAAAAAAGCCCGGTCTTGGCCTGGAACTGGAGTGTGCTCCTCTCTCATGTCTCTAGTTTATATGGAGGGCTCTTTTAGAAGGACCTTCCTGAACGTGCAATTATCTTTAATGCTACTCTGCAGGCTTCTAAATAAAGCCCCTACTGCCAACAATGTGGGTGCCGCGAGCAGACGCTGCAGCTCTCTGAAGAGATGGAAAAAGAGTCTCAGAAGCGGGTGCGATAGAGCGACTGGAACGCTAGAGAGGGTTTCTGTTTATTGTGACTCGGGTCTGCTTAGTTTTTACAGACAAATGCAGAGGTTTCAATTAGGCCTCCGAGAAACTTCAGGGTGACCGATCTGCTCGAACGTAAACTGTGGTCGGAAAAGCTAGACTGAAATGCGTCGAGGGAAGTGCTCGAAAACATTTCGGTGATGCACCAGACTTAGCAAGTGGCGGAGGCTATGATATTGAGAAAACTTGGTTGTGGGGGTGGGGGGGGGGGGGCATATTTGGGCTACAGAACATGTCCACCCCTCTTTGGGGGGAGGAGTAAGGACGGAGGGATGAGTCAGCCTTAATGGGACGCGTCAAACACACTTCTAGCGGTGGCGTGCGGCTAAACACATAGGCAACAGCATAGCCAGACAGAGAGAGAGAGAGAGAGGAGCACTGCCACTGAAGGAGGGACCACTGCCTGTGACGTGTGTGTGTGTGTATTTGTGTGGGTTTCTAAAGCTCTCTGCAGGCCTTAACCCTCCTTCTCCTTTGCTAAACTATGTTAATAATACGTTTTGAGGCCTTTCGAGTGGGAGTGCTCGCTTTCATGGAAGCACCATTGTGCAAGAGTGTGATTCAGCTTACTGATCTGTCCAAAACACTGAGAGGTATTACAATCTGCAGCAGATGGACAGTTAGGTGAGGAGACATGTTTACAGGCCTACAACCTTTCAAGGTGTGGAGAATCCTGGCAGGTAGCTCTCATACTCTTCTCAGACTACTTGAGCTCCGGGAGGCGCTATAGAGCCCCTCTGGTAACCCAGTGTGTAGTTATGAAGTCCTTCATACCAGCTGCCATCCTTCAGACAAAGTTTCGGATTTAAGATACGATCATTGAAATGAACCAGTCAGTGTGTGGTGAAACCTGTCTACTACCAACCTAACCTATCTACTGTTCTATATAGTGTTCGCTGTAGGCTCTGGGATCCTGTAAGTGAAAAACATGGAGGCGTGTGCACGCACCTCTCAAACTTTGAATACGTTTTGGTTGAAGATTTGAATACATTGCGTTCCCTAAGGAGACCTCTCGTCCCATGGGCTTTGCTGAGACGATCTTCTACCGTGTTGTCTGACTCCTTAATGATTATTCATGATGAAAATGATAAACGTCTTAAGTGGACAAACTGCAGAGCTAATCAGAAACACAGCAGGTTTTAATAATGAGAACCACCTGGGTAAGATTAGGGTCTGGGTGTGAAATAACAGGGGTGGATTGAACAGAAAATAGTAGACACAACATTCCTTTCCCCAACAATGGTGATCTTGCCAGAAATCTGCAGACTGAGCGTGGAACAGGGAGCCTCCACTGTGTTTATACTGTAGCTGTGGTACGTTAATCACCACCCTCCTCGTAATGCATGTTTCAGCAAAGTGCTCAGAGAAAGGCATTGAGAGAAGGGCTGGATAATCCTTATAGATAGATAAGGAAGCGTGTAGGATGTATATTTATATTCTGGCAATGTCGCAAAGTGTGCACGTATGTTATTTAGCGTCTGTTTGAGGAGATTGTTTCGTATTTTTGAGCCCTAACCCTGACTCCGTCTCTCCTCTCCTTATTCCAGAGCACATGGAGAGGATGCACGAGCTCACGGACGGAGAACCGGCGCCCCTCCGCTTCCTGTTCAACCTCACCAGCATCCCGGAGGACGAGCTGCTCTCCTCGGCCGAGCTGCGGCTCTACCGCCACCAGATAGACGAGGCCCTGGCCGACGAGCGCCAGGGCCTCCACCGGATAAACGTGTACGAGGTGCTGAAGCCGCCGCGGCCGGGGCAGCTCATCACGCAGCTGCTGGACACGCGGTTGGTCCGCCACAACGCGTCGCGCTGGGAGAGCTTCGACGTGAGCCCGGCCGTGCTGCGCTGGACCCGCGAGGGCCTCCCCAACTACGGCCTGGCGGTGGAGGTCCTGCACCTCAACCAGACGCCGAGCCACCAGGGCCGACACGTCCGCGTCAGCCGCTCCTTGCACCGGGAGCCCGGCGAGGACTGGGAGCAGCTGCGCCCCCTGCTGGTCACCTTTGGCCACGACGGGAAGGGTCACCCGCTGACCCGCCGGACCAAGCGCAGCCCCAAGCAGCGGGGGCGCAAGCGCAACCGCAACTGCCGGCGCCACGCGCTGTACGTGGACTTCAGCGACGTGGGCTGGAATGACTGGATAGTGGCGCCCCCTGGCTACCAGGCGTACTACTGCCACGGGGAGTGCCCCTTCCCGCTGGCGGATCACCTGAACTCGACCAACCACGCCATTGTGCAGACACTGGTGAACTCTGTGAACAACAACATTCCCAAGGCCTGCTGTGTGCCAACAGAGCTCAGCGCCATCTCCATGCTCTACCTGGACGAACATGACAAGGTGGTCCTAAAAAACTACCAGGAAATGGTAGTGGAGGGCTGCGGCTGCCGCTAACACACAGACCGAACCAGAAACTTTGGACTTTGGACTGCCGACTTGAAAAATAAAGAAAAGAGAAAAAAAAAGCAAGCAACATGGACGCTAAAACAAATCAGAAGGTCTTTACTCCCAAAAATGTTCACTTGGACCCTTATTTATAACTTTTATGTTGAGGTGTATGTTTGTCTCACTTTTTTTTTTGTTTCTTTGACAATATGATCATATATTTTGACAAAATATATATATTTATATCTACATATTAAAAATAAATTGAGTCCTTATTTTAAACATAAAAAAGCTGTACAACTTTTCATAATGTACATTAGATTGTATAAGGTTTTTTATTGAGAAAATAGTAAAAACAATCTAAAAAGTAAAGTTTATTTACTGGTAATATTTATTGCTTTCATATGATATACATTTTGGAGAAAAAAATAAAAACATGAATTGCTTCCAGTAACACCTTCAAGCGGATCACGAGATGCACCCTTTGTGTATTTGCATAAATTAGAGCACTGCGTGAACTTGTCACAGAGCTGATTTCTTTCAGGAATCGCTTGAAATAATCAGAAATGTACAGTGAATTTAATTGAACTATTTACATGATTTTAACCAGCCCCTTACAACAAAATCCATTTTACCGCCATGTAAGATATCTGTAATAATCTACTATAAAAAAAAATAAAAGTTGACAGTAATTATTTATTACTGTTTTTTTAACATGAATTTGGATTTAGATTCTAAGCCTGATCCTTACTCTCACGGCTTCTTCTTTTTTTTTAATCAAATGTATTAAAATCACCTTTTTTGTTATTTTTTAGCTTAATACGAGATAAGAAAAACAAAAAAAAAAACAAAAAGCAGAGAGATCTTTCTGATGCTCTGTCTTTTTTCCCAAATAAATTCTGTTTGGCTCATTATCTGGCATCTCACCAGCTTTGAATGATTCACACTTCATCAGAGAAAGACAAATAGCCGGGAATTATCGCCCCGTGGTCGTATATTTTCTCAATTCTCGTCCCCGTTTTCGATGACAGAAGCTGTTACAGAAATGGTATGCCATTTCAAAGCCGGGAGGCCTTCGGGTTAGAGGCCTTATTGTTCTCAAATTTCACTTTTATGTCAATTAGGCTAACATGTGGTGGTTGGACACTCGCTAATCCAATTGCAGCCGGGCCGGGCTGTTGAGCCCGACTGTGGGAGAGTGATTCTATTGTTCCTGACGTCCCCACATTGGGGGCATGATTGTGGCCGATGCGTCCTGCCCTGACACAAGGCGGCTGAGTCCTCAGAAGAATCAAAGGTTAGACGCTCTGTCTCCTGCCTTTGTCTTCAGCGGCTCATGCCGGCAGAGCAAAGACGCCTGTCTCCAACCTGTGCCCCATCACACAATGGGCTTCTACATCACTTATTTACAAGCTGACGGCTGCCCCAAATTATATGATAATGTTTGGAGAGAGACGACTCCTTTGAACTGCCGGGAGGGGTGGGGTTGGGGTGGGGTGGGGTGGGGGGGGCATTGGCGGGCGCTTTGTTTCGCTGGAGCTGCCCCCCCCCCCGTACATCACCATGTACAGGGTGCAAAACATAAATAATTATGAGGGTTTAAAGACATGAAAATGCAGCTTGTGTTCTAAAGATAGAGATTTTCTTCCCTACATCACATCTACATCATAAATCTACATCATTTTAACTTGAAAACTTCTCGACTGACGTGGTGTGACGAATGAAATAGTTAGGGGGCTTTGAGGGATTTCTTTTACGTGGCTTTTCCACTGCGGCGGTGTGTGTGCGGGCCCTCGGGCCCTCTAATGGCCGCTGGGCTTCCCTTTGATGCCTGCGTATCAGCGTCAAAAAAAAAAAACGAGGCAGACTGCTAAAGGAGGAGAAGACGGGAGAAGAATTTCATTTTGAAGTGGCTGAAGGCACAGGAGAAGGGGCTGCGGGTGGGAGGTACACATGTATGTGTGTGTTCGGGAAGAAGAGGGGAGGGAAAGGCGGCCTGTGTGTGTGTGTGTGTGTGTGTGTGGGGAGGGGGGGTTGTCTTTTTAACAGCTTGACAGTGCAATTACAACTTTTCCACTGATCCCCCCCCCCCCCCTTCGACAAAGTTGAGATAACATCAGCCAGTTATGGTAATTGTCCTGCCTGTTCATTATCCCACTACCTTACACAAAGAGGGGACGCATGTTTATTAAAAGACCCAGAGAGGGACGTTTATACAAGCTCAGCACGCCCAGAGAGCCTGCCATTTTAGCTTAGGACGGTTTCGTTTTGGTTGGTGGGGTGGGGTGGGGTGGGGTGGGGTGGGGTGGGGGGGTTGATGGGAGTAGCTCTACAACCCTCACCGGCTCCATTACCCGAGTCCCAAACGCTTCACTGTCATCAGCCATGTGACTCTCACGAAGCCCAGGAAATAGACAGATAAATGCAAGTGTGTGTGTGTGTGTGTGTGTGAAGGGAGGTGGGGGTGGGGGGGGTCAATTACAGAATGAGTCCTTAAAAACAGATTGAGGCCTTTGTCATGCCTATGTGACGTGCCACTCAGTCTCCTGTAAGTGCTCGTTCTCACGCAATTACAGGTGAGTCATTATGCAGCAGGTCTATTGACGCCGCTCGCCTAATTGACTGGGCGAAGTCTTCAAAAAGCTTTTTATATGGACGCTCCGCCGTAAAAGCCGAGTGTTTATAGACAGTGAACCTCCCCGCAGGAACAAAGGAAGATGATCCCCGCTCACATTGCCTTATTTGAGTGGGAGCGCTCCATACCTCTATCAGTAAAATCTTCCCCTTTTTCTCTCCCGAAGTTACCAGATGTTCAGAAACGTGTGTGTGTGTCCGTAAATCATGCTTTCAGGTAAGTCATGTGACACAAAAACACATTAGAAACATCTTTACCTATGAAAATTGGATTTTTCTGTGTCAGCAAACTTACAGAGATAGTTCAGTGTTTGACGTAAGGTGACAGTAAATCCTGTGCACTGAGTTACAGCCCGGCGTTGTAGCTCACGGCTGCATGTTTTCTTTTAGAACAGCTCATTGGGAGCGTGAAATGCAACTGGGCAAAAAGTGCTTCCAACTCTCTGAGAGACCTGACAGAGGAATAAAACAGCAGAAAAAAAATAAAGTCTTATTGCTCATTGTGTTGTAGCTTTTAAATCTTCTACTTTTTATGGTTGTTGGGAGCCGTGGCTTCATTTTTCTATGGTGTCTCGCTGACTGGCGGGGAGAGCTCTGGTAGATCAGTTTTACCACCTCAGATCAGCAAAAAAAAAGAAGATTCAATTCATTTTAACAAAACAAAAGTCGCTTCACGACGCTCATTCTTTATATGATCTCAAAACGTGTGAGATGAGGAACTCACAAGATGATCGCTTTAGGTTTTTTTTCCCTCCCCCGAAACACTCAAAAGTTATCTAATTTAAAATAATAATGAAATCTAAATTCAATTTAAGTCTCATTCGAAAATGGAAACAGACACAAGTAACAAAGCCTCACAGTGGAACATGTCCTTAGAATTACATAACGATATACTTGTCCAAATATTTGAGCAGTAAACTATAAATAGATGTCTCCTTCTGCAAAGCCATTATTTCCTCAATTATGTCTAAATTGGGATTTAATTCAATTCAAAGAGCTTTATTCGTCCCTTTGGGACAATCCAAGCCGCACTGAGGAGTTGCACACAAGAGGAACAATAAAAGAAGAACAAGACACTGATGGTACAAACACATGCTGCAAATTTGCATTTGGTATAAAGTGACGCGGAGTGCAAGACCTTTAGCGATAGAAACACGTGTAACTGAGATCAGAGATAGAAAACCATCCATCTATCTTGTAGATACGTTCGGATGAGCTTTCTGAAAATGCAAAAAGCCGCTTTTCTTTCACTTCCAACCCTTCCTGTGATTTACTGCCGCTGTCATTTCGTTTTCTGTTTTTTGAACGTACCCTGTGGGATGACTTTACGAGAATGAAATAGTGATTTCATTAACTCTGAATGCATCACCCGAGCTCCGACTTTTTACGTAGAGCATTTACAACCCCGAGGAGCGAGGAGCGCCGACGGCTGCCATTCGATACAGATGCAGACGTGCCACAACAACAAAACAAAACGACGAAAAGATCCATATTTCCGCGCACCTGTTGTGCGCTCGGCCAAATCAAAACTGAACAAGAAGTCATCGGAGCAGACGGAGCAGAGGCTCCATCTGCGGAGGCCACGCTGAGTATCCATTACTTTATCCATCCACCTCCGAGGAGGAGGAGGAGGTCACGCCACATCACGCCGGATGCTGCCAGACGTCTCGAGCTCCCACCGACAGGTGGAGCTCGGATCTGGGTCACCGTTTTGTCCGGCACAAGACCAAAAGTATCAGCAGGGTGAGATATTACAGAAGGCTGGGAGCATTGCTGTGGACCCTCGACTTACGAACGTCCTATAATACGAAAGATTCAGAATGCGAAATGGGCTTTGAAGAAATTTCTGTTCGATTTAACAAAAAAACATTCAAAACACGTAAACGAAATCGAAAGTCCCGCCCCCAAGCAGTCCTCCCGCTCCTTTTTACAGTCATACATTTTAATATTATATTAAAACAGTCGTATATTTACACTTTATACGGCTGTTTTCACGGAAAAGGGGAAGTACAAATGTTCATATTTTCACAATACGAAAACTGTAAGATACGAAAGACCTTCAGGAACAAATTCATTTCATATCTCGAGGTTCCACTGTATTTTGTTTTTCTTATGGGGGGGGTTGATTTTTACGCTTGGCCTGCGTCTTGTCGTCATGCCGTGCTGATAAACTGTAAAAAATAGAAGAGTCCGTGGACGGTCTCTCTCTCCTGTCGGGCCGGGGATCGGGAGGGGCCGCAGCGATGATAGCTCATGTCAGTGCAGCTCCGGGTCACGGCCTCTCGTTTCACTCTCCCACTCATACTTCTACACGCATGCACACATTCTTTCTTACGGACGGTTTCTTTTTTTCAGGGTATATCATTTTTACACAGAGACCCAGCACCCACCGCGGACACACAGGTCTGAAACCTTAGACCCCCGCCCTCACCCCCCACCCATCCTTCCCCACACACACACACACACACACATATACTCCCCTCCCTGCCTTTTCCCCGCTGTCCATCTGTGGGGGTTATCTGTGTGACACCTCCCCCTCACCCCTGTCTGTGGCTCATCTCCACTCGTCACATACACCTCGGGCAGCCTCGGAGCGTCCGAGGGGGATAAGGCTGTCATCGATGGAATAGTCTGACCCCGGGGTCACAGCCACACATGGATGCGGTCGGGCGGTACAGTGCAGGGCGCGATGGGTAACAGTAGAGGGGAGTTTTTTAGCTGTTGGCGGGTCAAACACAGGTGAGCGGCATTGTGAGGGACTTGTGTCATCATCTGTGATAAGTTATTGAAAAGCACGCTGGGTAATTTATCTAGCGGGATGGCATCTGGTCGATACACGTGCGTGAATTCACTTCAGCGTCCCGATGACAATGTGACGACTGTTTTTTTGTAACAGAGGAAAGCGCAAAAACGAAGAGGAAAACGTTATCTATGGTCACTTTGACTAATTCCGCCTTTTTTTCATGCAAGCTCCACAAAGCTAGGACCTTGTTAAAGTGGAAATAGAAACAGACCAATGTAGTAAAATCCTTTATACAATCATGTGTTTGACAAAGTGTTGAGTCTTAGCTGCGTCCTTGACTTCGCCTTTCCAGGGATACCCAGTAACGATATTATCACCTGTTACCAGTGAATTTGTTACCCTGTAAAATGAAATGTCGAGAGGTTTTTTTTGTATATATAAAATCTGAGAAATGGAAAAATCTTATTGGAGACAGGACAAAAACCCATGCTTGTGGTAATTTTGATGATTTTGCCAAAATGAAAGTAGGCACAAGATGTAAAAGGAACAAAACGTGTTGAGACTAAATTACCTAAAAATTGAGATTAATAGGTAAAAAATACTCAAGATTCACATGATAAGTGTCAATTATCATGCGTAAAGTAAGAAAGCAGGTTTTCCCTCTACAATGGAGCCGCTTCTGAATTTGCTCATTTCCACACACAAGAATGCCAGTACGAAGAATAAAAATAAGTCTAAGAGCAAGTAAAACCAACAATAATAATGACAGAGTAAGTAAAACGAGCAGTCAGGGCCCTTTGTTGATAAAAAAAAAGACCTGCAGTTGCCAGGTTCAAGACGCAAATTAAGAACATTGTACTTTAAATGAAAGTTGTTTTCACTTTGATGTGGGCGTGTGTGTGTGTGTGTGTGTGTGCTCAACTGCTTTCACATGCACCCCGAAGTACGTGCGCATGTGTGTGTGCGCTTCGGCCCGTTCACACCCCCGGCGTCCGTCCGCTGGCTTTTGCAGAAAAACAATGAGAGCTTCTCAAAGAAATCTTAATAACCGTAATTGCCGCCCGAGTCATTAGAAAAAGAGTATCGGATATTTCCACCCTGACAACTGTTCCCCAACAAAGCGTACAGGAACGGTGGGTCAGGGGCCACGGCGTGCACCACAGTGTATGCATGTGTGTGTGTGTGTGTGTGTGTGTGTGTGTGTGTGTGTGTGTGTGTGTGTAGCGGGGGTTACACACTGGCTGTGTGATTAAACCCCCTCGACACTCGTTTCTCTCACCAAGCCTCCCCTGCCGGGAAAGGGATCGCAGTGGAAATTTCCACTTGTTGAAGAAACAACCTGCGGGTTTAAATTTGGTGTCAAGTGCCAGTGTCGCTGTGTGGACGGAATGCTTCTTTTGTGGGCGAGTCTCTGGTGTAATTTCGGGCAGGGCAGGGTGTCCCTGCAGTAGGCCTTTCTTCCCCGAGCCTGTGCAGTTTCATTAGATACGGCTAATGAAAAGATGGCTGCTGGACGGCCCGGCCCCCTGACGCTCCTCTGGCCTGTATTTAGAGCCCCCGCCTCGCATCTCCCACCGAACAGGTGTGCCGGCTGTAGTTCAACACCCCCCCCTCCCCTCCCCTCCCCTCCACCCCCCCCCCCTCCTCTCCCATGCAACCCCCATAGCCCCCCCCATCCCTGAGCACACCACACACACTCACTGAAAACACATCTTCTCTTTATTACTCTCACAGGTTCATTTTACTCCATTATTTTCATTCAAAGCAACTTGCTTCCATTAAAGGTCATTTTCTTTGTTTTTGTTTTTGTTTTTAATATATGCTTTTGGTTTTAATTATCCAAACACCAGTGCAGAAATTACCTCCTGGCATCTGAAAGCTCATTTTGACACTTTATACTGATACCTAGAGGTCTGACCTAAAAGTAAGAAAGAAAAGATGACTTTTGCATTATTTTCAACCCTTTCTTCTTTTGATTGAGTGTTCACTGAAAAACCTACAGACGTTCTTCTGTACTACAGAACCTTTTGTCACAAACCCACTTTCAAAACATCTCTTTATAACATATTTTGCATAGTTTGGAAAAGAACAATGCATTCAATTAAGAAAACCTCCATCTACTGTGAAAGGAAGGCACAAGAGGATGTATGTGGAGCAGACAGAATTTAATGTTGGTATACTTTTCTAAAATACAGCATAGCACAGATAATAGTTGAATATATATGAATGTTTTTGTCATATCTTACATTTTAGATCAAGCTGAGATGCAGAGATATATGTATAGTATAGCAGAGAAAAAGTTTTTTTTCAGAAAAAAGTTTGTTTTTCTGTGAAGATTCAGAAATTTACTTGTGGGATGAATAAAGGCATATTCTATTCTATTCTATTCTATTCTATTCTATTCTATTCTATTCTATTCTATTCTGTGTTTGTCAGACTGAGCTGCTAGGATGGTTTAACCCATCTGCCTTTTGGTTTAAGCATGGGCGCGGTAACTACTTTAAAATCCAATGAAGATAAAACCGGGATCAAGACATTATCTATTTAAATAAATTTGCGGTTTTAAGCACTTTTCCATGAAGCTCGCTCCTCAGCCGCAATCTTCCTCAAAAGACCAGGAGATGATAATTTAAATCTACGAGAGCCGCCGCTTCGCTACTTCTCCCCTCAATATTTATTGCTTCTGCTCGCAGTTTCTTTTCTTGCCTCTAGTAAAAACAAGTGGCATCTTCCAGAGTCATATTCCTCTCACATCCTTGTCTTTATTTACACATGTGGCAGGAAATTAAAGACAGTGAGTGGAGAGCGTCTTTAACAGTCTTCACCGCTCGGGATCCTCTGGCAGGCCCGAGACATTGTAAAAAGCCTCCTGTAATTAGACAAAGCTGTTTATGCACAACTGTTCCATCTCACCCCCCCCCATTCGCGTCCCTATGAAACCCTAATTTGCCTTTCAGCGCAATAATAGCTGATATACAGGCTGGTGTCATCTGGTGACAGCTCATTGTTTTGCTCCTGGTTGGTTACAGAAGCCTGTTTTGGCTTCTGGCAAGCTTCTCCCTTTTCAGGTGCATGAATATCTGAGAGGAGGACTGGTGTTTGGCTGGAGCGCGGCCGAAGTTAGATCTCAGTGTTTATTTGCTAACAGACTCTCTCTGTGTTCATACGCTGACCCTTTGTGTGACTCTCTGAGAGGCAGGTGGATTGTGCCTCTGGCTCTGCGAGCTACAGTTTGAAAGCAACAACGTGAAACCGGAGCTGTAACGCGAGCCCGAGGCAATTAGGCCCACAATGAGGACGTTTTTTTCGCGTTCACCCCTTTTGTGCGGCTAAATACTATTTAAGAGCAAATAAAACGAGGAACCTCGGGTGATTTGGCAGAGAGGCATGAGGAAAACGTACAGCCAGGTAGCAAATCAGCAACAGATTATGTTTTTGTTCCACGAGCGATGGCTGCAGGTTGTACATGAGTCGGGGGGGGGGGCGTTGCTCCAACGCATGACGCCCCTTTGAAGTCGCTCTACCTTGTTGTCCTGCTCTTTTTTTTTTTCCTCTTCTTTTTTTTTTTTGAAGTTGTGTGTAGAGGCAGGGAGGGGATTAGGGTGGGGTGGACAGGGTTGCAGGGATGCAAGACTAATGGAGTCCATTTTGGGGGAGTTTTTTAGCGCCACAGACTTTATCCCATTTTCCCAGAAGCGGGAAAGGTGAAGAAAGAGGGAGAGAGAGAAAGAGAGAGAGAGAGAGAGAGAGAGAGAGAGAGAGAGAGACCCTGCAGCTCCGTCCCTCCTCCTTCCCTACCTCCTCCCTTCCGTTGCTATATACCCTACCCTGAATGGAGTGTGTCCACCGGATCTGCCCAGGATGAAATGTCATATCTTAGACTGATCCTTATCTCTTAATCGCTTCCTTTGTCTCCCATGATTCCCCAGACCCTCCCTGACTTCCCTCCTCGGACACGGCCCTTTGATGTGTCAGCCATGGTTAGGGACGCTGGGGGTGGGATGTTTGTGGTGTGTGCATGCATGTGTGTGTGTGTGTGTGTTTTAAAGTGGTGGTCTGGTTCTGCTCTGAGCTAACTAGAGCCCCAGAGGTTATCAAGATTCGATGGTGGAGGAGACGCTGGAAAGGGCTGGTGCTCTGCGTCTGCATACGTGTGTTTGTTGTTGTGTACATAATAATGTGCGCCTTTGTGTGTGTGTGTGTGTGTGTGTGTGTGTATGTGTGTGTGTGTGTGTGTGTTTTATCCATTTATGTGCCTCCACTGGAGGTAAAATCCTGCGCTGATGACACGTCAGCCCCACAACGTTTCTCTATGGTTACAAGCAGATGTTTCCATGGGTCACTGGCGGTACAATGTGAAACAAATGTTGAAAATATCAAAGAAAGAGTATAAAAACGTCTCCTATTCTGTGCAGCTATTTCATTCCCTTTCAACCGAGCGCGCAGAGCGGCTCTGTGTATGTATGGGAAGGCAAGTCTGACGCTCCACCACTGTGGTCCAGATTATTGGACAGATTTCTGTCAATTTTCTTTGTCCAGACAAATGGAATTTGATGATCTCCTCACGTTTTCTACAACACCAGTAACAGGTTTTCTGGATTGCCATGAAATGCTGTGATCCTTCATTTTGGTCCTTCAGTTTTTTATCCTTTATTCAAATCTTTAAGCACTTTCATGACAATCCCCAGACTGTTTTTGAGGAACTGCATTAGATGAATGACGATCCATAGCTAATGTCAAATCATCATGGCTTGTAAAAAAAAAAAACATCTGAGTTTTTTTCGTCAGTTTACGAGTCCAAATGCAGTCAAGTCTGAGTCCAAGGTCGATTCTGTCCTCGAGTCTGAGTCACAAATCACAAGGTATAAGTACGAGGGCTTAAGTCAAACTACTGCAAGCCTGGCTCAGAGCGCTGCTTTTTCTAATCATCCCAAATGAATTATGGACAAGGTCCATTTTAAAAGTCAAAAGGAAGCTACCGACTCAGTCCTTGTGAATGTATTTGGATGAGTACGCGAATATCAGACAAAATAAAGATATCAGGTTACTGTAGGTGCAGTCATATCATAGTAGTCTTCTCCACTCACACCTGGCTGAACAGACATCTACACTAGACTTGGTAGCGGGCGGTTTCACACCTCGCCCAAATGACTCGAAAGATGTGTGTCCTCACCTCCTCTCTACTCCACACACAGATCTCGGGATCGCCCCGAGATAAGCGAGATGTGTGTAAGTAGGCTATCGTCTTAGCCGAATACAACGAAAACATCTTGTCCAGAACGTGTCCCGAGATAAGCTAAACCGTTAAAACACATCGAGCCGGCCCGTTGCTAGCGCGTTAGCCTGGAGTTGATGCCTCCGCTGTTGCTGTTGTAATGTCAGCTGTTGCTTCGGCTCATTAACTTTCAAACAGTTCCTCGCTGTATATTTGATTTCCCTCGGAGAGCGGGAATTTTCAGACTTAAGATAAAAAAGATAAACAGTGTTCGAGTTTTCCAAAGTTAAAACTGATCCTAAACATACAGCTACACTCGGCTTAATATTTTTGCCTTCGAGCAACATATAGTGTTTCATGTTTACACAATAAGCACGGACGGATAATTAACAAAAAAGAAAACTGGGTCAGACGAGGTCAGATGTAACACACAGGAGATGTGAGGTTGATGACCTTCCTGAGATTGTAAGGCCTCTACCAATCAGCTGTTTTTCTTTTATATTCGCGATTATTTTAAGTGCTGACCCCTAGTGGCAGCAATGATTAATTACATAGAAAAGAAAAAGTCTGGTCTTTTACCCAGGATACCGCCTTCTTATTGCATGTTTCCAAAATATAAGCGAAATTAACTAAATGCACTATGGTTTTAATGCGACTATTTGGCAACAAAAGCCAATAAGACAAAGTTCTGCTATGATGGAGGTCCTGGACATGCGTCCTTTGGGAGCCAAACTTTCCATTTTACTAAAGCATGAGAACACTTTGAATTTAGGTCTTTGTTTGAGCTCTTGGCACAATTCGCTCAAATGATTACTGGAATAACACATTGAGGTAAGCAATTAATGCAGCTAGACATTAGTTAAACAGCAGAAACAGGCCTGTGTTCTGCACCTGCACAGCACAATAGCGCATTAAGTAGATGACATGATTTGAGTGGGAGAACAGAAGGATATCAGATTAAGTCTCAAAGCTATGCACAGTTAGTCATGAATTGGACAGGTCAGTGCTTAAAAAATTATCTAAAAATAGCAGCAATGTTGCTGCAGTTTAGTGAGAAAATAGGAATTGAGGAGAGTGAACCAGGATTAAATGTAAGTGAACAAGTGGAATGAAATGTAAAAACCAGGCCTTTTGGGTTTCATTTGCTTTGAGTGGTGGATTGCAGCCTCAGGATCGTCAGAAATGTGCTGCTTCTGCTTTCCCAGATCTCCAGTGGGAAGGTGCATGTGTGTGTGTGTGTGTGTGTGTGTGTGTGTGTGTGTGTGTGAGTGTGTGTGTGTGTGTGTGAGGGAGAGAGATTTCTGTGAGAACGAGTGTGTGAAAGAGTTAGGGGAGAGACAGACCGTGTGAAAAAGAAAAAGACAGACGTAGACAGTCAGACCTTGTTTGAAAAGCTTCATTATCTTCCAGCACATCTTTGAGCAGATGCACTCAGTCATATCTTTGAACATGTGACTGTGTACGACTGGGAAACGTCTACGTGTGTATCCCGTCACAGCTCATTGTTGTCTGTTTGTCTCATTTTGCCGATCCGACATCCGGAGCCTCATTCTTTGGTCCATAAAGGAATTTCGGGCTGAAGCCAGGGGTGATGGGGGCACATTGTCTGCACCCTCTGGTGGCAGGATGCAACAGCACAACCTGTCCTTTTGTGTGTGTGTGTGTGCATGTGTGTGTGTGTGTGTGTGTGCCTGTGCGCACTCAAAGGGTGTCTGTGTGCGTCTACGTGTTCATCTAGAGTCTGTAGAAAAAGAACGAGCCTCCTCAGGTGAGAGCACAATGCTGTATGTTTGTGTGGGGAGGCCACCCAGCATCAGCTGCATACCCTGACAAAGATAGGAGACCTGGCTTACAATTAGAGGTTTTTGCTTCAGCCAAAAGCAACATTGTTCATTTCAGTGAAAGAGCGGGGCCCTCACTGGGTCCCGAGCCACCTGGAGATGGAGGAGGGCGGAGGCGAGTGGAAAGTAGAGGGAAGAATAACAGCATTAGTGTCAGGGAGAAAATGTCACCGTAAGAACAGATTCATCAACATGTAAAGGCTATTATTATCGTCTCGAACGCGGCCCCGGCGTTCTTAAAACCCAGGGTGGATTTTTCAAGTAACGGAGCAGCATTGTTTCAGCCACCGGGTGCATCTGTGTGTATTTGCACGTCCAAGCCGGTGTAGAGAGAAAATAAGCCAGCACTTTTCCCCAGATTTAGGTCTAAGCTTGAATAAACTCTGACACTCCCTCCCTTATGAGTGATTGTCAAGAGGCTGTTTGTTGCTCTTGGCATGAACATACACAACTGTATACGTTTAAGCCGTGGTCGTCGTGGGGCATTCGAGAGTGAGATCATTAACATATGGGCCCAGCAGTGGTTTAAGGCCTGCAGCCATGCGCCCTGGGGGACGGCCCGACTGTGTAAGTGAATGCTGATCATATACTTCAGATATTATTACCTCTCCCCCGTGTGGAAAAAGCTCATTCACTAAGTGCTTAAACCAGAAACAGAGCAGCTGGTAGACAAGCAAACAAATCAAGCAACATGCATTTGTATTATTAGGAATTTTTCCCGAGAAAATAAAAAGATTTCAGGCTCCATCCCAAGAACCTGAACTTTTGATTGTTGCTTGAATGATTGAATTTCATGACCTGGATTTCTGCTGATATGTTGGACTAATAATAATAGCTTTTATTGAAAGTGTTTTTTTTTTCTTTTTTTCCCTCCCCCCGCTTTGATCATGAACTTCGTGACTTTTATCTATGCAATATTACAAAACCTCCAAAGTTGGCTCTCTGCTGCGTTCTCAAAGTTTTCCGTTTTTTTTTTTTTTTGTTTCATTTATTTTTATTTTTTTTTCTCTCACAACAACCCCTAAAACCCAAACAGTGGGAAAGGAGGAAAAACCGTGAAGACGTACAATTAAACATTTCAGCCCGTAATAAAACAGCAGAGGAAGAGTCACACCAAACAAACAAACCCGTCGCCGCGGTAACGGACGTAGCCCCTGCTGCGGCGGTGCATATGTGTCGGAAGTAGAAGTAGAAAATGTAGAAAAACGGCACCAGGGCTACGGGAAGCTCAAATCGGAATGGCTGATAGTACGTGTGAGCTGAGGGGGGGGGGGGGGGAAACGTTTTTGTTTTTTTTCTTTATTATTATTGTTTTGTTTCAGGCGTTCTGGAGGAAAGGTAGAGAAGAATAGCATCCTAATGAGGACCAGGCTCCTCCAAGATGAGGAAGGGGAAGATGTGCCCGGATACTAAACGCTCGCATGCGTCTCGTCCTTTACATTCGGGAGAGACATGTTGCAGTGCGTCGCAGCGAGGGTTCACACGCACTTATAGCTGCCACATGTCGGGGCCTCCCCGGTGCTCGTTGCCACGTGAACGCCATCCGAAATATTTTAATGATATACAGTGAGAGAGGGAAAGTGGAGCTGGATGATGGACGACCAGGCTGTGGTATGATGAGTTTACTTTAAAGGGGCCAAATAGAAAGCATGGCGACAGCTTTGGCGCTGGATGGGACAGACACATGACTAAGGCACTCTGTTTGACTGGTCAACACGTGCTGCATGTGTGTGTGTGTGTTTGTGCGCATCTGTGTGTGTGTGTGTGTGTGTGTGTGTGTGTGTGTGTTTGTGTGAGGCTCGCGGCCACAGCCGTGCCCGGAAAGGCTTGGAGCACAACCAGTCATTAGGAAGTCAGGCCGTCTGGAGTGCATTATGGGCTGGGTACTGTAACTCTTACAAGCGCAGGCTGCTATCAAATCAGAGATGAGGGGAAGAAGGAGGCAATGAGAGGTTTGGAGAGAAAGAAAGGGGGGGGCAGAGGAAACCGTCATACCTGTGTCAGACAGTAGATGCAAATAACCTCAGCGGTTTTCCTTCGACACTCTGGTTTGTCATGAGGAACAAAAGTGCAAGTACAAAGCCGCCCTCAAAGCGGGAAGGAACACATGCTTTTTTTTTTCTTTTTTTTTTACGAGTTGTTTGACTCAGGTCTGGTTAAGACGCAGGTGACTGCCTGGAAAAAAAGAGAGAAAATAGCAAAGAATGGGAAAAGATGAGAAGTTAATGGGAGAGGGGTGGAAAAAGTGAAAGCACAAAATGTGTGTTTCAGAAATGAGGGAGGAAGCACCTGACGTATGAAGGGATGGATGGACAGATGTGTGGCTGCAGGACATGGCGCTGGAGTGCAGAGTCCAGATGGTTCGCGCACAGCCAGAGTCTGACAAGTCTGACAAGTTTTGGTGCTTCACATCAAATGACTACTTAGGCTGGTTCTGTTTAGGTCTCATCAGATGGACCTGACTCACTTCAGACTAGACACACAGCGACAGAAAAGGAAAAGTAAGGGCGAGCTGAAAACACCGGAGACAGCTTGATGGAGCTGAAAGAAATGGAAGAGGAGGTTGCTTCGTTGACGGATGTTTAGTGACACATGAAGTCTCGCTTTAACTCATCTCTGTGGCTTGGCTCATAAAGTGCTGTGCAAGTAGCAGTCCTGAACATGATGATCGGTAAAGATGTGCACTGGAGTGGCCTGCAGTGCATGTTGGCAGAGCAGCTTTCCTTTCTCAGGGGGCTGTGAGCAGACACGGCGTAGTGCGTGATCACAGCGTCCAGGCTGGGATCCTGTCAGTAACAAACCACATTTGCAGGAAATGGCTGTTTGAGAACACTATCTAAATCACAGCTTATCATGTTTTCGTGAAACAAAATCTTGCCTCACGTAGTCACATTTACTAGAATGCAACGTTTGGCAGTGCAGAGGATATTTATGGAGAGGCATCCCAGAAGCCATGTTTTCTTTTCTACATATTGGGCCACTATAAAAGTCACTTTCTATAGATGAATAGAAACTTTATTGATCCCATGGGCAGGTCCTCTTCAGGAAATTCACATACACAGACTAATTCTATAGGCGTTTAACCCCCAGAGTGATTCGGTCTTGTAGGTGCAGGTGTTTTTAGTCTTAAATGCACTCACTTCTATTAAGCAGTAAATTACATTTTTGTACTTTAGACACAAAAACCAGGAGGGTCCCAGGGCAGCTGGGGAGACACAAGAGGGAGAGAACCAGACCGACTGGAAGAAACAGGGAATGGGCTCGGTGCAGTTAAGGGAAACACGGCACAGGTGCACATGTGGAAAATTACTAGAAAGGCAGGGAGTAAAAAGCAGCACACGACTATCGTGCAGAAACCTACCAACACAAAGCAGCAGACACTAAACAGAGACACAGACAACACAACATCAGGACACTGGTCACCCATGCCAACCAGATTGGAGTTTGTAGCCTAGAAAAAAAAAGAAAAAGAGAAGACCAGGAGTGGTTGCAGTGGTTGCTTTTAGGAAGCCCCCGAAACAGTTGGTATCCTGTTGGGTGACTAAAATGTTCAGTTGAGTTATGGCAAAAATCACTCTCCTCTTTTAGTTGATCAGAGTTTGTGTGGAAAGTCCCCCTGGAAAACATGTCAACACCCATGCTAAGCAAGCCACAGTGATTCAAACTGTGTCGACATGTGGAGGCTGTTTTTCTACAGTAATTCAAGATCGTAATACTTCTGTGGCGGCGTGTGGTGGATGGGCTGGTGATGTACCGATGGTGTAAGTAGGAAAATCAGCTTTCTCTTTTTTTTTTCTCTTTTGGAAATGAGAGGCTCAATGTAATAGAGAGATTATAGAAAGTTACCCTTACGGATATGTAACAAAGTCCAAAACCGACCATATGCAAAGAGTACACACAAATACGTAAATGTAACAGTGAACTATCCTCACCAGTCTTCCATCCAATGCTCTCGGGCCACAGTGAAAACACAGACGATGTCCGGGTCTGAAAAAAATCACGTGAGTCATCACCGTGCATTGCTCGACCGCAAAAATACAAACAGATTTTGTTGCTTGGTGAGTTTTGTGAGGAGTCCATCAGCAGGTTTGCAGAGACTCAATCCCTTGCAGAAGGGCAGCACAATGTCAAATTTTGTTGTAGCTACTTAGTTCAAAGAGTAGCCCGTTGATTTATCAGTTGAATTTTACCATTTTGGCTCCGTGGCGGAGGCAATCGGAGCTGGAGGCAGCCATTTAAGGTATCGTCTTTGACATCTTGACTTCATCCAGGTCGTCTGTTTTTTGATTTAGCGGCAGAGGAGGAAAGGAATTGCCTGGCAAACGTCTGGCCTTCATGTTACAGCATTCAACATATTGAAACACCTGTTTTGATTTATTGTGTTTGGGTAGTTGGCAGTGGATGGATTCCAGCACCCAGCTTCTTGCACACACACACACACACACACACACACACACACACACACACACACACACACACACACACACACACACACACACACACACACACACACACTGCCAAGAAGACACACAGGACCGCAACACACGTCTGTCTCTCGCACAAAATCACACACATAGACACACAAACTTACACGCCATACTCCTTACAAGTTTTACAAATGGCTCGGTTGAAAGATCAATCATGAAAGCAGACTTTCTGGAAGTCTGTGTTAATGCCTTTCGTTTCTGAGCCTGCCCCCGCTGAGCACAGGCCCACTGGCAGACAGCGGTAGAAACAGGAGAACAGCACAGTCCACACCAGAGGAGAGTATGGTGACCATACGTCAGTCTGCCCTGAGATCACCTTTGACACGGTCCCACCTGTCAGCCTGGGCCCGGGATCAAGCTCCCTTTTCTCTGAACCCGAGCGAACAAATGCACAGCAAAGCCTCTCTGGTGCTCAGCCAAATTTCCTCCTTCTGCCGGGCCTGCATCTATCTATCTGGTGCATAGAGGAGAGTTAAAGAGGAGCAAATAGATACTCCATCTGGCAGTTGTCTGGCCTTAGCTGTCTGTGGGACATATGATGGATTCTACCGGGAAAAGGCGCCAAAACACAAAATAGCTGAGGTCAGTAAGTTTAGGAAATCCCAAAAGTGGGAGAGGGCTGCACATCTTTTGTTGTATGAACGCTGGAGAGGGTTCTTGTGCCGTGCGTTCAGTCGTTATACAACTTAGCGTCTTACGTCACGCTTTAAATCACAAGCCGTGTCACCTTTTCTTTTTTCTTTTTTTCTGTGGTTTTTCCGCATTGTGCTTTAACATAAATCAACGACGTCTCCGTCTTTTCCTTTTTTTTTTCTTCTCTTGCTTCTCCCCCAACGGACCAGCTGGCATCAACTCCGCCCGTTCCGGTGGTTCGCGGCTGTCGTCACGTTGACGCACACGAACGCCATCTTAATTAGACGGTTCGGGGACGCAGACGACCGTGCGCCAAGGCCAGACGGGGTTCTTCCCTCCCCCCCCTCCCGTGTGTGTCACGCCGTGACATCATAGTCTGGGTGCTAGGACACCCTATCATTGGCATGATGGGGCAGGATGTGATGCGTTTCGGGGAGTGACTGAGCCGACCTCAGAGACCTGTCCCACAGAGCCCGGTCCACCGCGCAGGCCGGGCCTGCGAGGAAAGGAGCCCATGTGCCAGGGAAGTGTGGGCTGTGCCACTTCAGTCCAGGAATTCTTATCATGTTGACTTTTCAAAAGGGATGCACCACAGCGCGGTCTCGTCTGCAGCTGCGACAACAAAGTGATGAATGGAGTGGCCAGTGAGGAAGGGACATGCCCACACACTCACCTCCTCCCTCTCTCTTTCTCCCTTTACACCGTCAATCAGTTCACACACACACACACGCATACATACACGCACACACACATCGGCCTCGAATCCTGTGGCTGCCATACGGGTGGAGAAATTTGCGAGCTGTGGGGCTCTGCAGAGCCACTCTCCGGGGCCGTGGCCATAAAACAAAAGCACTTGTAACATGAAAGAATTCCTGCAATTTACAAGAGGAAGTGGAACATCTGAGAGACGATGTTTGAATTCTCAGTGTGCTCTTCTGGGCGAAGTGTCAAAGCCGGGGTGGCTGCTGCTGCTGCTGGCTGATGTCCCCCTCCCACTCTCTCTCAGAAAGCACCCCGCATCCCACCACCACCACCACCACGATTATGCACTTCTTTCCGTGCTAAATGTACTTCCTGCTCCCCATTACGCCGCCATGTCTGGGTGACCAGGGAGACCTCAGTAAAACATGTCCACCCTGAGTGCAGGCACCCACCGCGCGCTGCTAAGGGGCCGTCGAGGGCTTCACTTTGAACCTGGCAGCTCCAGGGAACATTCCTGCCTTGAAAGGTTTATTTGGTTATCTCTCCAAATGTCCTGAGGTGAAATATACTGTTAAGTAAACTTAGCTGATACAAACCAGTTGTAGGCATGCAATAGTAAACAGATTGGAAGCGCTCATGAAATGGTTGCATCGGAGCAGTGTGCTGCACACTGTCTGCCTCCACCCTTTGCGACGTCAGAAGTAGCAGGTTTTTCTCATAATGCGCCAGAACGTTAGATGGAGCTTTGCCTGAAGGCAGCATGGGGTCTGAACTTTTACAGGTTCTCCGGTTTTGTGTCTTATTATTGTCTCAGCCTCGTTGTGCTTTTATGACGAGGCTCGAAATATATTGCACAATTGCTAAATTTTATAGAGATAAGGGCTCGGTTGTCCTCTGAACGACTCGCAGAGGCACTGTTCCATTCTTTGCAAATGAGTGTGTAGCGAGTGTGTGACCTGCACGTGTTTGTGTGGAAGTGTGTGTTTGCAGTTTTCCAGAATTTGGTCTGCATTCATGTGGATAATTATAACTTTATGGAGATTTTTCTTCCTCCCTTCCTTACGACCACATCTGCAGCAGAGGCAAATAGTAGAGGAAGGGTGGAGGCCAAACCTTCTGGTTCTCTCTTTCTCCTCTCTCTGTTTCTGTCTTTCTCTCTGCTTTCTAACTCCTTACCCTCTCTCTCCCTCTCTCTCTCTCCCTCTCTCTCTGCCCCTCTTGCCTCCTGTCGCTCATCTTCCTCCATGGCCCGGACCACCTACGTTTGGAGCCTTGGGTGGACCCAGAACCATTGCTATCAGCGCAAGTGTACTCAAACGTCCCATAATGACTTCCACTTAGAGGCAGTCCATAAACACTCTCAGATGCACAGAGACACACTCAGAGGGCTCATGCAGGCTGGCTGCATGCTTTCCTCCTCCGCAGAGGCTGCACTCACTTAGCTAGTTTCCTTAATTCCTTGCTTAATAGGAATCTGTTTGTTTGTTTGTTTGTGCACTGGTTCGGTGCTGTTTATTTGGCTGCCTGTTTTATGACTTTAAGTTAAATCCTTCGAGCCACCCTCGGAGCTGTGTTAACCTCATGTGTGTGTGGCAACATTCACGTATTAAACTCGAAGCTTTTTACAGTAACTCTGCTGAGTTTTCCGGCAGTGGTTAGACCTGCGGTGAGGCTACCTCCACGAAGATTTACCCATCAGGACGGATTCATGACTGCGTACGATCCCGAAAAGCTGCGGGGTCCCACGCCTGCGGACCATGATGTCACGCCACGTCGCGTAATTATGTTTTGCTTTATGTTAAATACCATAAAACTCATGGGCACTGCAAGGGTGGAACTGACATATTCCTCTAACTCATTGGATGACCTCAAGCTAATTTAACTGCGGCGCGTCACCGTGATTGGTTTAAGCGCAGCTCCGAGGAGGATGATTAAAAACGACAGTTTGCTCCGTGCTATTTGTTTGTCTTCTCAGTGATGTCACTTTGAATCTACGTGGGCATTAAAACGAAAAATGAATAATGAGATGACGGATTTATTATGACAGTTACGCCATTACTTAAAGGATAATTCACCGCATGGATTATTTTTGTGACTCTGGCATCAGTTCCTATCGGTGATGATAAAACTGGACTTTCCATGTTTATTGCAGTGACTTCAGTGACTTTGCAAGAGACTTAGCGGACCTTAAGAATAGAGTTTCCGAGATTAGTTTCATGTACGACTTAAGCTCGGGAGCAGAGCATGAGATGCTGCGACTGTACAATCAGATTACAGCCCAGCATCCTCGTCCAGCTTTGATCTGCTGTACTTGCTGTACTTGTTTTTTTCCTGTGCACACAACTTCTGACAAATAAAAGGCTGTAAGACACAAGTACCTCTTCCACATTTATCTTTGTACAATGTCATAATAAGTCATGGAAATGATGAAATAGTCCTAAAAATGTGAATTAATTACACCATTCGCTCACACTCACACCTAGGGCCAATTCAGAGTCTCCAGTTGGGCCTAAAAATGGATGTGAGAGGTACCCAGAGAAATGTCCCTCGGTCTGACTCAGAGTCAAACCCAGGACCAAATTCCTGTGAGGCGACAGTGCCAGCTACACTGATGATATTCTACATTTTAGCTAATGTCAACAAATCCAGTGAAAAGTTCCTAAACGACAACTCCCACAGAGGATAATGAGGCTCCGAACTCCAGTGGTTCCAATCAAGAAGGGTTTGTTGTAAATGTTGAAAAACAGAGCACGGATAAAGAAATGAAAAGAACAAAAAAAAAACGCCAGAGTAATATCCTTAAACATCTGGGTACTGTTGTGTTCAGCAACCTAACTCAAACAGGAGTAAATTGTGCTCTCTGGGTCTGGGATTATTTTCAGTGGTGGATTTGGTACAGCAAGTTAATGGAGGGACGAGGGAACATGAGAGCCAGCGCATTGCTACGGCTCGTTTTGTGCGTTTGCTTCCATTCGTTGCTGCTTTTGTTTGTTGATGGTACCGGCAGGGAAAAACATCACCGGACATATCCTTTAATAAAGCATAATACATTGGCGGACAAATCGCCTACGCTGTCTTGACACCTGTGAACACGCACTTGAGCCTGACTGTGCCAGAGGAATGTCAGAGAAGTCCAGCGACACCATCTCTATCGCAGCACCTGGAGTTTATCTCCCGCCCGAGATAAACACAAATATTCACACATCATTCTGCGTAAAAACCTCCTAAACGCATCACACACTCCCCGTTGTGAGAGATTAGGCGCTCTATCTCCTGCCTGCTCTGACAGGATAACGATAGCACAGCGATAGACCTTTGGAAATGACATTTTTGCCAGCAGACTGTAAAGGCTGTTACGTGACAACAGAGCATCTCCTGAAGGTTGGAAAGAGAGGAGAGGAGAGAAAAGAGAAGATTGAGATCAGACTCCCAGCTGCTCTGCTCCCATCTTCTATCAATGTTGACATTTGAGAGTGTTTTATATCATGTCAGAATGTGGTTTTGAACCCGTGCCACTGACATTGTGGTTCCGAGGCCGAGCTGTGGAAAACAGATTTGAATGTGTCTCATGCTTTTTTTTTTTCTTTTTCGCTGTTTGGGATTTCCAAACCAAACATGAAGAGAGACCCTGATATTCTATATAAATGACAAGCATGTGCATGCGCTCATGTACACACACACACACACACACACACACACACACAAATCCAGAAATGAATCAAAGACAGTAAGATAAAAACATCCAATAGCCTCTTTCATCTGGTTTGTTTAGAATTTTTCCATCTCGTGTTTATCCCGCGAGCAAAACTATGCATCTTGTTTTGCAATCAGCCAGACTTTAATCTGTTTGGGACATTGTCTCCGCTTCTATCAGTACACAGGTGAGTTATCGCTGCAGCTCCGCATCCTGCCAAGCGTGGGGTTTCACAGCTCCGGGGCCGCTATCTGCGCTCACGCCGAGCGGCTATCTCCTCATGGGGGCCGCGGGGGCCGACATGTCCTCAGCAGCTCGCCAGATCAGAGCCCGGCCTCCATGTGCCCGCTCCGAGGCGATGTTGCAAACCTCGGGAGATTACATGATGAGCAGATGGGGAGATATCGTGTAGACATGATGTGACGGGGCAGGTGGGTCGGGGGAAGGAACTAGGACAGTATTTGTGCTTTTTTTTTCCCTTTTTTATATTGTGTGAGTAACTAGGAAAAGATGCTCTCACTTAATGGTCTGTTTAAGACCCCGAAGCAGGAATTTACAGAAACCCTATGAAGGAAGACCAAACACGAGAGAGATAAAATCGTTTACGGTAAACAGAGAAACGTACGTATAAGCCGAGCTGAAGCGCAACCTAAAACTACCTGCATGCCAGTCTCAATGGACCACTGGTCTTGATAGAGCAACAAATTGCTGCGTGGTTTTAATCTGTCTGGTTTCAGATGCAGGAGCACAATCTGATACTACCGTGGTGCTGTTTTCTCCAGCAGCTTTGTTTTGTTGCTCCGGGACTGAAGACTGAAACTGACCAGTCAATGGAGCTCGCCTTTCTAACACATGGCCAACGTTATGCAAGGGTCTATTTTAACCCAAACCATGAACTTTTCCCGAGACTATCCAAGTGGTTGTGTTGCCTAGCAAAACAGAAAAACCGCAAATAAAAAATGAAACTGACAATAATACGCAAATTAAGCCAACAGTACGACAATAAGTTCCAGACCGGACTTGAAAAGCAAACTCATTTACCCACCATGGCTGGCTCCCTCTGTGGATTTGCTCAGTTTTTACTCGGTTAAGATGACAGACCTCGAGCTGCATTAATTATGATGTAGCAGCGACAGCACCAAGACACAAGCGCCGGAGCTGTGACATCTTTGCCCGATTGGAGAGGCCACGCTCGAGCTTTCCAGGAAAGATATTTGGGACAGAAACGTTGGAATGATCTTTTCGGCCAGCTGCAAAATAAAGCACCGCAGCTGGCGTTTGAAGTGGCAGTGGCCCGTCACTTTGTGTCACATAAAAACTGTGTTTTGCTTCAACAGGGCGTCGTCACGAAGGAAGGTCCGCACACAAGAGGGGGACCACCGTGATCTATCCAGCATGCATCTGGAGTCCGTGTGGCGGCCGCCATCGTGTTGTGTCTGAAGGTACCGGGGAGGACGCGGCATCTCAGGCTGCTACTAAACCGGAGGTTTCGTTTGAGTCAGGCTTAAGGAGAAAAATATGCCTGTGCACTTGGAGTTACATCCTCTTCTTTCTATTTTTAGCTGTGAAAGAAGCTAACTGGCAGAAAATGGTCTTAAGGAGTTCTTCTTGACCTTTGAAATGATCGTTCAGCCAGACCCTTTGGCTTCCGATGAAGTGCGAGCGTGGTTTGTTGTCACTCGATCTAATGATGGACGGACTTGTACTCCATCTGCAAAGACAATGAGACCTGACTAAAAAGCCTGAGAGAAGGAGGAAAAAAAAACAAACAGAGCACCCCGTGATGAGAAGAAATCTTCCTCGCTGAGTGTTTCTTGGCACTCGTCCTAGATGAATTGCCCCTTTAATCTGGCACTGCATCTGGTTTTATCCTATAAATACGTCATGGATCTGGCTTGAAGCTTCCAAAGGCCTGTCTTCGTTTAAAAGCACCTTGCTACCGGGAGACTCAGTTGCTACAACAGTGCGTAGAGGTGGCTTCCCTCTCCCGGGGTCACCAAGAGTTCCTCGTAGGGTGACTCAATTACCACTTGCCAGCGAGTTCATTAGACTTTGTGACTCACTACGTGGGTCCGTGAGTCACCTAGACGAGCTGTAGCATTTCCCGCAACACAAAGAGACTTCATTGTTTTTCGTAGGTACCCACTGTTTGGACAGGATAGCGCCCATAATTGACCTCGCTTTGATGTTCCAGGTTAGAGGTTTCGTCTGCATAGTGTCACTCCGCAGGCAACCTGAACTTAATGGCATCCTCTCGCTGTCACTCCTGAACTATTTGGTGGGGGTGGATTACAGTCCAGCGATTATACTCCCCCCCCCACCCCCCCACCCCCCCCCTTTCCTTATTTCCTTATACAGCCTCGACCATTACAGGTGACATGAGCAGCAGAGCAGAGGCTGGAAGTGAGTAAGTTAAGAGTCACTGAGGCCACATCCAGACCACAGTGGATAAACCTGGGAACCTCATTTACAAGTGAAAATTACTTCCAATGAAAACACTTTTTTAAAACGTTCTGCGGCTGCTAAATCCACAGCCAACGAAAGCTCTTTTTTTCTCATGCGTTGCGTGTTATTGCAGCTACTTCGGTGCAGTGAGTAATTTCGTTCGTGTCTTGACAGTGTTATTAGTCATTTGATATTTCATACGATTAATTAATAGACAAATTGTGAAGGGTGCTTTGCCTGGATTTTGCTTAATTGTGGAAACTCAACGCTGTGACATTTCAAGTTGAGAACCATACAAACCATCATGTTTACTGTCTGTCAGCAGCCACTCACACTCGGAGTAACTTTATCTGGACCAGACTCGGGATGACACAAACCAGTTATACCACTTGGTGTCTGCAGATGGGAAATCACCTGATAATCCTTATTGCTGGTGGGTGTTTGTAATTATTTTTTAATGCCGTTATCACAAATCTCCCGTGACAGCTCCGCTACAGAAGGTGCTTTCTCATGGCAATAATGTGATTCATTTAATAGGGAACAAGATGTAATTAGCAGATAAGTTACCTGCACAAGAAGGGTATTCATTTGTGATTCCCATTTTAGAAGGGGGAGCACTTTTTTGGTTCTCTCATGACAAAAGAAAACTCCAAAAATGATCTTGTAACCTTGAGAGAACTCAGACGTACTGACATATTTTCCAACCGAACAAGTACAGTAAAACTTAACCATTTGATCTCTGCCGGACTCAATCTAACCTTTCGGGCAAAAAAAAGAAAAAAAAATTATAGGGTGCGACAAAAATGGCTGCCCCACAGAAGGCCAGAACGTGGAGGACAACGTGAGCTTTCGTATTTTCTCGACGCCCGAAGACCAGGGCCTGACTCATGCGTATTCGTACCCTCACACGCTGGACTCTGCCCCCTCATGCACCTCTATCTCTGGGGTGCTGAGAGCAGAGATTTTGGTTCCATCATCGCGGGCTGAGTGGCTGCAGACAGGAAGAGCCGGCCCATCTGCTCAAGTAGTTTGCTGCCGTTGCTGTCTGCGGAGGACGTTAGTGTTTTTTCGAGCGCTGTTTCTGTTATTGAGCATTAATGACGGCCTGCTTTTCAGCTCATTTCGGCTCGGTGCAACGTGTGCTTTATTGACGCGATAAAATGGACAATATCCATCGACACATCGGGTGTGTGTGTGTGTGTGTGTGTGTGTGTGTGTGTGAGGGGGGGGGTTGAAGGCGAAATCATGACCACCTGTGTGATCTGATGTGATACTCCTCACTGGTCTGTTCTTGGAGAAACATATGATGTCTCTATGGTAACGTTAAAGGCTTTTATATGGTAGTATACCCCCGTCGTGAGCACCGTTTGTTACATGCAAGTAATCCTAAGTGTTTTGTGCTTGCAGAACGCATTTACTCTAAAGACGTTTTGGAGCAGCTACATACCCCAACACCACAATGGACACACACACACACACACACACACACACACACACACACACACACACACACATAGACTTCAAAGGAAGCAGAAATTATAGCCTGCATACTAACTGGGGCCTGGCACACTCTCCTTGGCTCTCTCCTTGGCTCGCCTTCATCTGAAATAAATACACTCGCAAATACAAAACAGGCAAATACAAAACCAATGAAACACATGTTTTCCTCGCAGTCCAAAGCCATTGTTTTTTCCCTTTCATTTCTGAGGCGGAGGGTTGTATTTTTAAAAAATTCAGGTGAATTCTTGTGTGATTGGAGTGCGGGGCCCTGCTTTTTAATGAGGAGTTCATCCTCGCAGCTGTGCAAGTTTTATTGTTTTTAATCATACACTCAGGTACAGCCGGTGGTTTTGTGCACATAAAAAGAAAAAAAAAAGGCAGACACACACACACACATGCAGTTATATCCTTCATATGCATTGATGTTGTGATGGATAAATGTTAAGACAGCCACATGTGCAGATGAGAAGATGTTCCTTTAAAAGTTATCTTGACACCGCAGCAGCGGGAGATAACAGCCTGCGAGGGTTCAAAATGTTAACAACTACACTCTCCGAGCCTCGACTCCCATCGCTCTGCCACAAACCGTTACTATCTCGTTTCGGTTCTTAAAATTTGATGGAGTGATCGTTCCACTCCGAGTCTTGTCAGATAGGAGGCAAATGTGGGCATCATATTTCCAAGGATCGTCACAATATATTTCTCCCTGGAGGCAAAGTTAAACAAAACCATTCCAGGGATTCCTGGGCTCTGAGTATTATCTCCTGTTTGGACCACCGAGTGCAAAGAGGAGGCAACCTGCAAACTTTTAAAGATGGGGTCTGAACATCTAAGCATTTGGAGCTACGCAAAATGTTTTTGACGTGTCAGGCAAAAAAAAAAAGAAAAAGAAAAAGAAAAGAAAGCCTTTAACAACTGAGAGGACGGTATGTTTTTTAGTGCGGCGGGTTTATAAAGTACATCTGCTTTCTTTGTTTAGAGAGAAATGTTCTCTCTCATCTTTTTCTTCCGCTATAAATCAGAGACCACAATGGCACAGAGAATAAAAGTCAGGGACAGCAAAGCTCTGTTGTACATCTCGAGCAGCAAAAGCAAAGTCTGTGTTTATGCTTTCATACATTTGTTTGTGCTGACTCCTTGTCTGTCTGTCTGTCTGTCTGTCAGTCTCGGCTATCCATCATTTCGAATGCCTTTATTTTCAAAACACTCTGCGCTCTTGTTTCAGGAAGTACACACTGAGCGGGGATGAATGGGAATTGCGTTTCCTTGTTAGTATAAATGATTAAATTCATCCTCCTCGTTCACTAAACGTTTGAGAGAAATTGTGGTGGATGTCATCAATTTACCCTTCATCATTCTTCCTCTCTGACTTTGAACACTTTGCCCGCTGCCTGATTGGTATTAAAGCTGTGGAAAGATTGGGTAAGCTATTATTTTGGGAGTTTCTCTCTTGCCCTCTCTCTCTCTCTCTCTCTCTCACACACACACACACAAGGCTGGTTTCAGTATAGTTTCTCCTACAACTATTTTCAATAACCAAAGTCTGCTCCAAACACACACACACACACACATACACACTAGAGGAGCCAGCTGGACGAGGCCCACCCCGCAGCCTGATCTTGTTAGCGGTGCGGTGGAGAGCGCGGGCCACACCTCCGAAGAAATGAAAGAAAAGATGGGACGGAGGGAGAGAGAGAGAGAGAGAGAGAGAGAGAGAGAGAGAGCAGTGCTCCGGGTTCGACCCCTGGTCCCTCTCACGTTATCCTGAGGCGTGGACCTCCGGGGCTCGGCGGCGTCCACGGCGCCCGGCCACGGTGCACTGTGGGTAACCTCCAGGATCAGAGTCACGACAGCCGTCCGCTCTGCCACGTGTGTGGGCACAAACAGATGCTCTCCCGGTCTCATCCGCACACTCAACGACGTCTGCATCGGGCCGACATCTTGCGAGACGACTCGACGGACGTATGCACGCCTGCCGCAAGAAAACAGCCCGTCCGCGGAGAGCATCAAAGAAGCCTCGCATACCTAAACGACTGAATAGGTTGTTTGTCATTGATTTCCGATGCAATCCACATGATTGTGGTGACAGATTTTCCAAAACAACTTACACGGTTGCTGAAAAAAACAATAAAAAAGAAAAAAAAGAAAAACCCGTTCACGTGCATTCCCAGATCCTTCGTACGATCACGTGTCTAGAGAGAGCGAGAGAGAACCCTTGGAGATGTTAGAGGAAAACAATATATGTCCTTTTGTTAAGTCAGCCGTTCTCTTGATCTTGATAAATGTTCAATCGAGGGGAATAAAAGCTGAACCGGAGAAAACCGACACCGCCTGCCAGCAAGGGAGGGATGTGAACCCGAGTCTTTCGAGGCCAAAATCCATCATTTTGTATCATTAACACAACACGAACCGCTGGAGTATGACGTGTGTCAAAATACCATGTGCTGCGAGTTCACCAGTGTCGTCATAGGTCACTCCGGAGAAGAAAAAAAATGAAGTCTTCAGATTCTTGTGTCACGGCTACGGTATTTTGACTACTTGCGACCGTGCTGCAGGTGTCCGGTGTCACGCTCCCCGCTGACGCCGGGAGGAAAGGCCGAGGTCTCGTAACGCATCCACATCGCTAAAAACGTGTCAAACCAGCGCACTGACACGAGATGTTTGTTGCCAAAATTAGTCATGGCTTTATTTGGACATTGAGCAAGAGCATCTGCAGCACAAATTCTTCGAGTACTTTTGGAGGTTTTGTTTTGTTTTTGTTTTTTTTTCTCTTTTCAGTGTTTTCTTTGCATTTATGTCCTCCTCGGTGAATACAACGTTATCACGTCCTCAAACCCGATGACAATAAAACCCAAGTGGCAATAAACTGTATTTTTTCTATTCAAGAGCTTTTTTTACGGCGCAGTAATAGTTTTATAATTCTGCTTTTGCTTCTGGGAGAGAAAGAGAGAGAGAGAGAGAGAGAAACCATTATTTTGCGTGACCACAAGGGGACGCTTGTCAGGAGAACGTAAACACGCAGAATAAAACAACCGATGCTGTCATTTTTTTTTTTTTTTTCCTTTTTCTGGAAGAGAGTCTCGAGGCACATATGTAACTCCCATTTGCAGAAATCTGATTTATATTAGGCTGCACTAATGCATGCAGGTTACAGTGGAATGGAGCGGAGCAACATATTGCCTGGGAGGGGGCTAGAAAGTGATGGAGGTAGGAGTGTGTAAATGTTTGTGTGCATGTATGTGTGTGTGTGTGTGTGTGTGTGTGTGTGTGTGTGTAGGGGGGTGGGTTGGGGCTGAGCTCACAGCTGGGAGAATGGTGTGCTAACCCTGCCAAAGCCTCAGCACATGACTCCCACCACTTGTCAAAATCACCATGTGTGCAATAATGTGATTACAGTCTGGTTACTATTATGATTTAAAACAACAGCTTGTGCGGAATGGAAGAAACGCACTGCCCCACACAATGTGTGTCTGTGTGTGTGTGTGTGTGTGTGTGTGTGTGTGTGTGTGTGTGTGTGTGTGTGTTGGAGGGTAGGAGAGGGTCTGGAAGGGGGCAATATGGGTAACAGGAGTAGGGAGGGAGTGAGTTGGATTTGCGCCGCAGCACCCTCCCCTCCCTCTCCCATCTATGCCCTGCAGGGGGACACTGGGTGGGGGTTTCAGGGTGACTGTCTGGGTCTTGTCATGGATTTACAAGTTGGTGGGGGGGGGGGGGGGTTGGACGCTTTATGTCATTTTCTCCCCCCCTCTGTAGCCCCTTACACCATGCGCAGCCTCCCCCCTCCTTTCATTCCAGGTTACACAATCACTGCACTGCACACAAGGGGTTGTCATCACAGGTGCAGTCGAGATTGGCCAGGATAAAGGAACGCTTCCAGCTCAAGATGTTTTTCCCCTCGCTTTTCTTTTTTCCTCCACCAGCTCCTTCCCTCTCCTTTCTTGTTTTCCCTTTTCTTCTCACGTCCTCCAGTTCTTTCTTTGACTCATATTTGTTGCACACTTTTCACTTATGTTTCCTCCATACTGGCCCATTTCCTTCACTATATATCATGTTCTCCGTTCGGAGCAGGCTGCTTTAAAAATGGAAAAACAAGTCACCGTTGCCGCCACACAGGGTTTGTCCTTTGCCGTGATTGAAACAGGATTCTGTCCTCTCCAGCTCGAGGAACCCAGCCCAAAACTCTCACTCATATACGCCTCTCGACGGTGCCTGCCCCTTGGCTCACTCCTGCGGAGCGGTCAGGCAGCCAGCGCAGCAAAGGTGTGAGATCACCAATTTGCCAAAATCGTGAATATGTGTCTGTTTGTAATTACGCAGAAAAGGTCTCTCAGCCGCAGAGAATGGTGAGTCTCCTTTTCGGTGGTACAGCCTTGGCCGCAGGGCCAGATGGAACGGGGGAGAGAGGGAGGGATGGAGGAAGGGAGGGAGCGAGGGGAGGAATGTAAACTGTAACCAGGCAGCCCAGCATGTTAGAAGCTGGACCCGATCCACACGATGCCAACCGGGCATGAAGGCAGCTCTAACGATTCCCTCCTGGGCATCTGGAAGTGGGAGAGACTGAGTGAGTGAGGCCCAGGCCCACAATGCCACCCATCTCGGAGCTCAGCTAAGGAAAACAAACGCCAGCGGTCACAGAGAGGGGATTTCCGGTTAGAGTCACCTAATACCTCCCTGGAATCTCAGAGGTTTGGAATCCAGAGTTGTGGAAGAGCCCGGGCTGCTATAAGCCACACAGCAGCGATGTAATACCACTTTTAAGTTTCACCTCTTCGTATTAACTCTGCCGGCTTAGCATCAGGCTCTGTATCCCTTTCTGCGCCGGCTTAGCTCAAATGAGGGAAATAACAGTGGATTTCACCGGCAAGAATGGAGAGATCAAGCGCGTTATCCAGTTTTACAAACAAGCAAACGCTTTAAGCGTACGACTTCCCGAGGTTCGCGTCTTGAGCGGCGCTTTTCCCATGATTGATCCCCGTTTGTGACAAGTCGGGGCAGTCTTTTTGTAAAACACATGCAGGAAATGAAAGCGAGCAATATCTGAACCACTGAAAGTGGGTGAGGAGGAGGTCAGGTGCAGGATCTCCGCCTCTGGGCTCGAGGACAGGATGTGTTTGATGTGAACGAGACCTGAGGTGACCAGGTGCTGCAATCGCTGCTTGCAGGCAGGATTGCTCAGTAACCCTGGTAGCGAGGCCCCTTATCCGGGGCCTTGCCTTAATTCTTTCACCAACTCCTTTTTCACAGCAGATGTTGTTAGGCAGACAAAACCCAGACTCCTAATAGAAATACTTTCAAAAACTCCCTGTTGGCTTTTTAGGGAGAGAACCGATTGTGAGGCATGTGTAAGGTCGTGTGTGCTACGGGTTTTGGTCCAATTGGTTTTACGGCCCCTTTTGTGTCCTGTGATGAAACATCTGTGCACTTTTTGCGGATGGGCTGCAGTCGAGAGCACTGGGTCCATACGTGTCTCGTGTGTGCTAGGTGCGGCCCAAGCTGTTTACATCTTGGGCCGAGCCAGAGCTGTGTTTTCACCAGATCGGTAACCATGTCCTGCTAGCGCTCCGACGTCTCCGGTTTCATCAGTCAGGGTTTTTCTGTGCACCGGGGACAGCTGCGATGAAGCAGCTGTGCAGGAGTGCATGTGCACACATATATATAGGTTTAAAAGAAAAAAAAAAAGGTGTGGATGTGCGGCTCGCAGCTCGTGTGACCCCTCGCCCCGACGCCGCTGGACGGCGTGAACGAGCGAGGTCACCGTGCACTGCGGCCTGATGGGAGTTGAGGCATCTGTCTCAGCCGTGATGAATAGCGAGCACCTGCACTACTCACGGAAATCAGCGAGATTGAGAGATGGAAGGAGGGGAGGAAAGAGAGTGAGTGTCCAGCTCCAAAAATTGGCAACGAGAGACCTCACCTGCTACAAGGCATGGAGCAATAAAAACCTCCTCCCTGAAAAACCTCCCGTCCGGCCTCCCCGAGAGCTCCACAAACCCCCGCCCCACAGACACACACACACACACACACACACACTACAATGCACACAGATACATGCAAACACACACGCGCACACACACGCCAGCTCAACCTGCTTTATTGGAGATGTTTGTCTTTCTAATGTGCAGGACCTCAGGGAGAATCAGACTTAATGCAAGGAGACCGCAAACTCTGAGCTCTCGGGTCTTAATAAGGACTAACCACTCACCAGGCTTGGCCGGAGCTGGACCAGGAGTCAGAGGGGAGAGAAAGAGAGAGAGAGAGAGAGAGAGAGAGAGAGGGAGAGGATGAGTGATGATGAAGAGAGAGAGTGTGAAGCCGAGTAAGAGAGTTTGAGAAGACGAGAGAGAGAGAGAAAGAGAGAAAGAGAGGGGTCGGGGATTGTTTTACAAACAGAATTCCTTTAATTAATCACCCTGTTTGAACAGCTGGCCTACTCGAGACAGGTCGTAACGGGATCCCTACGTGGAAGTGCGGATTACAGATGCGGATTCGGCAGAAAAATATTAGCTGTCAAACGTTGCGGGCCGAGAGGTGCAGGAGAAGGCCCCTGTTTCCTGGTGGTGAGAGAGCCGCGGATGGAGAGGGGGGGTCACATGGCTCCCCGAGGACTGAGGCAGCACGGGGGTGGGGGGGTGTGCGTACAGACGGGTGAGAGGGGGGTGTGGACCTCAGGCCAGGGGGCAGACCCCGGGGCCGGCAGCGGGTCCCCCAGGGCCCAGTCCGGTGCAGCAGTCTAGGACAGAGGTGGGAAGGAGGAAAGTGTTTGAAGGGGGGGGGGGGGGCTCAGATTTAGGGTCAGGCTCTGATATGGGACTGGAAACTCTGAGACCCCCCGGGTTTGCATTTATGTACAGGCCACACATAAACAACGGAGAGCAGCTGTCAGGAGGGAATGCGGGATCCTAGTGGGACGTGTTTATTATCGATGTCCCGGTCGAGGCATTGACATCATGGTTAAGAGCACGGCTGTGAAATAGTTGGCTACCTACGCTTTGTAAATAAATACATTCTGTATGTAGGTCACTTTGTGGACAGGCCACTGGCAATTGTGAAGAGAGGGAGGCTGCTGTGAAATGCTTTTAATCACAAATATTCACAGCTGAAAGCTTTAAATGTGGGTTTTCTGTGGGGGGGCTCCTTTGATTTCTTTTCTTTTTTATCGCCCTCCTCACGTGTTTAGTTAGCTCAGAATTTATGAGTTGAGGTTTCAGACAAAAATCAGTGGATTCTCTCCTGGAGGAAACACAAATGCCTAAGTTTGCGTGTTGGGCAATTGTATCTCGACTGTACTGCTTTTGGAGGAAACGGAGGGAAATCCAAACTGGATGCAGCTTTTATGTTGCCCCATCCAGTTGTTTTCAGCTGCGCTGCACTACTGAGACGCGCCGCCCGAATCCTCGAGTACCTCACCGAGCACAAATTAATTTCACTGTATCGCTTCCAGGTGGCGAAGAAAAACCGGGGAACATTCGTAACGTCAGCCAAGCAGTCTGAGACAAATACTATGCAACAGCTGTTACCCAGACAGGTGTGACCTGATAAACCCAACTGCAGAGAATAGAAAGCGAATAGAAATGCTGAGCTGATGGCCTGGATTTTTCAGCCACTCTCACCTGGGCACACCTGTTCCCCTGGTCCCCATCAGGCCAGTATCCCACATACACTGGAACGCTCTGCTCCATTCAGCTCGTCCACTGTACTACTGGAGTTTCGGCCGAGCCATTTTCTCTGCCTGTCTACGATTTTGGACTCGTGCTCTCGCTCCCCTATTGGAAACGTTTTTCCCATCTCATGCCTCGTTTTGACTTTGGCCAGTGTTCGACCTGGACTAAACTTCAACGTCTTTGTTCCACTGGCCCGGACTCAGAGTTGTGTGTCTGGGTTCAAACCTGCGGTACAACTGTGAAATCCAGAACAGCTACTAATGGAGCTTGTGGTGAGATTGTTTTGTCAACTGTTGTTTCCAAGGTCAAGAATGAACTCCAAGGCCACGCACCACAGGCAAAAACATTGTTTTTGTTTTCCAAGCATTGGTCAGTTTTGAGATTATGGGCTACTCTGCCTCCACGGTATGTCATTTTTCAGACAAGTGCAAACAAATCCGTCCACATGCCCACATTTGTGTGCATTTCAGTTCAGATTTCTGTATTGGAAATGCATCCAAATGAATGCATATTTAATGAGACAGGTTCATGATGTTTTACCCCATTCAGCTATACTTTCCGATTGATTATCAATACATGTCTGATGAGGCCCTTTTTTATCATACCATAACACAACTGTAACACATAATCTGTCACACATACATACAACTTTTCAGTTTCCAAATATTGCTTTCAAATATTGTAGAATAATCGATAAGAAGGTTTCTCCAAAGGCGATTGCTCATATATCATTCCTTGACTGATTTGTAGTACATTTTACTTCTAAAAAATAAGGTGAAAATTGATTTTCAATGGTTGTTGAGAGTCTTAGTCTGATTTATGGAGTGATAAGAGGAGATGTCCAAAATTCCCTCAGTGAAAAAAACCTTGACTCCAACATGTCAACAAACCGAAACAAGAATTTGTTCCTGGCCTTATCTTTAGAGAGGTTGATATCTCTATTTTGGAAATCAGAGATTTCAGATTGATTAGATATTGCCACCATTTTACATATTTAAAATGTGTGAGGCAAAAAAACAGCTTTTACCAAAATAACCAACAAGGGAAATTCTACAGCAATCTTGATTTGCCGAAATTTTGCAGCATCTTCAATCTTAACGTCTTGACAACAAGTGTGTTTGAAAAGTATCTGCTGCAGTAGATCAAAAAACGATAACGTGTAATTTAAGGACCATTGGAGAATGAGCTACTTACTCCCTTTTCAATTGAAAGATATAGTGATGCTATATAAAGCACATGTTTCTCAATTACCTCCATAAAAGAATGAGCAAAAGGCATTTCTGTGTATTATCTGTATATTACCTTCCTGCTCTTCTCCTACCAAGGAGACTTTAAAAACAAGTTTTTCTTGGATAACTTTCTGTGAGAAAATGGACTACTGTCTCCACTTCCTTCCACTTTTTTTCCCCTCTTTTAAACCTCTCTGTCTTTCTATCTCTCCCCTTGTCTTTGTCTAAGTGTCTAATCCTGTCCAGTCAGTGCGGGAGGAGAAAAGGGAGTAATGTTGCCTCAGGTGCTTGATTGCCAGAACACTCACTTACACTGTATTTACATGCGGGGCGGGGAGGAAACAAATGTTCACCGACCACACACACCGCGCAGTATACACACATAACCAAGATGTATCACTCTAATTGTGTAAACAGCAATATTACTCTCAGACCTTCCACTCCGCCTCCACTCCCCTTTCTCTCATGGCCATGATGTAATTACCAAGGCACTTAATAATTCGACGAGAGACTTGGAGCGGACGCGGCAACAAAGTGAGATTTACCGCTTCGTGTGGCTGCACCAGAATCTCGTCCTCTGTTCTCGTTTAATGAATGCAAACCGCAAACCACAATAATTTCAGGAAGCCAAAAGCCGAGGATGTTTGAAGCAACGCAACGTTTCGCCTCCGAGGCCGCACGCTGAGATGTGCAGCAAAGAGCAGGGAGCAGAGACCTGCCCGGACAATGGCGGAAAAAAAAAACAAAAAAAAAAAAGTCTTGGAACATCTGTCGGGCTTTCCTTTGAGAGCCCCATAAAGTTTCACCACAGAGTTTTGTGGTGATTTTCTGGGTTTTTCTATGTATCCCAGTAGAGAGGCGGCAGCTCGCTCAGTGAACCGTATTCAGTTCAAAGCGCAGAGAGGAGTTGGAGGAGTACCGAGGATGATGATGTATAGCGGACCGGACCACCAGGGTCATGACTCTGGTTATATCCCCTTCTGCGTATGTGTGTGTGTGTGTGTGTGAAAGAACACCGCCTTCTAGATCATTCACATGCACACGAATACAGACACAAAACAATAATTAATAGTTTCGTACAGAGAATGAATTGAGTTTTGGAACAACCCGATCATTATTTTAATGCTTTTATTATGTTATAATGCCGCTCAAAGTAATACACACATGGACATAATCTAACAATTATCATCATTATTATTATTAGACAACAAGGAGGGTTTAGAGGCAACACAGTTTGGCCACAGTATTAATGAAATCATGTTGTCCTATGTTGACAGTGAACAAGACCAGGGGCTGTTTCCCAAAGCGCCGTTACAAATCCCACCAGAAAACTGTAATGGATAGCACACACAAACACATCATCATTTATGTTGTTTCTTTTCTTTTTTCTTGTCTGTTTGCGCCCTGTCTTTTCGTGTTTCACCCTTATAGAGTCGAGTTTGGGAACCCGCAGGAGAGTAAAATGGTCCAAGTAACCTCGATCCTTCATTTCCTAAAAACACATCTGGAGAGTGTCTTTTATGACATCAATATGTCACTTATTTCACATTATTCTCCAAATGGGAATCTTGTTGAATGGTTAAATGGCATCTGAAATCCGACCCACTCTTCACATTGACCTCATCCATCCATTTCTTGACCTGTTTTGTACTCTATGTATCGGGAGTCTCCTAGATTCCAGCGCACATGGGACAAAAGCATTCCCTTATATAATTTGGTCTCTAGTCAGCCTAAAGGGGATGGAAGGAAACAAGAGTACCTGGAGAAAACCTGGAATAGACACACGGAGGCTATGGGAGTTGAACCCTGGACCTACTTGCTGTAAGACAACAGTCCTAACCACCAATCAACGCACCACATGATAGAAGTCTCCCAACTTCTTAAACTTTCTGAATCTGAAAATCTGACATTCACTTTACATAGCTTCCCATAAGCTCTTTGTTCCATTCGTTTCAGCGTTTTGAACCACTATGTCGTCCATTATCCAGATGTTTAATCCACCGCCAGCCTGAATGTAGCGTCTCCGTTTTATCAAACAAAGATGCATGTGAAGAGTTTGACACCAGGGTTACGTATGTTTTCACTCATGAAAGTGTTTATTTTCACTGACGTTGTTGATGTGAAAATCTGCGTCCTTCCGGTCGACATGGACCGCTTTGGACTGGACATGATGATATCTGAGGCCTTAACGCATGTGTGGAGGGGATCTTCTCAACAACCGTCGCCTTCTTGTGGTGTTGGAAAGCACGTCATACGAACTTGTTTATTTCTAACATACGCCTTCTTTTAATATCCTCTGCTTTCCTGGCCCCAAAACATCCATTACTCTGTTTAAAATTCATCCATCTCAAACTCTGGCAGAGATATCAGTGTTTATTCTTCAGTCTTGGGAATACCCGCATTTATGGACGCATATCACACACCTTTTTTCACTGTGTGGGGGATGCGTTTGCAGTATATCATGTGTGAAATTGGTGGAGAGTCCCCTTCAGGAGGCTGCACTCGAACTTGACCAAACCAGAGCCTTGGTGTCATGTGAAACTTTGTGTACACACACTGTGGCTTGGTACCGCTCGTGTATTTACACTATACACCGAAAGATTAAAGCAGCTACAGTAATGTAGTGGAAATAACAGTGACCAAGAGTCAGACAAGAACAACAACAGTGAGTGAGAAAAGATCAGATTCAGGATGTGCGGTCTGTCAGCCGAAATCAAACCGGTGCATAAGACTGAGAATATATCACAAGATGTTTGTTCATAGATGGCAGCTACGAGCCGGAATAGGAGAGGAGTGCTTCATGTTTTGTCCAGATGTCTCCGACAAGTTGCCAAAATTTGCTTTTCAGAAAAAAAAAAAAAAAATCTCAGGGAACACGACCCTTGAAGTAAGCACTCGATGCAACATCACACCCAGTTCCCAGGGCAGGATGCTTCCACGCTACTTTCTCTCCTCCTCGGAGTGCGCAGTCTTGTGTCTGCAAGCTCTTGCGTGTTGTGACCGTGCATGTTATTGACCTATTTGCATAGTGTTGCAGCTGGGCCTATTTTCCCATAAGTCAAAGAGGCAGGTCTCGTGTTCACATCTGTGGGCGTCCGGGATGTGCTCACAGCGGAGCCTCTTGGATGTCACTGTATGTTTCTGTGTTGATGTTTGTATTACGTTAGCCGGATTAGTGCTGTTTCATGGGCGTGTTTGCATCCATCACTAGGGGAATATGTGTGTGTGTTGAATGTATTTGTGCGCCTGTGAATTCCCCACCCTCGTACTCTCTTTTTCCCCTCTAAAACAAGTTGTTTGTGTGTGCCTGCTCATAATGAATACAGCCACAGGACAAACAGCCTCATGATAAAACTATTACAATCAAGCACATGTGTGACCTGTAGACCAGAGAAGTTAGAGTGAACAGAGACACTGAATATATGAGTATCAACATGAAAATGCATTGTATTAGAAATAATATGAGAAAAAACTAGAAACACCTAATTATCAAATGGTTTCCACCAATAACCATGATATTCCCTTATAAATGAATCACTTTGCACCTGAATCTGAGAGTGTAATTAGATTTTTCTCATTAGACATTGTATTTTTAATACTGAAACTGGAATTGTTATCTATATTAATGTTCAGCAAATTGGGGGTCGTGTTGATAAGACACCGCTGTCTTGACTAGGTCCATCCATCCATCATCTCATCTGGTTCTACCTTAACAGTGTTGCATGGGTCTGCTGGAGCCGACTCCAGAACACACACACACACACACACACACACACACACACCCACACACACACATGTACTCTCACATCCACACCTGGTCCAATTTAGAGTGTCCAATCTAGCCAAACATGCGTGTTGTTGGAGTGTGGGAGGAAACCGGAGTCCCTTGAGAAATCCCACGCAGACACTGGAAGAACTTGCAAACACACAGACAGGCCCTCGGAGTCCAACCCAAGTTCCTTCTTGCTGTGGGCTGACAGCGATAACCACTCAATCACTGTGTTGCCCAGTTTTACCAAGAAGCCTCATGCAAAGATTTTGGACTATGAAGTGAGAACGTAGACTGTAGTGGGTAGAAAACATTGCAGCTGATGAGACCCAATCAGGTAGCAATTGCTGTGTCAAGATTCATTGTCTCCACCTGCGCAGGAGCCAACGCAATCCCAGTTCTCAAATGAGAACAATTTAGAAAAGCGTCATTTCTAAAACGCTGGTTTACCATGGAATGCAGCATGGTGACAAAAGTACGATTCATATGTCATCTGAAAGGAGGAGAGAGAGCCAAAAGAAAAGGCTAAAGCGGGAGACGACAACAACAGGCAAGACGCGAGACCGAAAGGTGTGAGAAAAAGTGGAGAATGTGAGGGAGATGCATATCGCTTCAGTGGCTCGTCTGGGAGACTCGCAGCGCTCCCACGTCCCTCTCCTCTCTCCCTTGGACGACCCTGCTCCCCTCTGTCTGCATTGGGAGAAAGGAAACGGACGAAGGATTTACTGTTGGGTCCTGACTTGTACACATTCCTGGTGTTGTTTTTCTCCCCTCGGCCCCTCGGCCATACCAAAGGCCTCTAAAACAACAGGCTGTCAGGTTGTGACAGCTGGCTTCAAACAGCTCCTACAGCAGCCCTGCACCCAGGTTCCCAGCCTCGCCACAGAGTTGTGTGTGTTTGCATCTGTGTGTGCACACGGGGAAGCATGTGTGTGTGTGTGTGTGTGTGTGTGTGTGTGTGTGTGTGTGTGTGTGTGTGTGTGTGTGTGTATTGGGAAGGGGGCTAAGTGTTTGTTTGGTCTGTACATGTGGAAGTATAGCAGCTTGTGTCGATATCTGAGTGTCTATCACTTTGAGATAACTAGGACTTCAGTCGCTATGAAACCTTTAAACCCCTTGTGTGTCCTTGTGCGCACACACACACACACACACACACACACACACACACACACACACATACACATACACACACACACCCCTCCTTATTCCCAGCGACGAGCCCAGGTGGCACAGTGGCTTTGAAGCGCTGCACGCCTTCCTATGATTCCCCTGGCCGTCCAGGTGTGTGTGGGCCGGCCCCGTCTGTCTCAGCCAGAGAAGGCGCTTTTTGTCTGAGCTTTGTCAAGCAGGAGAACGCCATTGATCCCCGTGACACCCCCCCAGCCGTCCCCCCGAGCCCCCCCCCCACACACACACCTCCTTCCTTACAGTGCTACCGCAACCCTCCCACCCCCGTATTTTAAGATAGTCCCCCAGCTTCAGATGTGGGAGCTGGGAGGAACCAAAGCTGTCTGGATGGAGGATGGAGGGGTCGCAGTGAGGGGGGTGAGTGGTAGGTGTGGGCGGGGAGAGAGGGTTGGGGGGTGAGGGGGGCTCTTCCAAGGTGAGTAGGAGCAGCCCCTCTTAGTACTAATGGGATAATTGTTTGCACTCCACAGGTGCTCACCGTCCAAATGAGGTCACAGCTCAAGTGTGGCTCTTCAGAGGATGGGGGGGAATGTTTCAGCGGAGAGCTTGCGGACAGGAAACAAAACACACTGTGCGTTTCCATTACGCCCTTGAAATGCCCAAAAAATTAAGCATGGCTTTTCAAACATAGATGTAGTAGCTTACTGCAAAAGTGTAATGGAAACACACCGAAATGGCTACTGAAATGACTTTGTGAAAAGTGCAGTTCATTTACAAAACACCCTTTAATGCAAATGCCAACAAGTCAACCTAATCAAAATTTTAGAAATATTGCTTTTCTTGGAAACATGCCATCAGACACACACCAATTTACACACCATAACATCAAATCAATTGTAGGAACTTGCCCATAATTGGTTGCCCAGCTCCTTCTTGCTGTGAGGCAGCAGCACTATCCACTCATCTAACCACGCTGTCTGATTTTGGGAGTATTCCCTGGAAAAGCCACCTTGTTTTGGGAGATTGGTGGGATTTAGAGATACCTCTGCAGCTGTATCCCTGCAGGCACATTGAAGAAGGGTTTCTAAAGGTGAGTTTAGGTGATGTCGACATGTGCGTGACAGTAACGAGGAAGCTATCGCTGTCTGGTCTTTATACAGGTGACACTACTTAGTAAAGGTCAGAGCAGGTGAGTCCACCACTCTGATGACCCAGTCATAGAGAAATAAACACACGGTGAAGAAAAAAGTCAAGAAAACAAAAAGAAAAGCACCAAGCAGCGTACAATATATACAGGATATTTTAGTCAAAAAGGGGAAACGACAAAGCTGAAGAGATCTTGCTTTTCACCTCCTTGATGTGTTTTCAGCACAGAACTGACCAAACTTAAGCCTCGATGAGTAAAATGCTGGAGACATAAACAGCTCTTTTAGAAGCTGATACAACCCACTCTACACTCATGATTATATACTGGAAATGTGAAAACAAATGAAGAAGATGAACAGACGAATGTGTTCACTGAAAGATAAACTCTGGGAGAGATGTAAGCCGCCTCCTGTGGTGCCATTGTTCTGGGCTTTTGATGGTCTCATGCAGGTATTTTCCTTATGTTAGTTCCTGTGCTTTTGAATCACTCATTGTGCCGGTCCATCTTTAGGAAACCCCCTTGATATCTGTCTTTTTCTCTTACCCACAAGTATGTACAGTCACATCTCTACTCCACACCAAGCTGCCAAGATACAAAGCACAAAAAAAACAACAACAACAGCATCGTCTGATCTGCTTTAATTCCGAGAAAAGATCGTTTTTCTAGTGGTAACGATGACACACTCAAAAAAAACTCAACCCAAAACCAAATCTGCATGGCTTTCAACAAAAAACTGAAATCAAATAAAGAGAAAATACAAAAACACATAATTGAATGTTATAGTTATTGAGAGACAAATACACTTAAGAGAGGACAACTACCCTGTTGACAAACCAGTTTCCACTTGAACTTAAGTTCTTTTGACTGCAGCTTTCAGCAGCGTCACATGGTCTTGATCAGCCGAAGAACTTTTCTCTTTGTTTTTGTTATTTACTCTTCAGTGGTCCCAAACAATTTATTGAATTGTCAATTCATTTTCCCGAGTCGAAGGACAGACTCTGAGGCTTCTTGTCCATGTCAGCTCGAGTCATTAAGTCTTCCTGATGAGGACCATGTGATACAAGCGAAAGCTCCAAAACAAAATGTTTCAGTAGGCCCCGGGGTGTAAAAAGCTTCGTCAAAACCCCCGTTTTAACTCTTCGGCTCAAAAACAAGTCTGTAGCCCGGTCACTGTGCACTTTTATGTCTATGAATTTATTTACCTGAATGTTTTCACCTCGATGTGAACCAGTTTTTAACTCCACACGCACTAGCTCTCACCGGAGACGAACCCTCTTGCCGCTGAGGCTGTCTCTGAATGCCCGTTAAGTCGTGAGTGACTTTATGGCTGTTTTGCTGTACTTTTGTTTTACAAAGGAAAATCATATATTAACTGACTCCCCCATCCATGGGGGGGTGGGGGGGTTGGGTCAGCGTCCCAGGTCAGCTATGACCTTGCTCATCGACACTTCGGTGGGCCGTCTAAAGTTCAGACAGGAAAAATACTACTGCTCTTCCGTATTTCTACAGCGATTGTACATTAAGATGTGTTTAGAGCACTGGAGTGCACTTTGGAAACTATAATGTGGAATGTGAAAACAAATCCTTCAGGCCCGTCTCTCATCTGTATGGTGCTTCGGGACGGATGCCACGGCGCAGACCGAAGCCACAATGGGAGACATCACCGAGTCACGGCCTGTAAATGTTAGCTTTAGTTTCTTTTACATCAACAGTTTACCCATCTCTAATTGGAACATGGCCCCCCTCCCTCCTCTTACTATCTAAACACGTGGACGTGCGCGCGCACACACATCCAGGACGGACGCACGCGGCCAGGCATGCACACGCACATCCAGGGGAATTATGGGAACATCTGGAGGAGCTCATCCAATGCACAGACAAACGTTTCCTGGAGAGCACCAAAAGAACCATCAGAGGGGCTTCAAACAGCCCGCCACTGCTAACACAAACACACACAGACACACACACATGCACGTACGCATACACCTCTTGGCTGAGGAGGTAAAGGCCAGATCAGATGAGCCATGGGAACAAAGAGCGTCTCTTTGCACTCAAAGGTACTGCGGCACTTAAGGTTAACTCTGCGAGCACAAGGGCCCGCTTTCTTCTCACCGGTTGTCTCATCTACACATCCTCATATATACGCCGCCCCGCCGGGGTCCCCGGCCCACCAGGACACAGAGAAAGCCAAGCTGCGTGGGGAGCATATTGTGAAACAATTTCAGTATGTCGGGGTCAGGCTGTCTGGCCTTGGACAAGTCTCCGCAACACCCAGAGAGCAGGAAGGGGAAGATTGAAACACTACATATGTATGTGTGGTTAACAGTGTTATGGATGGAGGCATCCCACTCATGCACAGTAATTTGGGGATTTCTGAAGACAAAAGACATACACTGATGGCTGAAATAGGAGCTTGACAATGTCCATAGTAATGTGGGCACTGTTTTTCATTCAAAAGGGGACTTTTTTGAAACACTCTGTCCAGTGAAATAATTAAAAACTGCCACTCTTGTTGTGCAACGATGTCATACATTTCAATACTTTAATATTTTCTGAATACATTGAGCTTTCATAGAAAGCTTCAGTATCACACCGGTATCAGTATTATTTAGTTTTATTTCTAGTGCAGTGTTACCACTGCAGCTGCTCTTTCTTTACTTTCTACTTGTTTTCAGTCCCTAAATCCCATTCAATTCCTTCAACTGATCCAATAATATTACAAATAAGAATGGATATAATAAGATGGTTTTTACATGAAACAGGCAGTTAGCTAAACCAAACCGAAATATTAGTAAGATCAGATATGATTAGACATGACAGGAGATAAGATGAAATACAATTCAATAGGATAGGATAGGATAGGATAGGATAGGATAGGATACCATACCATACCATACCATACCATACCATACCATACCATACCATACCATACCATACCATAAATATCACAACAAATTACAATGACAACTCTAACGCTCTCTCAATGACTGTGACTGGTTCAGTGCTTTGTTAATCCACAACAACAACTCTCTGGAAACTGGAAGTAAACAGTAGTTGTACCCTGTATAACCACAAAAGCTTTAGCCATTTTGTTTTCTTACTGTACCCACAACAAACTAAACCATGACCTTAAAGTCAAGGGTACATACTAAACCAAGGTTTTTGGTGCACCTCTAAAGTCGTTTTCTTCTCACCAGCCATTTGTATAATAATATAATAATGTATCAAATTTTATATAATAACGTAATGAATTATTAAATAATTATATTGCGAGGCGCAATATAATGTAAAGACTTTCATTTCACTGGCTCATCGCTCTGAAAATGCGCTTTGAATAGTTGACTCTATACATCTACAACCTCTGTCCTGCCTCTCCTCTTTCTCCCTCTCTCCATCCCTCTGTCAGACCCTGCAGAAAAACACCGTTTATCATTATCACCCCCTCTCACCTGAGACCTCACCTCTTGCCTCCCCTCTCGCTCTACTTCCTGACGCCCCCTCCCTCCACCCGCTCGGCCCTTTCACCCTTCTTCTCCCCTGCCACTGCCCATCCCTTCACACATTCCCTCCCCCTCTCGCCTCCCCCTCCTCACCTCCCTACCACCTAGTGAGCACATTTCCTTACTCCCTCCCTGCCAACAAAGGGGGGAAAAAAAGCTTTTACTCATTAGCGGATGACCCCTGCCCCCAGGCCACATTTTAAGAGGCTCTACTTGACTCCTGACATGGCCGTCAGCAATCAAAACATGTGCGTTGGGTGCGTATAGGCCTGGAAATCAGGAAGAGAGAGGACCGGTGTGTATTGATGCTTGGCTTGATGTGTGTGTGACGGCAGTCTGACAGGAGACAGACAGGTTCACTAACTTCTGCGTGGCCTCCGCTGTGGTAGCCCTGTCCCCAGGCCGGACGCTATACCCTGGACGGAGATGGATCACCCTCCTCCTCCTCCTGTCTCACAGCAGTCCCATTTAGCTCTATCGCCAATGTGTGTGTGTGTTTGCTCATGGCGAAAGGTGAAGGCTCTGGGCGCAGCGTGTCAGCGAGTCTGTGCGTAATGGTGTCGATGCTTTTCTAATTGCTCGCAGAAGTTGGATGTGGTGAGCTTGTTTAAGATCTGATGTGTTTGTGTTTCTAATTTCACAGACAGGATGCAAACGCACATGCTGTTTGTCTCACTCTTGGCCTCTTTTCACCCCACACGCATTCTGCTTGATATCAAGAAATGATTGAAATCACTCGCGCTCTTTTATCTCCCATGTCCAATTTTGGAAAAATGACAGAGGGAGCTGCAACAGAGTCACGCTGAAGATGTGAGCTAACCCGAGGCTCTCTCCTGCCCAGGTCAGTCTTTTTAATGAGGAAGCTGACAGCATATTCCCTAAGGCAGGGTGCTGCTACTGTAGTAATAGCCCTTCATTGCTGACAGATTCATGCGCACTCCTCGTTTGATGTGGCTCTCTCCTTCTGCTCCGACCTCGGCTCGTCTGCTTTTGGAAAGTTTTCTTCCAAGGAAAACAGAGCTTTTCAAAGGACAGCAACCAAGCAATTAAGGTCCTCTTTAACCTGTTTTACTGTGTGGTAATGTGACATACCTCTGGGTGTCTCTGACACTAATATAGACATGTCTGCTCCCAGTATGGCAACGGAGGGCGAGCGCTGTAGCTGTTAGATTTTTGTGAGGAGAATTGTAATTCATACGTGTGATTGGTGGTGATGTTTCAGAGCACTTTGAAGGAAATCTTCTGACTTTGAAACACAAATATCCGCCTGTTTTGTTACCTCACAGTATCACAGGGGATGGCTGTGTCTTTGAACTCTGGGAGGAAACCTGGAAAAAACCCATGTTCATGTTGGAGAGAACATGCAAATTCTGCACAGAAAGGCTCTTAGGGGGACCCGGGGGCACAGAGGACCTTCTGGCTGTGAGGCGACAACACCAACCTCGAAGCTACCGTGTGGCTCTCAAACAGAAACAAGAGGAGAAAACAACGATTCACAAGAACTTGCACAAAAAATATTATGAGAGATGAGGGGTGGGAGAACAGGGAAAATATGTTTTTGCTCTTTTTGCCAAACAGGAGATTCAGTTGTGAGGATGAGCAAAGCGGGGCCTTCGAGGGTCGATGTTTGGAGGACAGGGGGGGGGACAGAAGGAGGTAGTGAAAGTCCGGGTCCTGTCCTCACCAGTCCACCAACTAACCCTGGTGTTTGGACAAGGTTTATTTTCAGCCTCCACTTCGACATTCAGCACAAGGGCCTGCAATACCCCGAGCTCTGAGCAGCAATGGCGACATGTGGCCACCAGACTCCTTCAGAGCATTTTCTCTTCCCTCCCTCCCTCCCTCCCTCCCTCCTTCCCTCTCTCCCTTTCCCCCCTCCGCCCTCCGCCCCCTCGGCTGCTCCTGCTGTTCCTCTGAAAACATGTCACATGGCATGAGCAAACATGCTTGGCCATCGTTCCTGTGAACCTGCAGAACGGCAGGACCCCCCTCTTTGCGAGGCGTCCCGACCGCCTCTCAGCGTAACTCAGAGCTGGTGAGACAACAAACCTTGAAGTCGGCTCTCTGTGACCTTTTAAAGGTATTTTAATGGCCCTATCTTCCCACTATTGGAATATTTGGTGGGGCAGGGTAATTTTATCTCTGTGAAGTGGAAAACAGCTAATCCCGCTTGAATAGGCTACCCTCTAGTGTTAAAAGCCATAATGGCTCAAAACGAGACTTCCAGTGTCTGTCTTCCACAGTAACTAGCATTAATCACAGCTATGTTTTCACACTGAGGCCGCATCCTGAAATTGACTCACGCATCATTACGACCTGCTGCTTGCTGACAAAAAAAACACAGACAAGTGAGACAGACACAGATAAGGCAAGACTCCCAGTTTAGTTTTTTAGTCATAGTCTACTTGCCTGACCACTGCCTTGCTTGCATCATACAGCTGGTTGTAGATGTGTTTGCCAGGTGATTGCTGTCCAAACATGGATATTTACATTTATGTCTAAAATAGACAGTTTGCAGAGAGGGAGAAGTTATTTTGCGAATATGTTGTTTTTTTAATCAAAGGGCCCCCAATGGCAGTGGCTGGTGTGCTCTAGCTCCTATGTATGATGTAGGATGTAAGTAATACTTTGTGGGCGTGCAGGTCAAAGATCATGTTTTAGAGGTTATTAAAATATGGATATATCAACTGACATGGTGGATAGCTTCACAGGTAGGAGGTCCCTGGTTCCAATCCCAGGTGGATTGAGGGCCTTTCTGTGTAGAGTTTGCATGTTCTAGCTGTGTTTCGTGTGTGTTTCTCCATGTACTCTGCTTTCCTCCAATAGTCCAGAAGCATGTTTAATCTGATTAGAGACTCCAAGTTGCTCCTAAGCATGAGAATAAGTGTGAATGGTGTGTGGGTGGGTGTGTGTGTGTGCTCATCCTGTGATGGACTGGCACCCTGTTCCTTGCCTTCACCCTATGTGCACTGGAGATAGGCACTAGCAATAAAAGTGGGTAGGAAAATATATGAATGGATGGATGGTTGGATGGGTATTTTTTTCATGTTACAAGAGCCACAAATGAGCTTTTTTTGTCTGTGCCTGGACCCCATTTGTGGTATTAGACTTTATTACTTTTTTGTTGTTGCTTTTTTGTAATTTCCGTAATTTGCATGACTGACAATCTTTAAAAAGATCTTTTCCCTTGTTTATAGTGTGTTTGACAAGGGTTTATTTTCCTCCTCTGTCAGTACATGTTATGTGCTTTGTTGGCAACCAACCTTCCTGTCCAGTGAAATATGTGTGCCTGGATCAAAAGAGTTCACATGTATTTCTTAGAAGACATATACGTATATATGTGTGTGTGTGTGTGTGTGTGTGTGTGTGTGTGTGTGTGTGTGTGTGCAAGAAATATACAAGAGAAAACTTCACAGCTTTGTGTTTGCTTTGGTCACTCTCCCATGGACACTGGACAGTTTGTATCACACCACCAGGCCTCAACTCTCAGACCAGGTGATGACAGCAATATTGTAGCCGGGTCCCCAGAGGGTTAGAGTCGGAGCGCTAAAACATTATTTAGGCCCTGACGGTTGAGAAGTGAGAAACAACTCTTTTCACCTGCTCCTCGAACACGCTCGCCTGGAACGAGCAGACTCCCATGGTTGTGTGAGGTCTTTGTGGAGCTCTTCATTTGTCTCTCCGGCCACTGATAGTGGAATATGGTAAATATTTGAGAGAGTTATTGCCCGGATTGGATTAATTACATGCAGTCTTGAGTTTCTGCAATGCATCCTTTGTTCCCAGAGAAGTCACACAACATTAACAAGCTGTCAAGCTGTGAACTGACATGGTTTGTCTCAGTGACTTGTTGGTTCTCCTGACATCGTGTGCGTGTGTGCGAACGAGAGTGTGTTTCTGCTCGTCTGTGTAAGCATGCCGCTAAAGCTACACACACTTAGGATTTTTGTGTGTGGAGGAAGTTGAGTTGAGAGAGCGTAGGAGAGGGAGACAGTGACAGCAAGGAGAGTAAGAAAGGGGGGAGTAATGGAGCTTGACTAAACCGAGCGCTTGTACATAAATTGACATGTGCAATTAGGGAGATGTACACAGTCCCCCTGGTCTGTTTAAGATCTGGAATAGTTTCCTAACAGCTTCAAGATGCCCTGTTTTGGCTTTGGTTTCAAATCTAAATCGGGTTTGACCTTGTTGAATAATGGTGCTGGTGAAGCTCCCTCTGTTCCCATTTGGCGTGAGTCCAACAAGTCACCATACATGACGGCGAACACAGAACATGGCTTGGCCTCGCCGGAATCTGACGAATGGCGGACGAAATTGTGACCCTAACTCAAATTCCTCCAGTTGTATTTTGCAAGGTGGTCATAAACACTTTCGGGTTTTGGTTTCCTGTTTATATGGAGTGTAAAGATAGAGGAGGGGGGGTGGGTTGGCGGCAAAAAAAGTGTACGAGCTGAGAGTTTAGCTCGCATACGCAGCCTGGAAGCTCTCAAAACAAAATGCTTTGGGCATCACTGGCTGCTGTCCTTCCTTTTGTGTCCGACTCGTCTTCAACACATCACCAGGTTCCTCCACAATCTTCTAGGGAACTCCTCCTTTGTGTGTCAGTTGCTTTTTTTTTGCAGAATACGGTGACAGTTTGGGACGGCAGCGTGGTGGCATCTCACGGGTTAAAGACAGCTGCCAACATCTGCAGCCGTGGTTCGCTTTTAATTGTGAGGCCCAGCAAGTGAGGGAGCAGCGCTGGCGGAGAGGGGGCTGGCAGGCCGCATATTTCAGCCCAGCGTTCACAGAGCAGCTTTCCGGCCCGGCCATGTGGACTCAATGATGGCGTCCAGGGGTGTGCTGCGCTCCTATGAAATATTAAATCTACTCGGCCCCCAAGTGTGGACAGACCACCTGCAAGCGAGCGTGGCGTGCAGCGAGCCCGGAGATCAGATGTCCCCCGAGCAGCACACTGATGCACAAACACGGGCATGTATGCATGAAAACATACTCGCCAGTTTCCACACACACGATAAACCTGTAGCCCTGCACATGCTTACGCTAATGGACGTAAACACAAACAAAAGAGAAGGAATAGATTAAATAGAAACGTAGAGACTGTGGAAACATTTAAACTGTTGTGGGAAGAGAGATCGCCACAAAAACATATTTTCCTGCATATAATTAGAGGCTTTTTTTGCAGAATGCTAAGATTTGGGATTACTTTTATTAGGGTGCTTTTCTGGTTTCTGTTTAAAGCCACAGACTGGTGAAACAAATTAAATTCACCTATCGATGGAGCTCCAGTAAACAAAGAGGGCTTCTTATTATTTATCTTGAAACAATCAGGAAAAGCAGATAAAGAAAAGAACAACAAAACAAAACAAGACTTTTCAAAAGAAACAAAGAAAGAAAGAAAAAAACCTTGGAGGTTTCGGAAACCTTAAAGAAACTTGAGCCTGGCTCGAAAAAAGCAGCCAAGAGGACAACGGGTGCTTGTCGACAGGCGTCCCCTTCAGGGCCTCGTTCATTTACACGTCGTGCAGTCGGTCCTCAGCCTCCCCTCCGCTCCCCCGAGGCATCGCTGCCTGCCCAGATGTGCAGCTGTTTGTGTAGAGCAGCGATACATGCAGCTGGCCCGGCGCTCCACGTCCCCCAAATGAACAGAGGGGGTCGCCAGTGTCCGAACGTATCCTGCTCTGGAGAAAGGAAGCGACTGTTCCGATATCACTCACAGCAGGTTCATGAGCTGTTTATCAACTTGATTCTTCCCTTTTCAACCCTTTAAACCAGCCAAGACAAACCTAGAGACGGTCTGTTATCACGATTAAGAGTTGGGGTTCGGTGATGTGGTGTTTTCTTGAGCCAGGTCTCAATCTGTTTCTTTTTTTTTAGAATCTATTAATCTTCAACCACCCACAAAGATCATGATGCAGCCAATGGATATTTTGTATCGTGGTGAACATCAGGACAAACTGAGAATAAGTAGAGCGATTACATCATGAAACTCGTGCAATTTGATATGAGCGCACAAAAATCATCCAAATTTGTGAGCAGGAAGGGACTGGTGATTGGCAACACTGAAAATGCATTATTGAACTAGCATTTTGCACGCAAATTTAAAAAAAAGGAACTGTTATTAACCTGTGCAAAAATAATCAGAGTGAAGCTAAACAGAAGGACAACAAAGCTGAGCAATGATAAATAAACATAATGTCTGAACCTATAGAGAAGCAGATAAAAATATGACGTGTTTTAACTCTTTGAATAAAATATTGAAATGATTCCAATGTGTCAGATTTCTGTCATGAAAACGCACATTAGCTTGAACATGAATCTCTGAACAATGACTCAAAGCAACATGTGTTTCGAGTGAGGCTGCTGTGCGTCCATTCCACAGACAACAGCGACACCATGTGGTCATCGATATAAGTTTATGCTATTTGTCCTTTGTATTCATTGCTTGACTTGGGCCTTACGTATAAATCAGATGAGAGTGCAAAAAAAAAAACCTTTAGGGTAAAAAGGTTTTTAAGTTTTTGCTCTAATGACAAGTTTGCATGTTGTAGCAGAACTTGATGCTGAGTGGACAATTTCTTAAAACCAAAAGCATCAGTTGCTCAAATATGATGATGTCACAAGCTGAGTCATGCCCAGGGCTGCAGCTGACAAACTCGCTGTCGATGCACAACAACATCTGAACACCTGCACTCGCACACGCTTTACTGAACTCACATCAATGCGACACAAGCTCAAATTAAATCCGTGTCCTGAAATCTGAACATCTCAGGAAATCGTTTTCAACATTACATTTCACAGTTTTTCTGCAGTGACAGCCTTTTTTTGTGTGCATTTCACACATCGATCTTCCTTACATTCTTATTTATTGTATCAAATCCTGATTGATTTTGACATCCAATGCTGTTTTGCCAGCCCTGTCTCACAGACCCCCCCGTCATATGACGTGCATTTAGCTCCACCGCACTGCTGCACATACAGATGCACATGAATGCTTCACAGAGCATTAGACTCTAAGACGTTTATTTTCCATACAACAGGGTGATAGAGTTTCACATAGAGCATCTGCAGTACTTCATTTCTACAGTCTTACAATGAACAATTTGCTGTAAAGGAGCTCAAGAAGTGTCTTGGTGGCGTTCTTCAGAATTAGATTCACAAAATAGTGTTTGTCTCTGCCCATCTGTGCCATCTGCTGTCACCCCAGAGACTTGAACAAAGGACATTTGCTGAATCACTGATTCTCTGAGCTGCTTTAAACGTATTGTTTTTGACAGGATAAAAACAGTGAGGGGAATAATTCAAGATTTATTCTGTATGCGATTTCTCCCGCAGTAGAAAAAAGACTGAATGTTTATTATTGTTATTATTATTATGCATGAGACAACACTAGGCGGTCACAAGATGGCGGTAGAGCCATGTTGGCTTTTCCCCCCATCTACCTTTCCATCCACCTGCTCCATCAGAGCAAAAACGTACCTGAGGAGGGAAAGGAGAAAGACTATGCGCTTTGTAAGGTGTGAAGGTCATCATACCAGTGCAGGAGCGTGTAAAAACCAGGCTTGTTATACTTTTAAAGACGTCGGGGTGAAACTTATAAGACATGCAATCTGGTTGGTCGGTGCGTTCATGAGATGGCTATGTTTAATAGAGAAAAGACCGGGGCAAGATGGACCGATAAAATGTGCAGACTTTGACTTGCCCTTGGAATATATTTGTGAATGAACGCAAGCAAATACTCCCCCTTCTTCCCTCCCTCCCTCCCCTCTCTCTTTCTCCCCCTCTCTCTCTCTGTCTCTGTCTCTGTCTCCCCTTCTCATTTGGATAAATGTCACGGACAACCTATCTGTGAAGTCATTCAGGAGGAGGAGGTGAGGGGCTACCATTGTGTTGCCTTGGAGACTACAAATCAATAGCATCACGCAGTGTCTTCTTCTCACCCATTCCCAACGAGAGGGGCTGCTGTCGTCATCCAGGCTTGGAGTGGGGTGAGGGTGGAGGAAGGGGGGGGGGGGGGGGAGAGAGAGAGAGAGAGAGAGAGAGAGAGAGAGAGGACGAGTCACCTGTGCTCTGATTGGCTCCTGCTGGTAATAAACTGCCATTGAGGATTTTCGGGGAGGAGGTGTGTCCGGCCTGGATGAAGCACACGCCTCCTTCATAAATAGGAGGTGCGCACACGCTCTCCACACAGACGCGCCGGCGGTTAAAAGTGCGCGACATTCGCATTGTGCGCTTCGCTCCTGCAGGAAGGACAGAGGCTGCTGCGACTCAAAGTAGAGACAAGTCACCGCCTTCCCCCAATCAGCAGCATTGACAGCAGGTGTGAATTCATGTCTGTAATTTCCCCGCATATTTACCGGTGAGTACCCGCATCTCCTACCACTCTTTCTCAACCCCCTTACTTGTTTAAAGTCAAACCCAGGTGTTAAACTACATTTGATGTGGCTCTGCTCCCTGCTCGGTAAGAACAATGACAAGTTCTCAGTGTGTAGGGTTGGATTGTTTTGTAGGGGTACTGCCCCCTGAAATCAGAAATGCTTAAAAAAAGGAATTAAATCGAGCCAAAGCTGTCTTGCTTTCCTGCATATCAGATGATTGTCTTGTTGCCTGTGCTGATTAAGAAAGGTCACGGTCTCCTTCCTCTGCTTAGGGCTGAAATGCACCCAGATCACCCCCTTTTTCTTTTCTTTTTTTTGGCACCCATTTTGTACCAGGAAGTGTGCTCACTCACCTCATTTTGCTCTATCCTAAAACATTTGAATAGAGCAAGACACTGAGCTGCTGCTACTGCTGCTGCCAGCCTCTGGTGTTTCAGTGCTGCAGGTGCAGTGCAACTGGAGACGGAAGGATGCACTCCTGATCCTATCAATTACTGATATCTATCATCAGTGACACAACCCCCCCCTCCTGGCCCCCTTCCCATCCAGCACCACCACCACCACAATTGTTCATGCAGTTAGTTTCTAAGGCAGCGAAGAGTGAGAGCATCTTTTGTTTGCTGGAGCCTTTCGGTTCTCGTATCTGCCGATTGTTTTCCTGTCTGTGGAGAGGATATGCAAGTGACTTTGAAACACTGTTTCGCGAGCGCTGTTCAAACCTCAGCAGGCTCCTGTCTCTACCAGGAAGTTCACACTCGACCTCTTTACTGTCACCGCTTGCTGCTTTCTCGCCTATGCTCACGTTACAGTAGACCTGTGCTTCTCTCCTCTGCTCTGTGTTCCTCTCTGTACATGCAGGAAAGTTTTGCTTCTGAGCTTATAAGGGCACTGAGATTTTCACTCCCCACCCCATACACACACACACACACACACGCACGCACGCACATGCCATGATTACATTAAAGGCACAGGAGTGGAAACTGATCCATGATGTGTTTTCAGTGGCAGACTCAACCCACAGGAATCTGGATGCAACCCATTCATACCAGCGCCCTTGTGGGGGTCGCTCCGAGCACATACCTGCAGTGCTGTGTGACTCAGCTGGTGGAAAAGCTTGGGGGCTGGCACGCAGCTTTGCCCTGTTACCACACAGGTTGAGATTTATGGCAGTAGTAGTAAGAACCGTGGGCTGGCTGAAAGGGGAAACGATGTTGGTGATGCACGAAGCAAATTCTCCCGTCCCGAGCTCCTGTCAGTGAAGCATCAAACTCTGTAGGTGTGGAGTATGCGAGGCCTCGGCCTCCAGACAGCTGGATGAGCCTGTCGTCGAGCTGAGTTCAAGATCTGGATGTAGGTTTAACGTCAAGTGAGGCAGAGGTTGTAATCCGAGGTTAGAAATAAGAGAAAATCACATTGTGTTCTGCCCTCATAAGATTGTTGTAAGAGGGTGGGTGGCTTTAAAAACAACACCGGAAAGGACTGATCAGGATTGTTTCATTTGGCCAGATTTCATGGGACTGCAGATATTAAAAATATATTGGATGAGTCACCTCGAGCCGGGCTGCAGCATTTCGAAACCCGATGATATTAAGTTTGCAAGCAAAGACTGAGAAAACGGTTAAATATTCATTTCAAGAAACTGGAAATTTGCTGTGAATTCTTGCCTAGAAATGTCACTTCGCTTATAAGCTTTTCTTGAAATTACTAATTGACCTGTTCAGCAAATAGTTTCCACTCTAATCCTCCCCCGTATGTGTGTTTTGGAAACCCTATATATATGTGTATGTGTGTGTTCTGGCCTTGATGCCCATCTGTGCCCTGACTGGATGAGGTATCAGGCCTTTGGCAGGAACAGGTATGAATTATCTTGACCGGGTCAGGAGGGTAAGAGCCATCTGCCACACCAGCCTCACACACGCCGATGAATGCACCCGATGAACTTTTAATTAAGGCTGCAACAAACGGCTTGTCACCAGTTGATCCATTATTTTTTTTATTAGTTTATGAAATGCCAGAGAAATGGAGGAGAAAACAGATGACCAAAGATGGTCAGATTGCTATCACAGAGGACTTAAAAAAACTAGAAAATATGCAAATTGTAAAAGACTGATAGGATGTCTTAAATTGAAGAATTATGCTATATTATAAACGATACTTGTACTAGACATATAATGCTTGAGATATTTAAGTGCTGGAACTGTTGCAGATTATATTATTGACTGGTTGTTGCAGCTGTTATTTAAATGTGTCATGTGCTATTTCTCTCTCGTGGTGCAGCTGCAGCATCAACACATTCACACGTCACTGTGGTTCATGGGTACCGGAGCTAATCTTATGTCATACGTGTGCAGGCGGGTCTCTATTGGGACGATGTGCGTCCGCTCTCTTGGAATCCAGGATTCCACTGTTGAGAGCCGCGCGCCGACACCTGAAGCAGTGATGGAAGCGAAACGTGTTTGTTTCCTCCCGGGTCGACCTGTTACGTGTGCAGCCCCTCACTTCCTCCTCATTGTGCCCCTTTTGTGTTTTATTAGGCCCGATGTTCTGTTATTCTTAGCCGAGCAGGATGTTTATATGATCCCTGAACAGAAATATGACTGGCAAGGCCCGAGTGTTTATCTTTCTTCCCCTCCTCTGCTCAGGTCTTCACTGTCGCTGCTCATCCCTCCCGTCCCCTCCTCCGCGGCTCTTTGCATGCCTGCCTCGCCCCCTCTGCACCCCACTCAAGGATGAAATAAGTTCAAGAGCAGCCCTGGCTGACATATTTTTCCATGTTAAACCTTGCTTGTCCTTCAAGCCTCCTCCTCCTCCTCTTTATTTTTGGATATCCGGGTATTGTTTGGGCCAAGTATGCTGCGTCTTCAAGCCGATGCACTGAAGGTTACTTAAAAAAAAAAAAAGCTTTTGGTTTTCTCACTCCCTTAGGTGCCACCCACGCGATACCCTGCAGTGATGCAGATATTCCCTAGTGAAGGAGACGAGGGCTGTTTGTAAATGGAAAAAGTGATAAATGGTGTCCCCTCAGGGGTTAATGATCTCCCAAGTCATGTCAGGCGACTCTCTCTTCCTCTGGATAGATTTGTGATAAATGTCTTCCAGTATTGAGTGTAAATGTAAACGGCATTGTAAACATGCCATGTGATCTGCACAGAAATGTTCCACTCGAAGCACCTGCAACAACACCTGTCGGTACTTTCAGAGGTTGCAGATGCTCAAAGTGAAAGCCTAGAAAAGATGTGGGCCTTTTTAGAAATTGCTGAATGAGCACTAATCTCCTGAGATTAGTTGGGGGGGGGGGGGGGGGTACGGGTTTTGTTTATGGGATTTTTAAAGTGAGCTTATGTAACCTGTGCTGAATAACAACTTGTGGCCACTTGAGTTTAATGGCATTGGCACAACAGTGGCACCATAAACAAACTGTGAGTGTGTGTGTGTGTGTGTGTGTGTGTGTGTGTGTGTGTGTGTGTGTGTGTGTGTGTGTGTGTGTGTGTGTGTGTGTGTGTGTGTGTGTGTGTGTGTGTGTGTGTGTGTGTGTGTGTGTGTGTGTGTGTGTGTGTGTGTGTGTGTGTGTGTGTGTGTGTGTGTGTGTGTGTGTGTGTGTGTGTGTGTGTGTGTGTGTGTGTGTGTGTGTGTGTGTGTGTGTGTGTGTGTGTGTGTGTGTGTGTGTGTGTGTGTGTGTGAGAGAGAAAGAGAGGCATGTCAAAGGTTACATAATTATATTTAGTTTGTCCAGTTAACTGAGAAAACGAGTAGTGTTTCAGATTCAGTTTTCATTGAAGATAATTTCTTCCAGTAAACATGGGCATGCAGATATGTTGATAAAGGGTCCTCTCGGTGTAATTTTCTTCTGTGTGAGTCATAGATGGAGACAAAAAATAGGCCCCGTTGTGCTTGGAGTATTCCAGTGTTTGATGTTGTAATTGGAGATGAACACCGCAAAGTGATTCGGTATTTGTAGTCTTCGCTGGTAGTTTTATAAGCAAGTGGGGATTTTTCTGATAAGACAGTGGCAGAATAAATCCAGAGGAACATGTTTACATAATCGCTCGTCTTTTTTTTTTGTTTTTTTTCTGGAAAGCCATGTTTTCACAGAATTAATCACCTTTCTACTGTATCAGAAAAATATTTTCAAGTTCGAAGAAGGTCATGCGAAGCTCACTAGTCTCTGAG